>OW387026.1:50502077-51214631 GCA_936439885.1 Nowickia ferox
TAATAATAATAATAATAATAATAATAATAATAATAATAATAATAATAATAATAATAATAATAATAATAATAATAATAATAATAATAATAATAATAATAATAATAATAATAATAATAATAATAATAATAATAATAATAATAATAATAATAATAATAATAATAATAATAATAATAATAATAATAATAATAATAATAATAATAATAATAATAATAATAATAATAATAATAATAATAATAATAATAATAATAATAATAATAATAATAATAATAATAATAATAATAATAATAATAATAATAATAATAATAATAATAATAATAATAATAATAATAATAATAATAATAATAATAATAATAATAATAATAATAATAATAATAATAATAATAATAATAATAATAATAATAATAATAATAATAATAATAATAATAATAATAATAATAATAATAATAATAATAATAATAATAATAATAATAATAATAATAATAATAATAATAATAATAATAATAATAATAATAATAATAATAATAATAATAATAATAATAATAATAATAATAATAATAATAATAATAATAATAATAATAATAATAATAATAATAATAATAATAATAATAATAATAATAATAATAATAATAATAATAATAATAATAATAATAATAATAATAATAATAATAATAATAATAATAATAATAATAATAATAATAATAATAATAATAATAATAATAATAATAATAATAATAATAATAATAATAATAATAATAATAATAATAATAATAATAATAATAATAATAATAATAATAATAATAATAATAATAATAATAATAATAATAATAATAATAATAATAATAATAATAATAATAATAATAATAATAATAATAATAATAATAATAATAATAATAATAATAATAATAATAATAATAATAATAATAATAATAATAATAATAATAATAATAATAATAATAATAATAATAATAATAATAATAATAATAATAATAATAATAATAATAATAATAATAATAATAATAATAATAATAATGATCAATTATGCTGTTTAAGATTCTTAGACCGAGAAGTAGAACAAACTAAAACAATTTGCAAATAAAACTGTAAATTGTTGCCATATTATTGTTTTTATACGTTTAACGCGCTATTTGCAAATAAAATGCTTGAGGTTGCCACAGTTACAAATGTTTGCTAATAAAAACAATAAATTGCTAAATATTGCACGAAAAAAACATTGATAGAAGAAAATTATGGCAATAACAACAAATATTATTTGTTGTTTTTATAATGTATAAAACACAATTTTTTTTGTAAACATAAGTAACATGTCTATAGAAATGCTACCAAGTTTTTATGCATTTATAATTCCGTATAAACAGTGAGTTAATTTTTTTGCAAATATTTTTATTTGCAAATAGTTGCGTGTATAAACGAAGTATGTACTAGTGATTATGTATTCAATATCTACATATGGTCCCTAAAGAACTACCCAGCCAGTAGTACCAACGTCAGTAGTTGCTTTTCAATGACACCTTTTGTGTTCAATGTCTATAGCAAAAACATTTTCTCAGGTATAATTCATCGAAGTATTTTTGGTTGGTTCAAATGTTTCCTCCATTTTGTTTTTTATTTACTGAAAATTCTTTCCACTGAATAATACCAGCATGTAATTATGTTGAAGCAAAATGATATAAAAAATTACATAAAAGTCTTACCCCATATTTATAAAAAACTAAAATGTGTAAGGAAATTTTAAATAAAATACATTTTAAAACTTATTTTAAATTTTATGAATATGGGGCTATAATTAAAATATAGTTAAAGAAAAATGTTGGCCCTTTTTAGACAATAACGCATGAAGTCGGCAACACTGATTATATTATTTTGTGCACAGGTAACCCTCCTATAAGGCGTTTTCGCTCACAACGCGGTCCCAAAATGCGTTGTAAACCCTCCAATCAATGCGGTTTGATTGAACAGGTAGATCAAAACGTTCCAGAGAAATCATAAATGATTAGGAGGAATGAATTTATTTTTTTATGAATTTATTAGACATATCTTTCTTGAATATGTTACGGAGAATTGAAATTTTATGTTTGCTTTTTTTTGCTAACATAAAAAGAGTTATCAAATTACATAATATGTTGTAATGACTCAATAAATAAATTAAAAAATATACATATATTAAGTATGTATTATATAGTATAAAAAAATCTAATTTATCACTTTGAGTAGTGTGTTTATGTTCCCCCGGTATCAAAGTCTACCATAAGGATCAATGTAAAAGTGCACATTATGCTAGGTGTGGCCGTTGTGTTATTTTCCTTCATGCATGTTTATTTTTATTTCATGTATGTGTACCTTGGGTATCACCGTCTCCCATAAAAATCAATGTAAAAGTGCACATCATGCTAGGTGTGGCCGATGTTTGAAATGAAAATTTTGTTGAGCGGAATTTTTTAAATATTTCTTATCTTTATTTTATCTTTTTCTATTTTATCACTTACAAGTGATACATTTCCATTGGTTATTGTGTTTGTGTGCGTTAGGAAATTATATTATATTACGATGCAAATTTTATTGAGGGGGAATTTTTTTAAATATTTTATCTTTTCCTATTTTATTCACTCAACAAATGATATATTTCCATTGGTTATTGTGTTTGTGTGCGTTAGGAAATTGTATTTAGGGATGTGTCTTAATATTGCAACATTTCAACTTTAATATGGTCTGGCAAGTTTGTTGTTTTTGTTTATGTGTAAATAAAATTCATACCAGGGGGCAAATTTAAAAGTATAAAAAGCATGTCATGTTTCTATATGGCAATATGGTAATGTTAAACTAAACATTTTAAAACTGGCAGCGCAGCTGTAGTTATTTTGAAAAATTGAACCAACAATAATTTCTAATTTAAACAAATTTTGTTATGTTAATACGTACGGAAGAAAATAATTCAGTCTCTCATAAGCATTCGCACAAACATGCATTTTATTCTCCCTCTCTCATATTATAAATAATATGTAAATAATATAAAGATGTATGTGTGTTTGCTTGACTTTGATATACACAGTATGTGTATTTATATCGTTGCCTAGTCACAAGAAAAAATTAAGATGGCTCAATGTTGCCACATTCAAATTTTAATATACTCATTGTGAATTCCCTAATTATATTACCATAAAAATTTTTTTTGAGAGGTATCTTTATTTTATCTTTTTCTATTTTAATCACTTACAAGAGATACATTGGTTATTGTGTTCGTGTGCATTGTGTGTGTGTGTGAGTTGTGTTGCGTTGAATAATTTTCTATCTTTATTTTTGTATCTCATATCTTGTTGTTGTCTCTTTTTATCAGACTCACAAATTTGTGTGTGTTTGTGTGTATTGGTTAGTTCTATTGTTATGGATAAAATAGTCTATAAATTGTCTAGCACCATGGTTGTATCCTCTTTCTATTTTTATTACAAATATTTTTTAGCTTTTTTTCAAGAAAAAGGATAAAAGAAAACAAAAAATGCATTTGCAGGACGTAGCTATATGCCGCATATGGAAAAATATTAACACATGTTAAACATCTGTGTATTATTTAGTACACTTCATATTAAAATCTTTTTTATTGCACATTTTCGGTTTGAATTGTTATTTTTTTATTTAAAATGCAATTTTTATGATCGTCCCTGCCACCTCTGTGTATCTGCCTATTTTTATTACAAATATTTTATAGCTTTTTTCAAGAAAAAAGGATCACTAATTTCTAAAAAAGGATAAAAGAAAACAAACCATGCATTTGCATCATTGATAAATATTAACACATGTTAAATATCTGTGTATTATTTAGTACACTTGATATTTAAATCTTTCCTATGCACGATTTTCGGTTTGAATTGTTATTTTTTTGTTTAAAATTAAATTTTTATGATCGTCTGTCACCTCTGTGTATCTGTCTATTTTTATTACAAATATTTTATAGCTTTTTTCAAGTAAAAGGGTCAATAGTTTTTAAGAAAGGATGAAAGAAAAACGAACGTGGCATTTGCAGCACGTAATTGCCATGACATTTTTGTTTAATTATTTCGATATGTTAATTCTTTTTACTTTTTTTATATGTTTAATTTTGTTAATGCGGAAAGGACATAAAAAAGAAGATAAATTGTTAGATTTCTGTGTGCATTTATGGGTGGGAAAAATCGTTCAATTATTGATGTTAAACGCAGTGACTGTTGTGTAGAAATTGTGTCGGTATTTGCTTGTTAGTGGCTTTGAGTCTTGTATGGCATTGTATTGAACTGTTTAGTATAGGTATATAGAAAAGGTGCATGTGCGAGATGTAATAATTTATGGGGGTTTTGAATTATTATTTTTTTGTTTAAAATAAAATTTTTATAATTGTCCTGTCTCCTTTAAACCTCTACCTTTTTTATTGGTTATTTAAAAAGGGAAAAATATGCATTTAACAAAAACGGGTACAAAAAAAATCTTAGTTAGTTTGAGTCTATGCGTTACGATATTTCATCATGTTATGCGGGTGTGTGAGTTTGTGTTTGCATTAGATAATATACCTACTTGAAATTGTGTATGCATTGGTCAGTTCTATTGTTTTAGATAGAACAAATATACTTACATACATATATTTTTGATGCGAATAAATTTTTTTATACATATATTTATTTAGTGTATCTTCAAATAAGAACTAACAATAAGTGATCAAATCTTAAATATAAATATAATTATTAGGCCCGACCAGTGTCAGACATAAGCTTAGTGATAGTAACTTAATGATATATAAGAGAGCAAAAATAAAAAATAAAAGTATATTCAGGCAGTTAATCTGGAGTGTTGAGTATTAGAGCCGTAGTATCCCTCTTTTTTTAAGCGGATGTGTCCAGTAAAAATTCAAGATGTTATGAGCAAGGGTATTAGGATGAGACTCGAGTTTTGTTAAGCACTTGCCTGCGCATTTTGCAATTTCCTTCAGTCAACTAGTGGGCATATTTAAGTCACGATGTACCATGGAGCCAAAGTTATCAAAACGTAAATTTTGTTTTGTCTTCGTTGGATTCCTCTCTACATTGGAAGCTGAAGCAGTGCCCTATAGCTGAATTCCGTAGCACCATATTGGCTTCAAAAGCAACTTGTATATTAACAGTTTGCAGTCTAGGCTGAGTGTTGAATTTCTGCCAATCAATCAATGTATTTGAGTTAACTTAAGTTTCATTTGGGTTAGCTTAGAGTCAATATGATGTTTCCATGTAAGCATTCTATCAAGCTGTATACCAAGGTATTTCACTTTAGAATGTTGGGGAATATTTTGATTGTTAATTTGAATAGGGGAACAAGTATTTCTTCTTAAGGTAAAGGATATATGGACACACTTTTGCTCATTTACTTTAATTCTCCATAAGTTGAACCATATTTTCAGATGAGTAATATGTTCCTGGAGATTTCGGGATGCCTCATAAGGGTTTTCATTCATACTCAGACAGGCTGTATCATCGGCAAATGTAGAGATAAGAATATTATTGCTCACAGGCATATCACAAGTATAAATCAAATACAAAACTGGCCCTAGTATACTCCCCTGTGGCACACTGGATGAGATTGATTCGGGCACAGTCATGAAGTCTCCTCTACAATAGTGAACTTCCGGGCAAGAATATAATTTTGTAAAAGATTAAGAATGTTTATTGGTAGATATGTCCCTTTAATTTTAAAATTAGGCCTTCATGCTACACATTATCAAATGCCTGAGAAATATCAATAAAGAGGGCAGAAAAATATTTATTTTCTTCAAATGTTCTTCTTATAAATTGAAGCAATCTATGCGTTTGCTCGATTGTGCTATGCTGACTTCTAAAAAACAGATTGATGGTGAGCTATGCACCCATTATCAGCTAAAACTTTGGAAAATTTAGTCATGAGCAGCTTTTCGAAAAGCTTTGAGATTGTTGATAGTAAGCTTATAGGCCTATATTACTCAGAATTGGTAGGATCTTTGCCTGGCGTTGGAATCATTTTTGATCTTCGTAAGTTTCCAGTTATGTGGAAAATACTGCATTTTACAATGACATTAAAAATAAATAGCAGGATTCTTATTGTAATTAGATTCAAATTCATCAGCATCTTGTTACTAATTCCATCATACCTGGAGCTTTCTTCGGGATGAGTTCAGCAATTAGTTTTGTACTTCACGCAGCTTAAACCTTAAGGGTCGAGGGGGTAGAGAAACTACACTCGGCATATCAACAGCACCCGTACATGAATAGGTAGTGAATACAGATTTAAATGCTCAGCAAATAAGTTCCTTTCTCACTATCGCTGCTGACACGTGCTCCGGTCGAAGTGCAACATTAGTGATTTCAGCTCAACGGGTCTTTTAAGATTTCTAGTAGCGCGTCATAATGAGTAATTAGATGCTGACGTGACATCGAGACCTTCTAAATATTTTTCCAGTAATGCAGTTTTTTTCCGACGATAGCAACTCTTAGAGTCGTTTAGTACATTCTTTGAGTCCTAATTTTATTTAGGGGTGATCTGTGTTGTTGCCATTCTGTTCTAGCTCTCCTTTTTTTCACATACAAGACTTCATTATCCGTTGAATAAATTCTATTAAAGCCAGTCTGCGGTTGGTAGGTAGTGGCATGTTCAGCAGCCTGTTTAATATTTTCGTTAAGATTGGCAACTTTAAATTCAATATCTTCGGATGTCTTCAGCCAATTAACACGATTGATCATTTTCACATATGGGTGAGGTCAGACATTTCTTAGTGGGCTACAAATTGTAACGATTGTGGGAGAGTGATCGGAGGAGAGATCTAGGGAAGCTTCAACATTAATTAAATCCCTAGAGATATTTTTCATAACGCCAAAATCTATAACATCCGGAATTTTGTGTATATCCGTAGGCCAGTAAGTGGGCTCCCCCACTCGAAATGACGTCCAAGCCATTTTTAAAATTGTGTTGATAACACACAAAATAACAATCACAGGGTAACTAAAGTTCAATTGCAGGAGTGGCATTTATGCATGGTCATTCAGTGTTGCCAATATGTGTGTAAGACACAGTGTGTTAATTTCTAGTGTCATGTGTAGGCCATGTAATGAGATTCATGTATAATCTGTGTGTAATTATACTTTGGGTTATATATTGTTTTAATTTTAACCTACATAAAAGGTGTGTGTGTAATTTTCTCAATGTGTAATTGGAGACACAGCAATGTGTAATTTCATTGGCAACACTGTCATCATTTTATTCACAACACATACACTAACAACTTTCTCCATTGTACACATTAACAGGCTGGGGCTTGTCCATTGTACCTTGTATAATTTCCCATGAACTTAGCCAAGTATTCTCGAATAATGCCGCTGGTGGATTCTTTGTGTCTAACACAGGACCCGGCAAACGTGTTTTGGTCCTGAACTGTGTACATAAATGCGCTTGTGCTATCACTAGCCAACAACATATTACAGCTCCTAATATTGCTATGGCTGGGAACCTTTAATAGCTAGTGCTCTTAAAACTCAATAAATAGTTTGGATATCAAATATAAGAAACAGATGAGAGAAGCGGCTCATGACAAACAAATACAGTTAGTACGACGTGTTTCGTAAAGATGTGCTTACATGGTAATACAATGTATTATGACATGTTAAAAAATGCTGTAGATGATACAAAATCTTATCTGGTAAAAGCAAAATGTATAGAGTACGAGAGAATACGGATATAAAATTTGACAAGCGGTCGGTAAATGTTTATTTTCTAAACCATTTTTAGAAACTTAAGTGTTCTCATCACACCAGAGGTGTATTTCAAAATAAATATTGGCAGCACTAATGGTGTATATTGAAGGCGTTGACACTTTTACAAAAATAAACAAAATCAGCTAAGAAAATTTTCATGCTGTTTTTGTAAATATTTTACGACTGCAACCATCAGCTACTTAACTGGTACAGCAAAAGGCAAACAAATAATAAATAAATTTAAAAAGAAAACTTATATTTTGTAGTAAAATTACATTGAAATTATAAAATCTTTTCTCCAATATTTAGTTTTATTATTACACATAATTTTTTTTTGCAATTTACCAATTTTTGTTATTAACTCAACAGTTTAATATCTTTGCTTGCATTTTACTTATAGTAACAGTGTAAACATGAAAAAATGGCTACAACAGACTCTTATTCTCTCTTTTTTAAACACGGAGAGAATTTCATAATATTTTGATTCTACAAAGTCGTAATACTTTGTATTACCATGTAAAGACACCTTAACCAACAAGCAGTAGAGGAAGCAAAGGTGACTTAGGGTTCAGATAGGCGACTGTAATGTATGTAACTCCGACTGTAATGTAATGGAACTGCAACAGTAGCAACTGAGCCTTTAGCCGACTGTAATGCAATGTAACTGAGCCTTTAGCCGACTGTAATGCAATGTAACTGTAATGTAAAAAAACAGCTGATCAATATTTTTATATGAAAAGTAGGTTACGTTACATTACATCTCTATAACCATTTCCATTACTTTTCACATAACAATATCGATTAGCTGTTTGCTACTGTTACAGTTACATAACATTACAGTCGGCAAACTGAGCCTTAACTGAGCCTTAAGGCTAATACACGTAATATATGAGGCTGCAAGCGAACGTGTCAGTTGTTATTGTATTTCTCTTTGCTTTATACATGTGTGTGTATGTATGTGAGAGAGAAGTTAAACGGTTGCTCCGTAAAAATCTATTTTATGTAGATTTCTACCCACATACTTTACTATACATATTAGATAAACAGCAACATGTTTTATTTGTGTTACAGGTTTTCTCAGCTGATTTGTAAACTCACGATACGAATCGACTAATTCTACCATTATTCGGTGCGTCCAGGAAGAATAGACCACCAGTATTATTGTCGACCAGTAGTAGGGAATTGGGCATTCTGGGGCAATTAAACTTGTGAAATTGTGGGCTGAAATTGTTAAATTGTGGCTGAAATTGTTAAATTGTTGGCTGAAAATTGTTAAATTGTGGCTGAAATTGTTAAATTTTGGCTGAAATTTTAAAATCTCTTGAAATTGTTTACATTAGGAGTTTTTTGTTTATATTAACATTTTTTGTTTATATTAAGTATAGGTATGTATGTAATGTATGACCGTGGAACTTGTGCGTGGAATATTTTGTGGGAATACATTAAGGGGGTTTATAGCTTTAAGATTTTTTATACTTTGTATGATTTTTCCTAAAGCCGACGGGAAACATCTTTTTTTTTCCTAATACCGACGGGAAAGTTATGATGTTGTTAGACTGTGAAATTTGTTGATGTCCGTGATTTGGGCAGGTAAGGTTTTTGTAACATGTAACCGTGGGAATTTGCGGGAGTATCTTTAAGGCAGCCTGTGTTTGGTGGGGGCGGGTGTTGTTGTAATATGTATCCGTGGGAATTTGTGTGCGGAATATTTTGTAGGAATATATTAAGGGGTTTATAGGTTTGAGGCTTTTATATGTGTAATGATTTCCTGATGCCAACGGGAAAACATGTTTAGTTTTTTCAATGCCGACGGGAAAATCATGGAAATGATTTTTCCTAATGCCGACGGAAAATTTGAGGGTATGTCTAGCTGTAGAAATTGAAGTCTGGCTGTGATTGGTAGAGGGTGGGGTGTGTCCAGATTGTGAGACCTTAAGGCTGACCGTGATTTGGGTAGGTGAGGGTGTTTTGTAATATGTAACCATGAGAATTCGGTGACGTATATGCTTGTTGGAATTTAAATCAAGCTGGGCTTCGTGGAGGGGCGGGGTGTATTTGCGGGAGATCGACTGGTGGAGGGTGGGGAGTTGTTGTAATATGTATCCGTGGGATCTGTGTACATGTATGTATGTATGTCTGTAAGAGTTTAAGGCTGTCTGTGATTTATCAAAGGTGAGGTGAGAGTGTTTCATGTAATACGTATCCGTGGGAATCTGTGTATATGTATGTTCGTAGGAGTTTAAGGCTGATTCTGATTTGAGGTGGGGGAGGGTGTTGTTGTGATAGATAGATAGAATGTGCCTATGTGTGTGTGTGAGTGTGTGTATGTATATATATGTAGGAGTTTAAGGCTGTCCTTGATTTGAGGTAGGGCGGCGGTGTTTGTTGTAATATGTATCTATAAGAATTTGGGTGTTTATATGTCTGTAGGAATTTTTGTACATGTATGTCCTGTACGAGTTTAAGGCTGATCGTAATTTAAATTGTTGTGATTGATCGATTGTATGTGACTTCGAGAATTAGTGTATGTATATCTGTAGGAAACTTAAGGCTTATCGTGATTTATGAGGGGCGAAGTGTTCATGTAATATAACCGCGCAATTTGTGTGTATATATGTAGGAGTTTAAGGCTGATCATGATTAATGAGAGGTGAGGTGAATGTGTTCATGTATATGTATACGTATCTGTGTGCATATATGTATGTCTATATGAGTTTAAGGCTATCGTGATTTAGGTTGTGAGATTGATAGATTGTATGTTACCTTGAGATTTTGTGTATATATATCTGTAAGAACTTTAGGCTGACTGTGATTTGTGAGGGGAGGGGCGTTGTTGAAATAGGTTTAATTTTTCGTAGATGAATTTTGGTATGTGTGTGTGTGTATGTGATTTTCTCACCCTAGTATTTATATGTACGTTGAAATAAATTATTTCTCATATGAACATTTTTTGCTAGAAAATATTATCATATATCTGAACTTCCCTAATCCTAGTATGTTTTTCATATTGGAGGATGAGATTGCTTTATATTTTATCAAGCTTAAATTTGTCCAGTGTTAAAGTCTGTCGGTCAGAAATTTGTTTATATTTGTATAAATATTAATTTCAGATTTTGCAAAATTCTTGCGTACGATCATGGAGATTTTGTGTGTGTGTATGTGTGTATGCGCGATAGAGTTTGACTGGTCTGTGATAAGTTTGTTTATTTAAGTACATTTGTCTTCCTTTCGACTTTCGTCTTCAAGCGTCAGTAGCTTGGAGAACGGTTTGTATGTTTTCATGATGTAGATATGTAAGTGTGATTGTTAAAATCCAATAAATACTTGAGCATAGGGTAAGGAAATTTTAAAATATGTGTACATATGTACATATGGATATACAAATTGATTTTATGTATTGTATGTATGTACATACAAATAAGTCTGGGGCTCCCTGTTTAAATACATTTTTTTTGTCATGTGCGGTCTTTTGTTGTTGCTGTTGTAAATATTCGCCAGGTCTTTTGTGTATAGATGTGAAATATCTCCATAGTTTTTTATTTGAAATTAAAAAAAAACGTTCTTTTAATTTTTAGATGTATTTTCTTAAAAGTTTGCGAGGAGTTTCTGTTTTAAGTAAAATTGAATTCCTCTCTAGTTGTAGTAAATTAGTATAAAATATTTAATATATTTATTTCCATTTGTTTAAAGTTGATGTAGCCTATATAGTCAACGTTAGAAATTTTTCGGTGTAAAATTTTTTCCATCTATCATATTTTTTCTTCACCTTTTTCATATATTTTAGGACATCTTGCATTGGCTTTAAAAAATGATAAACGCTTTGAAATGAAAACTGATCCAGCAGTCAGCTTTTTTTAACCACTTGCTTCTCTTTCCTTTTTTATTGATAAACATTTAAAATCAAATGGTGGTTTTATAATGAAATTGTTATACTCCATTATTGCGAAAAACATCCGCTACTTTTTTTTGTAATGAACATCATTCGAAACCTTACTTAATTTATAAGACTTTCAGGACTTTCTATTATTCGATCATTAGTAAAAATGCAGTAGCTGAGGTCATTGCTTACTGTTTCATATTAAATTTCTATATCAATTGAGCCGCTATTGAATAAAAGGAAGTTTTATCTTAAACTTTAGTGCATTTGGAAGTGTTTGAGATTCTTTCATATAATAGCTTTGTTGGAATCTTAGATACGAGTACATATAATATAGAATTGTATAACGTTTATTTTTAAATTTAAATGTACTTTTAAATTAGTTAAATCATAATGAGGAAACTTGTTTTCTTCTTGAATAGCGATCAACAGAAAACGAAATCGTTTTCTTACAATCTAGGTCTGGCCTCTCAACGGTTCCTCTAGTATACAAGATGACTTTCTATGTCAACATATCTGTCTACTCTTTGTCAGCGTTAAGGGACAATTAAATGTTAAAATTTTAATTCCTCAAATTGTGTTACTTCATACTGATAATATATTTTCATTAATAAGGTATATGTTTATCTTATGAAGGTTACTCGCCTATGGCTTTTATTTGATGTTCTAGATGATTTTTTTCTCATTTTATTAAATTTCAGCGTATTGTGTATATATTTCTGATATTTTTAAGTGCGCTTTATTTACCTGTCAGACAAAGTGTGATACTCAGTCTCTCTTTTTAATATTTTTTTTTCTTCTTTTAATGTATCACTACTATTTTATCAGATTTTACTACTTGAAAAAGAGAATATTTATATAATTTTTAAACGTATTCATTTATACATATAGGTAAATATATGTATGTATGTATAGAGAAATTACTTTATCTACAAAGAAATACATGTTTAATAATCAACTATTCTAGAAAATCTATCTCAAATAATTCAGTTACCTCCACCATAAATTCACCGTCTGTGTTTTCATAGTGTCAGAAACATTAGAATAACTATGTTTGAGAGAATTTTTACATCGAGTTTTTCTACATGAGGTTTGCTGGTTGACCCCTTGAAGTTATTGTTGACGTAGGCTGGGTTGTATCACATTCAGATGTAATCATTTCTCACTTAAAAAAGGTTCTCATCACCTTCTATCAGGTTTTTATATTTTTCTAACATGCATGTCTTAGCATGCTTTTGTCCTTAGTGACGCAAGCGTCCGAGATGTAGTGGTGTTTCAGTTAAAAATCTATACTATTAGAATTTACAATTTCGCTCTTTTTATTCTTTTACAAAGTAGATACATATTTATGTATTTCATTTAGCATAGAATCATAATATTTCTTTACTTACAAAATTATATGACGTGAGGAATTCTTTTAAATTTGCATGCTTCGGCATGCTTTCAATATTTTTTCTGTAAATTTATTTTATACTCATACAGATACAGATATAAAGTAAGATCTGCTGATATTGCATTTTACAATTTATGTATGCTTCAGCATGATTCCAGTTGATGTCCATATTTATTCAGTAAGTTTGTTTGATACTAATTCATACACATATACATTCTTAAAGATTGGAAATCTAAGTCCAATTTATGTAGTTTGTCTATATTTTCTAAAGATTTGATAGCTATAGAAATGAAAAGAGTGAAGATCTATTATAATAGCCCATGAGCATATTTTAAAATTTCGCTTGCTAGAGCTTTCGAAATGGAAAATGTACAATTTTCACTATAAAAAGTGATAATATTATGTGTTACTGAATATTAATTTATTTTGAACGCTTAAGTTTTCACAATATTTCATACAGGCCAACAAGTTTAGAGAATTTCCAGTATATTAAGTTAATTATCTTTCTTAAGACCTATCATTCCTAATCATTCCTTCAAAAATACAAACCAAACTAGATTTTTCCTGTTTAATTATATATTTTACTTTCATTAAATTTCAATATTTTGTTCATCTTCAAATTATTATATTTAGCAGCTTTTTCTCATTTGTTAAGTTAACTTTAATCTGAAACATTTAAATAGTGAGATGAACTTTTATATTGTATACGAGTACATTAAGTAATTCTTTGTATATTTCAATACACTTATATGAACCATCATCACATAATTCCTTTGGATGATCTATTAAATCATTCTACTATTGATGCTTTCATATTAAGTAATATTTAATATTCTACTTATGCATGAATTTTCCAATGTCTATTAAAAGATTCTTGGATGACTGGATGATTGTAATCCATTTGTAAGTTTTTTGGTACTCGTAACATTTCAAAAATATTTACACAGCCTAGGTTTTTTCGAGTGCAACTTTTATTTTCAACGGTATTGACCATAGAAACTTTGTGAATGAATCATTTACAGTCTACAATAATCAATAATTTCTATTTTCTGTAGAATAGTTTCCCATTTCAGCTAAATCAGCTCCATAAAAGATCAACTATTCCTTTCATTACATATCTACAATGCACAAACAATTTTCGAGATTTAGTATAGAGTTCGATTACTAAATTTCTTTTTGAAGACATTAAGTTGTTTTAGAGATTTTTTGGAGAGTGTTGTGATCTACTTGATGCACTTTCAGCTATTTATACTATCATGTAGTTAATTTTCCAATCTATAAATTTTATTGTTCAGCTGTTCAATTTGTTTTTTCAAAAGATGATTTAATTTTTAGTATGTGTTTTTTCAATTTTATAACTATCTTCTATCTCTAATTGTATTTCACGTTGTACTCCATCAATTTGCATTTTAATATATTCTTGAATTATATTAATTCCTTAAGCTGTATTATTAATTTGTCCTATAGTTTATCGTTTTGAGTTTCCAGAAACAATTTACTGATAACATCATTCTCCGTCAGTGAATGATGATGATTCTCTATCCATGTATTAGTAGAAATTACATATTTTATATAGTTTTCAAAATAAAATTTCTCATAGTATTTCCATGTTTTATTATCATTCATTAAAGAAAATAAAGCTACTATTAGAGCCTATATTTGACCATCAACTTGTATTTTATCTTCATTTAGTTTTAGGTTACTATCACTAAACTTCCATTCATTATTCAAATCTTAATGTGGGCCATAGTTTGTATCTAATTCAATTCTTCCTTCCAAGACTGATAAATGAGTATAAGTGTCTTCAGAATTGGAAGTCTATGAGTAAAAATCATCTTCATCATCCTCATCATCATTCTCAGTATTAGCATCATTAAATAAGATGATATCATCAAATATTGTTCCTTCTGAAAGTTTCTTCGGTGAACTTGTCTCTATATTGACTGATGGCTTTAAACTTATATTATTTTCAGCTTCTATCTTGATTTTACTTTCTTCTTTCTTGTGAATTCTTTCAATATTTCTAGAACTATTTATGAATTCTTTGAGAGGTTCTGGTATAGGTTTAAATGTATCTTTTCTAGCTCACAAGTATCTATTTCACCAGTTTTTATACTACTTTTCAACACCAACTGTTTTAAAATTTTCTCATCCATGTTTAGCAAATAAGAGGTATCAGCTATTAGATAAGGTATCAGCTATTAGATCAGGTATCAGATCAGCTTATCAGGACCTGGTCTAGTTTTCAGATCAGCTTATCAGAACCTGGTCTGGTTTCAGATCAGCTTATCAGAACCTGGTCTGGTTTTCAGATCAGCTTATCAGGAGCTGGTCTGATTTTCAGATCAACTTATCTGATTCAGATTGGGTTATCAGTTTACAAGTAGCTGCCTATTTATAACATTTATATGAATGCAGTTTAAGGTCAGATGAAAAACGAAAAAGTAAACTTTTATGCAGTCAAATTCTCTTTTTTTCTATAACGATCATCGTTTAATTCAATATCGTTGCTTATAATCAAAATTCATATTTATCCTTCCAACATGCATTTTATTTGTCTCATCTTACTTAAACATTATAATTACATTATGATTATCTGATATAAAATGTTTGGTGATTCTGGTATAAGTTTGGCATCAGCAGAATGCATCAACATTCTTATCTCACTCCATATAAAAATATGTTTCTCACATCTAACATCGTTAAATATCATATCGGAATTACTTTTAGCTTTGTTAGGAGAAATAACAGATTCAGTATCTGTAAATGTGTATTATCCCATTCCTTCAATTAATGAAATTATGTAATTTCTTTAAGTATCCATATTTAGGTTGATAGAGAGATTTTGAGTATTAATATGTAGATGTTTTAAAATTTTATTTCATTAAGACTTTTTAGCAAGCCAATCATATCATATTTTTTATTTTATTTTTTTACAATTTGACAGACCAACTATTTTTGCGCAAATAAAATTTGGTAGAAGGGAACTATGACTTGTTTTTGAACTAACGTTTGATGAATCATCAAAAATTTCGTACCATCCTATTTTTAGGTTGTTTTGACTATGAGTATGCACCAATATTTATGAAATGTGTTTCATAAATATTGTCTCTTATTTAGAAAAAATAAAATAATACAGCTATACGACACCAGAAAATATTTTCTGGTATCGTATAGCTGTATTATTTTATTTTTCCTATATAAGAGATAATGGTCCCTACTCATAGTCAAAACAAAGTATATTTTAAGAGTTTAAAACCAGTATTATAATTAAAATACTGATTTTAAACTCTTACAGTCTTATTTATAAAAATTATTAAGACTTTATAAAGGTTTTTTTTCGTAAAAACGAAATTACAGAATCACATTATCGTTACCGCAAACGAATAAATATACCCACAAGTATCGTTAGAGTAAACGATTAAGTATGTTGATAAATATTATGATTTTCGGTTCGCAAAAATTTACTGAATTCTGTACCTGTACCTGGATTCAATAATTTTTTGCGAACCAAAAATCATAATATTTATCAACATACTTAATCGTTTACTCTAACGATACTTGTGGGTATATTTATTCGTTTGCGGGTAACGATAATGTGATTCTGTAATTTCGTTTTTACGAAAAAAAACCTTTATAAAGTCTTAATAATTTTTATAAATAAGACTGTAAGAGTTTAAAATCAGTATTTTTATTATAATACTGGTTTTAAACTCTTAAAATATACTTTGTTTTGACTATGAGTAGGGACCATTATCTCTTATATAGGAAAAATAAAATAATACAGCTATACGATACCAGAAAATATTTTCTGGTGTCGTATAGCTGTATTATTTTATTTTTTCTAAATAAGAGACAATATTTATGAAACACATTTCATAAATATTGGTGCATACTCATAGTCAAAACAACCTAAAAATAGGATGGTACGAAATTTTTGATGATTCATCAAACGTTAGTTCAAAAACAAGTCATAGTTCCCTTCTACCAAATTTTATTTGCGCAAAAATAGTTGGTCTGTCAAATTGTAAAAAAATAAAATAAAAAATATGATATGATTGGCTTGCTAAAAAGTCTTAATGAAATAAAATTTTAAAACATCTACATATTAATACTCAAAATCTCTCTATCAACCTAAATATGGATACTTAAAGAAATTACATAATTTCATTAATTGAAGGAATGGGATAATACACATTTACAGATACTGAATCTGTTATTTCTCCTAACAAAGCTAAAAGTAATTCCGATATGATATTTAACGATGTTAGATGTGAGAAACATATTTTTATATGGAGTGAGATAAGAATGTTGATGCATTCTGCTGATGCCAAACTTATACCAGAATCACCAAACATTTTATATCAGATAATCATAATGTAATTATAATGTTTAAGTAAGATGAGACAAATAAAATGCATGTTGGAAGGATAAATATGAATTTTGATTATAAGCAACGATATTGAATTAAACGATGATCGTTATAGAAAAAAAGAGAATTTGACTGCATAAAAGTTTACTTTTTCGTTTTTCATCTGACCTTAAACTGCATTCATATAAATGTTATAAATAGGCAGCTACTTGTAAACTGATAACCCAATCTGAATCAGATAAGTTGATCTGAAAATCAGACCAGCTCCTGATAAGCTGATCTGAAAACCAGACCAGGTTCTGATAAGCTGATCTGAAACCAGACCAGGTTCTGATAAGCTGATCTGAAAACCAGGCCAGGTCCTGATAAGCTGATCTGAAAACCAGACCAGGTCCTGATAAGCTGATCTGAAAACCAGATCAGGTCCTGATAAGCTGATCTGAAAACCAGACCAGGTCCTGATAAGCTGATCTGAAAACCAGACCAGGTGCTGATAAGCTGATCTGAAAACCAGACCAGGTCCTGATAAGCTGATCTGAAAACCAGACCAGGTCCTGATAAGCTGATCTGAAAACCAGACCAGCTACCTGATAACCTGATCTGATACCTGATCTAATAGCTGATACCTAATCTAATAGCTGATACCTCTTATTTGCTAAACATGGATGAGAAAATTTTAAAACAGTTGGTGTTGACAAGTAGTATAAAAACTGGTGAAATAGATACTTGTGAGCTAGAAAAGATATATTTAAACCTATACCAGAACCTCTCAAAGAATTCATAAATAGTTCTAGAAATATTGAAAGAATTCACAAGAAAGAAGAAAGTAGAATCAAGATAGAAGCTGAAAATAATATAAGTTTAAAGCCATCAGTCAATATAGAGACAAGTTCACCGAAGAAACTTTCAGAAGGAACAATATTTGATGATATCATCTTATTTAATGATGCTAATACTGAGAATGATGATGAGGATGATGAAGATGATTTTTACTCATAGACTTCCAATTCTGAAGACACTTATACTCATTTATCAGTCTTGGAAGGAAGAATTGAATTAGATACAAACTATGGCCCACATTAAGATTTGAATAATGAATGGAAGTTTAGTGATAGTAACCTAAAACTAAATGAAGATAAAATACAAGTTGATGGTCAAATATAGGCTCTAATAGTAGCTTTATTTTCTTTAACGAATGATAATAAAACATGGAAATACTATGAGAAATTTTATTTTGAAAACTATATAAAATATGTAATTTCTACTAATACATGGATAGAGAATCATCATCATTCACTGACGGAGAATGATGTTATCAGTAAATTGTTTCTGGAAACTCAAAACGATAAACTATAGGACAAATTAATAATACAGCTTAAGGAATTAATATAATTCAAGAATATATTAAAATGCAAATTGATGGAGTACAAAGTGAAATACAATTAGAGATAGAAGATAGTTATAAAATTGAAAAAACACATACTAAAAATTAAATCATCTTTTGAAAAAACAAATTGAACAGCTGAACAATAAAATTTATAGATTGGAAAATTAACTACATGATAGTATAAATAGCTGAAAGTGCATCAAGTAGATCACAACACTCTCCAAAAAATCTCTAAAACAACTTAATGTCTTCAAAAAGAAATTTAGTAATCGAACTCTATACTAAATCTCGAAAATTGTTTGTGCATTGTAGATATGTAATGAAAGGAATAGTTGATCTTTTATGGAGCTGATTTAGCTGAAATGGGAAACTATTCTACAGAAAATAGAAATTATTGATTATTGTAGACTGTAAATGATTCATTCACAAAGTTTCTATGGTCAATACCGTTGAAAATAAAAGTTGCACTCGAAAAAACCTAGGCTGTGTAAATATTTTTGAAATGTTACGAGTACCAAAAAACTTACAAATGGATTACAATCATCCAGTCATCCAAGAATCTTTTAATATACATTGGAAAATTCATGCATAAGTAGAATATTAAATATTACTTAATATGAAAGCATCAATAGTAGAATGATTTAATAGATCATCCAAAGGAATTATGTGATGATGGTTCATATAAGTGTATTGAAATATACAAAGAATTACTTAATGTACTCGTATACAATATAAAAGTTCATCTCACTATTTAAATGTTTCCGATTAAAGTTAACTTAACAAATGAGAAAAAGCTGCTAAATATAATAATTTGAAGATGAACAAAATATTGAAATTTAATGAAAGTAAAATATATAATTAAACAGGAAAAATCTAGTTTGGTTTGTATTTTTGAAGGAATGATTAGGAATGATAGGTCTTAAGAAAGATAATTAACTTAATATACTGGAAATTCTCTAAACTTGTTGGCCTGTATGAAATATTGTGAAAACTTAAGCGTTCAAAATAAATTAATATTCAGTAACACATAATATTATCACTTTTTATAGTGAAAATTGTACATTTTCCATTTCGAAAGCTCTAGCAAGCGAAATTTTAAAATATGCTCATGGGCTATTATAATAGATCTTCACTCTATTCATTTCTATAGCTATCAAATCTTTAGAAAATATAGACAAACTACATAAATTGGACTTAGATTTCCAATCTTTAAGAATGTATATGTGTATGAATTAGTATCAAACAAACTTACTGAATAAATATGGACATCAACTGGAATCATGCTGAAGCATACATAAATTGTAAAATGCAATATCAGCAGATCTTACTTTTTATCTGTATCTGTATGAGTATAAAATAAATTTACAGAAAAAATATTGAAAGCATGCCGAAGCATGCAAATTTAAAAGAATTCCTCACGTCATATAATTTTGTAAGTAAAGAAATATTATGATTCTATGCTAAATGAAATACATAAATATGTATCTACTTTGTAAAAGAATAAAAAGAGCGAAATTGTAAATTCTAATAGTATAGATTTTTAACTGAAACACCACTACATCTCGGACGCTTGCGTCACTAAGGACAAAAGCATGCTAAGACATGCATGTTAGAAAAATATAAAAACCTGATAGAAGGTGATGAGAACCTTTTTTAAGTGAGAAATGATTACATCTGAATGTGATACAACCCAGCCTACGTCAACAATAACTTCAAGGGGTCAACCAGCAAACCTCATGTAGAAAAACTCGATGTAAAAATTCTCTCAAACATAGTTATTCTAATGTTTCTGACACTATGAAAACACAGACGGTGAATTTATGGTGGAGGTAACTGAATTATTTGAGATAGATTTTCTAGAATAGTTGATTATTAAACATGTATTTCTTTGTAGATAAAGTAATTTCTCTATAGATACATACATATATTTACCTATATGTATAAATGAATACGTTTAAAAATTATATAAATATTCTCTTTTTCAAGTAGTAAAATCTGATAAAATAGTAGTGATACATTAAAAGAAGAAAAAAAAATATTAAAAAGAGAGACTGAGTATCACACTTTGTCTGACAGGTAAATAAAGCGCACTTAAAAATATCAGAAATATATACACAATACGCTGAAATTTAATAAAATGAGAAAAAAATCATCTAGAACATCAAATAAAAGCCATAGGCGAGTAACCTTCATAAGATAAACATATACCTTATTAATGAAAATATATTATCAGTATGAAGTAACACAATTTGAGGAATTAAAATTTTAACATTTAATTGTCCCTTAACGCTGACAAAGATTAGACAGATATGTTGACATAGAAAGTCATCTTGTATACTAGAGGAACCGTTGAGAGGCCAGACCTAAATTGTAAGAAAACGATTTCGTTTTCTGTTGATCGCTATTCAAGAAGAAAACAAGTTTCCTCATTATGATTTAACTAATTTAAAAGTACATTTAAATTTAAAAATAAACGTTATACAATTCTATATTATATGTACTCGTATCTAAGATTCCAACAAAGCTATTATATGAAAGAATCTCAAACACTTCCAAATGCACTAAAGTTTAAGATAAAAGTTCCTTTTATTCAATAGCGGCTCAATTGATATAGAAATTTAATATGAAACAGTAAGCAATGACCTCAGCTACTGCATTTTTACTAATGATCGAATAATAGAAAGTCCTGAAAGTCTTATAAATTAAGTAAGGTTTCGAATAATGTTCATTACAAAAAAAAGTAGCGGATGTTTTTCGCAATAATGAGTATAACAATTTCATTATAAAACCACCATTTGATTTTAAATGTTTATCAATAAAAAAGGAAAGAGAAGCAAAGTGGTTAAAAAAAGCTGGACTGCTGGATCAGTTTCATTTCAAAGCGTTTATCATTTTTTAAAGCCAATGCAAGATGTCCTAAAATATATGAAAAAGGTGAAGAAAAAATATGATAGTTGGAAAAAATTTTACACCGAAAAATTTCTAACGTTGACTATATAGGCTACATCAACTTTAAACAAATGGAAATAAAATATATTAAATATTTATACTATATTTACTACAACTAGAGAGGAATTCAATTTTACTTAAAACAGAAACTCCTCGCAAACTTTTAAGAAAATACATCTAAAAATTAAAAGAACGTTTTTTTAATTTCAAATAAAAAAACTATGGAGATATTTCACATCTATACACAAAAGACCTGGCGAATATTTACAACAGCAACAACAAAAGACCGCACATGACAAAAAAATGTATTTAAACAGGGAGCCCCAGACTTATTTGTATGTACATACATACATACATAAAATCAATTTGTATATCCATATGTACATATGTACACATATTTTCAAATTTCTTACCCATGCTCAAGTATTTATTGGATTTTAACAATCACACTTACATATCTACATCATGAAAACATACAAACCGTTCTCCAAGCTACTGACGCTTGAAGACGAAAGTCGAAGAAGACAAATGTACTTAAATAAACAAACTTATCACAGACCAGTCAAACTCTATCGCGCATACACACATACACACACACAAAATCTCCATGATCGTACGCAAGAATTTTGCAAAATCTGAAATTAATATTTATACAAATATAAACAAATTTCTGACCGACAGACTTTAACACTGGACAAATTTAAGCTTGATAAAATATAAAGCAATCTAATCCTCCAATATGAAAAACATACTAGGATTAGGGAAGTTCAGATATATGATAATATTTTCTAGCAAAAAATGTTCATATGAGAAATAATTTATTTCAACGTACATATAAATACTAGGGTGAGAAAATCACATACACACACACACATACCAAAATTCATCTACGAAAAATTAAACCTATTTCAACAACGCCCCTCCCCTCACAAATCACAGTCAGCCTAAAGTTCTTACAGATATATATACACAAAATCTCAAGGTAACATACAATCTATCAATCTCACAACCTAAATCACGATTAGCCTTAAACTCATATAGACATACATATATGCACACAGATACGTATACATATACATGAACACCTTCACCTCACCTCTCATTAATCATGATCAGCCTTAAACTCCTACATATATACACACAAATTGCGCGGTTATATTACATGAACACTTCGCCCCTCATAAATCACGATAAGCCTTAAGTTTCCTACAGATATACATACACTAATTCTCGAAGTCACATACAATCGATCAATCACAACAATTTAAATTACGATCAGCCTTAAACTCGTACAGACATACATGTACAAAAATTCCTACAGACATATAAACACCCAAATTCTTATAGATACATATTACAACAACACCGCCCGCCTACCTCAAATCAAGGACAGCCTTAAACTCCTACATATATATACATACACACACTCACACACACACATAGGCACATTCTATCTATCTATCACAACAACACCCTCCCCCACCTCAAATCAGAATCAGCCTTAAACTCCTACGAACATACATATACACAGATTCCCACGGATACGTATTACATGAACACTCTCACCTCACCTTTGATAAATCACAGACAGCCTTAAACTCTTACAGACATACATACATACATGTACACAGATTCCCACGGATACATATTACAACAACTCCCCACCCTCCACCAGTCGATCTCCCGCAAATACACCCCGCCCCTCCACGAAGCCCAGCTTGATTTAAATTCCAACAAGCATATACGTCACCGAATTCTCATGGTTACATATTACAAAACACCCTCACCTACCCAAATCACGGTCAGCCTTAAGGTCTCACAATCTGGACACACCCCACCCTCTACCAATCACAGCCAGACTTCAATTTCTACAGCTAGACATACCCTCAAATTTTCCGTCGGCATTAGGAAAATTCATTTCCATGATTTTCCCGTCGGCATTTGAAAAAACTAAACATGTTTTCCCGTTGGCATCAGGAAATCATACACATATAAAAGCCTCAAACCTATAAACCCCTTAATATATTCCTACAAAATATTCCGCACACAAATTCCCACGGATACATATTACAACAACACCCGCCCCCACCAAACACAGGCTGCCTTAAAGATACTCCCGCAAATTCCCACGGTTACATGTTACAAAAACCTTACCTGCCCAAATCACGGACATCAACAAATTTCCACAGTCTAACAACAATCATAACTTTCCCGTCGGTATTAGAAAAAATAAAGATGTTTTCCCGTCGGCATTAGGAAAAATCATACAAATATAAAAATCTTAAAGCTATAAACCCCCTTAATGTATTCCCACAAAATATTCCACGCACAAGTTCCCACGGTCATACATACATACATACATACATACATACATATACTTAATATAAACAAAAAAAGTTAATATAAACAAAAAACTCCTAATGTAAACAAATTTCCAAGAATTTTAAAATTTCAGCCAAAATTTAACAATTTCAGCCACAATTTAACAATTTCAGCCCACAATTTAACAATTTCAGCCACAATTTAACAATTTCAGCCCACAATTTCACAAGTTTAATTGCCCCAGAATGCCCAGTTCCCTACTACTTCGACCGCTTGCATTAATGTTTCGTATACTTGTTTTTGCTGTTCATTCAGCAACGGCACATTATTTCGAACGAATTCCTGCAATGTATCAACATTGTATTGCAGCTCTCGATTTAATTCTTGGTTGAATGGTTTCCAATTGAACTGTTAGGAAATGAATAACTTTAACCTCAATTTCACAGTGAACACAATACCGCTTTTAAGTTAGCGTTTGAAAGAACATGCGCATAATAAGTGTCACATGAAATTAACTGAGCAAAGTGCAATGAGTAGCTGTCAAACAATATATCACGCACCGGCACCATCTACTTAAAATTAAACAAAATGAAACGTACTTATTTTCGTGAAGTATACTCACACACCACGTACTTCCGCCGTTGTACTACATGCTATGTATCAGAGATGGCGCTGTATGTGAAAAATGATTTTTCCTGTTTTCCTGCTTTTCTCTTGAAATTTTCCCTGAATTTTCTTTGCTATAAACGTCATACAGCCCGAAAAGAAAACCCGACTTATTTTTATATCTTAGATTTAGGAATTGAAAACTTATTGTTAGTTCATTTTTTGAAGATACAATAAATAAAAAATACGCATGAAAAAAAATTTAAACGAAGCAATTCGACCTGTTTTTAACCCCCCGCTATAATGTGTTCCCCTCAATCATAAAATTATAAAATTTAAACCATAATTAGAGTTAATATTCACATGCAAAGTTTGAAAGTTTTACAATGAAAGCTTCCTGAGATATTGAGATGCAAAACGTGCATGTATTATGGCATACTCACTAACTCATCAGCAAATTAATGAAGCACTTCCGCTATAGGTAAAGAGAAGAAATTTGGTACACGAGTAGACCTAGTTGGGCCGGCATAAGAAAATCCTTCTACTGAACCCTCCTTGGGGGTGCTGGCTGGTAACGTATACTAGCGGGTACACGGCTAAGATCAGGGTTTTGAACATAGTGCCGCAATGTAATACCTATTGCGTACATTATTGGGATGAGCTCTGATCATAGGTAGGAGGTAATCGTGGTTCCAATTCGACCTGTTAGTCTGTCTAAAGGGATAGACTATGGCTTGGATTAGGATGAGCAATGCGCAACCATCAGCTACTTAACTGGTACAGAAAAACCAAACAAATAATAAATAAATTTAAAAGAAAAATTATATTTTGTAGTAAAATTACATTGAAATTATAAAATGTTTTCTCCAATATTTAGTTTAAGAGATTTATTATTCGACATATTGTCATAATTATATTATAAGTGAAATTTATTTGCTGGTGGTTAAGCGATGTCTATATGCATTTCATTGTTGCTTTAACAAATCGTCAGTAGACTTCAACCACACATTTTGAACAGTCACAAACCTCTTATCTTATGCACAGACTTTCATAAACTATTTGAGAATTCACAAATATGAATATTTTTGAAAATCACAAAAGAAAAATAAGCATAGTAGGCTTAGTAACTTATACAAAACCCAGCAAATAATTTTTATTCGATATGAATCTATTTTATTTTTCTACACCTTTATACAACTAGAAATCCATTGGATAACAATAAAAGTATTTATAAGGCAAAATGAAATATAATATTCTAATTAAACATTCAAGAGATTTATTATTCGACATATTGTCATAACTATATTATAAGTGAAATTTATTTGCTGGTGGTTAAGCGATGTCTATATGCATTTCATTGTTGCTTTAACAGTAGACTTCAACCACACATTTTGAACAGTCACAAATCTTATGTTATGCTTATTTTTCTTTTGTGATTTTCAAAAATATTAATATTTGTGAATTCTCAAATAGTTTATGAAAGTCTGTGCATAAGATAAGAGGTTTGTGACTGTTCAAAATGTGTGGTTGAAGTCTACTGACGATTTGTTAAAGCAACAATGAAATGCATATAGACATCGCTTAACCACCAGCAAATAAATTTCACTTCCAATATTTAGTTTTATTAGTACAATTTTTTTTTTGCAATTTACCAATTTTTGTTATTAACTAACTCAACAGTTTAATATCTTTGCTAGCATTTTAGTGTAAAAAAACATGAAAAGTAAAGTGTAAATATGAAAAATGGCTACAACAGACTCTTATTCTCTCTTTTTTAAACACGGAGAAGAATTTCATAATATTTGATTCTACAAAGTCGTAATACTTTGTATTACCATGTAAAGACACCTTAACCAACAAGCATTAGAGGAACCAAAGGTGACTAAGGCTAATACACCTAAATATATGAGGCTGCAAGCGAACGTGTCAGTTGTTAAGCTAGAGGTCCATAGGTCGGTTTTTGCGCGTTACGCTTTCTATGCATCTGTCAAAAAAGTAGAATCAATGTAATAGTATGTGACAAGTTACATTGCAAAAAGCGCAGAACGCGTAGGCGCGTTCAAAGCAAAAAGTAGGTCTACTTTCTACTTTTGTACGCGTTACAAGCACCATGAAAGAAATTCAGCTGTTCTTAAATGCTAAAGATGTTAAATAATACTTTATTTCTTACGTTATCGATAAATATTATTTTGCCGTGAATAATTTTTTTCTTTTTTTTTCAATAAAAAAAATTTCTTAGTAAAAAAAAACTTGTTTAATAAAATATGTGAATATTTTTATTAATGCGATGTATTTTAATTAACTTTTCACCACACTTTTCTCAGTAACAAATTTTGCATATTAGTTATCGATTACTTTTACGTACTGAGTGTCATCTCCGCTAAGTCTGTATTAAATAGCTGCTTAGAAAAGTTATTGCTTAAGCCAATAATGTGCATACATTTATATGTAATTTTCAATTTACTTACATTAAAGTCAACAACAGCCGACAATCTGCTGGAATAGCCCGGGCCGAGTTCTTCTCAACACTATCGTTTAAAATGCTGAATAAATAGTCAAAGACATCTGCAGACATTTTTGTCGCGGTTCGAAATTGCTCAGGGTCAGAAGTTTTAATTTTTTAAATGTGGTTTCAAAAGCCCACTTAAATTCCGTTCTAAATACAACGGCCGTACCCAAAACCTTTTCTTTTTTTGAAATTGTTCATAGGCATTTTTTGCACATAAAATTAAATATACAAACTCGACTAACTCCACAAATTCTTTTAAAAACTCGATTTCACTCTCCATTTTTTCTTTATAAGTATTTATAAACAAACGCACACAGCTGATCAAAACAAAAATAAAATGGCGCATGAAAAGCAGTGCATGTAACTCAACGCGAACAAAGTATAGAATAAAACAAGAGGATGAAACGCGTGTAAAGCATAACGCGCAAAAAGCGAGCTATGGACCTCTACCTTTATTGTATTTCTCTTTGCTTTATACATGTGTGTGTATGTATGTGAGAGAGAAGTTAACATACATTAATATACATATTAAATAAACAGCAACATGTTTTATTTGTGATACAGGTTTTCTCATCTGATTTGTAAACTCACAATACGAATCGACTAATTCTACCATTATTCATAAGGTATTATATATGCATATATAAATACATGCTGACAAACAAAATCAGCAAGAAAAAATACAAACTTGAGTATTTACATCTGTATTTTTAATAGAATCCCATAAAAAGGTATATTACTAAAGATGCAAAGGATAAATTTCATAGTAAAGAAACTGGTTACAAATATGATAAGGCAGATATTTACCAGGAGTTGAAACGGATTGAATGTAAGCGGTTTCAGTTGAAGGTGACACGATACAATAAAATTTTAATATAAATTCCAGAATCGATCAGAACTACATTGAGAGATGATGGTGTTATTACCAACACACTTACATCAAAATTTACCATTACTAATGAAACTATCCAAAAATAATTAAAGTCTTGTAACACAAAACCTAGTGTGGGCGAATTTAGAAATAAACTTCAAGAAAACCAAATTACAAACTTCAAAAAAATTTTGCTAAAAAATATTACAAAATCACGATTAGACTTAACTCAGACTCTCGTAAGTCACAAAACAAAATATACGTAAAACGTTTTAATTACGAGATTCCAAATCTACAAATCAACAACTTCTTTGGTAAGCAAACATAGTCGGGTGGTTATTGGTTTGCCGCAATAATAATGTATTCTTAATATACTGTGAAAAAAGGGTGTGATGAATTCAGAGCGATTTTATGCATAATTTTTAAAAAGCACAATAGAAGACTAATGGCCTGTTTCTACGTAACAAGTGAGCTCTGTGGCAAGCAACCGGTACACAGGCGAGTACGTAACAAAATAAGTTTTTATAGTACACTTGTCTTTCTTACGTTATATTTGGTAGCACTTTGTGTATTTTTAATTTCATTATTGCCATGGTATACAATTTGGTATTTGAGCTATTTTTTCCATACTAGAAGCATTACTGAATGGCAGTCATAGTAGAAAATCATACAAAATAAAAAGCAGCTGCTCTTAAATTACAATCCAATGTTAGGTCAGCTCTTTTATTTTTCAATCAAAATCGAGTAACTGCATAAATCCTGGGTACTTTTGCTAGAAAGCATTAAATAATGTTTGGATAAATTAAAAAAGGCGGCATCGTAGATTTTTAATTAATAACATTCGGATATTCTAATTTTTTCACAAATTATAAAAACATTAAAATTTGGCTGAAACAGGTCAAAATGCTTTCGTTCTTCATGTCTTTCAAATAGTTTCAATTATTGTATTTGCTTAAATAAACATAAAAAGGATTTGACTCATTATATAAGATATGTACATATAGATAGATACATGTAGATAAATTCAAGACAATAATGAATAAAAAATTTTACATTGAAATGTGATTCAAAACACAGCAATTTATACTTCAAACAAAACAATGGTCCTTATCGTGGTTGGCGTTTTTCGACTTCAAATTCGACTATTTGTAATTGATTAAAGAAAACAAGCTATAATTTTCTTTAATCTAGTACAATACGCATGATTTTCGCGGCAAAGTCGCCAAGCACAATAAGGGGCAATTCTTAGTTAATTTGAAAATTATGGATATGAGTAAAGTTTAGGGTTTAATATCTTTCAATATGTTTGAAGTGTGGAAAAATGTATTAGAGATATAAAAATATATTTCATGTACATAAAACCGATATTTACTTTTTTTTTAACATGCTACCCATCATACATGAAAATGAATGAAAAATTTACTTAAAAATAAAATTCACAAAAATGAAAAGTATAACCGCTATTTTAAGCAACCATTTATTTAGTAAGAACTTGCAAGTACTCAGACTCAAATTACTCTCGGAAGATTTTGTATAAACGGACGAAATTTAATATAATACAACGAAGCTCAGTAAAAAGTTTCTGGTATTCGAACAAACCTATTATTATTTTCCTTGAACAAATTTATGTGACCAAAATTGAAATAAAATTGTGATGAAAATATATGGAATATAACGTAAAGGCTCAGTTAGCCGACTGTAATGGAATGTAACTGCAACAGTAGGAAACAGCTGATCGATATTGTTATGTGAAAAGTAATGGAAATAGTTATAGAGATGTAATGTAACAAAAAAAAAGTTGATATTGATACTTGTTTTATGGAACCCCAAAGCCAACTTTTGTATTCATGTGAGCAAAATTTTTGATTTACTTCTAATATAGAAACATGCCATAAATATAAACAACAACCTTAACCCGGTGCGCTTTGCTGCCGCCATCAGTGTGAAAAGATATAAAAAGTTTTTTATAGTTAAAAAAACTGTTTTAATTATAAATGAACTATCGTAACGATCTTCGATATACAATAATTTTAGTTTGTCCATGCGGAAGATTAACAAGCAAATCGTTGGGTTTTCCAACACGGTAGCATGCAACGTTAAGCTGTCCGTGGGAGAAACATGGACTTTTTTAATTTTATTATTTGTCCCAAAGTTCAGAAGATGGAGGTTATTATCATAAATTTGTGGTAATTAAAAAACAAACTTTATAGTACTTAAAATGTAATTTTTTTAATAAGTTTTTACGAAGTTTTTCTTTCGATTGTTTAAGTAAAATATTAACGTATTATCAATTTTTCGGGATCATTTTGAAAATTGGTCGACAAACGACGAAGTTACAGAAATGATATTTGATAACAAATTTTTGTTTCAGGCATTTTGCTTCCACCCACCATCATTTACAAAAAGTTTAATGGACCCTTGCCATATGCAAATAGAAATTTGAAAATTGGTCCACAAACGACAAAGTAACTTGATAATGCATTTTTTTTGTAGGCACATTTCGACCCCTCCTCCCCTTCACAACGTTAAAAAAAACTTGGTAGACCTCTTTCATCAGCAAAATACAAAACCAGAAAACTTGCAACCCCCTCACCCACGCCCTATTTTCCAAAAAAAAATTTAGTGCAGCTCTTCCGCATGAAAAAGAATTTTGGAAATTGGTCCACATTTGTTTTGTCATGCGTATATTTATTTATTGTATCTTCAAAAAATGAACTAACAATAAGTATTAAAATCTTAAATCTAGATATAATAATTAGGCACAACCAGTGTCAGGCATAAATTTAGTGATAGTAATTAATAATACATAAATATCGTATTAAGCACAAAAATATTTTCAAGCTGTTTCATCTCGCGTGTTGAGTATTAGAGCCATAGTGTCTTTTTTTTTAAGCGGATGTGTCCAGTAAAATTCAAGATGTTACAAGCAAGTGGATTAGGATGAGACTCGAGTTTTGTTAAGTATTTGCCTGCGTATTTTTTAATTTCTTCAGTCACTAGTGGCATATTTAAATCACGATGTAAATTTGAATTTTTGATGTACCATGGAGCCGATGTTATTAGTCTTAAAATCTCGTTTTGCCTTCGTTGAATTCTCTCTATATTGGAAGCTAAAGCAGTGCCCCATAGCTGTATTCCGTAGCACCATATGGGTTTCAAAAGCGACTTGTATATTAAAAGTTTACAATCTAGACTGAGTGTTGAATTTCTAACAATCAGCCAATGTATCTGAGTTAATTTAAGTTTCATTTGTGTTAGCTTTGAGTCAATATGGTGCTTCCATGTAAGCCGTCGATCAAGGTGTATACCAAGGTATTTTACATGTGAATGTTGAAGAATAACTGGATTGTTGATTCGAATTGGGGAACAAGTATCTCTTCGCAGAGTAAATGTTAGCTGAACACACTTTTGTTCGTTAACTTTAATTCTCCATAAGTTTAACCATAGTTCCAGCTGTGTAATATGTTCTTGTAGACATCGGGAAGCCTCGTGAGGGTTTTCGTGCATACTAAGGCAGGCTGTATCATGGGCAAATGTAGATGTATGGATAATGCTGCTCAAAGGCATATCACAAGTATAAATCAAATACAAAACTGGTCCCAATATGCTCCCCTGTGGCACACCGGATGATATAGATTCGGGCACACTCATGAAGTCTCCTTCAACAACCGTGAACTTCCGGGTAGTAATATAACTTTCCAATAGCTTCGGAAAATTTATTGGTAGATATGATTTCAATTTTAAAATCAGTCCTTCATGCCATATCAAATACCTGAGAAACATCAATGAAGAGGGCAGAACAATATTTCTTTTCTTCAAATGTTCTTCTTATAAATTGAACCAATCTATGCGTTTCTTCAATGGTGCTATGCTGACTTCTAAAACCAAATTGATGATCCGGTATGCACGCTTTATCAGTTAGAGTTGGGGTAAATTTTATTATGAGTAGCTTTTCAAAGAGCTTTGACATTGTTGACAGTAAACTTATTGGCCTGTATGACTCAGCCTTGCTAAGATCTTTGCCCGGCTTTGGAATCATTCTGACCTTGGCAAGCTTCTAGTGGTGTGGCTAATACTCCAGTCGTAAAATGGCATTAAAAATTATTAACACGATTCTAATTGCAATACGAGGCAACTTCATCAACATCTGAATACTAATTTCATCAATACCCGGAGCTTTCTTTGGGTTGAGTTCAGCAATTAGTTTTTGTACCTCATGCATTTTAAACTTTTAGGGTCGAGGGGGTACAGCAACTCCGGATTTTAAATACTCAGCAAATATGTTAACTTTTTCAGTATCACTTCTTGCCCATCCTCCGGTAGAAGTGCGCAGAGGTGGTTTAAACTCAACGGCTGTTTAAAGCTTTCTCGCAGCGCGCCACAAAGAGTAATTAGATGCTGGTGTGACTTCGAGACCTTCTAGATATTTTTTCAATAATGCAGTTTTTTCCGACGATAGCAACTCTTTGAGTCGTTTAGTACATTTTTTGAGTCTGATTTTATTTAGGGTGATCTGTGTTGTTGCCATTCTCTTCTAGCTCTCCTTTTTTCACATACAAGACGTTCAATATATGTAGAATAAATTATATTAAAGCCAGTTTGCGGTTGGTATGTAGTGGCATGTTCAGCAGCCTGTTTAATATTTTCGTTGATGTTGGCAACGTTAAATTCAATATCTTTGGATGTTCTTAGCTTAATGTTTTCCGTACAATGACTACTGAGATACTTTTTGAACCCCAGCCAATTAATACGATTGATCATCTTCACATATGGGTGAGCTAAGACACTTCTTAGTGGGCTACAAATTGTAACGATTGTGGCAGAGTGATCGGAGGAGAGATCTAGAGAAGCTTCAACATTAATTAAATCCCTAGAGATATTTTTCATCTTTAATCATAAATAAATCTATAACATCCGGACTTTTGTGTATATCCGTAGGCCAGTAAGTGGGCTCCCCACTCAAAATGACAAACAAACTGTAGGTTATTTGCAGTAAGTTTTTGTGTGACAATTTTGACACTGTACTGGACCTGAACGCTTACGTGGCTCTTCAACTGTGATTTTTCGATGCAACAGAAACTTAACGCTATATATTGGATGGGTTGTAATTTTTTTAAATTCTATGTCATTCGGATCCAGTTCAACCCGAAATAAGGGTTGGGGGACCTTTTCTCTGTTAATTATATTAGTAACATTTTTAACCTTAAATCCTTTGTCGATAAGAGCACATTTTACTTCTTCGGGGTCAACATATGAACCTATGTCCTGTAATACTATTTGTAAGCCTTTTTCACTTTTAACTTGGTATGTGTAAAAATTTGTTTTAATTTTTCAAATTCACTAATAATTTTTCGGAAATCTTTTTCATCATATATTTGGATCTTACTTTCATCAATATTACCTCGTTTAATTGGAATGATGTGAAAAGTATTTTCACCAATGTCCGATAATAGTTTTTTTATAATCACGTTAGAATTTTTTTTCTCTCAGATAGATAGGTGGTGTCTTAAAAGACTTGCAGCGGGCTTGTCGTTATTGTCTTGCAATAATGAAAACCGATTTTGACGATTAGTAGATGATGCGCTATTATCCCTAGACATCTTTGGAGCAGATGAAATTTTTGGAAGAATTTGGGCTTCGCCCACACTTTACCACAGTTATATATCTTTCCATTCCGCCTTGGACCTTGGGTTTAGTGCTACTGTTATCTGTTGTGATAACTTTGTTAAGTGATGTACACGAGCCCGAAGCGGATGATATTGTTGTCTTATATGAAGAAGTACTAGGCAACTGTAATGTTAAGGAATCACTAGTTGGCATTGGACAAAGCGAAGTTGAAGCTGACGAAAAAGTGGCTTTGCCGTTAGAAAAATACTAACATCAGATTTTTTATTTTTATTGTTAACATTAAGAGCTTCAGAACTCACAGTAAAATAGGCATTGCTGCCGTTAGAACTCACTTCACAATTTTTTGTTTTTGAGGTACTCATATAGAGTAGTCCTCAAAGGCACTTTGTTTGTGGTTTTTTGTTTTTTGTTTGTTTTTGTTATTTTGTTTCTTGCTATGTAAAAAAATATCAGCAATATTTGCTTTGCTTATTTATTAAAGTTAATATGTATTACGGTTATTATGTATTACGAATATTTTTATATGATTTTTTGTGTTTAGTATGTATATATGTATATGAAAACAAACTCCGGTAAGACGTATGTTCAGCGAGAACTTGATCCACATATGATGAAGTTATTTGATATTCACTCCTTAAAGGCGGTCACTTTGCTTCCTCTTCCCCCTAAAATAAAAAAAAAGAAATTAGTTGACCCTTTTCCATATGCAAAATGAATTTTGAAAACCGGTCCACAAAGGACAAAAATATTTGATAATAAATTTTTGAAGGGTACACTTTGCTTTCCCCCCACCTCCAAATTGACAAAAAAATGGTAGACCTTTTTCATATGCAAAAGAGTTTTGAAAAGTGGTCCCAAACAATGAAGCAATTTGATAATCCAATTTTTTAGCGGACACATTTCGCCCCCTTCACCCCTTCCAAAATTTTTTTTTTTCATGCGTATATTTATTTATCGTATCTTCAAAAAATGAACTAACAATAACTTTTCAAATCTTAAATCTAGATATAATAATTAGGCCCAACCAGTGTCAGGCATACACTTAGTGATAGTAATCAATAATACATAAATATCGTATTAAGCACAAAAATATTTTCAAGCTGTTTCATCTTGAGTGTTGAGTATTAGAGCCATAGTGCCCCCCTTTTTTAAGCGGATGTGTCCCGCTATACTGTGTTCCCCTCAATCATAAAATTATAAAATTTAAACCATAATTAGAGTTAATATTCACATGCAAAGTTTGAAAGTTTTACAATGAAAGCTTCCTGAGATATTGAGATGCAAAACGTGCATGTATTATGGCATACTCACTAACTCATCAGCAAATTAATGAAGCACTTCCGCTATAGGTAAAGAGAAGAAATTTGGTACACGAGTAGACCTAGTTGGGCCGGCATAAGAAAATCCTTCTACTGAACCCTCCTTGGGGGTGCTGGCTGGTAACGTATACTAGCGGGTACACGGCTAAGATCAGGGTTTTGAACATAGTGCCGCAATGTAATACCTATTGCGTACATTATTGGGATGAGCTCTGATCATAGTTAGGAGGTAATCGTGGTTCCAATTCGACCTGTTAGTCTGTCTAAAGGGATAGACTATGGCTTGGATTAGGATGAGCAATGCGCAACCATCAGCTACTTAACTGGTACAGAAAAACCAAACAAATAATAAATAAATTTAAAAGAAAAATTATATTTTGTAGTAAAATTACATTGAAATTATAAAATGTTTTCTCCAATATTTAGTTTAAGAGATTTATTATTCGACATATTGTCATAATTATATTATAAGTGAAATTTATTTGCTGGTGGTTAAGCGATGTCTATATGCATTTCATTGTTGCTTTAACAAATCGTCAGTAGACTTCAACCACACATTTTGAACAGTCACAAACCTCTTATCTTATGCACAGACTTTCATAAACTATTTGAGAATTCACAAATATGAATATTTTTGAAAATCACAAAAAAAATAAGCATAGTACGCTTAGTAACTTATACAAAACCCAGCAAATAATTTTTATTCGATATGAATCTATTTTATTTTTCTACACCTTTATACAACTAGAAATCCATTGGATAACAATAAAAGTATTTATAAGGCAAAATGAAATATAATATTCTAATTAAACATTCAAGAGATTTATTATTCGACATATTGTCATAACTATATTATAAGTGAAATTTATTTGCTGGTGGTTAAGCGATGTCTATATGCATTTCATTGTTGCTTTAACAAATCGTCAGTAGACTTCAACCACACATTTTGAACAGTCACAAATCTTATGTTATGCTTATTTTTCTTTTGTGATTTTCAAAAATATTAATATTTGTGAATTCTCAAATAGTTTATGAAAGTCTGTGCATAAGATAAGAGGTTTGTGACTGTTCAAAATGTGTGGTTGAAGTCTACTGACGATTTGTTAAAGCAACAATGAAATGCATATAGACATCGCTTAACCACCAGCAAATAAATTTCACTTCCAATATTTAGTTTTATTAGTACAATTTTTTTTTTGCAATTTACCAATTTTTGTTATTAACTAACTCAATAGTTTAATATCTTTGCTTGCATTTTAGTGTAAAAAAACATGAAAAGTAAAGTGTAAATATGAAAAATGGCTACAACAGACTCTTATTCTCTCTTTTTTAAACACGGAGAAGAATTTCATAATATTTGATTCTACAAAGTCGTAATACTTTGTATTACCATGTAAAGACACCTTAACCAACAAGCATTAGAGGAACCAAAGGTGACTAAGGCTAATACACCTAAATATATGAGGCTGCAAGCGAACGTGTCAGTTGTTAAGCTAGAGGTCCATAGGTCGGTTTTTGCGCGTTACGCTTTCTATGCATCTGTCAAAAAAGTAGAATCAATGTAATAGTATGTGACAAGTTACATTGCAAAAAGCGCAGAACGCGTAGGCGCGTTCAAAGCAAAAAGTAGGTCTACTTTCTACTTTTGTACGCGTTACAAGCACCATGAAAGAAATTCAGCTGTTCTTAAATGCTAAAGATGTTAAATAATACTTTATTTCTTACGTTATCGATAAATATTATTTTGCCGTGGATAATTTTTTTCTTTTTTTTTCAATAAAAAAAATTTCTTAGCAAAAAAAAACTTGTTTAATAAAATATGTGAATATTTTTATTAATGCGATGTATTTTAATTAACTTTTCACCACACTTTTCTCAGTAACAAATTTTGCATATTAGTTATCGATTACTTTTACGTACTGAGTGTCATCTCCGCTAAGTCTGTATTAAATAGCTGCTTAGAAAAGTTATTGCTTAAGCCAATAATGTGCATACATTTATTTTCAATTTACTTACATTAAAGTCAACAACAGCCGACAATCTGCTGGAATAGCCCGGGCCGAGTTCTTCTCAACACTATCGTTTAAAATGCTGAATAAATAGTCAAAGACATCTGCAGACATTTTTGTCGCGGTTCGAAATTGCTCAGGGTCAGAAGTTTTAATTTTTTAAATGTGGTTTCAAAAGCCCACTTAAATTCCGTTCTAAATACAACCCAACCCGTACCCAAAACCTTTTCTTTTTTTGAAATTGTTCATAGGCATTTTTTGCACATAAAATTAAATATACAAACTCGACTAACTCCACAAATTCTTTTAAAAACTCGATTTCACTCTCCATTTTTTCTTTATAAGTATTTATAAACAAACGCACACAGCTGATCAAAACAAAAATAAAATGGCGCATGAAAAGCAGTGCATGTAACTCAACGCGAACAAAGTATAGAATAAAACAAGAGGATGAAACGCGTGTAAAGCATAACGCGCAAAAAGCGAGCTATGGACCTCTACCTTTATTGTATTTCTCTTTGCTTTATACATGTGTGTGTATGTATGTGAGAGAGAAGTTAACATACATTAATATACATATTAAATAAACAGCAACATGTTTTATTTGTGATACAGGTTTTCTCATCTGATTTGTAAACTCACAATACGAATCGACTAATTCTACCATTATTCATAAGGTATTATATATGCATATATAAATACATGCTGACAAACAAAATCAGCAAGAAAAAATACAAACTTGAGTATTTACATCTGTATTTTTAATAGAATCCCATAAAAAGGTATATTACTAAAGATGCAAAGGATAAATTTCATAGTAAAGAAACTGGTTACAAATATGATAAGGCAGATATTTACCAGGAGTTGAAACGGATTGAATGTAAGCGGTTTCAGTTGAAGGTGACACGATACAATAAAATTTTAATATAAATTCCAGAATCGATCAGAACTACATTGAGAGATGATGGTGTTATTACCAACACACTTACATCAAAATTTACCATTACTAATGAAACTATCCAAAAATAATTAAAGTCTTGTAACACAAAACCTAGTGTGGGCGAATTTAGAAATAAACTTCAAGAAAACCAAATTACAAACTTCAAAAAAATTTTGCTAAAAAATATTACAAAATCACGATTAGACTTAACTCAGACTCTCGTAAGTCACAAAACAAAATATACGTAAAACGTTTTAATTACGAGATTCCAAATCTACAAATCAACAACTTCTTTGGTAAGCAAACATAGTCGGGTGGTTATTGGTTTGCCGCAATAATAATGTATTCTTAATATACTGTGAAAAAAGGGTGTGATGAATTCAGAGCGATTTTATGCATAATTTTTAAAAAGCACAATAGAAGACTAATGGCCTGTTTCTACGTAACAAGTGAGCTCTGTGGCAAGCAACCGGTACACAGGCGAGTACGTAACAAAATAAGTTTTTATAGTACACTTGTCTTTCTTACGTTATATTTGGTAGCACTTTGTGTATTTTTAATTTCATTATTGCCATGGTATACAATTTGGTATTTGAGCTATTTTTTCCATACTAGAAGCATTACTGAATGGCAGTCATAGTAGAAAATCATACAAAATAAAAACCAGCTGCTCTTAAATTACAATCCAATGTTAGGTCAGCTCTTTTATTTTTCAATCAAAATCGAGTAACTGCATAAATCCTGGGTACTTTTGCTAGAAAGCATTAAATAATGTTTGGATAAATTAAAAAAGGCGGCATCGTAGATTTTTAATTAATAACATTCGGATATTCTAATTTTTTCACAAATTATAAAAACATTAAAATTTGGCTGAAACAGGTCAAAATGCTTTCGTTCTTCATGTCTTTCAAATAGTTTCAATTATTGTATTTGCTTAAATAAACATAAAAAGGATTTGACTCATTATATAAGATATGTACATATAGATAGATACATGTAGATAAATTCAAGACAATAATGAATAAAAAATTTTACATTGAAATGTGATTCAAAACACAGCAATTTATACTTCAAACAAAACAATGGTCCTTATCGTGGTTGGCGTTTTTCGACTTCAAATTCGACTATTTGTAATTGATTAAAGAAAATAAGCTATAATTTTCTTTAATCTAGTACAATACGCATGATTTTCGCGGCAAAGTCGCCAAGCACAATAAGGGGCAATTCTTAGTTAATTTGAAAATTATGGATATGAGTAAAGTTTAGGGTTTAATATCTTTCAATATGTTTGAAGTGTGGAAAAATGTATTAGAGATATAAAAATATATTTCATGTACATAAAACCGATATTTACTTTTTTTTTAACATGCTACCCATCATACATGAAAATGAATGAAAAATTTACTTAAAAATAAAATTCACAAAAATGAAAAGTATAACCGCTATTTTAAGCAACCATTTATTTAGTAAGAACTTGCAAGTACTCAGACTCAAATTACTCTCGGAAGATTTTGTATAAACGGACGAAATTTAATATAATACAACGAAGCTCAGTAAAAAGTTTCTGGTATTCGAACAAACCTATTATTATTTTCCTTGAACAAATTTATGTGACCAAAATTGAAATAAAATTGTGATGAAAATATATGGAATATAACGTAAAGGCTCAGTTAGCCGACTGTAATGGAATGTAACTGCAACAGTAGGAAACAGCTGATCGATATTGTTATGTGAAAAGTAATGGAAATAGTTATAGAGATGTAATGTAACAAAAAAAAAGTTGATATTGATACTTGTTTTATGGAACCCCAAAGCCAACTTTTGTATTCATGTATAATATAAACAACAACCTTAACCCGGTGCGCTTTGCTGCCGCCATCAGTGTGAAAAGATATAAAAAGTTTTTTATAGTTAAAAAAACTGTTTTAATTATAAATGAACTATCGTAACGATCTTCGATATACAATAATTTTAGTTTGTCCATGCGGAAGATTAACAAGCAAATCGTTGGGTTTTCCAACACGGTAGCATGCAACGTTAAGCTGTCCGTGGGAGAAACATGGACTTTTTTAATTTTATTATTTGTCCCAAAGTTCAGAAGATGGAGGTTATTATCATAAATTTGTGGTAATTAAAAAACAAACTTTATAGTACTTAAAATGTAATTTTTTAATAAGTTTTTACGAAGTTTTTCTTTCGATTGTTTAAGTAAAATATTAACGTATTATCAATTTTTCGGGATCATTTTGAAAATTGGTCGACAAACGACGAAGTTACAGAAATGATATTTGATAACAAATTTTTGTTTCAGGCATTTTGCTTCCACCCACCATCATTTACAAAAAGTTTAATGGACCCTTGCCATATGCAAATAGAAATTTGAAAATTGGTTCACAAACGACAAAGTAACTTGATAATGCATTTTTTTGTAGGCACATTTCGACCCCTCCTCCCCTTCACAACGTTAAAAAAAACTTGGTAGACCTCTTTCATCAGCAAAATACAAAACCAGAAAACTTGCAACCCCCTCACCCACGCCCTATTTTCCAAAAAAAAATTTAGTGCAGCTCTTCCGCATGAAAAAGAATTTTGGAAATTGGTCCACATTTGTTTTGTCATGCGTATATTTATTTATTGTATCTTCAAAAAATGAACTAACAATAAGTATTAAAATCTTAAATCTAGATATAATAATTAGGCACAACCAGTGTCAGGCATAAATTTAGTGATAGTAATTAATAATACATAAATATCGTATTAAGCACAAAAATATTTTCAAGCTGTTTCATCTCGCGTGTTGAGTATTAGAGCCATAGTGTCTTTTTTTTTAAGCGGATGTGTCCAGTAAAATTCAAGATGTTAAAAGCAAGTGGATTAGGATGAGACTCGAGTTTTGTTAAGTATTTGCCTGCGTATTTTTTAATTTCTTCAGTCACTAGTGGCATATTTAAATCACGATGTAAATTTGAATTTTTGATGTACCATGGAGCCGATGTTATTAGTCTTAAAATCTCGTTTTGCCTTCGTTGAATTCTCTCTATATTGGAAGCTAAAGCAGTGCCCCATAGCTGTATTCCGTAGCACCATATGGGTTTCAAAAGCGACTTGTATATTAAAAGTTTACAATCTAGACTGAGTGTTGAATTTCTAACAATCAGCCAATGTATCTGAGTTAATTTAAGTTTCATTTGTGTTAGCTTTGAGTCAATATGGTGCTTCCATGTAAGCCGTCGGTCAATTTGATTATTTATTCTAATGGGGGAGAACAAGTATCTTTTCTTAAGGTAAATGTTATCTGAGCACACTTCTGTTCGTTTACTTTTATTCTCCATAAGTTTAGCCATAGTTCCAGCTGGGTAATATGTTCCTGAAGATATCAAGATGCCTCGTGACAGTTTTCGTGCATACAAAGGCAGGCTGGATATTCGGCAAATGTAGATGTGTGGATGTTACTGCTCACAGGCATATCACAAGTATAAATCAAATACAAAACTGGCCCCAATATGCTCACCTGTGGCACACCGGATGATATAGATTTGGGCACACTCATGAAGTCTTCTTCAACAACCGTCAACTTCCGGGTAGTAATATAACTTTCCAGTAGCTTTAAAAAATTTATTGGTAGATATGATTTCAATTTTAAAATAAGGCCTTCATGACATACTTTACAAATGCCTGAGAAAGATCAATGAAGAGAGCAGAACAATATTTCTTTTCTTCATATGTTCTTCTTATAAATTGAACCAATCTATGCGTTTGTTCATTGGCGCTATCCTGACTGCTAATACCAAACTGATGGTCTAGTATGCATCCACTACCAATTAGAATTGGGGACAATTTTATCATGAGCAGTTTTTCGAAAAGTGTAGAGATTGTTGATAGTAGACTTATTGGCCTGTACGATTCAACCTTAGTAAGGTCTTTGCCCTGCTTTGGAATCATTTTGACCTTGGCAAGTTTCCAGAGGTGTGGATAATACTCTAGTATTAATATGTCATTAAAAATAAATAGAAGGATTCTAATTGCAATACGTGGCAAATTTATCAGCATCTTGTTACTAATTTCATCAATACCTGGAGCTTTCTTCGGGTTGAGTTCAGTAATTAGTTTCTGTACGTCACGCATCTTAAACTTTAAGCGTCGATGGGGTAGAGCAACTACACTCTGTAAATCAACAGCAGCAGTACATCTGTTTGGGGTAAATATGGATTTTAAATGATTTGCAAACAAGTTACCTTTTGCAGTATCACTGCTTGCCCAACCTCCGGTAGAAGTTCGCAGAGGTGGTTTAAACTCAATGGGTGTTTTAACTTTTTCGAAGCGCGCTACAAAGAGTAATTAGATGCTGGTGTGACATCGAGGTTAGCCAGATAATTTTTAAGAGATGCAGTTTTTTCATATGCAAGCAACTCTTGGAGTCGTTTAGTGCACTCTTTAAATCTGATTTTATGCTGGGGCGATCTGTGCTGTTGCCATTCCCGTCTAGCTCTTCATTTTTCACATACGAGACGTTCAATATTCGTAGAATAATTTATATTAAAAGATGGTAAGCAAGATACGATCAGCTATCATAGTTAAGAAGAGCTTTAATTCATATATTTTGTATAATTACAGTACTGACGATCTAGTGGTTGTGGCAGTAGATGGGAGCAAGGATGAGTTTATACTCCTTGCATCATGCTACATGCCACACGCTGCTAATGCACCCCCATCGGAGTTCCAACGGCTCGTTGAAGAAGCCTGCGGGAAGAAGCTACAACTGGTAATAGGCACAGATGCCAACTCGCATCATACAGTGTGGGGAAGTAAGGACATCAATGGTAGAGGTGAGTCACTTATTCAATTCATACTGCAAACTGACCTTTTTATTGTACACAGAGGGGAGGAACCTACTTATATAGGTCCTACCTAATCCAACGTCTTGGACTTAACACTTGTTAATAATGTAGACATTGTTGTAAATGACTGGAAGGTGCTTCGATAGCCGTTTTCTCTGATCATTGCTACAAAGCGTTTAATATTTTGTCTGAGGTTTCAAAACTTAGGAAATTGTATAGGAACTCACGTAATACCAAGTAGGAATGTTACTATAGGAACATTGAAAACAATTTATATTATGCTAAACCAATTAGGAGTGAAGTTGATATTGAAAGGTCTGTTAATTGCTTAACGAAAGTAATAACCAAATCATATGAATCAGCTTGTCCATTTTCGCGCATAAAACGTAACTCTAGACCTCCATGGTGGAGTAAAAATCTAGACATTCGAAGACGTGAACTGCGTGAGTTCTTCAGATTGGCTAGTCACTTAGACAAAACGGAGTGCTAGAAAGACTACAAAAAAGCACTGAAATCTTTTAAGAAAGAGGTGAGAAAGGCCAAGAAAAATTAATGGAAGAATTTTTGTGGTAGCATAGAAAAAACTACGGATACAGCCAGAATGAGGAAGCTGCTTGCTAGCAACCCATCAATGCCTAGCACGATTTGTAAAGGGAACGGTGATTGGACTAGCTGCAGCCGGAAACGTGAGAGTTTCTGCAGGACACGCATTTTCCAAACTGCACGGAGATCTCCCCTTGCTCAGAAACGACAAATGAAGTACTAAGAATTGTGACGTCATTTCCTTTAGTAAAGTGGAATGGGCCATAAATTCTTTTAAATCTTATAAATCACCAGGACCAGGTGGTATTTTCCCGGCTTACTCTACAGTATGGTAAACAGAGGATAATTCCCTGGCTAACGGGAATATTTAAGGGCTGCATCAGACTGAATTATGTGCCAAAGTCATGGAGGATAGCTAAGGTTGTATTCATACCAAAGGCAGGTAGGAACAACCATATGTATCCAAAAGACTTTAGGCCTATCAGTCTGACATCCTTACTACTGAAAACGTTAGAGAGAATTTTGTATATACACATCAAGGAATGTGAACACCCAAATATTCTGTCTTCCAACCAACATGCATGCACAAAATGCAAATCGATAGAAACAGCACTTCATAATATTGTAGAACTGATAGAAAAATCGTTACACTATAAATACTATGCTATAGGGGTCTTCCTGGACATCGAAAGCGCTTTCAATAATGTCTCTACGGATGCAATTATGGAAAGCGTAAATCGTTCCGGTGCTTACTTGCAAGTCAAGAACTGGGTTGGCAACCTCTTAAAGTGTAGAATAGTATCTGCATTATTAGGCAATGCCACTGTAAACAAGAAAAAGAATCATAGACTCTAAGATGAGGGAAGAAGCGGAGAAATGTTGGCGTATGACGAAAACTTGCAAAACTTCTCAAATCATGGGGAGATCGTATGATCCTAAATCGACTAAATTCCTTTTATCACTAACGAGAAGCAACTGTAGACTTCTAGTGGGAGTATTAACTGGACACTGCTGGACGGCTTCGTATGCCGTCAAAATAGGACAGATACTTGACGGTACCTGCAGGAAATGTAAGGAACACGGAGTATTGGAGACAGAAAAACATCTACTGTGCCACTGTCCGGCTCTATGCCGCACTAGGTTTGACTGTCTTGGTGATCACACTTTTCGAAGTCTTGAACTTGTATCGGGAATGGAAATGTATAGACTGCTAAGGTTTGTTAAATCTGTTTGGGAGTCATTCGATACAGGCACCGCGAACTAGGCTGCCATACTTACAGATTTCATGTCATCTGCTGGTATTGCTAAGGATCAATACTGGTCTATGCGAGGTCTCTGACCAACCAGACTAACCTAACCTAGACCTAGTTAATAGGGTCAGAATATTTAAATATACCATTTAAGTTTTTATTATTATCCGTTTCCAACGAAATTTGACACGAATGATAAACACTGGCTAAAAAATATCTTAAGTGTAAAACTGTGGGAATCTAATTCCTATACAAATTTAACATAATATATTATACGGTACAGAGCTGAAATTTTGTGGACATGCAACTTGCACTTACGCAAGGCAATGATTTTGATTTTTCAAAAGTTCGTCTATAAAATTCTAACCTTCTGTTTTATGTATTTCGGCTAAGCAGACTTTAAAATGTCAATATATTTAGAAAAGTAGGCGGGGACACGTCCACTTAATTTTCCGCTATATTTTACGTGAGTCTCGTTGAACCTTCATAGTCAACAGACTTCTTAGCGGAGTTTTTTTATATATATACTAAACAAACAAAAAGTCATAAAAAAATATTCGTAATACATAATATTCGTAATATATATTTGGGTATTCAAACGATAGTGTTAAAGTCATAATGTTATAATATCCTAAACGCCTAAACTAATTTAAAATATGACTGCTGTGAGCAACCCCTCATATTTCAGTATGTTAGTTGAAACATAAACCCGATGATACAAAACAAATACGAAGAAGCTTCTATCTGTATCCGAAAATTATTTGCGAATTTTTGTAATTTTTGCAATATGTAAAACAAAAGTTTTTCGATCATTTATCCGTTTTTAATTTAATGGCTTTGGAATTTATTTGCAAATTTTAGTAAGTTTTGCGAATCAGGTAATTTTTATAAAAATTATTGCTCTTGTGCGTAATTTTAACAAATTAGGGGTCACTCAAGTCTTTTCATTGTCTGATAGAAGTATATATTTTTTTGAATTTTTTGCCCTTTTTACAGTTCTGGCGACTTTTAATTAATATCACAGTTTGCTATCTTTTTTGATATTAGCAAGTTTTTGCAAATTTTCGTCATTTTCACGAATTTTTCCGAATTTTTGGCATTCCTTATAATTTTACACGTTTTTAAACAATTTTAATATTTGTTTGCAATTTTGCAATTTTCGCTATTTTCGCGATAAAAATTATTTTAAGCCAAATCTCGCCTTTTTTCCATTATTTTAATCCCTCGCGAATTATTATTTTTTTTTTGCAATACGAGTATATAATGGTTTTATTAGAAATTTGCTAAGAAAAAACGCTATGTGTTTAAACGTAAATGGAAATTTTGTCGAAAAACAAAAGGAAAAGCAAAGTAATTAGTTATGACAGTAACAAATACATAGGGTGAAGAATTGTATAAATATAGTACACATTTTATATGAAAGAAAATAAAAATAAATTTAAACTGGTTTAAAATGTTAGGACTTTATGACTTTATGACACTTAAGACACCAGTGTGAATACCCCAATTAACTTTGATAGATAAGCAAAGCAAATATTGCTAATGTTTTTTTACATAGCAAAAAACAAAAAAACAAACGAAAACTCGCAAAAAAGTGCATTTGACGAATACTCTACATGAGTACCGCAAAAAAAAATTGTGGAGTGGGTTCTAACGGCTGAAATGCATATTTTACTGTGAGTTCTGAAGCTCTTAATGAAAAAAACAAAAACAAAAAATCTGATGATAGTATTTTTCTAACGGCAAAGCCACTTTTTCGTCAGCTTCAACTTCGCTTTATCCAATGCCAACTAGTGATTCCTTAACATTACAGTTGCCTAGTACTTCTTCATATAAGACAACAATATCATCCGCTTCGGGCTCGTGTACATCACTTAACAAAGTTATCACAACAGATAACAGTAGCACTAAACCCAAGGTCCAAGGCGGAATGGAAAGATATATAACTGTGGTAAAGTGTGGGCGAAGCCCAAATTCTTCCAAAAATTTCATCTGCTCCAAAGATGTCTAGGGATAATAGCGCATCATCTACTAATCGTCAAAATCGGTTTTCATTATTGCAAGACCATAACGACAAGCCCGCTGCATTTCTTTTAAGACACCACCTATCTATCTGAGAAAATAAATTCTAACGTGATTATTGAAAAACTATTATCGGGCATTGGTGAAAATACTTTTCACATCATTCCAATTAAACGAGGTAATATTGATGAAAGTAAGATCCAAATATATGATGAAAAAGATTTCCGAAAAATTATTAGTGAATTTGAAAAATTAAAACAAATTTTTACACATACCAACTTAAAAGTGAAAAAGGCTTACAAATAGTATTACAGGGCATAGATTCATATGTTGATCCCGAAAATGTAAAATAAGCTCTTATCGACAAAGGATTTAAGGTAAAAAATGTTACTAATATAATTAACAGAGAAAAGTTCCCCCAACCCCTATTTTGGGTCGAATTGGAGCCGAATGACATACAGATGAAAAAAATTACAACCCATCCAATATATAGCGTTAAGTTTCTCTTACCCCGAAAAATCACAGTTGAACAGCCACGTAAGCGTTTAGGTCCAGAACAGTGTCAAAATTGCCACACAAAAACTTACTGCAAATAACCTACAGTTTGTCTTATCTGCGGTGAATTGCATGGTTCTGCTAGCTGTACTACGCCAAAAGATCAAGCTGGAAAAACATGTAGTAATTGTGGAGGTGATCACACTGCTAACTACAGAGGATGTCGGTTATATTCTTTCGTTAAACAGACTATGGGACAAAAACCTAAATTAGCTCCAGCGCAATCAGCAAACGCTTTTTCCGGTATTTTTCCTTTAATGAGCCAACCAAGTACTTCACGTGTATCGTATGCCGATGCTGTTAGGACAAATTCTTTTCCCAAGCAAAAATTGTCCCCACAAAGTAATTCAACAAAGCTAACACAAGCTTTAGTTTCAGTCGCCTTGAAGCCACTATTAAAAATCAGGTGCAACCTATAAGCAACTTTACTACAAATATGACTAGCATGATGTAAGAAATGCTGCGAATGCAGAATTCTCTGCTTCAAGCATTAACTAATAAGCCATGACCACGTTAAAAATATGTTTTTGTAACACAAACGGCATTCGTTAACACAAAAATGAATTCGAGCACTTCCTTACGGAAAAAATATTGATATAATGATGGTTTATGAGACTCGTTTTACTTCGAGAAGCCTTTTCAAAATGAATGGCTACACCTTCTATGATACAAAGGATCCGAGAGGAAGAGCATGCGGTAAATCAGCAATTTCAATAAAGTCAAGACTCACTGGCCTACGGATATACACAAAATTGCAGAGGTTATAAATTTTGGCGTCATGAGAAATATCCCTAGCGATTTAATTAATGTTGAAGCTTCCCTAGATCTCTCCTCCGATCACTCTCCCACAATTTTGTAGCCCACTAAGAAATGTCTTACCTCACCCATACGTGAAGATGATCAATCGTATTAATTGGCTGGGGTTCAAAAAGTATGTCAGTAGTCATTGTACGGAAAACTTTAAGCTAAGAACATCCGAAGATAGTGAATTTAACGTTGCCAATATTAACGAAAATATTAAACAGGCTGCTGAACATGCCACTACCTACCAACCGCAGACTGGCTTTAATAGAATTTATTCTACGGATATTGAACGTCTTGTATATGAAAAAAGGAGAGCTAGAAGAGAATGGCTGGACCCAGAATATATGTACTTGTCTACAACAACAACATAACATGCTTAGGGCCTTCCTACACATAAGCACAATCGAGAAAATAATTGCAGTCAGCTAAAATTGCTTTAGTAGCTGCTTGACTGTCTATATACATATTTGCACGGGCATTCATGGTCAGAGGGGTGAATGCTAATTCTGCTGCCATATTGACTACATTGATTTCCGCCTGGAAGATGATACAGTATTTAGGAAGTTTATAAGATTCCTCTATATCGAGCTCCGGACAGTAAACCGCACCCCCACCCCTCCATCCATCTTTGAACCATCAGTGAAAAAGTTGAAACCAGAACCACTACGGTTAAGGCTTTCAATATAGCCTTCTTCCCTTATATTGATCTGTGGTTTGGCAGAAAAGTTCAATACTGGAATGATGTAGTCCGAACTACACTCCATGTTTTCTAGCAATTTACTGTGACCAAATGATCTGTATGACATCTGTCCTGTTGTCCTGAGTCGGATAACAGAATTGCATGCTGCATTTACTGCAGTTAGTTTTATTGGTTTAAGGAAATATATAATATAACGTCTAAAGCTGCAGTAGGTGTACTTTTTAAAGCTCCAGTGATGTAGAGCTTTGCTAGTCTCTGGATACTTTCCAACTTTTTGAGTTATGATTTTGTCTCATCGCCCTCCACCATACAAGTATTCCGTAGAGTAGAATTGGTCTACCTACCGCTTTGTAGGTCCAATATGTAAGAGTAGGCGAAAGGCCCCATGTCTTGCCTAGCATCTTCTTACATGCATATAGAGCAATGGTGGCTTTTTTAACTCTATCTTCTATATTGCGCCTAGACGTCAGCTTACTATCCAAAATTGTCCTCAGTTACTTTGTGTGTTTTGGGCGAGAGCGATATACCATCTAACTTTGGTGTTTTCCATCCTTGACTTTCCTATTAGAAAAAAACACAAGGTCAGTTTTTCCAGGGTTTAAGTTCAAACCTACTAGCGTTGCCCATCTATGAATATCCCTTAAGGAGGACTTACCAGTTATGATGATGGCTATGTCATCCGCATATGTTGTAATCTTAGCTGCTTTACCCGCCAATTCCAATTCCTCCTTGGGGAGTTCCTCTGTTAGCTTCCTTGTTTACAGTGGCATTGTCTAATAATGCAGATACTATTCTACACTTTAAGAGGTTGCCAACCCAGTTCTTGACTTGCAAGTAAGCACCGGAACGATTTACGCTTTCCATAATTGCATCCGTAGAGACATTATTGAAAGCGCTTTCGATGTCCAGGAAGACCCCTATAGCATAGTCTTTATATTGTAACGATTTTTCTATCAGTTCTACAACATTATGAAGTGCTGTTTCTACCGATTTGCATTTTGTGTATGCATGTTGGTTGGAAGACAGAATATTTGGGTGTTTAAATTCCTTGATGTGTATATACAAAATTCTCTCTAACGTTTTCAGTAGTAAGGATGTCAGACTGATAGGCCTAAAGTCTTTTGGATACATATGGTTGTTCCTACCTGCCTTTGGTATGAATACAACCTTAGCTATCCTCCATGACTTTGGCACATAATTCAGTCTGATGCAGCCCTTAAATATTCCCGTTAGCCGGGGAATTATCCTCTGTTTACCATACTGTAGAGTAAGCCGGGAAAATACCACCTAGTCCTGGTGATTTATAAGATTTAAAAGAATTTATGGCCCATTCCACTTTAATAAAGGAAATGACGTCACAATTCTTAGTACTTCATTTGTCGTTTCTGAGCGAGGGGAGATCTCCGTGCAGTTTGGGAAATGCGTGTCCAGGAGAAACTCTCACGTTTCCGGCTGCAGCTAGTCCAATCACCGTTCCCTTTACAAATCGTGCTAGGCATTGATGGGTTGCTAGCAAGCAGCTTCCTCATTCTGGCCGTATCCGTAGTTTTTTCTATGTTACCACAAAAATTCTTCCATTAATTTTTCTTGGCCTTTCTCACCTCTTTCTTAAAAGATTTCAGTGCTTTTTTGTAGTCTTTCTAGCACTCCGTTTTGTCTAGGTGTCTAGCCAATCTGAAGAACTCACTCGCCATTAATTTTACAAATTGTGCTAGGTGCTGATGGGTTGCTAGCAAGCAGCTTCCTCATTCTGACCGTTTCCGTAGTTTTTTCCATGTTCCCACTTAAATTCTTTCATGAATTTTTTTTTTGGCCTTAAAAGATTTAAGTGCTTCTTTGTAGTCCCTCCAGCACTCAAATTGATCTATGTATCTGGCCAATCTGAAGAACTCACGCAGTTCACGTCTTTGTACGTCTAGATCACTACTCCACCATGGAGGTCTAGACGTACGTTTTACGCTTGAAAGGGGTCAAGCTGAGTCATATGATTTTGTTATGGCCTTCGTTAAGCAATTAACAGGCTTTTGAATATCAGCCTCACTCCTTATCGCTTTGGCATGATATAAATTATTTTCAATGGTCCTGCTGTAAGAATTCCACCTGGTATTGCGTTGGTTCCTATACAATTTTCTAAGCTTTGAAACGCCAGACAACATTTTAAACGCTATGTTGCTATGTTGGCTGTCTAAGCACCATCCAATCCTTTACTACAATATCTTCATTGTTAACAAGTGTTAAGTCTAATGCATTCGATGAGGTAGGACCTATATAAGTAGGTTCTTCCCTTCTGTTTACAATAACAAGGTCAGTTTGCAGTATGAATTGAATAAGTGACTCACCGCTACCATTGATGTCTTTACTTCCCCATACTGTATGATGCGAGTTTGCATCTGTGCCTATCATCAGTTTTAGCTTCTTCTCGCAGGCTTCCTTAACGAGCCGTTGGAACTCCAATGGGGGTGCATCATCAGCGTGTGGCATGTAGCATGATGCAAGGAGTATAAACTCATCCTTGCTCCCATATACTGCCACAACCACTAGATCGTCAGTTCTGTAATTATACAAAATATATGAATTAAAGCTCTTCTTAACTAGGATAGCTGATCGTATCTTGCTTACCATCTTTGAGAAGTATGTGAGGTAATTCCACGACCTTAGCCCAGCAACCCTGTTTCCCGAAGAGATCCATGGCTCCTGGACTAACGGCACTTCGTAGTTGCCCTCCTCTGGAGTGAGAAGAAGCTCATTGGACGCTAGTTTACAATATTGGAGGTTTACCTGAAAGATCTTTAGCTCCGGGTATGGGACCTCTCGTTTCGGTTCCTGTAATATTAAACCGGCTGTAACAGCTGCTAGTTTGCTTTCCAATGCTTCGGGTTCTATAGTATTTTCATTCCTGTCACATGGATGTCTCTTCTTCAGACGTCGATAGACACTACGTACACCCCACGCCATCTTGCCATTCCGCTTACAAAGAATGTCCTAGACATTCTTGTTTATCTACAGAATATAGCTTTAGCCCTCTGACTTCGGTTTTCCTACATACAAAGGCTAAGCGTGATATCCGGCTTCGTCCTTGTTCACAATCTGAAGTTGTGTACCAGGCCACAGGTCTTTGAGTGTCGGAACAACTCGCTTTAACCAATCCATCGACCTTATATCCCAGCATATGATGAGTTTCGCACCATTGAACCAGCCAAATCCTTCAAAAGAAGGTAGTGGTTTCTCCGGTTCCGTCTCCATCAGTGCAACAATTGCATTGAAGTTAGCCGTTTTCGCAACCTTCCACTGCTCCATTGTCACTTCTCCAAACGGTGCATTGTTGTGAAGGAGTCCGACTGACGTTAGTGACCCCGGATGGTACTTTGGAAGCAGCTTGGGAAGTGCTCGGTTTCTCTTCAAAGCTGTGTTTGGACTTCTTTGCAGTCGACTGTGAGCCATCAACCGATCTATTCCTTTTGTCACTTTTCCGCCTGGGCTTATCGCTGTTAGATTCCAGTTTTTTGAGCACGCCCTCCTCTATACTATTCGGGGGTCAGTGGCCTCATACCGTTTCTTATCAGCAAAGTGTTCACGGCCTTTAGGTACAGCTACCTTAGCCCACTTAAGTCTGTCTGATTGTTTAGATGACAGATCTTTCTGTAAGCCGATGAGGTGTGCAATCCGAACCGCTGCTTTACATTCTGAGAGAGCCTTAATAGCCTCTTTGTTCTTCGGAGCTCTTTCCCTTTTAATGGGAGTTCAGGTTGAAGAACCCGGAGATTTCAAGAGCTTGATCTCTGATTGTAAGTTGACGTAGGTAACACTTCCAAGATCCGATTCTGAATCGATCGAGGCACTTGAGTGTTCCACGTTTTTATATGTCGTTTTTATAGTTTGTTCAGTAGCACTACAACTACTGTGACCTGTTTCCGTCCCAGTAGAGGTTTGACCGCTGGTGACACGCATTATTATTTCCGCTGTGCCCGCCGGTGGTCGCAGTCAATTCAGTCACCAACGTTTGGGCGTTTTATACATTCCGCCATGTACAAAGAACCGCTGACCCTCTGGGTAATAGACGCGGACCAGGACGCCGTCCAATATGGAGCAGACGCGCATGGATTTTAATCGTCATCCCAATCCAATCATGGTCCACCCATTACAAGAGAAAGACTCATAGACTGAATTGGAATAGCAATTACCTCCTACCTACGATCAGAACTCATTCCAGTAATGTACGCAATAGGCAATAAATTGCGACACTATGTTCAAAACCCTGTCCTTAGCCGTGTTCTTCTTACGAAGAGTAAAACGCGGTGCTATCAACGTTATTGGCAACGTCGCTAATTCACTGTTTGGCATTTTAGATTCTCATTATGTCGAAAAAATGTCAAACACCATAAATGCAGAAAATTAAACCCATGTTAAACAACTCTTGATAAATCAAGCAGCAATTATTCACACAACTCTTAACGTTTTTAAGTAAGATGAAGAGAGCATCAAACAACAATTCAATCATCTCGATAGCAAACTAATAGAATTTGTGTCAAGATTACGTGAAACCGGAGAAGATCAGCATCAATGAAAACATTTCCAAATGTGTATATCATATTCCGTTTAACTTCCCATTATATTAGCAAGTTTACATCAAATTCAAGCTGAGACCGTAACAGCGTTAACAGATTTACCGCATGGAAAAATTAGCCCAATGCTGTTATCATTATTACAACTTCAAACCAAGCTAGTGTAAGTAAAAAGCCATCTATCAAGTTCCTTAAACTTGCAAGGACAATATCCTCCAACTATACAAGATCATGACCGTTTGGATCGTTGTAATCACTCCTTTAAATTTTCGTACTTTAACTGTTATACTGTTTTCACACTGAAAGTTAAAACCTTTTTTTAACGTTAAAACCATAAACAGCTGAGTTTGCGTTCCCACTGCAGGTTTGATAAATTCAGGTTTTAAACAACACGCTGTCTTATAAATTTGTCCAAAATAAAATAAATTTATTGTAGATATGTGTGTATTTGTTGCAGTATTTTTTCCAGCTTTTCATAATACTTATCTGACACCCTGTACAATGGACTCAAAAACTCAGAAATTGTACAACGCACTCTAAAATGAAATATATTTTATATTATGTAAACGAACATTTTAAAATTATGTAATTACTTATACAAAGTGAAGAAGTGCTTGGAAATCATATTATTATATAAAAAATGCACAAATATATATTATAAGATTAACCTTTTTTTCCGCAGATGGATGTCATTCATATCGTCTATTTTTACTTCCCAGAGGTCAGTAAATATATTTCCGTTGTTTTCCGTCCAAAGGATACTTTTATTCAAATTTTTTTTTTTTGATAATTATTGCCGCTGCATTTATTTTAAGTTGAAAATGTATCAATTGGTATCTATTCTTTTTCACTGGCATAAACATTATCAGCTGCTCCGGTCATTTTAATTTGGCAGCACTGAATGCAGAGATACGAAATTGTTTTCTGGTGGGCACAGGCAGCTTAAGGTTTTTAACCAAGCTGTCGCACACATGGCTTATACTACAGCAAAGGTCGATGACTGCCCGGACCGGTATAGAAAAGGTTAATGTAGTTGTTTAATCAATTCAAATATTTATTTTCAAATTAAAACAACTATATTTATTAAGTTTATATATTTTTAAATTAACAATTTTAATTAATATAATATTTTGGAATGAAAATATTTTGAAAGATCTTTTTGAAAATATAAAAACATGAAACTTGATCAAATCAAAAAAATATTTAAATTACAAACATAAGTTATAACAAGTAAATAGTAAGATGCTACATTAGTCCCCGATCTGAAACAAAATCATTCTAATCATGAATTGTGTTATTGAATATGTAACGTGGTTTTCTTTTCCAGCTGGGGTATGACTCAGTCGTCCAGGTTATAATTCAAAGGTCTACTAACTTTGAAATAAGATTTATTTTCTTCGGTGTTAAGAAAATATACAAAGATTTTCTTTATTTAACGAAACTTATGCTACTAGGATATCTTAAAACTTCAGGTATATTGTCAGTAAATTACAGGCGTTGACAGCTATAATTAATACCAACTAGTTATGGGAGTATTCGGTGTGCCTTGTGAGGCCGTTTAGTAAATGCGGGCGAGAGGAATTCAAAATAAGTTCGGCGATAAATGAGTTTCCAAGATGAATTCGGTAGATCTTGAAAACAGCAAAAAGAAAAAGATTTAAGACGAATTCGGGAAATCTTGAATATAAAATGAGTTTTCAAGATGAATTCGGTAGATCTTGATAAACACAGCAAATAAAATAAATTCAAGATGAATTCGGGGGATCTTGAATGAAAATATAAAATAATTTCAAGATAAATTCGGTAGATCTTGAAAAACACAACAAAAGAAATAAATTTAAGATGAATTCGAGGGATCTTGAATGTAAAATGAGTTTTTCAAGATAAATTCGGTAGATCTTAAAAAACACAGCAAAAGAAATAAATTCAAGATGAACTTGGGGGATCTTGAATGAAAATATAAAATAATTTAAAGATGAATTCTGTAGATCTTGAAATAAAATAAACTAAAAATAAATTCAAGATGAATACGAAAGATCTTGAACACTAATTACTATTTATTAGAAAGTTCAAGATGAATGCGGTAGATCTTGTGTGCTTTCTCTTCAAAAAGTTAGAACAAGCCTTTATGTTGACGTCCGTTCTGCGTAATATACAGGTAGTGCCCCTGCTTACCGTATTAAGACGTCCAGTTCGTTCTGATTGCTTGTTGCCTAAACTTTTCATCCTATAGTAATTATTATTTTAACCTCTTGAGAATTATTTTTCCACTTGCATGGTTTGGTTGTTTTAATTTAAAATCTGTACAAAGTTTGCATGTGTTTTATTCTTTTATATAGCATGCATGTGCTTGCAAAAGCATGTACGTGATTGTTGTTATTTTACTTCTGTTTGTTGTTGTTGTATTTGTTGCGTACTTATAAAAACAGTTGTGTAGTTGATGGTATTATTTCTGTTGATAAGGTTTCAATATAAAAAAAATGTTAAATAAAATAAACAAGTATACAATATGGGTAAAAAATATAGAGGCATTTGTGACGGAACGTTACAAATATGGAAAGTAATGTTTGGCTTTTTAAATTTTTGGTGTGTTTCGGTTAGTTTTTCAATAAAAGCAGGTTTAAGTAAATCAATGGAACAAGTTCTAATATTATTACCACATTTATCTTTAAAAGTGTTCTTATACCTCTCTACAACCTTGTAAGGTCCTTCGTAAGGACATATTCACAATTCAATAGATCTTTAGGAACAAAGTAGTGCGTTTTATTATTATGATGAATTACTGTAGTTCGTACCGTATCAAAATGATTTCTCAAATTTTGTGGTACGTACTCATGAGTAAAAATTTTTTCAGTTTTAATTACCAAATCTCCAGGTAATCTCAAAATCTGTCCATGCACTAATTCAAATGGACTGCATTTAAGTTCTTCCTTGCTTGCACGAATTCCTAACAAAACTATCGGTAACTGTTCAGACCACTTGTTAACATTATTACTAGCCTTAAGGGCAGTTTTTAACTATCGATGAAAACGCTCAACCATACCATTTACCTGCGGGTGATAAGAAGACGTATGAATTTTGTGTGTGCGTAAAAATTTATTTAATTCGCTAAATAGCTTAGACGTAAATTGTGCACCTTGGTCAACTATAATTCGAAGTGGAATACAAAAACGGGGAATATAGTTGTATAAAAAAGTTTTTGCTATTATTTGAGTAGAAATATCGCTAATTTTATATGCCTCTGGCCACCTGGAAATCGGCCAATTATAATCCAAATATAGTTATTTCCATTTGAAACTGGTAAAGGTCCAACAATATCCATATGTTTGTGTTCAAACCTTATTGAAGGTATATTTATTTTGTCAACTCTAGATTTAGTATATTGTTGAATTTTAGATTTTTCGCAATTAATGCAGCTTGAAATCAATGTATTAATGTTTTTGCGCATTGATGACCACAAATATTTACTTTGTATAAGTTTTCTTGTAGCACGAACTCCTGGATGTGACATAGAATGTAAATCATTAAAAACAGTTTCTCTCAATGAAAGTGGAACAAAAGGACGATTTATTTTACCCGAAATATCACACCATATTTTAATCTGTAGTAAAGGAAAATCAATTTCTTTTAAATTGTTTATTTTAGTACTATTATAGGTTAAGTTCTTTAATTCCTCATCAATCTGCTGTTGTTTATGTAGTAGTTCTATATTGATATTTTGATTAGCAAAAACACACAATTTTGGAGATCTGGAAAGCGTATCTGCCCACAATGTTGTCTTTGCCATTTATATAACATGTATAAGAAGTAAATTGAGCTATATATTCTAAATAGCGGTTTGACGTGGAGATCTTTCTGTCTTAGAATCTAAGATATATGACAGAGATTTGTGGTTGGTTAAAATTTTAAATTCCCTTCCCTCCAAAAAATTTCTAAAATCTTTCACGGACGAATAAATAGCTAAAATCTCTCGGTCAAATGTAGAATTTTTTCTAGAAAAATATGCAAGGGGTTCAACAATTTTGTTCTTATGTTGTTGTAATACGGCTCCAATTGCTAAATTTGAAGCATCTAGCGCCAAAGTAATAGAAGCATCCTTATCAAAATGTGTTAATAATGTTTTCTGAGAAAATTTTAATTTTATTATCTCAAAATCCTTTTCTGCATCATGTATCCACAAAAGCTCCTTATTTCTTTTCTTAGATGCTTTCGTTATTATTTCATGGAGTGGTGATAGAAAATTTGCAATCATTGGTAATAATTTATCATTCCAATAAATTTTTGCAGCTTTCGTTATCGAATTAGGCTTATTATAGGAGAGAATTGTATCAACTCTTTCAGTTGAAGGTTTGATTCCTTCAGAAGAGATATGATAACCTAAAAATTCTAAGCTCGGTACTCCAAAAATACATTTTGATGTTTTAATATTAAGACCGTATTCATCAAGCCGTTGAAAAACAATTTATAAATGCTCTAGGTGTTGTTTTTCATTCTCACTTGCAATTAATATATCGTCAACATAAGTGAACACGAAATATATACCAAAGAAAACTTCATTCATAAATCTTTGAAAAGTGCACTATTTCTAAGTCCAAAAAGCATTCGCTTGAATTCAAACATCCCAAAAGGTGTAGTAATGGGCGTTTTATGAATATCATCCTCAGCCATGGGAATTTGATGATATGCTTTTACTAGGTAAATTTTTGAAAAAAGTGTCATACCTCTAAAATCTGTAGTCAGATCCTGAATATGAGGTATGGGATAGTCTTGTGTAGTTCATGAACGAACTAGTTAAAATGAACGATTCAGTACTTTGAACTAAATGAACTAGTTCAATTGTTTTACGATCACTAGTTAAATTTTTGAACTAGTTAAATTTTTGAACTAAGAACTAAGGCACAAAATGAACTAACAACGAGGCCATGAACTAAATGTTTTCAACGTTTTGCTTTACTTTTTTACTGTTTGTGTGCTTTGCTTCTATGCTCATTCATATGTATGTAAGTATGTATGTTTATTTGGTTCTTGTTCATCGCTGGCTACTACCCCAAATGCAATAAACAAGAAAACACTTATACTACCCTATTCACAAAAAATATTTTGGATTTGTCAGATTTTTTAAAAAGCAAATTTATTAATTAATTAATTTTAGTTTTCATAAAGTTTTTAATCACAGATACATATGTCAAAGACCACACCATAGCTACATATGCATGTAGAATTGTAAAATCATTGAACTAAAAAGACATACTACTTCATTGAACTAAAAGAGCGATTGAACTAAATGAACGAACTAGTTCATTTATAAATAATGAACTAAAATGACCGGTCACTGAAATGAACTAAATGGCACAAGTCTAGTATGGGATATCTATCTAGTATTGTAATACAATTCAATCTACGGTAATCTCCACATGGCCTCTAATCGTTATGCTCTGTTTTGGAAACAAGATGAAAAGGAGATGATACGTTCGAATGAGATGGTCTAAAAATACCAGTGTCCAATAAAAATTTAAATTCAGATTTTACTACTTTTAATTTAACAGAATCTAATCTTCGCGGTTTTGTTTCGATTCTATGTACTGTCGTGTGTCTAATAGGTTTGGTATAATCTGGTTCAGCTGTTATTGACGAAAATTTATCTAAAAGTTTCGCATATTTATTTTACGGTTGATGAACTTTTAGTGAATGTATTCGTGAAATTCCTACTGATGCTAAAACAAAAGATTCTGTATTTGAGTCTGTAATGATTTTATTTTTAATGTCGATAATAATTCCAATTTTTTCAAAAAATCTGCACCTAAAATTGGGTGATTAATATTAGTTAAAATAAAAGTGAATTTAAATTCTCGACGAAGATTTAAATCAAGCGTTAATGATTTTGTACCATATGTTTTTATATTTGAATTTTGTTTAAATTTTTTAAATTTAGATGCTGGATTAACCGATACAGTTGCACCTGTGTCGATTAAAAATTTTAATTTATTATTTTTATCAAAAACAAATAAGCGACGTGATGTATTTTCTTATGCCCCATTATCCGTCACTTCAATAATAGTACTTTTTAGTTTAAACTTTGCCTATTGTAACTTTGAAAGAAATTACAGGGCGAAATACATTTAATAGCTTTATTACCGAATTTTTGATGATACCAACAGAGCTTGTGTTTTGTGCTGTTTACTTTATAGTTGTTAGTTTTATAGTTTGAGTTATTTTTAATCTCAAATAATATCAAATGTGATATCTTATTTATATTTTCTGATAAATTCAAAGTAACATTAACTAGATTTTGAAGTTGAATACCTATATTTGAGGGAATTGAAGTAGAAAAAGAAGATATTTGAGAATTGTTTGACAATTCGAAGATTTGATCTGCTAAAGCTATCTTTTCTCTTAATAGATTTTGAATGACGCAAAAAGCATGTATGAATAAAGTAGCTTATTATCTTGGTACGTGAAAGATCAATTTAATTTATTTGTTGTCCAAAGTTCGGATTTATTTATATGCAGGGTCGCCAATGAAGTTGTTTAATCAATTCAAATATTTATTTTAAAATTAAAACAACTATCTTTATTTATTTTATATATTTTTAAAATTAACAATTTTAATTAATATAATATTTCAGAATGAAAATATTTTGAAAATATAAGAACTTGATCAAATCAAAAAATATTTAAATTACAAACATAAGTTATAACAAGTAAATAGTAAGATGCTACAGGTAACACGAACGCTGTTTACATTACTTCTTATTTGAGGTAAAGCTCTTTTCTGAATGTAGGAGAGAATTATGCTTACCCTTACACTTTTTGTACTAACATTGTCTTTTACAGTCGCGCGAATTAAAGTTTCTCTTTTTGAGTTAAATAAAAAAAAATCATTTTCCACGACGTTTATGCGTCTATATTTATTTATTTTTTCTTAACTCTGCTGAGTTGGTTTCAAGACTTATGTTAAGACGTAACTAACTAACAATTATATAAATATGTTTCTTAAATACTAAAAGTAACAATATATGTTATCAATAGTTCTCTTAGTCTAGGCAGGCATGATAAATTTTGTTTTGGTTCTTAAAGATGGTTTTAACACAACTGATCATGTCTTCTTAAATTCTGTGTAAGAATAAAGGAATACTTTATTTTTATCTCACTTAAATTATGAAAGGTTATATTTTATTTTAGGGAAAGTGTCTTTGTTACGATTACAAACAAAAGAAATGGTATTTTTGTTATCTTAATATATTACCGTCTTGTTGTGTTGTGGTGATCGTGTCAATGCATGATCGTCGCTAACTATTGTGTGTCTCTGTGCGTTTTATACTTAAGAGCTAGTCAGCCTAGAACCATATGTCTCTATGTCAACATTCTTTTCTATAGCGACAATTGCACTAGTTGCAATGTCGACAACTTTCCTTTTATGCGCGAGTAGAGATACGTTGGAGACATTGTCAATGAACGCGTCAATAGTTTGGTTTTCTTTTTTATTATGTTGTGCAATACTGTTAAAATACACATGTATGTATGTGTTAAGTTTGTTGCACTAACATTATAAAATTGTAGATTAGGGTCACTAAAATGTACTAGTGAATCTTTGGTTCAAATGTGTCCATATGGTTGCAAAAGAATAGTACTAAAGTCTACTGGTAGATTTTCAATGACAACCCCATGTTATATGTCAATAGATGATTAGATTGGCTGAAGTACACCTAGTCAGTATTACTATTGACAATGTCACTAGTAAATCACTACAATGTTATCATTAACATAGAGCGAGGAAATATCGATATTGTAGACTAGAGTCATTAAAATTTACTAGTGAATCTTTGGTGCCAATGTTTCCATGTGGTCCCAAAAAACTACTTAGTCAGTAGTGCTACAGTCTAGTGGTGGATTTTCAATGACAAGCTAATGTTAAATATCAATACGCCATGACAATGACAATGTCACTAGTAAATCACTACATTTTCACTATTCGCATTTTCTGCAGGGTAGCGTCGTTAACTGTTTGTGTGTGTGTTGTACTTAGCGTCGTTAACTCTCCCCTGGGTTAAACGAGAGTAGTAGGGGAATACCAATTTGGCCACAATTAAAATTGTGAAATTTGGGTGAAGTTTCTAAGAATTCTTTAAAATTTTGCTGAAATTTGTGAAATTTGTCTGAAATTCTTTAAAATTTTTGTGAAATTTGAGAATCTTGTTTTTTGTTTACATTAGGAGTTTTTTTTGTTTACATTAAGTGTTTTTTGTTTACATTAATTGTATGTATGTATGTATGACCGTAGGAACTTGTGCGTAGAATATTTTGTGGGAATACATTAAGGGGCTTATAGGTTTGAGAATTTTATAATTGTATGATTACCTAATGCAGACGGGAAAACCTGATTTCTTTTTGAAATGCCGACGGGAAAACATAATTTTTTTTAAATGCCGACGGAAAAAGATCATTATTTATTTTTTTTCAAATGCCGAAGGGAAAATCATTAATATGATTTTTCCTAATGCCGACGGGAAATTTGTGGGTGTGCCTAGCTGTAGGAATTGAAGTCTGGCTGTGTGTGTCTAGTTGTAGGATTTGAAGTCTGCCTGTGATTGGTGGAGGGCGGGTTGTGTCCAGCTGTAGGAATTGAAGTCTGCCTGCGATTGGTGAGGGCAGGGTGTGTCTAGACTGTGAGACCATAAGGCTGATCGTGATTTAAGTAGGTGAGGGTATTGTTGTAAAATGTAACCGTGGGAATTCGGGGGCGTTTATGTCTGTTGGAATTAAGCCAAGCTGTGCTTGGTGGGGGGCGGGATATATTTGAGGTAGATCGACTGTGTGTATGTATGTCTGTGGGAATTTAAGGCTGATCGTGATTGGTGGAGGGCGGGGCGTTGTTGTAATATGTATCCGTGGGAATCTGTGTGCATGTATGTCTGTATGCCTGTAGGAGTTTAAAGCTGCGCGTGATTTATGAAAGGCGAGGTGAGAGTTTTAATGTAAGATGTATCCGTGGGAATCTGTGTCTATGTATGTTTGTAGGAGTCTAAGGCTGATTGTGATTTAAGGTGGGTGAGGGTTTTGTTGTGACAGATGGAATGTGTGTGTGTGTGTGTGTATATATGTATATGTAGGAGTTTAAGGCTGTCCTTGATTTGAGGTAGGTGAGGGTGTTGTTGTAATATATATCTGTGTGTTTGTATGTCTGTAGGAGTTTAAGGCTAATCGTTATTAAGATTGATCGATTGTATGTGACCTTGAGAACTTGTGTATGTATATCTGTAGGAATTTAAGGCTGACTGTGATTTGTTAGGGTAGGGGTGTTGTTGAAATAGTTTTTAATTTTTCTTAGATGAATTCTATTATATAAGTGTATATGATTTTCCCACGCTAGTATTTATATGTACGTAGAAGTAAATTGTTTCTTATATCGACATTTGGTGATATAAAATATTATCATATATATGAACTTCCCTAATCCTTATATGTTTTTCATATTGAAGGATGAGATTGTATATATATATTATTTTTTTCTATTTTGGCAAGCTTAAATTTGTACAGTGCTAAAGTCTGTCGGTCAGAAATTTTTTTATATTTGGCTAAAAATTAATTTGATAAATAATCAAAGTTTAAAGTCTAAGAAACCATCAGCTAAGAAAGAGATAAGTACATTAACAAAATTTGTAGAAGGAACAATAGTTGATTACACCATCTTATTTTTTGATGCTAATAATGATGATCATGATGATGCTGAAGATGATTTTTACTCACAGACTTCTAATAGGGAATACCTTTATATTGATTTATCACTCTTGGAAGCGAGAAATGAAGTAGATATTAACTATGTTCTACACAGGAATCTAATACAAATTGAAATTCGGTAGCAGTAACAATGAGCTAAATGAGGATAAAATTCAAGTTGGCAGTCCCAAGACGGGCTCTAACACCGGGCTTATTGTCTTTACTGTTTGAAAAACTTTGACAAATTTTAATTTGAAATCTACTAAAAGGTTATAATTTCCACTAATGTATACACAATCATCATCTTTCTCTGGAAGAGAACAATATTATGAATAAATTTTTCTACTCAAATTAAAATACTAAAGGACAAATTAATAATATAGTTTACGGGAGACAATAATATAATTCGAGAATATATTCAAATGTAAATTGATTGTCTACAATATGAAATAAAATTAGAGATAGAAGACAGTTAAAAAATTGAGAAAGATATTCTAAAAATTTAATCATAGCGAAATCGTAAATTCTAATAGTATAAGTATTTAACTGAAACACCACTACTTCTCAGACTATCGCGTCACTATCGAAAACAGCATGCTACAACATGCATGCTAACAAAATATAAAAACCTGATAGAAGTTGATTATGTCCTTTTTTAAGTGAGAAATCATAACATCTGAATTCGATAAAATCTAGCAGCAACCATAACTTCAAGGGGGTCAATAAGCAAACCTCATGTAGAAATACTGAGGCAAAAATTGTCTCAAACATAGATATTGCAATGTTTCTGATACTTTATGAAAACACCGTCGGTGAGTTATTTGTGATCGATTCGGTGCAATAGTTGTTTATTAAACATGTATTTCTTTGTATCTAAAATAATTTCTACATACATAAATACATATATTCGTATATATGTTTGTAGATATGTATTCATTTACATATGGACATACTCACATATGTATGTACATATTTTCAATAAAAATAAGGTATTTAAAAATTATACAAATGTTCTCTATATCAAGTAGTAAAATCAAAAAAGTAGTGACACATCAGAAGAAATGATAAATAAAACAATAGACAAGGTGATCAACTGATACATCGAGCCTGTCTGACATGCATGTGCTTTGTCACTTAAGCATAACAGAAATATGTATACAATACGCAAAACTTGAATAAAAGCCATAGGCGATAACTCTTCATAAAATAAACATATACCCTATTAATGTAAACATAGTATCACTATCAAGTAACACAATTTGGGTAATTAAAATTTAATTACCCATAACACCTGCAAAGGACAGTCAGAAATTTCGACGTGCAAAGTCATCTTGTATACTAGAGGAACCGTCGAGAGGCTAGACCTAAATTCACAGAAAACGACTTCGTTTTCTGTTGATCGCTTTTCAAGAAGAAAATAAGTTTTTTCATTGTGATTTGACTAGTTTAAAAGTACATTTAAACTCAGGCTCATAAACATATGATGATCTTAACATAAAAATTATAAATGAATGTTATACAGTTCTAAATGATATTTATCTAAGATTCCAACAAAACTACTATATGAAAGAATCTCAAACGCTTGTAACTGTATTAAAGTTTAAGATAAAACCTCCTATTATTCATTAGCGGGCCAATTGATATAGAAATTTAATTTGAAACAGCAAGCACAGACCTCAGCTACTGCATTTTTACTGATGATCGAATAATAGAAAGTCTGGAAAATCTTGTAAATTAAGTAATGTGGATGGAAAAATGGTTTTAATAAATCGAATGATTTCATTACAAAAGAAGTAGCGGATGTTTTCAACAATAATAAGTATAACAATTTCATCATAAAACTCCCTTTTAATTTTAAATGTGTATCAATAAAAAATAAAAAAAGTAAAAAGAAGCAAACTGGCTAACAAAAAAGCTTTCATCACCTAAGCTAGACCAGTTTTATTTCAAAATGTTTGGCAACTTTTAAAATTCAATGCAAGATGTTCTAAAATAAATGTAAAATGTAAAAAAGCCGATGATTGAAAACAATTTTATATTAAAATATTTCTAACGTTGTCTATCTAGGCTACATTAACTTTAAGTAAATGGAAATTAAATATATTAAATATTTCTAATATAGTTACTACAACTAGAGAGGAATTCAATTTTACTTAAAACAGAAACTCCTCACAAACTTATAAGTAAATAGATCTAAAAATTAAAAGAACGTTTTATAATTTCAAACAAAAAAACTATGGGGATATTTCACATCTATACACAAAAGACCAGGCGAATATTTACAACAACAACAAAAGACTGCACATGGCAAAAAAAAAATATTTAAACAGGGAGCCCCAGACTTATTTGTATGTACATACATACATACATAAAATCAATTTGTAGATACATATGTACATATGTACACATATTACCAAATTTCTTACCCATGCTCAAGTATGTATTGGATTTAAACAATCACACTTATATACCAACATCATGAAAACATACAAACCGTCCCCCAAGCTATTGAAGCTTGAAAAGCCGTTCAGTCGAAGAAGACAAATGTACTTAAATAAACAAACTTATCACAGACAGCCAAACTCTATCCCGCACACACATGCATACACACACACACGCCATGTTCGTACACAAGAATTTTACAAAATCTTAAATTAATATTTATCCAAATATAAACAAATTTCTGGCCGACAGACTTTAACACTGGACATATTTAAGCTTGACAAAATATAAAGCAATCTCATCCTCCAATATGACAAACATACTAGGATTAGGGTATGTGACAATATTTTATAGCACCAAATGTCGATATGAGAAACAATTAATTTGTACGTACATATAAATACTAGTGTGAGAAAATCATATACACACATATACTAGAATTCATCTACGAAAAATTTAAACTATTTCAACAACACCCCTACCCTCACAAATCACAGTCAGTCTTAAATTCCTACAGATATACATACACAAGTTCTCAAGGTCACATACAATCGATCAATCTTAATAACCCTAATCACCATCAGCCTTTAAACTCCTACTGACATACAAACACACAATTTCCTACAGATACATATTATAACAACACCATCACCTACCTCAAATCAAGGACAGCCCTAAAGTCCTACATATACATACATACACACACACACACACACATACACACATTCCATCTATCACAACTACACCCTCACCAACCTTAAATCACAATCAGCCTTAAACTCCTAAAAACATACATAGACACAGATTCCCACGGATACATATTATATGAACACTCTCACCTCGCCTTTGATTTTTCTTTTGGTAAAAACCTAATTCATATAAATAATTTTTTTAATGGACTTAAGCTATAATCTGGATCATATTTGTAGCGATAAGAGTGGTTTGCGGTCTTGCATCGGTTATTTTAACGGGTTAAGAGTTGGTCATTTTAACTGTCATAGTTTTAATATTAAATATGCTTCATCAAAGTTGAACGAAATAAGAAATATTTTTTATATGAAGGGATTCGAAGCATTGTAGTGATAAGCAAAACGTGGCTTAAACCCGAAATTCTTTCTGCTGCAGTAGATATACCGGGATATATTTTATTGAGAAATGATACGTTAGGAAGGCGTGGTGGTGGTGTCGCTATGCTGATATCCAAGGGTATAAAACATAAGGTTATGCTGAAATCAGTAGATTCTCCACTTTGTGAATATATTTTCATTGAAATTGAACTAGGTTCTTTTATTGTCCTTGTTGGTGAAGTTTACTTAGCTACTGGTGACATTGGATTTTTAAAAGAATCTATTTTTAGAAGAATCTATTTTTAGAAGAATCTATTTGGGATTTAGTCATTAAGTATGAGAACACAATCATCTCAGGTGATTTTAACAATAATATGTTCAATACATCCAAATCAGCTTCAATGTCGGAAATGTGCCACAGATTGGATTTAAGTTACGCTCATAAATGTTTACCTACATATTTGGACATACGAACAAACAGTACGTCGTTACTTGATCTCTTTTTATTGAGTCCCAATTTGAGGTGTATGAATGCCGGTCAAATGCAATGTCCATGTATCAGCAGAGATGCCTTTATTTTCGCTGCTTTCGAGTTCCCTTTTTTTTGCTATTGATCTCAATATTTTAAATGAACTTGCGTTGTCATGCAATTACAATCAGGTTTTTGGTTGTAATGATGTTGATACACAACTTTCCGCCCTTATGAATAATGTGCTTAGGTTACATGATATGATTCCAATTAAAAGATTTAAAGTCTGTAACAAGAATGATAATGAGTGGTTCAACTCTTATGAGATTTCATATAATATTTCTCTTCGTGATCTTGCGAACAGAGCTTTTCTGGACAACCGCACTGAGGCTAATTGGAAAATTTTTTGCAGCGTAAGGAATAGAACTAAAAATGTTATACGACATACAAAAAGAGTGGTATGCTCGCAAATTTTTAAAAGTTTGGATGCTAAGCAAATGAAGGGCTTATTAAGAAATAAAGGGTATGTAGTGGGTAGAGATTCTTTTGAAGATATTGATCCAAATGAGGTGAATAGTTTTTTTTATATCTAGTCGGTCGATATACCCGCAATCTTTTTCTGAATTAGGCTATGCCGCAGATAATACTTTCTCTTTTCGTCCAGTACAGGAGCATGAGGTTTACCTGGCTCTTTCTAAAATACGTTCAAATGCATCAGGTCATGATGGACTGCCTCTGAAATTCATTAAGACAATATATCCATATATTTGTTCCTCATTAACCCACATCATTAACAATATTTTTCTAACGTCTAGTTATCCAAAGATTTGGAAGATAACACGTATTATACCTATAATTAAGAAGGGAAATTCAAATTTGTTAAATAATTTAAGACCTATCTCCATTGTGCCTATTTTATCCAAAATTGTTGATCACATAATGAAGGACCAGATGTTAGATTATATTGATGGGAACAACTTATTTCATTCGAATCAGTCAGTATTCAGGCGGAATCTACGGCACTACTCAATAAGGCGTAATATAAATGAGAAAAATTACAGTGTATTGATTTCATTGGATCTGTCCAAGGCCTTTGATATGGTTAGGCATTCTTTGCTAATAATTAAATTATGTAACATGTTTAAATTCTCGAAATTTGTGTTCAAACTGGTGCAGTCATATCTCTCATGTAGGTCGCAGTATGTGGTAGCAGGAAATAAAAAATCAAATGAGCTAGAGGTCACTAGTGGAATCCCACAGGGGTCGGTAATTGGACCATTATTATTTATGGCATACTTGAACGATTTCATTTATTTATTTGATGAAACTTCTGTTGAGCCATATGTATACGCTGACGATATTCAAATTGTATTTTCTTCGCAGTATTTAGATGTCTTGAGGAATAACGTAAATTTTGTCTTAGGTCAGATATCGCAATGGACGGTTGAGAATGGATTGAATATTAATGCAGAAAAAACCACAGCCATGTGTTTCGGGTGTAATGCTGAAGATTTTAGTTTCTCTCTTAATGGATTTGATTTGAATTTTGTTGAGGAAATGAAGTGTCTTGGTGTTATTCTAGATAATAATTTTAATTTTTCGAAACATATTGATCATGTCTGCGCTAAAGTGAATGCCACCCTCAGAAGACTATATATGCAGGACTTGTATTTACCACTTCGTGTGAGGAAAAACGTTGCAAATGCACTTTTAATGCCCCAAGTGCTCTACGCCTTGGAAGTGTTTTCGGGTATCAACCTAAGAAAAATTCATTTGATTTTTAATCGTATTATTAGGTTTGTATATAAATTGAAAATTAGAACTCATGTCTCTGCTTATGTTAAAGATTTGATTGGCTTTTCATTTGAAAATTTCATTAAGTTAATAATATTATGTCTGTTTCGAATGACCATAATGATGAATTGTCCTAGATGTTTTCAAGATCAAGTAGAAATCCGCAGACAGTGTGTCACCGCATAGCTTCCTCAATATATGAAAGATCGCTGCATGTGAGAAATACTAGAGCTTGGAATCCCCTTCCCATATATCTAAAATTGTTTTCGTTCTCAAATGCTACCTTTAAAAGTAAGTTAAAATTTTTTTTCTCTGCTTCAACACTATGACCGCTGCAATTAATATCTTCTTTTGCTGTTATTTGTTTATGTAAGAAAATTTTTATAATACATAAAACATATAATTACATACATATGTATACATATATTTATAATGTTTCTCTTTTGTTTATAATTATATTAATGCTTTATCTTGAACTTTAAATACTATGTAAATAGTTTTGTTACCCGTTATTTTATTATTTATTAAACTCAAATTACTATTATTTTGTGAGTAGAATATGAATGATATTTGGCCTTAAAGGCTTGAATTAATAAATAAATTAAAATTAAAAAAAAAAGAAAAAAATCACCCACCAAAAACAGCCTTAAACACCTACAGAAATACATACATACATGCACACAGATTCTCCCGGTTGCATATTACAACAAAAAAACAAAAAGCACTTAATGAAAACAAAAAAACTCCTAATGTAAAAAAAACACAATTCTTAAATTTCAGCAAAATTTTAAGGAATTTCAGACAAATTTCAGCAAAATTTTAAAGAATTCTTAGAAATTTCAACTAAATTTCACGCAAAATTTCACAATTTTAACTGTCCCAGAACGCCCATTCTACAACTACTTATAGTTAAGGAGGGTTTTACAGTTAAACTCCCTCCATATTTTTTGAGCATGTTCATACTCGACTACATCACATTTTTCATTCGTTAGAATATTGAAGAACTATTCTCTACTAGGGAGTGTAGTTTCCTTAAACTTTTTCATGGAATCCATGTAAGAGTATGGAAATACACACTATCTTCCAATCAGGTTGAAATGATCTTCATCAACGAAACATGATCGAACAGTATTGAATATATTACTATCAAGATTTTTCGCTAATGTATCTAAACTCAAAGCCATAAATCTAAACGAGTCTATAAATCTTATTTCGAATCCATGTTTTGCATCTAACTTGATAATAATTGAAAGAGAAATATAACGCTGTGTTCTGGGGAATCACTTTTATTGTGGCATTGACAATGATCTCTAACTTTATAGTTATTTAAAATTTTCTTACATATATGACAATTTTTTGCGTTACTGTATTGAGCTATTTCTATTGGCCTCAGGAACATTTTCTTAAGTTTAAGTAAATAATTAAGGTAAATATCTGTACAATCTTCAACAATTTTTTTGATAAATATATTCGCCGAATCTTCACCACAATAATGTCTATATAATATATATAATGTCATCAACTTTTTCCAAAATAGACTCAAAGTCCGCTTAGATTACAAATGGTACATCCAACTGTTTGTGAAAGTTCTTAAACTTAATAATAGTTTCATCTTCGGGCATTCTGATGACGTTTTTGCCGCAAATATTTTTATGATGATTATACACATAATCATCATGTGTATGATATAGGCAGGTGTTGCAAATCAGGATCTTACTTCAGTGTGATGTCATGTTGGAACGAAGAAGTCTAAAGAAGGGAGAAGTAATTTTTTATAAAGATGTAAAAAAATTTAATAAATACACAAATGAAACTTACTTTGATATATCTTTGATGAGCACATAGTAGAAGTTTACATTTGACTGGAGCAATAACAGATTAATATGTAGGTGTTTCTTTCTTTTTGTTACATATAAGTGATGTTCCATTATCATCAAATACCTTTATGCTCCCATCATTTTGATTCTCGAATTGTTTTATCTGCTTCAATGGGAGTGGAAACTCTAGGCCTTCGAAATTTAATACAATTGCCCCTATATTAATATTCTCATCAGAAATATTTGTAACATTGTAATTTCTAAAGTTTTTCCGTTGTTTAGGATTCAGACCGCTATTTGTGTACAAAGCCGCAATGAGACACCATTTAAAGCAATAAATATCATTGTTCTCGATATTTATGCATGCACGTTTCACTGCAATATTTTTTGGGAGAGGGATAAAGCTAGATACTCTTATTATGGACGCCTTGTTTCATTTTGGCTCTTAGGTCATTGGTCTGTTTCTTGTACATCTCATCTATGTCATCAGAGAGGGTCACCAACATCATCTGTAAGATGTGCACAAGTCGGGGACATTCATCTCGTCATTCACCATCTTCATATAATCACATGTGAGCTCCATATTTAATTTAAACGTAGTATGTATCCTACTACGTTCATTTAGCTGTTTCACTATGGATACAGATGCGAGAAACTCCTCCGGAAACAAGACACCCATATTTTTGTTGAGGAGGATATATGTCTCGATCTTCCCTTTAATGTTACTTATTCTTCTAATGAGAAAACCGATGATCCGTTCTTGCTGACAGCTGTTTTTTGGTGTTTTATGGTTCTGACATGAGCCATATAAGCATTTGATGGAATCATCTCATCACAATCTTCACAATATTTGTTTTTAATATTTAGCTTTCTAATTCCCAGCATAGTCTTCGACTGGTTAGCGTAGGTGTGCATTTCTATATGCTCATTTACTTTTGTTTGAGTCATAAAGACTTTATTGCGATATTCATTTTATTTAATTATTTTTATTATTTATTTATCTTTTTATAATTTATTTAATTATTTTATGTATAAACCATTTATTTAATTATTTTATTTATAAACAATTTATTTAATTATTTTATTTATAAACAATTTATTTAATTAATTTATTTATAAACGATTTATTTAATTATTTTTTTATACACTATAAACTTGTTTAACAAACAATAATTAGTTTTAGCACTTTTGTAATTTTTTTTTATTGTTTTCAAACACTTTAAAAATTTGGTTTGGAAAATAGGTTGTGACTTGTTGAGATATCAAAGTATACTGATGACAATCTACATTATTTTTTCTACTTATATACGTTACATCGCGTAGTAGTCATCAAATCTAATTTGTGGGTATTACGACATATGATGAAATTCATATACACACACACTCACACACATACACACATCCCCACGATTCATATGAGAATCGCGTAGTAGTCATCAAATCTAATTTCTCTGTTGGTATTACGGTATATGATGAAATTCATAAACAACACCCAGACCAAAATATACTAAAATAAAAATATAATTACCTCTATTCATAAAACTCTGCTTGTCAACCTGATGGGACTCAAAAAACCTTTGTAACACAATATTTTTCTATCTACATAAGAATAGCCTACAAAACATATATAGAGTCATATGTACATATGTGTGAAGAAGTCCTGATTTAATTCACACAAGCAATGATATCTTCAAAGCAAAAATAGATACAATCACTTACATTACTCCAACAACATATACATACATACATACATTACCAAATACATTTCCTATCCCCCTCCATTACAAACATCTATCAGGGTTGCCACTACCTACAGCTATTAGATTATTTCCCCAGAGATCCCAAAAATAAATTTATATATATATATAGCAAACCAAAAACAATCAAATAACGATCACTAAATATACACAAACATACAGATCCCTTGTCACTACACTGCAGTTAGACTGGGGCCAAGTGCCTTTGTGTCAACACTAAAAATATAGTGACCGGGGGAAAGGTAGTGGGATCGCTGCCCGGGCAGCGTTATTGCAATTATTATTTTTTATTAAATAGTAAACTGACAATATAGTCTCTTCCAACTGTCTTTGGTTGGTGGCGGGGGCGGTGGAGGGGAAGATCATTCACGTTTATCATATGTGGTTCAAATAATGTGTTTGCAATATTTATTTCTTTTTTTAATATCGATTTGTATGTATTTATGTGTGCTGTATTTGTGCTGTTGGTGTTTTTAGTGTGATGTTTTGTGTCTTTTATGTAGATATACATATATAGGTGGCTGTGTTGTAGTATTTGGTACATATTTACGCCTAATATCGATTTAGTGATAAGCACATGTGTGTATGTATGTATTTATGTGTGCTGTATTTGTGCTGTTGGTGTTTTTAGTGTGATGTTTTGTGTCTTTTATGTAGATATACATATATAGGTGGCTGTGTTGTAGTATTTGGTACATATTTACGCCTAATATCGATTTAGTGATAAGCACATGTGTGTATGTATGTATTTATGTGTGCTGAATTTGTGCTGTTGGTGTTTTTAGTGTGATGTTTTGTGTCTTTTATGTAGATATACATATATAGTTGGCTGTGTTGTAGTATTTGGTACATATTTACGCCTAATATCGATTTAGTGATAAGCACATGTGTGTATGTATGTATTTATGTGTGCTGTATTTGTGCTGTTGGTGTTTTTAGTGTGATGTTTTGTGTCTTTTATGTAGATATACATATATAGGTGGCTGTGTTGTAGTATTTGGTACATATTTACGCCTAATATCGATTTAGTGATAAGCACATGTGTGTATGAATGTATTTATGTGTGCTGTATTTGTGCTGTTGGTGTTTTTAGTGTGATGTTTTGTGTCTTTTATGTAGATATACATATATAGGTGGCTGTGTTGTAGTATTTGGTACATATTTACGCCTAATATCGATTTAGTGATAAGCACATGTGTGTATGTATGTATTTATGTGTGTTGTATTGTGCTGAAGTTGCCACACTTAAAAATGTTAATAACAATGAATTAATAAATAAACATAAATATTAGGAAATAAACTGGTTGATGTTGCCAATTGTAAAATGTTGGATAAAGTTATTACATATTTGTTTATAACAAATAAATTTACCACATTGTAAATAATTTCCGTATTCAATTTGCAGGTTTGTGTACGAGTGTAATCAACTGTAACTATGTCTGGTTGGTGGTGGGGCGGCGGAGGGGTTGGAGGTGGGCTTCCGGGGGAAAGGTAGTGGGATCGCTGCCCGGGCAGCGTTATTGCAATTATTATTTTTTATTAAATAGTAAACTGACAATATAGTCTCTTCCAACTGTCTTTGGTTGGCGGCGGGGGCGGTGGAGGGGAAGATCACTCACGTTTATCATATGTGGTTCAAATAATGTGTTTGCAATATTTATTTCTTTTTTTAATATCGATTTGTATGTATTTATGTGTGCTGTATTTGTGCTGTTGGTGTTTTTAGTGTGATAATATATAATAATATAATAATAATAATAATATATAATTATAGTATAATAAGTTTTCTTCTATCCGTCAGTATAAAAGAAAGAGAGAAAACAGATATGACGTATTTGTGGTGGATTTGTCAACAACTTGTCAATATACATACATTTGTATGCACGTAAATTATAGAAATGTTCCAGTTACTAATTGTCTGGTTGGTATGAGTAGTAGGGAATTCCCAGTCCCACCGAAATTAAAATTGTTAAATTGTGGGCTGAAATTGTTAAATTGTGGCTGAAATTGTTAAATTGTGGCTGAAATTGTTAAATTGTGGGCTGAAATTGTTAAATTGTGGCTGAAATTTTAAAATTCTTGGAAATTTGTGAAATTTGATACGTACGTGTGTATGTGTGTGTGTGTGTTTTCGGCGGCGCTTTGATGTTTTTGTTTACATAAGGAGTTTTTTGTTTACATTAACCCTTGTGTAAACGGGTGATTTTTTGTGTGGTGACATTAATTGTGTGAACGGGTGATTTTGTTGTGGGAGAGGATTAAGGGGTTTCATAAGATTAAGATTTTATAAGTATATACATATAGATATGTCGACGGGAAAATCATGAAATGATTTTTCCTAATACCAATAGGGAAATTGTGAAAATAATTTTTCCTAATACCAATGGGGAAATTGTGAAAATTATTTTTCCTAATGCCTACGGGAAAATCATGAAATGATTTTTCCTAATGCCGACGGCAATGCTTGATTATTTTTCCTAATGCCGACGGCAATACATGATTATTTTTCCTAATGCCGAAGGCAATACATGATTATTTTTTTCAAAGCCGACGGCAAAACATGATTATTATTTTTTTCAAATGCCGACGGCAATACATGATTATTATTTTTTTCAAATGCCGACGGGAAAACATGTTTATTTTTTTCAAATGCCGACGGGAAAATCTTGGAAATGATTTTTTCTAATGCCGACGGAAAATTTGTGGGTGTGTCTAGCTGTAGGATTTTAAGTCTGGCTGTGATTGGTGGAGGGAGGGGTGTGTCTAGCTGTAGGAATTGAAGTCTGGCTGTGATTGGTGGAGGACGGGGTTTGTCTAGATTGTGAGACCTTAAGGCTGACCGTGATTTGGGTAGGTGAGGGTGTTTTGTAATATGTAACCGCGGGAATTCGGTGAAGTTTATGTTTGTTGGAATTTAAACCAAGCTGTGCTCGTGGAGGGGCGGGATGTATTTGCGGGAGATCGACTGGTGTAGGGTGGGGAGTTGTTGTAATATGTATCCGTGGGAATCTGTGTGCATGTACGTATGTATGTCTGTAAGAGTTTAAGGCTGTCTGTGATTTATCAAAGGTGAGGTGAGAGTCTTCATGTAATACGTGTCCATGGGAATCTGTGTCTATGTATGTTTGTAGGAGTTTAATGCTGAATGTGATTTGAGGTGGGGGAGGGTGTTGTTGTGATAGATAGATAGATAGAATGTGCGTATGTGTGTGTGTGTGTGTATGTATGTATATGTAGGAGTTTAAGGCTGTCCTTGATTTGAGGTAGGAGGGCGGTGTTATTGTAATATGTATCTATAAGAATTTGGCTGTTTATATGTCCGTAGGAATTTTTGTGCATGTATGTCTGTAGGAGTTTAAGGCTGATCGTAATTTGAATTGTTGAGATTGATCGATTGTATGTGACTTCGAGAATTTGTGTATGTATATCTGTAGAAAATTTAAGGCTTATCGTGATTTATGAGGGGCGAAGTGATCATTAAATATATATCATGATTAATGAGAGGTGAGGTGAAGGTGTTCATGTATATGTATACGTATTTGTGTGTATGTATGTCTATATGAGTTTAAGGCTGATCATGATTTAGGTTGTGAGATTGATAGATTGTATGTTACCTTGAGATTTTGTGTATATATATCTGTAAGAACTTTAGGCTGACTGTGATTTGTGAGGGGAGGGGCGTTGTTGAAATAGGTTTAATTTTTCGTAGATGAATTTTAGTAAGTGTGTGTGTATGTGATTTTCTCACCATAGTATTTATATGTACGTAGAAATAAATTCTTTCTCATATGAACATTTTTTGCTAGAAAATATTATCATATATCTGAACTTCCCTAATCCTAGTATGTTTTTCATATTGGAGGATGAGATTGCTTTATATTTTATCAAGCTTAAATTTGTCCAGTGTTAAAGTCTGTCGGTCAGAAATTTTTTTATATTTATATAAATATTAATTTCAGATTTTGCAAAATTCTTGCGTACGATCGTGGTGATTTTGTGTGTGTGTGTATGCGCGATAGAGTTTGACTGGTCTGTGATAAGTTTGTTTATTTAAGTACATTTGTCTTCTTCGACTTTCGTCTTCAAGCGTCAATAGCTTGGAGAACGGTTTGTATGTTTTCATGATGTAGATATGTAAGTGTGATTGTTAAAATCCAATAAATACTTGAGCATGGGTAAGAAATTTGATAATATGTGCACATATGTACATATGGATCTACAAATTGATTTTATGTATGTATGTATGTACATAAAAATAAGTCTGGGGCTCCCTGTTTAAATAATTTTTTTTTGCCATGTGCTGTTGTTGCTGTTGTAAATATTCGCCAGCTCTTTTGTGTATAGATGTGAAATATCTCCATAGTTTTTTTATTTGAAATTAAAAAAACGTTCTTTTAATTTTTAGATGTATTTACTTAAAAGTTTGTGAGGAGTTTCTGCTTTAAGTAAAATTGAATTCCTCTCTAGTTGTAGTAACTATAGTATAAATATTTAATATTTTTTATTTCCATTTGTTTAAAGTTGATGTAGCCTAGTGCGTTAACTCTTCGTCAACGTTAGAAATTTTTCGGCGTAAAATTTTTTCCAACTATCATCTTTTTTCTTCACCTTTTTCATATATTTTAGAACATCTTGCATTGGCTTTAAAAAATGACAAACGCTTTGAAATTAAACTGATCCAGCAGTCCAGCTTAGGTGATGATAGTTTTTTGTTAACCACTTTCTTCACTTCTCTTTCCTTTTTTATTGATAAGCATTTAAAATCAAATGGCGGTTTTATAATGAAATTGTTATACTCATTATTGTTAAAAACATCCGCAACTTCTTTTTGTAATGAAACTCATTCGAAACCTTACTCGTCTATTAAAACCATTTTTTCATTCATATTACTTAATTTATAAGACTTTCAGGACTTTCTATTATTCGATCATCAGTAAAAATGCAGTAGCTGAGGTCCTTGCTTACTTATTTCATATTAAATTTATATATCAATTGGGCCGCTATTGAATAAAAGGAACTTTTATCTTAAACTTTAGTGCATTTGGAAGTGCTTGAGATTCTTTCATATAATATAGAATTGCATAACGTTTATTTTTAATTTTTATGTTAAGATCATTATCATTTGGATATGTACTTTTAAATTAGTTAAATCATAATGAGGAAACTTATTTTCTTCTTGAATAGCGATCAACAGAAAACGAAATCGTTTTCTTACAATTTAGGTCTGGTCTCTCAACGGTTCCTCTAGTATATAAGATGACTTTCTATGTCAACATATCTCTCTACTCTTTGTCAGCGTTAAGGGACAATTAAATGTTAAAATTTTAACTCCTCAAATTGTGTTACTTCATACTGATAATATGTTTTCATTAATAAGGTATATGTTTATATTATGAAGGTTACTCGCCTATGGCTTTTATCTGATGTTCTAGATGATTTTTTTTTCTCATTTTATTAAAGTTCAGCGTATTGTACATATATTTCTGATATTTTTAAGCGCGCTTTATTTACCTGTCAGACAAAGTGTACGTATCAGTTGATCACTCAGTCTCTCTTTTAAATAATTTTTTTCTTTTAATATGCTACTACTATTTTTTCAGATTTTACTACTTGAAAAAGAGAATATTTATGTAATTTTTAAATGTATTCATATATACATATAGGTAAATATATGTATATATGTATAGAGAAATTACTTTATCTACAAAGAAATACATGTTTAATAATCAAGTATTCTAGAAAATCGATCTCAAATAACCTCCACCATCAATTCACCGTCGGTGTTTTTATAGTGTCAGAAACACTAGAATATCTATGTTTGAGAGAATTTTTACATCGAGTTTTTCTACATGAGGTTTGCTGGTTGACATCCTTGAAGTTATTGTTGACGTAGGCTGGGTTGTATCACATTCAGATGTAATCATTTCCTACTTAAAAAAGGTCCTCATTACTATCAACTATATCTGTATACATTTCATTCATGAGTTGGGTTGATCCAGATACAATTGCTGTCTACAGATTAATGATTAGAAACAAGTTTCTCCTTCTAACAGATTTATTAATTTTGCTAGCATGCATGCCTTAGAATGCTTCTATCGATAGTGACGCGAGAGTCCGACATGTAGTGGTGTTTCAATTAAAAATCTATACTATTAGATTTTACGATTTCGCTCATTTTATTCTTTTACAAAGTAGATACATATTTATGTATTTCATTTAGCACAGAGTCATAAAATTTCTTTGCTTACAAAATTGTGGGACATTCTTTTAAATTTGCATGCTTAGGCATGCTTTCAATATTTTTTCTGTAAATTTATTTGATACTCATACAGATACAGATATAAAGTAAGATCTGCTTACATTGCATTTTACAATTTATGTATGCTTCAGCATGATTCCAGTTGAAGTCCATATTTATTCAGTAAGTTTGTTTGATACTAATTCATACACATATACATTCTTAAAGATTGGAAATCTAAGTCCAATTTATGTAGTTTATCTATATTTTCTAAAGATTTGATAGCTATAGAAATTAATAGAGTAAAGATCTATTATAATAGCCCATGGGCATATTTTAAAATTTCGCTTGCTAGAGCTTTCGAAATGGAAAATGTACAATTTTCAGTATAAAAAGTGATAATATTAGGTGTTACTGAATATTACACTGTGTTGTAATTTATTTTGATCACTTAAGTTTTCACAATATTTCATACAGGCCAACAAGTTTAGAGAATTTCCAGTATATTAAGTTAATTATCTTTCTTAAGACCTATCATTCCTTCAAAAATACAAACCAAACTAGATTTTTCCTGTTTAATTTTATTTTTTACTTTTATTAAATTTCAACATTTTGTTCATCTTCAAATTATTATATTTAGCAGCTTTTTCTCATTTGTTGAGTTAACTTTAATCGGAAAAATTTAAATAGTGAGATGAACTTTTATATTGTATACGAGTACATTAAGTAATTCTTAGTATATTTCATTTATATGAACCATCATCACATAATTCCTTTGGATGATCTATTAAATCATTCTACTATTGATGCTTTCATATTAAGTAATGTTTAATATTCTACATATGCATAAATTTTCCAGTGTCTATTAAAAAATTCTTTACAATCATCCATTTGTAAGCTTTTTGGTACTCATAACATTTCAAAAATATTTTCCACAGCCTAGGTTTTTTCGAATGCAACTTTTATTTTCAACGGTATTGACCATAGAAACTTTGTGAATGAATCATTTACAGTCTACAATAATCAATAATTTCTATTTTCTGTAGAATAGTTTCCCATTTCACCTAAATCAGCTCCATAAAAGATCAACTATTCCTTTCATTACATATCTACAATGCACAAACAATTTTCGAGATTTATTATAGAGTTCGTCTACTAAATTTCTTTTTAAAGACATTGAGTTATTTTAAAGATTTTTTGGAGAGTGTTGTGATCTACTTAATGCACTTTCAGCTATTTATACTATCATGTAGTTCATTTTCCAATCTATAAATTTTATCGTTCAGCTGTTCAATTTGTTTTTTCAAAAGATGATTTGATTTTTAGTATGTATTTTATCAATTTTATAACTATCTTCTATCTCTAATTGTATTTCACGTTGTACTCTATCAATTTGCATTTTAATATATTCCTGAATTATATTAATTCCTTAAGCTATATTATTAATTTGTCCTATAGTTTATCGTTTGGAGTTTCCAGAAACAATTTACTGATAACATCATTCTCTGTCAGTGAATGATGATGATGATTAGTAGAAATTATATATTTTATATAGTTTTCAACATCAAATTTCTCATAGTATTTCCATGTTTTATTATCAATCATTAAAGAAAATAAAGCTACTATTAGGGCCTATATTTGACCATCAACTTGTATTTTATCTTCATTTAGTTTTAGGTTACTATCACCAAACTTTCATTCATTATTCAAATCTTGATGTGGGCCATAGTTTGTATCTAATTCAATTCTTCCTTCCACGACTGATAAATGAGTATAAGTGTCTTCAGAATTGGAAGTCTATGAGTAAAAATCATCTTCATCATCCTTATCATCATTCTCAGTATTAGCATCATTAAATAAGATGATGATATCATCAAATATTGTTCCTTCTGAAAGTTTCTTTGGTGTACTTGTCTCTATATTGACTGATGGCTTTAAACTTGTATTATTTTCAGCTTCTATCTTGATTTTACTTTCTTCTTTCTTGCGAATTCTTTCAATATTTCTAGAACTATTTATGAATTCTTTGAGAGGTTCTGTTATAGGTTTAAATGTATCTTTTATTGCTCACATGTATCTATTTCACCAGTTTTTATACTACGAAGCTTTTTCTTCAAGACATTTCTTGTCAACACCAACTGTTTTAAAATTTTCTCATCCATGTTTAATAATAGTAAATAACAGGTATCAGCTATTAGATCAGGTATCATCTATCAGATCAGGTTATTAGGTAACTGGTCTGGTTTTCAGATCAGCTTATCAGGACCTGGTCTGTTTTTCAGATCAGCTTATCATGACCTGGTCTGGTTTTCAGATCAGCTTATCAGAACCTGATCTGGTTTTCAGATCAGCTTAATAGGACCAGGTCTGGTTTTCAGATCAGCTTATCAGGACCTGGCCTGGTTTTCAGATCAGCTTTTCAGAACCTGGTCTGGTTTTCAGATCAGCTTAATAGGACCTGGTCTGGTTTTCAGATCAGCTTATCAGGACCTGGTATGGTTTTCAGATCAGCTTATCTGATTCAGATTGGGTTATCAGTTTACAAGTAGCTGCTCATTTATAACATTTAGATGAATGCAGTTTAAGGTCAGATGAAAAACGAAAAAGTAAACTTTTATGTAGTCAAATTCTCTTTTTTTCTATAACGATCATCGTTCAATTCAATATCGTTGCTTATAATCAAAATCCATATTTATCCTTCCAACATGCTTTATATTTGTCTCATCTTACTTAAAAATTATAATTACATTATGATTATCTAGTATCAAATGTTTGGTGATTCTGGTATAAGTTTGACATCAGCAGAATGCATCAACATTCTTATCTCACTCCATACAAAAATATGTTTCTCACATCTAACATCGTTAAATATCATATCGGAATTACTTTTAGCTTTGTTAGGAGAAATAACAGATTCAGTATCTGTAAATGTGTATTATCCCATTCCTTTAATTATGAAATTATGTAATATCTTAAGTATCCATATTTGGGTTGATAGAGAGATTTTGAGTATTAATATGTAGATGTTTTAAAATTTTAGTTCATTAAGACTTTTTAGCAAGCCAATGATATCATATTATTTTTTATTTTATTTTTTTTTTTTACAATTTGACAGACCAACTATTTTTGCGCAAATAAAATTTGATAGAGGGGGAACTATGACTTGTTTTTGAACTAACGTTTGATGAATCATCAAAATTTTGTACCATACTATTTTTAGGTTGTTTTGACTATGAGTATGCACCAATATTTATGAAATGTGTTTCATAAATATTGTCTCTTATATAGGAAAAATAAAATAATACAGCTATACGACACCAGAAAATATTTTCTGGTATCGTATACCTATATTATTTTATTTTTCCTATATAAGAGATAATGGTCCCTACTCATAGTCAAAACAAAGTATATTTTAAGAGTTTAAAACCAGTATTATCATAAAAATTTTGATTTCAAACTCTTACAGTCTTATTTATAAAAATTATTAAGACTTTATAAAGGTTTTTTTTAGACAAATTTTCAAAAAAAATTTTTCTAAAAAAGCCTTTATAAAGTCTTAATAATTTTGTGTAACTAAATGCATTTTATAAATATTATCTCTTATTAAAAAAATAAAATAATACAGCTATACGATATCAGAAAATATTTTCTGAAATCGTGTAGATGTATTATTTTATTTTTTTAATAAGAGATAATGATGTATACTCACAATCAAAACAACATAAAACTATCATTTGTTTTGATTATGAGTATACGTCAATAAAGTACAAAGTATATTTTAACAGCCTTATTTATAAAAATTATTAAGACTTTATAAAGGCTTTTTTAGAAAAATTTTTTATGAAAATTTGTCTAAAAAACCTTTATAAAGTCTTAATAATTTTTATAAATAAGACTGTAAGAGTTTAAAATCAGTATTTTTGTGATAATACTGGTTTTAAACTCTTAAAATATACTTTGTTTTGACTATGAGTAGGGACCATTATCTCTTATATAGGAAAAATAAAATAATACAGCTATACGATACCAGAAAATATTTTCTGGTGTCGTATAGCTGTATTATTTTATTTTTTCTAAATAAGAGACAATATTTATGAAACACATTTCATAAATATTGGTGCATACTCATAGTCAAAACAACCTAAAAATAGGATGGTACGAAATTTTTGATGATTCATCAAATTTTTGAATTTGACTACATAAAAGTTTACTTTTTCGTTTTTCATCTGACCTTAAACTGTATACATCTAAATGTTATAAATAGGCAGCTACTTGTAAACTGATAACCCAACCCAATCTGAATCAGATAAGTTGATCTGAAAATCAGACCAGGTCCTGATAAGCTGATCTGAAAACCAGACCAGGTTCTGACAAGCTGATCTGAAAACCAGACCAGGTCCTGATAAGCTGATCTGAAAACCAGACCAGGTCCTGATAAGCTGATCTGAAAACCAGACAAGGTTCTGATAAGCTGATCTGATAGCTGATACCTGATCTAATAGCTGATACCTCTTATTTGCTAAACATGGATGAGAAAATTTTAAAACAGTTGGTGATGACAAGAAATTATTTGGTGAAACTGGTGAAATAGATACATGTGAGCTAGAAAAGATACATTTAAACCTATAACAGAACCTCTCAAAGAATTCATAAATAGTTCTAGAAATATTGAAAGAATTCGCAAGAAAGAAGAAAGTCAAATCAAGATAGAAGCTGAAAATAATACAAGTTTAAAGCCATCAGTCAATATAGAGACAAGTACACCAAAGAAACTTTCAGAAGGAACAATATTTGATGATATCATCATCTTATTTAATGATGCTAATACTGAGAATGATGATAAGGATGATGAAGATGATTTTTACTCATAGACTTCCAATTCTGAAGACACTTATACTCATTTATCAGTCTTGGAAGGAAGAATTGAATTAGATACAAACTATGGCCCACATCAAGATTTGAATAATGAATGAAAGTTTGGTGATAGTAACCTAAAACTAAATGAAGATAAAATACAAGTTGATGGTCAAATATAGGCCCTAATAGTAGCTTTATTTTCTTTAATGATTGATAATAAAACATGGAAATACTATGAGAAATTTGATGTTGAAAACTATATAAAATATATAATTTCTACTAATCATCATCATCATTCACTGACAGAGAATGATGTTATCTGTAAATTGTTTCTGGAAACTCCAAACGATAAACTATAGGACAAATTAATAATATAGCTTAAGGAATTAATATAATTCAAGAATATATTAAAATGCAAATTGATAGAGTACAACGTGAAATACAATTAGAGATAGAAGATAGTTATAAAATTGATAAAATACATACTAAAAATCAAATCATCTTTTGAAAAAACAAATTGAATAGCTGAACGATAAAATTTATAGATTGGAAAATGAACTACATGATAGTATAAATAGCTGAAAGTGCATTAAGTAGATCACAACACTCTCCAAAAAATCTTTAAAATAACTCAATGTCTTTAAAAAGAAATTTAGTAGACGAACTCTATAATAAATCTCGAAAATTGTTTGTGCATTGTAGATATGTAATGAAAGGAATAGTTGATCTTTTATGGAGCTGATTTAGGTGAAATGGGAAACTATTCTACAGAAAATAGAAATTATTGATTATTGTAGACTGTAAATGATTCATTCACAAAGTTTCTATGGTCAATACCGTTGAAAATAAAAGTTGCATTCGAAAAAACCTAGGCTGTGGAAAATATTTTTGAAATGTTATGAGTACCAAAAAGCTTACAAATGGATGATTGTAAAGAATTTTTTAATAGACACTGGAAAATTCTTGCATATGTAGAATATTAAACATTACTTAATATGAAAGCATCAATAGTAGAATGATTTAATAGATCATCCAAAGGAATTATGTGATGATGGTTCATATAAATGAAATATACTAAGAATTACTTAATGTACTCGTATACAATATAAAAGTTCATCTCACTATTTAAATTTTTCCGATTAAAGTTAACTCAACAAATGAGAAAAAGCTGCTAAATATAATAATTTGAAGATGAACAAAATGTTGAAATTTAATAAAAGTAAAAAATAAAATTAAACAGGAAAAATCTAGTTTGGTTTGTATTTTTGAAGGAATGATAGGTCTTAAGAAAGATAATTAACTTAATATACTGGAAATTCTCTAAACTTGTTGGCCTGTATGAAATATTGTGAAAACTTAAGTGTTCAAAATAAATTACAACACAGTGTAATATTTAGTAACACCTAATATTATCACTTTTTATAGTGAAAATTGTACATTTTCCATTTCGAAAGCTCTAGCAAGCGAAATTTTAAAATATGTGCATGGGCTATTATAATAGATCTTTACTCTATTCATTTCTATAGCTTTCAAATCTTTAGAAAATATAGATAAACTACATAAATTGGACTTAGATTTCCAATCTTTAAGAATGTATATGTGTATGAATTAGTATCAAACAAACTTACTGAATAAATATGGACTTCAACTGGAATCATGCTGAAGCATACATAAATTGTAAAATGCAATGTAAGCAGATCTTACTTTATATCTGTATCTGTATGAGTATCAAATAAATTTAAAGAAAAAATATCGAAAGCATGCCTAAGCATGCAAATTTAAAAGAATGTCACACAATTTTTTAAGCAAAGAAATTTTATGACTCTGTGCTAAATGAAATACATAAATATGTATCTACTTTGTAAAAGAATAAAAAGAGCGAAATCGTAAATTCTAATAGAATAGATTTTTAATTGAAACACCACTACATGTCGGACTCTCGCGTCACTATCGATAGAAGCATGCTAAGGCATGCATGCTAGCAAAATATATAAATCTGTTAGAAGGTGATGAGAAACTTGTTTCTAATCATTAATCTGTAGACAGCAATTGTATATGGATCAACCCAACTCATGAATGAAATGTATACAGATATGGTTGATGGTGATGAGGACATTTTTTAACTAAGAAATTATTACATCTGAATGTGATACAACCCAGCCTACGTCAACAATAACTTCAAGGATGTCAACCAGCAAACATCATGTAGAAAAACTCGATGTAAAAATTCTCTCAAACATAGATATGCTCGCGATTCTGATACTATGAAAACACAGACGGTGAATTGATGGTAGAGGTAACTGAATTATTTGAGATAGATTTTCTAGAATAGTTGATTATTAAGCATGTATTTCTTTGTAGATAAAGTAATTTCTCTATACATACATACATATATTTACCTATATGTATATATGAATACATTTAAAAATTATACAAATATTCTCTTTTTCAAGTAGTAAAATCTGTAAAAATAGTAGTGATACATTAAAAGAAAAAAAAAAATTAAAAAGAGAGACTGTGTGATCAACTGATACGTACACTTTGTCTGACTGGTAAATAAAGGGCACTTAAAAATATCAGAAATATATGCACAATACGCTGAACTTTAATAAAATGAGAAAAAAAATCATCTAGAACATCAAATAAAAGCCATAGGCGAGTAACCTTCATAATATAAACATATACCTTATTAATGAAAACATATTATCAGTATGAAGTAACACAATTTGAGGAGTTAAAATTTTAAAATTTAATTGTCCCTTAACGCTGACAAAGAGTAGACAAATATTTTGACATAGAAAGTCATCTTGTATACTAGAGGAACCGTTGAGAGGCCAGACCTAAATTGTAAGAAAACGATTTCGTTTTCTGTTGATCGCTATTCAAGAAGAAAACAAGTTTCCTCATTATGATTTAACTAATTTAAAAGTACATTTAAATTCAGTCTAATATCCAAATGATGATGATCTTAACATAAAAATTAAAAATAAACGTTATATAATTCTGTATTATATGTACTCGTATCTAAGATTCCAACAAAGCTATTATATGAAAGAATCTTAAGCACTTCCAAATGCACTAAAGTTTAAGATAAAAGTTCCTTTTATTCAATAGAGGACCAATTGATATAGAAATTTAATATGAAACAGTGAGCAAGGACCTCAGCTACTGCATTTTTACTGATGATTGAATAATAGAAAGTCCTGAAAGTCTTATAAATTAAGTAATATGAATGAAGAAATGGTTTTAATATACGAGTAAGGTTTCGAATGATTTTCATTACAAAAAGAAGTAGCTGATGTTTTTAACAATAATGAGTATAACAATTTCATTATAAAACCGCCATTTGATTTTAAATGCTTATCAATAAAAAAGGAAAGAGAAGCAAAGTGGTTAACAAAAAACTATCATCACCTAGGCTGGACTGCTGGATCAGTTTCATTTCAAAGCGTTTGTCATTTTTTAAAGCCAATGCAAGATGTTCTAAAATATATGAAAAAGGTGAAGAAAAAAGATGATAGTTGGAAAAAATTTTACACCGAAAAATTTCTAAGAGAAGAAGAGTTAACGCACTAGGCTACATCAACTTTAAACAAATGGAAATAAAAAATATTAAATATTTATACTATAGTTACTACAACTAGAGAGGAATTCAATTTTACTTAAAGCAGAAACTCCTCACAAACTTTTAAGTAAATACATCTAAAAATTAAAAGAACGTTTTTTTAATTTCAAATAAAAAAACTATGGAGATATTTCACATCTATACACAAAAGAGCTGGCGAATATTTACAACAGCAACAACAGCACATGGCAAAAAAAAATTATTTAAACAGGGAGCCCCAGACTTATTTTTATGTACATACATACATACATAAAATCAATTTGTAGATCCATATGTACATATGTGCACATATTATCAAATTTCTTACCCATGCTCAAGTATTTGTTGGATTTTAACAATCACACTTACATATCTACATCATGAAAACATACAAACCGTTCTCCAAGCTATTGACGCTTGAAGACGAAAGTCGAAGAAGACAAATGTACTTAAATAAACAAACTTATCACAGACCAGTCAAACTCTATCGCGCATACACACACACACAAAATCACCACGATCGTACGCAAGAATTTTGCAAAATCTGAAATTAATATTTATATAAATATAAACAAATTTCTGACCGACAGACTTTAACACTGGACAAATTTAAGCTTGATAAAATATAAAGCAATCTCATCCTCCAATATGAAAAACATACTAGGATTAGGGAAGTTCAGATATATGATAATATTTTCTAGCAAAAAATGTTCATATGAGAAAGAATTTATTTCTACGTACATATAAATACTATGGTGAGAAAATCACATACACTCACACTTACTAAAATTCATCTACGAAAAATTAAACCTATTTCAACAACGCCCCTCCCCTCACAAATCACAGTCAGCCTAAAGTTCTTACAGATATATATACACAAAATCTCAAGGTAACATACAATCTATCAATCTCACAACCTAAATCACGATCAGCCTTAAACTCATATAGACATACATACACACAAATACGTATACATATACATGAACACCTTCACCTCACCTCTCATTAATCATGATATATATTTAATGATCACTTCGCCCCTCATAAATCACGATAAGCCTTAAATTTTCTACAGATATACATACACAAATTCTCGAAGTCACATACAATCGATCAATCTCAACAATTCAAATTACGATCAGCCTTAAACTCCTACAGACATACATGCACAAAAATTCCTACGGACATATAAACAGCCAAATTCTTATAGATACATATTACAATAACACCGCCCGCCTACCTCAAATCAAGGACAGCCTTAAACTCCTACATATACATACATACACACACACACACACATACGCACATTCTATCTATCTATCTATCACAACAACACCCTCCCCCACCTCAAATCACATTCAGCATTAAACTCCTACAAACATACATAGACACAGATTCCCATGGACACGTATTACATGAAGACTCTCACCTCACCTTTGATAAATCACAGACAGCCTTAAACTCTTACAGACATACATACGTACATGCACACAGATTCCCACGGATACATATTACAACAACTCCCCACCCTACACCAGTCGATCTCCCGCAAATACATCCCGCCCCTCCACGAGCACAGCTTGGTTTAAATTCCAAGAAACATAAACTTCACCGAATTCCCGCGGTTACATATTACAAAACACCCTCACCTACCCAAATCACGGTCAGCCTTAAGGTCTCACAATCTAGACAAACCCCGTCCTCCACCAATCACAGCCAGACTTCAATTCCTACAGCTAGACACACCCCTCCCTCCACCAATCACAGCCAGACTTAAAATCCTACAGCAAGACACACCCACAAATTTTCCGTCGGCATTAGGAAAAATCATTTCCATGATTTTCCCGTCGGCATTTGAAAAAAATAAACATGTTTTCCCGTCGGCATTTGAAAAAAATAAACATGTTTTCCCGTTGGCATCAGGAAATCATACACATATAAAAGCCTCAAACCTATAAGCCCCTTAATGTATTCCTACAAAATATTCCGCACACAAATTCCCACTGATACATATTACAACAACACCCGCCCCCACCAAACACAGGCTGCCTTAAAGATACACCCGCAAATTCCCACGGTTACAAGTTACAAAAACCTCACCTGCCCAAATCACGGACATCAACAAATTTCCACAGTCTAACAACAATCATAACTTTCGCGTCGGCATTAGAAAAAATAAAGATGTTTTCCCGTCGGCATTAGGAAAAATCATACAAATATAAAAATCTTAAAGCTATAAACCCCCTTAATGTATTCCCACAAAATATTCCGCGCACAAGTTCCCACGGTCATACATACATACATACATATACTTAATATAAACAAAAAGTTAATATAAACAAAAAACTCCTAATGTAAACAAAAAACACAGACGGACGGACGGACACACACACGTAGGTATCAAATTTCACAAATTTCCAAGAATTTTAAAATTTCAGCCAAAATTTAACAATTTCAGCCACAATTTAACAATTTCAGCCCAAAATTTAACAATTTCAGCCCAAAATTTAACAATTTCAGCCACAATTTAACAATTTCAGCCCACAATTTCACAATTTCAGCCACAATTTAACAATTTTAATCGGCGCCAGTACTGGGAGTTCCCTACTACTGTCCAGCTAAATGAAACGACTGGTAGTAGTTATACACTATGTGCAACAACTCTTGCCGCCGCTTATGACAGCCGTTCGAATAACACCTACGTTAATGCCTACACTAGAAACCATTCAACAACTCCGTTTACTTGGACACTATTTGATCTTACGATGCATTAAAAATCTATTAAGGCCCCGATCGCCGAAGGAAAGTCAAATCTTTCAGCCGCTGCTACGAAAATTACCGCCGCCACATTTCCAGTGGATGATTCGAACTTTACCGAAGATGACAAAACAGAAGCAGAAAAGCTAGATGACGAAATTGAAATTTTACGCCGGCGTCATGAAGTTTAAGTATACGTAAGGAAATAGAACAAATGGAAAGAAATATAAATGTTGATTCAGACAACTCTCGTTTCACCTAAGCGTGTTGTTAATTTCCATGATATTGAACATGCTTTAATAAAATACAGTGGTCAAGACCGCACGTTCGGGATTATGGAATTTTTTAGGAATCTTGAGGAAGTATTAGAGCACGTGAAAGCTGCTGAGCTATTTAAATTTTTGACACTAAGAAACTGCTTAACTGGACCAGCACGTTTGATGCTTGGCAGAGGAGCGATGACATACGACGACCTAAAAGCGAAACTGATAAAAGAATTTGGGTGCACGGTCAGCCGTCAAGAAATCTACAATACGTTACGACGCCAAATAAAAAAAACCCAACGAAAGCGTAATACGATACGTTATGGAAATGGAATTCATTGCTATACGGAGTGATGTGAGTGACTTTGAGCTCGTAGCATTTGTACAAGAGGGCCTGAACGGCCGTATATCTGATTTCATCCTTTTTGCTGCTGCGAAAACTATGGATGATATAAAAAATTCTGTACATATATACGAACAAAGGCAGAGTGTAAGAGTGGAAGCAGATGGTGCATCAAATATTAGAACAAACGTAGCTGAAACAAAAACCAGTGGCCCAAAAACCAACGAAGTAATACGTTGCTACAATTGCTCAAAGATGGGACACATGAAGCCACAGTGCCCTTATGAAGAGCGACCAGTTGATGTCTGTTTCAATTGTTGGCAAATGGGTCACGATCACAAATCGTGCAACAACGCAAAGCGCATACAAAAGCTGAAGAGAACTGCTTCTGATGTTACTGAGGGTGACGAAGATGAAGATACGGACTCTGTCTACTTTGGTTTGGTATGTTTAAGGTTTAGTAATTCAAATAATGAACAACTTAGTGATTGTAAAATTACTTTATCTATTTTCGATACTGGCAGCCTGGTTAATTTGGTACGCGAATCTGAGGTCCCTTCCGAAATTAATTGAAATCTAATAAAACTAAATATCAAGGGACGAAAATAAGTACTTTTGGAAAGCTTACATGTCAAATAAATCTCATTTGGAAATCAATATCATTTAATTACCTTATTGTTGTTCCTGATGAAACTTTGCCAATCCCCTTATTATTAGGGCGAAACTTTATGAAAATTTTTAACATTCGTTTGTGTCAAATGGATAAATCGACTAAATCTCTGAATAAATTGAATTTTGAAAATTATGAAAATTTATTTTTGTGTTCGCTGGATTCAAATATTCCAGAAAGAACAGCATTGAAATTTGTTGATTGTTCACCATCCGCTTTTATAAACAATTCAATTACATATCCTAAGGAGATACGTCCAACACAAACTGATAACCAATTTGATTCGATTGAACGACAATCCTTGTCTGCGTTCGAGTTTGCTTGGAGTCAGATTATGGTCATTGATCCAGACTGTGAGTCCAATAAGTTGGACATTAACCCTAGATTAACCCAACGTGAAAAAGACATTATTAGTGAAATAATCGAGGGACAATATTTGAAATGTAGTACTGATATTCACCACTTTGACAACAAAATGACAATTAGGTTAGATAGCGACAATAAATTTTTTTTTCCGACCACGTAGATTAGCTATTGCAGAACGTACAGCACTTAGACAGATTATTACCGGGTTATTAGAAAAGGAAGTGATTATACAAAGCGGGTCACCATATGCTTCTCCGCTTGTTATGGGTTTGAAGAAAAACGGGGAATATCGTAAATGCGTTGATTACAGGGCATTGAACAGAATTATTGTGAGGGATAATTTTCCATTACCGTTGATTGAAACATGTATGGAATACTTATATGGTAATAAATATTTTTCTACACTGGACTTAAAAAATGGGGTTTTCTTGTCGAACTAGACGAGGCATCACACACCTGACGGACAGTTTGAGTACAATCGTATGCCATTCGGTCTAAACAACGCGCCGGCAGTTTTTCAAAGGTACATTCGTTGCGCTCTGCGTGATCTATTAGAATCGGGTAAGATAATTGTTTATCTCGACGACACATCCATTGCCACACCGAATTTCGAAGCACATTGCATTATTTTATCTAACGATTAGCATCCTTAGGCCTGGAGCTAAACTTGAAAAAGTGTAGGTTTGCTTACGATGCTATAGAATATTTGGGTTACACTGTGAACGAAAATGGTATTCGTCCGAGTGATTTACATCTGAGGGCTTTGGCAAACTATCGCCCTCCGGAAAATTTCAAACATCTGCAATCATGCCTCGGGCTCTTTTCGTACTTTCGAAAGTTTGTAAAGGACTATGCTAAAATTGTGTATCCTCTTCAACGCTTGCTGAAAGATGGTAAATATTTTAAATTTGATGATTCTTGTAAGATGTCATTTTATAAATTGAGGAAAAAACTGGCCTCTCCACCGGTTTTGGCCCTATAAAATGCCCAGAATGATACTGAATTACATACAGATGCAAGTAATGTTGGATTTACGGCTGTGTTACTACAAAGACAAGCAGACGGAAAATTCCACCCAGTGTTTTTCTTTTCTAAAGCTACTACAGCGTCAAAATCCCGAATGCATAGTTTCGAGCTCGAAACACTGGCAATCATTCATGCCCTTAATCGCTTCGATATTTATTTGAGGAGTATCCCCTTTAAAATTGTTACCGACTGTAATGCTCTTGCATTGACCCTAAAGAAATAGGATGTTAGCCCCAAAATTGCCAGATGGAGCCTACAAATGGAGCACTACGACTTTAAGATTGTACATAGGGGAGGAACGACGATGGGTCATGCCGATGTTCTAAGTAGGTATCATGAACAACATCCGGTATCAAACGATTTTTACGACAATATAGCGAAGAGATTCTGCATGAAATCAGAACAAATAATCAATTACATTGATTTTGAATGCCCTTCCGAAGCTGAAATTGAAATTCCCCCTCAAGATAATTTACCTCCGTGCACAAATACTGTTACACCGACTTCTGTTACTATGCATAAGGAACCATCCGCTGACCAATCCGTAGTATATGATGACTTTGACATACCGAATTTTATTCCGTGTAAGATCGTGAGTGTGTCTGATGAAAGAGAGATAGATTTCATGATTCAGGTAACGCAGAACAGGGACGATGAGATAATGGCGATGAGATTACGCTTGGAAAAGGAGGAAATACAGGGTTTTAAGCTAGTTGATGGCATAATATTCCGAGAGGACAGTATGAACAGATTATTATTGTGGGTCCCTCGTGAATTGGAGGAGAATGTCATTAGGTCAGTACACGAACGAAGCCGCCACATGGGCATTGGTAAAACTTATGAGCAGGCAAAGAAAAACTATTGGTTCAGAAATATGAAAGAAAGAATTGATAAATTCATATATTTGATGCATAATGTGCTCCCCTCCGGTTAGAATACATGAACAGAATTTATACAACATACCTAAGCAACCTATACCATTTGATACTATACACATAGACCACTTTGGTCCACTCCCCTCGGTAAGCTCTCAGCGAAAGCATATTTTAGTAGTAATTGACGCGTTTACATACAAATATGATTTACTTGGCAAAAGAAAAAATTTGATACCCATATTTCCCTATTTAAAACGAAGGGTTACCACCCCATTGCATTTTTGTCAAAACGCGAACTAGCACGAATTTCAAAAAAAGGTGAGACCCTTATTTAATTAAATCGACTAAAGATTAATATATATTTGTTGATGCTAATAATGATGATGATGCTGAAGATGATTTTTTCTCACAGACTTCTAATAGGGAATATCTTTATACTGATTTATCACTCTTGGAAGCGAGAAATGAAGTAGATATTAACTATGTTCTACACAGGAATCATAATAACAAATTGAAATTCGGTAGCAGTAACAATGAGCTAAATGAGGATAAAATTCAAGTTGGCAGTCCCAAGACGGGCTCTAACACCGGGCTTATTGTCTTTACTGTTTGAAAAACTTTGACAAATTTTAATTTGAAATCTACTAAAAGGTTATAATTTCCACTAATGTATACACAATCATCATCTTTCTCTGGAAGAGAACAATATTATGAATAAATTTTTCTACTCAAATTAAAATACTAAAGGACAAATTAATAATATAGTTTACGGGAGACAATAATATAATTCGAGAATATATTCAAATGTAAATTGATTGTCTACAATATGAAATAAAATTAGAGATAGAAGACAGTTAAAAAATTGAGAAAGATATTCTAAAAATTTAATCATAGCGAAATCGTAAATTCTAATAGTATAAGTATTTAACTGAAACACCACTACTTCTCAGACTCTCGCGTCACTATCGAAAACAGCATGCTACAACATGCATGCTAACAAAATATAAAAACCTGATAGAAGTTGATTATGTCCTTTTTTAAGTGAGAAATCATAACATCTGAATTCGATAAAATCTAGCAGCAACCATAACTTCAAGGGGGTCAATAAGCAAACCTCATGTAGAAATACTGAGGCAAAAATTGTCTCAAACATAGATATTGCAATGTTTCTGATACTTTATGAAAACACCGTCGGTGAGTTATTTGTGATCGATTCGGTGCAATAGTTGTTTATTAAACATGTATTTCTTTGTATCTAAAATAATTTCTACATACATAAATACATATATTCGTATATATGTTTGTAGATATGTATTCATTTACATATGGACATACTCACATATGTATGTACATATTTTCAATAAAAATAAGGTATTTAAAAATTATACAAATGTTCTCTATATCAAGTAGTAAAATCAAAAAAGTAGTGACACATCAGAAGAAATGATAAATAAAACAATAGACAAGGTGATCAACTGATACATCGAGCCTGTCTGACATGCATGTGCTTTGTCACTTAAGCATAACAGAAATATGTATACAATACGCAAAACTTGAATAAAAGCCATAGGCGATAACTCTTCATAAAATAAACATATACCCTATTAATGTAAACATAGTATCACTATCAAGTAACACAATTTGGGTAATTAAAATTTAATTACCCATAACACCTGCAAAGTACAGTCAGAAATTCCGACGTGCAAAGTCATCTTGTATACTAGAGGAACCGTCGAGAGGCTAGACCTAAATTCACAGAAAACGACTTCGTTTTCTGTTGATCGCTTTTCAAGAAGAAAATAAGTTTTTTCATTGTGATTTGACTAGTTTAAAAGTACATTTAAACTCAGGCTCATAAACATATGATGATCTTAACATAAAAATTATAAATGAATGTTATACAGTTCTAAATGATATTTATCTAAGATTCCAACAAAACTACTATATGAAAGAATCTCAAACGCTTGTAACTGTATTAAAGTTTAAGATAAAACCTCCTATTATTCAGTAGCGGGCCAATTGATATAGAAATTTAATTTGAAACAGCAAGCACAGACCTCAGCTACTGCATTTTTACTGATGATCGAATAATAGAAAGTCTGGAAAATCTTGTAAATTAAGTAATATGGATGGAAAAATGGTTTTAATAAATCGAATGATTTCATTACAAAAGAAGTAGCGGATGTTTTCAACAATAATAAGTATAACAATTTCATCATAAAACTCCCTTTTAATTTTAAATGTGTATCAATAAAAAATAAAAAAAGTAAAAAGAAGCAAACTGGCTAACAAAAAGCTTTCATCACCTAAGCTAAACCAGTTTTATTTCAAAATGTTTGGCAACTTTTAAAATTCAATGCAAGATGATCTAAAATAAATGTAAAATGTAAAAAAGCCGATGATTGAAAACAATTTTATATTAAAATATTTCTAACGTTGTCTATCTAGGCTACATTAACTTTAAGTAAATGGAAATTAAATATATTAAATATTTCTAATATAGTTACTACAACTAGAGAGGAATTCAATTTTACTTAAAACAGAAACTCCTCACAAACTTATAAGTAAATAGATCTAAAAATTAAAAGAACGTTTTATAATTTCAAACAAAAAAACTATGGGGATATTTCACATCTATACACAAAAGACCAGGCGAATATTTACAACAACAACAAAAGACTGCACATGGCAAAAAAAAAATATTTAAACAGGGAGCCCCAGACTTATTTGTATGTACATACATACATACATAAAATCAATTTGTAGATACATATGTACATATGTACACATATTACCAAATTTCTTACCCATGCTCAAGTATGTATTGGATTTAAACAATCACACTTATATACCAACATCATGAAAACATACAAACCGTCCCCCAAGCTATTGAAGCTTGAAAAGCCTTTCAGTCGAAGAAGACAAATGTACTTAAATAAACAAACTTATCACAGACAGCCAAACTCTATCCCGCACACACATGCATACACACACACACGCCATGTTCGTACACAAGAATTTTACAAAATCTTAAATTAATATTTATCCAAATATAAACAAATTTCTGGCCGACAGACTTTAACACTGGACATACTTAAGCTTGACAAAATATAAAGCAATCTCATCCTCCAATATGAAAAACATACTAGGATTAGGGTATGTGACAATATTTTATAGCACCAAATGTCGATATGAGAAACAATTAATTTGTACGTACATATAAATACTAGCGTGAGAAAATCATATACACACATATACTAGAATTCATCTACGAAAAATTTAAACTATTTCAACAACACCCCTACCCTCACAAATCACAGTCAGTCTTAAATTCCTACAGATATACATACACAAGTTCTCAAGGTCACATACAATCGATCAATCTTAATAACCCTAATAACGATCAGCCTTTAAACTCCTACTGACATACAAACACACAATTTCCTACAGATACATATTATAACAACACCATCACCTACCTCAAATCAAGGACAGCCCTAAAGTCCTACATATACATACATACACACACACACACACACATACACACATTCCATCTATCACAACTACACCCTCACCAACCTTAAATCACAATCAGCCTTAAACTCCTAAAAACATACATAGACACAGATTCCCACGGATACATATTATATGAACACTCTCACCTCGCCTTTGATTTTTCTTTTGGTAAAAACCTAATTCATATAAATAATTTTTTTAATGGACTTAAGCTATAATCTGGATCATATTTGTAGCGATAAGAGTGGTTTGCGGTCTTGCATCGGTTATTTTAACGGGTTAAGAGTTGGTCATTTTAACTGTCATAGTTTTAATATTAAATATGCTTCATCAAAGTTGAACGAAATAAGAAATATTTTTTATATGAAGGGATTCGAAGCATTGTAGTGATAAGCAAAACGTGGCTTAAACCCGAAATTCTTTCTGCTGCAGTAGATATACCGGGATATATTTTATTGAGAAATGATACGTTAGGAAGGCGTGGTGGTGGTGTCGCTATGCTGATATCCAAGGGTATAAAACATAAGGTTATGCTGAAATCAGTAGATTCTCCACTTTGTGAATATATTTTCATTGAAATTGAACTAGGTTCTTTTATTGTCCTTGTTGGTGAAGTTTACTTAGCTACTGGTGACATTGGATTTTTAAAAGAATCTATTTTTAGAAGAATCTATTTGGGATTTAGTCATTAAGTATGAGAACACAATCATCTCAGGTGATTTTAATAACAATATGTTCAATACATCCAAATCAGCTTCAATGTCGGAAATGTGCCACAGATTGGATTTAAGTTACGCTCATAAATGTTTACCTACATATTTGGACATACGAACAAACAGTACGTCGTTACTTGATCTCTTTTTATTGAGTCCCAATTTGAGGTGTATGAATGCCGGTCAAATGCAATGTCCATGTATCAGCAGAGATGCCTTTATTTTCGCTGCTTTCGAGTTCCCTTTTTTTTGCTATTGATCTCAATATTTTAAATGAACTTGCGTTGTCATGCAATTACAATCAGGTTTTTGGTTGTAATGATGTTGATACACAACTTTCCGCCCTTATGAATAATGTGCTTAGGTTACATGATATGATTCCAATTAAAAGATTTAAAGTCTGTAACAAGAATGATAATGAGTGGTTCAACTCTTATGAGATTTCATATAATATTTCTCTTCGTGATCTTGCGAACAGAGCTTTTCTGGACAACCGCACTGAGGCTAATTGGAAAATTTTTTGCAGCGTAAGGAATAGAACTAAAAATGTTATACGACATACAAAAAGAGTGGTATGCTCGCAAATTTTTAAAAGTTTGGATGCTAAGCAAATGAAGGGCTTATTAAGAAATAAAGGGTATGTAGTGGGTAGAGATTCTTTTGAAGATATTGATCCAAATGAGGTGAATAGTTTTTTTTATATCTAGTCGGTCGATATACCCGCAATCTTTTTCTGAATTAGGCTATGCCGCAGATAATACTTTCTCTTTTCGTCCAGTACAGGAGCATGAGGTTTACCTGGCTCTTTCTAAAATACGTTCAAATGCATCAGGTCATGATGGACTGCCTCTGAAATTCATTAAGACAATATATCCATATATTTGTTCCTCATTAACCCACATCATTAACAATATTTTTCTAACGTCTAGTTATCCAAAGATTTGGAAGATAACACGTATTATACCTATAATTAAGAAGGGAAATTCAAATTTGTTAAATAATTTAAGACCTATCTCCATTGTGCCTATTTTATCCAAAATTGTTGATCACATAATGAAGGACCAGATGTTAGATTATATTGATGGGAACAACTTATTTCATTCGAATCAGTCAGTATTCAGGCGGAATCTACGGCACTACTCAATAAGGCGTAATATAAATGAGAAAAATTACAGTGTATTGATTTCATTGGATCTGTCCAAGGCCTTTGATATGGTTAGGCATTCTTTGCTAATAATTAAATTATGTAACATGTTTAAATTCTCGAAATTTGTGTGCAAACTGGTGCAGTCATATCTCTCATGTAGGTCGCAGTATGTGGTAGCAGGAAATAAAAAATCAAATGAGGTAGAGGTCACTAGTGGAATCCCACAGGGGTCGGTAATTGGACCATTATTATTTATGGCATACTTGAACGATTTCATTTATTTATTTGATGAAACTTCTGTTGAGCCATATGTATACGCTGACGATATTCAAATTGTATTTTCTTCGCAGTACTTAGATGTCTTGAGGAATAACGTAAATTTTGTCTTAGGTCAGATATCGCAATGGACGGTTGAGAATGGATTGAATATTAATGCAGAAAAAACCACAGCCATGTGTTTCGGGTGTAATGCTGAAGATTTTAGTTTCTCTCTTAATGGATTTGATTTGAATTTTGTTGAGGAAATGAAGTGTCTTGGTGTTATTCTAGATAATAATTTTAATTTTTCGAAACATATTGATCATGTCTGCGCTAAAGTGAATGCCACCCTCAGAAGACTATATATGCAGGACTTGTATTTACCACTTCGTGTGAGGAAAAACGTTGCAAATGCACTTTTAATTCCCCAAGTGCTCTACGCCTTGGAAGTGTTTTCGGGTATCAACCTAAGAAAAATTCATTTGATTTTTAATCGTATTATTAGGTTTGTATATAAATTGAAAATTAGAACTCATGTCTCTGCTTATGTTAAAGATTTGATTGGCTTTTCATTTGAAAATTTCATTAAGTTAATAATATTATGTCTGTTTCGAATGACCATAATGATGAATTGTCCTAGATGTTTTCAAGATCAAGTAGAAATCCGCAGATAGTGTGTCACCGCATAGCTTCCTCAATATATGAAAGATCGCTGCATGTGAGAAATACTAGAGCTTGGAATCCCCTTCCCATATATCTAAAATTGTTTTCGTTCTCAAATGCTACCTTTAAAAGTAAGTTAAAATTTTTTTTCTCTGCTTCAACACTATGACCGCTGCAATTAATATCTTCTTTTGCTGTTATTTGTTTATGTAAGAAAATTTTTATAATACATAAAACATATAATTACATACATATGTATACATATATTTATAATGTTTCTCTTTTGTTTATAATTATATTAATGCTTTATCTTGAACTTTAAATACTATGTAAATAGTTTTGTTACCCGTTATTTTATTATTTATTAAACTCAAATTACTATTATTTTGTGAGTAGAATATGAATCATATTTGGCCTTAAAGGCTTGAATTAATAAATAAATTAAAATTAAAAAAAAAAGAAAAAAATCACCCACCAAAAACAGCCTTAAACACCTACAGAAATACATACATACATGCACACAGATTCTCCCGGTTGCATATTACAACAAAAAAACAAAAAGCACTTAATGAAAACAAAAAAACTCCTAATGTAAAAAAAACACAATTCTTAAATTTCAGCAAAATTTTAAGGAATTTCAGACAAATTTCAGCAAAATTTTAAAGAATTCTTAGAAATTTCAACTAAATTTCACGCAAAATTTCACAATTTTAACTGTCCCAGAACGCCCATTCTACAACTACTTATAGTTAAGGAGGGTTTTACAGTTAAACTCCCTCCATATTTTTTGAGCATGTTCATACTCGACTACATCACATTTTTCATTCGTTAGAATATTGAAGAACTATTCTCTACTAGGGAGTGTAGTTTCCTTAAACTTTTTCATGGAATCCATGTAAGAGTATGGAAATACACACTATCTTCCAATCAGGTTGAAATGATCTTCATCAACGAAACATGATCGAACAGTATTGAATATATTACTATCAAGATTTTTCGCTAATGTATCTAAACTCAAAGCCATAAATCTAAACGAGTCTATAAATCTTATTTCGAATCCATGTTTTGCATCTAACTTGATAATAATTGAAAGAGAAATATAACACTGTATCCTGGGAATCACTTTTATTGTATATACTTTTTTTTAAATTTTTTTTAGTACATATATTTATTTATTGTATCTTCAAATATGAACTAACAATAATTATTCAAATCTTAAATCTAAATATAATTAATTAGGCCTGACCAGTGTCGGACATAAACTTAGTGAGTGTTGAGTATTAGAGCCCTTGTGTCCCTCTTTTTTAAGCGGATGTGTCCAGTAAAATTCAAGATATTACGAGCAAGCGGATTAGGATGAGACTCGAGTTTTGTAAGATATTTGCCTGCGTATTTTGCAATTTCTTCAGTTACTTGTGGCATATTCAAATCACGATGTAAATTTAAATTTCTTATGTACCATGGAGCTGATGTTATTATCCGTAAAATTTAGTTTTGCCTTCGTTGAATTTTTTCTATATTTGAAGCTGAATCAGTACCCCATAGCAGAATTCCGTAGCACCATATAGGTTTTAAAAGCTACTTGTATATCAAAAGTTTACAATCTAGACTGAGGGTTGAATTTCTACCAATCAGCCAATTTATCTGAGTTAGTTTAAGTTTCATTTGTGTTAGCTTAGACTCAATGTGGTGTTTCCATGTAAGCCTTCGATCAAGGTGTATACCAAGGTATTTCACTTGTAAATTTTGAGGAACATATTGATTATTGATTGTAATGGCGGAACAAGTCGTAGGGTAAATGTTACCTGAGCACAATTCTGTTCGTTTACCTTTATTCCCCACCTGTTTAACCATAGTTCATAAAATATCGGGAAGCCTCGTGAGGGTTGTCGTGCATACGAAGGCAGGCTGTATCATCGGCAAATGTAGATGTGTGAATATTACTGCTCAAAGGCATATCGCAAGTATAAATCAAATACAAAACTGGCCCTCAGTATACTCCCCTGTGGCACACCGGATGAGATTGTTTAAGGCATACTCATACAGTCTCCTTTAACAACAGTGAATTTCCGGGCAATAATGTAACTTTCCAAAAGATTTAGAATGTTTATTGTTAAGTAATTCTTTAATTGTAAAATTAGACCTTCATGCCACACTTTATCAAATGCCTGAGAAACGTCAATAAACAGCGCAGAGCAATACTTCTTTTCTTCAAAAGTTTTTCGTATAAATTGAACTAATCTATGAGTTTGTTCAATGGTGCTATGCTGACTTCTAAAACCAAATTGATGGTCCGGTATGCACTCATTATCAGTTAGAATTGGGGACAATTTTATCATGAGTAACTTCTCAAAGAGCTTTGACATTGTTGACAGTTAACTTATTGGCCTATATGACTCAGGCTTGGTAAGATCTTTGCCCGGCTTTGGAATCATTTTAAACTTGGGAAGCTTCCAGCTGTTTGGATAATACTCCAGACGTAAAATGGCATTAAAAATGAATGACAGGATTCTAATTGCAATACGAGGCAACTTCATCAGCATCTGGTTACTAATTTGATCAAGCTTTTTTCGGGTTGAGTTCAGCAATTAGTTTTTGTAGATCACGCATCTTAAATTTTATGGGTCGAAGAGGTAGCGCAACTACACTCGGCAAATTAACAGCACCAGAACATGAGTTTGGGGTAAATACGGATTTTAAATGCTCAGCAAATAATTTACCTTTTTCAGAGTCGCTTCTTGCCCAAACTACAGTAGATGTGTGCAGAGGTGTTTTAAGCTTTCTAGCAGCGCCCAAAAAAGAGTAATTAGATGCTGGTGTGACATCAAGACCTTCGATAAATTTTTACCTTAAATCCCTGGAGGAGGAGTGCATCTTTTATTTCTTTGGGAGCGACATAACAATCTATGCCCTTCAATACGATCTGCAGACCTTTAGCACTCTTGAGCTGGTATGTGTAGAAATTTGTTTTACTTTTTTCAAATTCAGAAACCATTGTGCGAAAATCTTTTTCTTCATAAATTTGAATTTTCGTTTCATCAATGTTACCACGTTTTATTGGAACAATCTGAAATTTATTCTCACCAATTACCGAAGTTAATTTTTTAATAAGAGCGTTTGAGTTTTTTTCTCTTAAATAGATTGGTGGCGGCTTGGAGGTTTTGTTCGCAGATTCAGCGGGTTTGTCATTGTCATCTTGCAATATTTTAAAACGGTTTTGGCGATTAGTAGATGATGCGTTGTTATCCCTAGAGATCTTTGGAGCAGATGAAATCTTAGAAGATTTTGGGCTTCGCCCGCGCTTTACCACAGTTATATATCTGTCCATTCCGACTTCGACCTTGGGTTTTTGGCTACTCTTATCTATAGTGAAAATAGGGTTAAGTGATGACCACGAGCCTGAAGCGGATAATATTGCTGAGTTAATGTACTAGTTGGCATTGGACGAAGCGAAGTTGATCGCTGAAGGAAATGCGGCTTTGCCGTTGGAGAAAGTCTATCTTCAGATTTTTTATTTTTATTGTTTTTATTAAGAGCTTCAGAACTCACAGTAAGTCTACCATCAGATTAATTATTTTTATTGTTATCATTGAGAGCATCAGAACTCACAGTAAAATATGCATTTCTGCCGTTATAACTCACTTCACAATTATATGTATTTGAGGTACTCATATAGAGTATTCCTCAAGGGTACTTTGTCTCTGTTTTTTTGTTTACGGCTTTTTTGTTTTTTGTTATTTCTATATGTAAAAATATTAGCAAAGCAAAAAAAAGCTTATTTATCAAAGTTAATATGTACTAGGAATATTTTTTTATATGATTTTTTTTTGTTTAGTATGTATGTAAGAAAAATTCCGCTATTACGTCTGTTCATTATGAAGGTACAACGAGAACTCATTCATTGTTATATATACAAAGATGATGTACTTGGCAAAAGAAAAAATTTGATACACATATTTCCCTATTTAAAACAAAGGTTAACACCCCATTGCATTTTTGTCAAAACGGGAACTAGCACGAATTTCAAAAAAAGCTGAGACCCGTATTTAAATAAATCGACTAAAGATTAAAATATGTTAATTTGGCATTTTTATTACAAACAACCCCGAACAAAAAATTCAAAAACCGTTTTTTTACAGAATATCCTTAAAAAAAGGACATGGATGATCGTCCTTGGACAAATTGTATATACACTTGGACGCGCCTTAAAAAAAACCTTTCTTATTGTAGTGTTCAAATTGATTTATTTGTATCAGAAAATTTATATTTTGTAGTGTTCATATTGATTTATGATCTAGCCTTTTTTATATTCCCATGGTGGCTGCCCTTTTTTCATATTCTTACATTCGTATGCTTATATTCTAATGTTGGCTATGTCTACGTAGTTGCTTAAAAGAATAAAGTACTCATTTATACACTGATTTTTCTGGCCATGAAATATAGAGGGTGTAAAGTAAGCAAACACCAGGGTTAGCATAACACTACAACTCGGCCAACTTGACTTTTGATTGTCCTCAATCAAATTAATTAATTTTCGCATTCGACAAGTCTCTATTACTCCATCGTATGGAAGCTGGGTAATTTGGCAGTTTTCAATGTTTCTTATAATGTATCGGTCGTTAGGCAAGACTTTATTTACGATATAAGGACCTCGGTAAAGCTCAACTAATTTTTTATTTTTCCCAATAGTAGTGTCAATATATCGAATGACGACAAAATCTCCTTTGTTGAATAATTTCGCGGGTTTGCTCCTTTCTAGGAAATATTTCAAATTTTTCTCTTACAACCTTATGATAGCATTCGACGCGTCGGTTCGAATTTGCTCTAAGTCACGAAAATAGTCACTATTCTTACCTTGCAAATATTCTGTTAAAAAATCTATATGTGATCAACGCCAAATAATATTGTGCTGGGGGATTGCTTTGTTGAGCAATGAGGTGTGTTACTCAGAGCAAACTCAATCTGTGTGAGCATTTCTGACCAATTAGCGTGATTAAGAGGGCTTGTAACCTTACTTAACATTGCCTTAATGACTCTATTTACCCTTTCGACCTGTTCGTTTGCTTGCGCGGATGTCACTGCAATTCAAATGTGATCTACATTATTTTCTAGGATATAAGAACTAAATTCGGAAGATGTGAAACATGTTCCCCTATCACTTATAATCCGTCTGGGTCTCGAGTAATTAACAAAATGTTTATCCAAACATGCAATGACCTCCTTGGTACTAGTTGATTTTACTGCAAATAATTTAACGAACTTTGTAAACGCGTCAATTACTACTAAAATATGCTTTCGCTGAGAGCTTACCGAGGGGAGTGGACCAAAGTGGTCTATGTGTATAGTATCAAATGGTATAGGTTGCTTAGGTATGTTGTATAAATTCTGTTCATGTATTCTAACCGGAGGGGAGCACATTATGCATCAAATATATGAATTTATCAATTCTTTCTTTCATATTTCTGAACCAATAGTTTTTCTTTGCCTGCTCATAAGTTTTACCAATGCCCATGTGGCGGCTTCGTTCGTGTACTGACCTAATGACATTCTCCTCCAATTCACGAGGGGCCCACAATAATAATATGTTCATACTGTCCTCTCGGAATATTATGCCATCAACTAGCTTAAAACCCTGTATTTCCTCCTTTTCCAAGCGTAATCTCATCGCCATTATCTCATCGTCCCTGTTCTGCGTTACCTGAATCATGAAATCTATCTCTCTTTCATCAGACACACTCACGATCTTACACGGAATAAAATTCGGTATGTCAAAGTCATCATATACTACGGATTGGTCAGCGGATGGTTCCTTATGCATAGTAACAGAAGTCGGTGTAACAGTATTTGTGCACGGAGGTAAATTATCTTGAGGGGGAATTTCAATTTCAGCTTCGGAAGGGCATTCAAAATCAATGTAATTGATTATTTGTTCTGATTTCATGCAGAATCTCTTCGCTATATTGTCGTAAAAACCGTTTGATACCGGATGTTGTTCATGATACCTACTTAGAACATCGGCATGACCCATCGTCGTTCCTCCCCTATGTACAATCTTAAAGTCGTGGTGCTCCATTTGTAGGCTCCATCTGGCAATTTTGGGGCTAACATCCTATTTCTTTAGGGTCAATGCAAGAGCATTACAGTCGGTAACAATTTTAAAGGGGATACTCCTCAAATAAATATCGAAGCGATTAAGGGCATGAATGATTGCCAGTGTTTCGAGCTCGAAACTATGCATTCGGGATTTTGACGCTGTAGTAGCTTTAGAAAAGAAAAACACTGGGTGGAATTTTCCGTCTGCTTGTCTTTGTAGTAACACAGCCGTAAATCCAACATTACTTGCATCTGTATGTAATTCAGTATCATTCTGGGCATTTTATAGGGCCAAAACCGGTGGAGAGGCCAGTTTTTTCCTCAATTTATAAAATGACATCTTACAAGAATCATCAAATTTAAAATATTTACCATCTTTCAGCAAGCGTTGAAGAGGATACACAATTTTAGCATAGTCCTTTACAAACTTTCGAAAGTACGAAAAGAGCCCGAGGCATGATTGCAGATGTTTGAAATTTTCCGGAGGGCGATAGTTTGCCAAAGCCCTCAGATGTAAATCACTCGGACGAATACCATTTTCGTTCACAGTGTAACCCAAATATTCTATAGCATCGTAAGCAAACCTACACTTTTTCAAGTTTAGCTCCAGGCCTAAGGATGCTAATCGTTAGATAAAATAATGCAATGTGCTTCGAAATTCGGTGTGGCAATGGATATGTCGTCGAGATAAACAATTATCTTACCCGATTGTAATAGATCACGCAGAGCGCAACGAATGTACCTTTGAAAAACTGCCGGCGCGTTGTTTAGACCGAATGGCATACGATTGTACTCAAACTGTCCGTCAGGTGTGTGATGCCTCGTCTAGTTCGACAAGAAAACCCCATTTTTTAAGTCCAGTGTAGAAAAATATTTATTACCATATAAGTATTCCATACATGTTTCAATCAACGGTAATGGAAAATTATCCCTCACAATAATTCTGTTCAATGCCCTGTAATCAACGCATTTACGATATTCCCCGTTTTTCTTCAAACCCATAACAAGCGGAGAAGCATATGGTGACCCGCTTTGTATAATCACTTCCTTTTCTAATAACCCGGTAATAATCTGTCTAAGTGCTGTACGTTCTGCAATAGCTAATCTACGTGGTCGGAAAAAAAAATTTATTGTCGCTATCTAACCTAATTGTCATTTTGTTGTCAAAGTGGTGAATATCAGTACTACATTTCAAATATTGTCCCTCGATTATTTCACTAATAATGTCTTTTTCACGTTGGGTTAATCTAGGGTTAATGTCCAACTTATTGGACTCACAGTCTGGATCAATGACCATAATCTGACTCCAAGCAAACTCGAACGCAGACAAGGATTGTCGTTCAATCGAATCAAATTGGTTATCAGTTTGTGTTGGACGTATCTCCTTAGGATATGTAATTGAATTGTTTATAAAAGCGGATGGTGAACAATCAACAAATTTCAATGCTGTTCTTTCTGGAATATTTGAATCCAGCGAACACAAAAATAAATTTTCATAATTTTCAAAATTCAATTTATTCAGAGATTTAGTCGATTTATCCATTTGACACAAACGAATGTTAAAAATTTTCATAAAGTTTCGCCCTAATAATAAGGGGATTGGTAAAGTTTCATCAGGAACAACAATAAGGTAATTAAATGATATTGATTTCCAAATGAGATTTATTTGACATGTAAGCTTTCCAAAAGTACTTATTTTGGTCCCTTGATATTTAGTTTTATTAGATTTCAATTAATTTCGGAAGGGACCTCAGATTCGCGTACCAAATTAACCAGGCTGCCAGTATCATCGGCAGTGCATCGGTGGAATGGTTAGTTTTGATTGACACTCCTATATGTTTTAACACATCTTTTAGTTGTTTTCTATTTAACGCCAATTCCATAATTTAATTTTTCAGGTAAATCCCACTTCTGACGATGTAGTCTTCAAATTGATTTATTTGTATCAGAAAATTAATATTTTGTATTGTTCAAATTGATTTATGATCTAGCCTTTTTTATATTCCCATGTTGGCTGCCCTTTTTTCATATTCTTACATTCGCATGCTTATATGTTGGCTATGCTTACGTAGTTGCTTAAAAGAGTAAATTGCTCATTTATACACTGATGTTTATGGCCATGAAATATAGAGGGTGTGAAATAAGCAAACACTAAAGTTAGCATAACACTATATTATGATACCCATATTGTATATGTTGGTAAGGAAACAGATTCTTAAATTCACAAAACTCGCAAAAATAGACCCTTTTTAAAATGGTCCAGCTCACGAGAGGTCAAAGCTGGAGCCGAAATATTTTAAAAGTTATCTTAAAAAAGTCCAAGGTTCATTTTTAGGAGGGTACATCGAGCACTTTTTTTGGTGAGTCGCTCTAATATACATACATACACATAAACAAAGAATCAAAATCACACACACTTAGTCTCACAAAATCGCAGCATTCAACAGATTTTGGTTTTTCCCGGTTTGGAATTCCTAAAACATGTCGTCCTCCGCCATTAACCATCTACTCGTAATCAAAACAACATCAAAATATCCTTTGTTTTGAGTATGAGTATGCATCAATATTTATGAAATGTATTTAGTTACACAAATGCGGTTAGTAAAACAAAGTATATTTTATACCTCATATTTAGGAGTTTAAAATCAGTACTTTGTGTCGTAATAATGGTTTTAAACTCTTAAAATGTACTTTGTTTTGACTATAAGTATGAACCATTATCTCTTATTATAGGAAAAATAAAATAGTATAGCTAAACGATAACAGAAAACGTTTTTGATATCGTATAGCCATATTATTTTATTTTTTCTATAATAATGAAATGCATCAAGTTACACAAATGAGTTTAGTAAAACAATCTAAAAATAGCTTGGTTAACGTTAATTCAAAACTGAAGCATAGTTCCTTCCTAGCAAATGCTATTCCTGCAACAATAGTTGGTTTGTCAAATTGTGAAAAAAATAATTTTATAATTGGGTTACTAAACAGTCCTAATGGACTAAAGTTTGATACATCTATTTATTCTCAAAATCTCTATAATACCTGAAGAAATTAATTTCATTTATTAAAGAAATGGGATATTACGAATTTACATATAATGAATCTGTTATTTGTCCTTACGAAGCTAAAAGTAATTCAAATATGAAATTTAACAATTTTGCGTGTGAGAAGCATAGTTTAGTATAGGGTGACATAAGACTGTTGATTCATTCTACTAGTGTCAACCTTGTGCAAGAATCTCTAAACATTTGATACTGGAGAATGCTAATGTAATTATAATGTTTAAGTCAAATGAGAAAACTATAAAGCATGTTGGAAAGATAAACATGGATTTTTGATTATAAGCAAAAATAGCGAATTAAACGATGATCGTTAAGAAAACAATTTGAGTACATAAAAGTTTCCTTTTTCGTATTTTGTCTGACCTTAAACTTCATTCATCTAAATTTTATAAATTACCAGCTATTTGTAACCTTATCAGCTATGATAACCCAATCTGAACTAGATAACCTGATATAAAAATCAGAGCAACTCCTGATAAGCTGATCTGATACCTGATAAGTTGATCTGAAAACTAGACCAGCTACCTAATAAGCTGATCTGATACGTGATAAGCTGATCTGCAAACGAGACCAGCTACCTAATAAGCTAATCTGATACCTGATAAGCTGATCTGAAAACCAGACCAGTTACATAATAAGCTAATCTGATACCTAATAAGCTGATCTGAAAACCAGACCAGCTACTTAATAAGCTTAATATGGTATCTGATAGTCTGATCTGATACCTGATAACTTGATCTGATACCTGATCTGCTATTTGCTGATAGCAAACATTGAAGATAAAGTTTTGAAGTAGTTGATAACGACAAGAAATGATTTGGTGAAACTGGTGAAATAAATACATGTGAACAATTAAGAGATACTTTTGAACCTATAGAAGACCATCTCATAGAATTGATAAATGGTTATAAATATATTGAAACAATTCCCAAGAAAGAAGAAAGTAAAATGATGACATAAGTTGAAAATAATCAAAGTTTTAAGTCTCAGAAACCATCAGCCAAGATAGAGATAAGGAGATTAACGAAATTTGTAGAAGGAACAATAGTTGATACACTATCTTAGTTAATGATGCTAATAATGACGATGATGCTGAAGATGATTTTTACTCACAGACTTCTAATATGGAATACCTTTATACTGATTTATCACTTTTGGAAGCGAGAAATTATGAGTTAAATAAAGGTTAAATTCAAGTTGGCAGTCCCAAGACGGGCTCTAACACCGGACTTATTGTTTTTAATGTTTAGTAAAACATAAAAAAAACTATGACAAATTTTAATTTGAAAATCTAAAAAATATATAATTTTGCACTAATGTATGTGTACAGAATCAGCATCGTGTTTACTGGTGGAAAACAATGATATCAGTAAATTGTTGAGAAATTACTAATATAGCTTAAGGGTGGTATTAATATAATTGAAGAATATATTCAAATGGAAATCAAGGAACAACAACGCGAAATAAAATTAGCGATATATTTATGATTTAATCAGGCTATAGTTCGTATCGCTTTGTAAGCCAAATTACATGTGATAATTATTAATGAACAAATAACATCAAAGTTAGTTGTAAATATTCTGACAACACATAGTTGAACGGAACAGCCAGCCGTTTTCGAAGGCCACGTTCTTCTGTGTTTGGTCCACTGTGTGTGGTGTCAGTTGATGTAGATTTCTGCCTTATATACGAAACTTTTCTGCAAATGGAATATGTGAATTGGTTTGATTCATCGTATTTCAATTTGCTGAAATGTGTTTTTGTAATGAAGGCCCCAAAATTACCATCACTATATTTACAACAGTCTTACCATTGTCGTTTTTTCATTACTAATTATGCACATGTTAGTTAATTTGCTTATTTTTGTTCTATTTAAGACAAACTTTTTTTGGTTTGGTACTATAAGTATATTTTTTATTTAGTTTTTGCCACTGGCCCATGACTATCTATTTAGTTAATTTTTAATTATTATTGTTCGAACTTTCATTTTATTTATATATTTATGATTTAATCAGGCTAAAGTTCGTATCGCTTTGTAAGCCAAAACAATTCCAACACCCCTCAAATTTCTTACCATTTTTTGAAATTCATATTACTGAGAACATGATCACTATAAATATACTTCATATTTTTCCCACGCTGCTAAAAAAATGTCTCTTACTTAAATATTCATTCGTTTTTAATCTGCTTTAGCTAAAGTTAAACATAAAAAATATATTAATATATTAAATTACCCGCCGCATAATATTGTTCTCGCTAAGCTTGAAATATTGAACCTACTGTTTCACTGTCACCAGCCCTAAGATATATTTTTAAAAATGATAGTAAGCTATACAGTCAGAAATTGTCATCCAATAAAAAGGAGGATTTTGGAGATAGATTGATGTGGGAGCATAAGGAGATGCTCCCATTCTTTCTTAATATGAAAATGAGGACTTTGCTGTCATGGAAGATGAAGACAACACAGAAGGACACTTTGATTGCTGTCCTTGGTTCAGCCCAGGTTGTGAAGAAGGTCCTGATGATTATCGCTGCACCGTCTACTACTTGCGTAAAGCAATATTGGAGAATGTCATGGCGACATATTACAAAAAAAATTTGTAAAAAAATAATTATAAAATAAAATTAATAAAGAAACATCTAGTTTGTCTTGTTTTTGAAGGATTATTTAGGAATCTTATGTCTTAGGAAAGATGATAAAATTAATAAACTAAAATTTTCTAAACTTGTTGGCCTGTATGAAGTATTGTAAAACTTAATCATTTAAAATTAAATACAACACAGTGCAATGTTCAGTAATACATCATATTATCACATTTTATAGTTAAAGTTGTAAATTTTTAATTTCAAAAGCTCTAGCACCCAAAATTTTAAATATGTGAACGGGCTTATTATAATATATATTCACCCTATTCATTTCTATAGCTATCAGATTTTTAGAAAATATAGATAAACTACAGAAATTGGACTTTGATTTCCAATCTTTAAGAATGTACCTGTATATGAATGAGTATCAAACAAACTTACTGAATAAATATGGACTTCAACTAGAATCACGCTGAAGCATACATAAATTGTACAATGCAATGAAAGCAGATCTTACTTTATATATGTATCTATCTGTATGAGTATCAAATAAATTTACAGAAAAAATATTGAAAGCATGCAAATTTAAAAGAATTCCTCACGTTGGCTACATCACCAACAATAACTTCAAGGTGTCAACCAGCAAATGTCATTTAGAAATATTTGAGACGAAAATTCTTTCAAACATAGATATTACAATGTTTCTGATAATTTATGAAAACACCGTCGGTGAGTATTTTTGTGATCAATTCGGTGCAATAGTTGTGTATTAAACATGTATTTCTTTATATATAAACTACTTTCTACATACATAAATATATATATTCGCATATATATAGATATGAATATATTTGCAATGTATCTATATATTTTCAATAAAAATAATGGATTTAAAAATTACATTAATGTTCTCTATTTCAAGTAGTAAAATCAAAAAAGTAGTGATACATCAGAAGAAAAAATAAATAAAACAAGAGACTAACTGACCAACTAATATATACAGCCTGTCTGACATGAACACAAAGCACACTTAAACATAGCAGAAATGTGTATACAATAAGCTGAACTTTAATACAATGAGAAATAAAATCATATCATCTTGAGCATCAAATAAAAGCATAGGCGATCACCCTTCATAAAATAAACATATAGCCTATTAATGTAAACATAGTAACATCATCAAGTAGCACAATTTGAGCAATTAAAATTTTAACATTTAATTACCCATAACACCGACAAAGGACAGTCAGAAATTCCGACATGCAAAGTCATCTTGTATACTAGAGGAACGACTTCGTTTTCTGTTGATCGCTTTTCAAGAAGAAAATAAGTTTGTTCATTGTGATTTGACTAATTTAAAAGTATATTTAGATTCAGTCTCATATCTATATGATATGAATAAAAGATTGTTTCTAATAAGTAAAATAATGCAAAGTAAATACATATCATACATATGTACACATATTATCAAATTTCGTACCCATGTTCAAGTATTTATTAGATTTTAACAATCACACTTACATATCTACATCAGGAAAACATACAAACCGTCCACCAAGTCCACGCAGCTTGAAAAGCCACTCAGTCAAAAAAGACAAATGTACTTAAATAAACAAACTTCTCACAGACAGCCAAACCCTATCTCATACACTCATACACACATACAAATTCGCCACGATCGTAAACAAGAATTTCGCAAAATCTGAAATTAATATTTATCCAAATATAAACAAATTTCTGACCGACAGATCTTAACACTGGACCAATTTAAGCTTGATAAAATATAAAGCATAGTAGGATTAGGGATGTTCAGATATGTGACAATATTTTATAGCACCCAATGTCGATATGAGAAATAATTTATTTCTACGTACATATAAATACTAGCGTGAGAAAATCACATACACACACATACTAGAATTCATCTATGAAAAATTAAAACTATTTCAACAACGCCCCTCCCCTCACAAATCACAGTCAGCCAAAGATTCTTACAGATATACATACACAAAATCTCAAGGTAACATACAATCTATCAATCTCAACAACCGAAATCACGATCAGCCTTAAACTCCTACAGACATACAAGCACACAAATTCCTACAGATACATATTACAACAACACCCTCACCAACCCCAAATCAAGGACAGTCTTAAACTCCTGCAGACATACATACACACAAATTGCCACAGTAAGATATTACATGAACATTTCGCCCCTCATAAATCACAATCAGTCTTAAATTCCCAAAGACATACATACACACAGTCAATTTACCTCATAGCTTGGCTTAAATTCCAACAAACATAAACGCCCCCGAATTCCCACGGTTACATATTACAACAACACCCTCACCTACCCAACTCACGGTCAGCCTTAAGGTCCCACAGTCTAGACACACCCTGCCCTCCACCATTCACAACCAGACTTCAATTCCTACAGCTAGACGCACAAAAATTTTCAGTCGGCATTAGGAAATCATACACATATAAAAGCCTCAAACCTATAAACACCCTTAATATATTCCCACAAAATATTCCACGCACAAATTCCCACGGTCAAAAAAGCAGTTAATGTAAACAAAAAACACTTAATGTAAACAAACAACAAAAACTCCTAATGTAAACAAAAAAAAACAAAATTCTCAAATTTCACACAAATTTTAAAGAATTTCTAGAAATTTCATACAAATTTCAGCAAAATTTTAAAGAATTCTCAGAAATTTCACCCAAAATTTCACAATTTTATTTGACAAATTTCCAATAGAAATATGTCAAATAAGCGCTTAAAAAACCAGAAATATTTTTTATGAATAAGGCAGTTAGTATATAAGCAGAGATAAAATTAAAAATAAAGCATTGTCTTACAAACATTCAACAAAATAGTTCTTTTAATTAAGAAAAGTAACATTGGTCCTTCGATATATAAAAAAGTTTTCTGTTCTATGAATCAGTACCTATATTAAAATAATAAAAGCGTTAGTCGGGGCTAAAACAACGACTAATAAATAAATAAAAGCATTAGTCGGGGCTAAAACAACGACTAATAAATAAATAAAAGCGTTAATCGTGGCTAAAACAGCGACTAATAAATAAGTAAAAGCATTATAATAAAAATGGCACAAATGCAACAGTTATACGAAAATCAAAAGCAGATAGGTGACGAAATCGCTGCAATTCTAATAAAGTTAGAAAGCGATTCATTGAGAAGTCAATCAATTGCTCATTACAAATCACGAATTGAAGTCTTGGAAACTAAGTTTAAAAGTAATGACGACAAACTAAACAAATTTTCAAAAAGTAATCTTCTAGATTCTACTTGAATGCCTGCGTGTAGTGGGCAGCCATGTAAACCAAGTTTAAAAGTAATGACGACAAACTGAACAAATTGGGGAAAACGTTAGAGGACTACTTTAGTAGTAGGGAATTGGGGTATGAGATGAAAAAAATCATCTTTTTGGGATGAATTTTTGGGATGGTTTTTTAGTTTGGATGATTTTAGAGATGAAAATTTGGGATGAAAAAAATTTTGGGATGATTTTTTTTTTGTGTGAAATGCAAGTGCATAAAAAAATGTTTAATGTTGTTGAAGAGAATTTTTATTTTCATTGCACACTTGATGCGATGAAACATTAGGGATGACTTTTGTTTAACGAGCCTTTATGTTTGTATGTCGGTTTGTCTCTTTAATAATAGTTGTCTATTGTCTGTCTCTTAAACCAACTTGAAATAGTCAATAGAAACTTTTTTTGTTTTTATAATTATAAACACGGTCTTTAGTTTGAGATGTCGGTTGCTTATCATTTTACATATGCTATTATCTGTACGTTTATAAATTTGCTTTTTTTATTGCTGTTGTCTGGTAAGAAGAAAAGAGGATTCTTTTGTTTTATTTTGGGATGAAAGTGTAAAAATTTAAGGAAAATTTTGTATTTTAACAAGCCTTGTGTAGGAATTGTGCATTTATTTGTTGTTCTTAAATGCTATAAATTTCCTTTTTTATTACTGTTGGCTGGTAAGAAGAAAAAGAGAAAAGAGGATTCCTTTGATTTATTTTGGGATGAAAATATAAAAATTGAAGGAATAATTTTATTTTAACAAGCCTTGTATAGTAATTGTATGTTTTTTGTGACTCTTAAATGAATTTAATGTTGTTTCTGCACATAACTATACATAAACATTTTTTACATATGTATGTTTAAATGAATAAGTCAATGCATATGAAGATGCATATTTGTGAACATTTGCATATAATGTAATTATTTGAAATAAATTATTTAAAACATAAGAGGAGGCATTTTTCATTATGTAGAAATTAAGTAAGAGTAATTATGAAGGTATGCATAAAAATATTAAGAGATCAAAATTTGAGTTTCAGAAAACAAAACTCTCCTGATTAAAAAATTTTTAAGTGTGTCCCAAATAAATTGATATAAAAACGCAGCTTCTAAAATATTAATATTCATTAACTCATTACAATCATTCAGTAGTCAACTATGACTTCCAAAAATATTACAAACATTGAGGTTGTTGAGGCTTTTAATAAACTGAAAGCAAAATCATATATATCTGTGAAGGACTTACAACCATCAAAGCCATATAAAGTGATAATGATGTTTCGTCATAAGACTAAATATGGAAATATAGTGATTGCAGAACTCGAGGATGGAATGCTATATCTTCCCAAACGCTACGATAGCTTAGAAGACAAAGTAATTGAAGGGGCTCAGGATGAAAAATTTTCTTTAACAAAGAAACTAGAAAATTATTCATACACATTAGAATTGGCAGAGATACTTCCTGAGGAGAACGAAAAAACTATTGAAGACAATGAAGGCTTCTACATTCCAAATTCACAACCCTTTTTTCCTTGGGAAGGAGGCAAAATTCCAAAACTTTATTAAAATGTAGTAACTATAATTTGAAATAAAGCCTTATTTTGTAAAACGCAATGTTGTCAAATTTCGTTGAACAAAATATAATAAAATATTTGTTTTGAAACTGTATATAAGCCACGAAATTTTTAAAAAGATGTATTAGTCGACTTTTACCCTTACCTTGAAATATAAGCAGGATGTCCACATATTCAATTTGCAAATTTCTAAAGGACTTTGACGGACTAATATTTAAGGATCATGTCCAACTTATTGAGGATTACTTGAAGGATAAAAATCAAAATATAGTACAAATAGAAAATTTAATAAAAAAATATTATTTATTATCAAAACGAATGTAATTATAAATGTTTGTACTTTTATACATATGTTAAGAAAAATAATTATAAAATAAAAACAAATATTATTGTAATTGAAGTTGTTTAATTTTATTATAAATAATTTCAGAGCATTAAATAGATACATTGCTTTTGCGTAAAGTATTCCAATTATTAAGATGATGATCAGGTGACGATCATATGATCAGCTAGTGATCAGCTGGAAAATCAGTTGATGATCAGCTGAAAGTCACCTAACAAAAAATTAGCAAGCCTAATAGTACATATGTTTGCACTGTTATCTCATTCTATTGATATGTATAAAAACAATTCCAGAGCAAGAGAGATATACTATGGTTTTTTAATATTTCGTTACAATCAAAATAACAATAAGGTGATGATCAGCTGATTTTTCAGCAGGAAAAAATCAGTTGGTGATCAGCTGACAGTAAACTGCGAAAGAAAAACTCAAGCCTTCTTGCTTAAAACAAGAAACTTATGTTTATTCTAACTTCGACTTTTCAACAAATTAGACAAATTAAGTGAATAACAAAAATGTCATTTATCAACAGAAATGAAAACACTCGATCAACAAGAGCTCAAGTAGAGATAAAAGAAGTAATAATCCTGCCGAGGATAGATGTGAAGCGGCTTCTATTTCTGTATGAAAACACAGATGATGAGCTACTCGACAATACAGTAGCTTTAATTGAGATGCTGCATGATGGTAATGACGAAGTCTTGGATTATATAGCAGCCCAATGTGAAGCTATTGGGAACACTATTATTTAACTTTCTATATATATATATATATATATATATATATATATATATATATATATATATATATATATATATATATATATATATATATATATATATATATATATATATTATAAGATTATTAACCTTATAAGTAAATAAATAAAAATGTAGACAAGAAATAAAATTGAGTTTTAATTTTAGTTAGCCTTTGCTATAACTTTATAGTTTACATTTTATTGAAATTGCAATTTTTACATTTAGTAACATTATAAATATTATAATATGTTGTTATCAGTTGCTTTGCTACTTCTTCCGCTTCCATATTTTTCCGTCTATAGTGCAAGCAGAAGCAAGTGTCGGGCCCACATGTTGTATTATCGTCCGACCAAGCACATTCTTCATAATGTTCTCCAAATTTATTTTTCTTAGTCTTCAATTTATTGGCGCATTCTAGTTGGGATTGAATATTAATGAGTTTGTTTTTATCTTCATCCGAAACAATATGGGAGCATCTTTTCAAGAAATCATATATATCTTTTAGCACCATTCTTACAATCGATTATGACTAAGTACTTGTACGAAGTATTTGTGAATAAAGCTTAACATTCTTAAGTTTGCTATTTATACTTTTTAACCAATTACATATAAGCTCCCATTACATAAGTACACACACATACTTACTTGATTTCATGTTTCTTATATATATATATATATATATATATATATATATATATATATATATAATCAAAAAAGAATTTTATATTTATTTATGTAATTTTTATTATAATAATATTTATTTAATTTTTTTTTTAACTAAATATTAAATTTACATTATTTTTCTTATTTCATTTGTAAGAGGAATATATTCAAACATCTTATCATGTATAGTCAAACAATATGCAGCTGTATTAGGCGGAATATTTTTCAAGGTTTTTATTTCAATACGAATATCAATAGGTCCAGTTTTAACTGATTCATTTTGATGAGTAACATCTAAAACTATTACTGGCGCCATAGTTTTGAAATTTTCTGGGGTTAATAATGGTTGGGGATCACGTGAATAATAACTTTGTTGAAATTTTAAGTACATGTCGTATAAAATTGCAAAACGATTTCTATCGAATTTTAGATTTAAATCATCATAAGGATATGTAACAGAGTTAAGATGTACTTTAATGTCACTTAAATCGCAATGTTGAAACTTATTATCATTATTTCGAAGACCCAATAATAAAAAACGCGGTCTCTCATTTTCGGTAGCTAGCTTAACATTCCACAAAACTGTTGTACTTTCTGGAAGTAGAGGATAGTAATACATGTCCCAACTTCTAAAACATATACTTAATGGATGGCGATTGTTTATTGTTTTAAGCATCTGCAATTTGTATGCATCAGCAAGTTGAACGTGTGGTACTTTCCAAGTAATATTTAAAATTGATAACTTAGTTTTTTCAGCTGTCGTTTGAGATTTAAGAACTTGTCCATCATCTTTAGATCGTAAAAGTATCAACTCATGCTTAGAATTAACTATAATTTTATTAAAGTCTTCAGCAAATCCGAGTAAATATCTTAATGGTACACAAAAATTGAAATAACCCTTTTCAAGTGTAAGATTATCAATGTTAAAAGGAGACCATCCTGCATTTAGTAGACTGTCACTTTCAGATTTATTCAGCGAGATATAGTTTTTTAATTCTGTTGCAATACCTAAATGGCGTGTGCGATCAATTTCTATGCCATTAATTTCATAACGAATTTCATCAAATAGATGTGCCATACAATTGTTTAAGAGCCGTATGGATGTAGAAACTGATGAGTCATCCTTTGTAGCAAGCCCTTCTATGTATAGAAGACTTTCACTTGGTAAAACATACAAGTCTTGATTTTGAATTGATATACGAATTTCATCATTATTTTGAAATGATTGTAAATATGATGTGTAGCTGTGGTACTCTTTCTTGATAATGGAGTTATCAAATTGCGGTTTTTGTAAAATGTTAATAATGCTGCTCATTGTTCCTTTATCTTTACGTTTATATTTTTAGATGAAACCCCAAATTTTTTAAAAACTCCTTATTAGCCTCACTAAGACTAATATTTTGTTTCTGTTGTATTATTTCTTTAATTTGACGTTTTTTCTGTTTTTTTGATTGATTGCAATTCGATAGCTTTCCAGTCTCGTCTTCCGTTGATAAGGTTAGAATGAATGGTGAATGCTTTTGCAAGTCAGTTTTATTATATATAATCATTCTCTCATGGGTTTTAAATGCAATCGCATTGTTAGTTTTTCACCACGGAAATTTATTAAGTTTCCGTCTTGATCAACAACTTTTAAAATAAGACTATTTATTGCTCTTGAACTCACAGCTAAATATATTACATTAGTTGGAGCCTCAGTTATTTTATATCCTGGACTGACGGTAAGTGAAAACTGATGCAAAATATATGCAGACATGTTATTTATATATGATCCGCCTACAATGTTACATTCAACAATTATTGTATTGATTTTGGTTATATCTATTGTTTTATCAGAGTAATGTTCCACGCCAGGCTCTAATACTTTTGTACTGAACCCTAATAAAGATCCGATTGATCTATTTTTATTAAAATAAATTGAATCTGTAGTACTTTTTATACATGTTTGTAGAGTATTATAATTTGCTCGTACATCAAGCGATCCTGTTGCATTTATATTGTGATATTTATTTGCTAATACTTCAGCTATATCTGATAATTCATATGAGCCAACTGGAACTTCTATTTCATGATTCCCAATATGAAATAAATTGTTTTCGACATCAACATTTGGGATTGAGTGATACGTATCGAAACTAATTAAGCCACAAACATAGTTTTCATTTAGTTCGATTGGTGGAAAATAGTTTGCAACAAGATATGAAGAGTCTCCGTTTAATGTTAATGTAATTGACATTTTAACGGCTGATGAGCGAATAAATTATTAATAAATTTTGTAATGATTTTTATGATGATGTATTGTCGATATTAATCCAAGAGTTATGTTCTGACGAGAATCCCAACCATTTAACGTAAACCATATTATTTCTTCTTTTTAAAATTTTTTCAATTAAATATGTTTCTGGAAATTTAGTTTTCATTAGCTCATGCTCGTAAAAACCACCTTTAATTTCATGATTTTGATAGTCTTGTAATATATAGGTATTAGGGTTAGTGTTTTTTATAGTTTTGATTTTAAATATTTCTGTTGTCCAGTTTGGTGTGTAACCTTTTTCAAATGTATGCTTATATTTACTTATTCGAACATTATCATTTACTTTAAACTTGGGTTTTTTAAATACTTTTAAATTGTTGTAGACTGTATTCAACAATAAATTTTCATTTGATGAATTTACTTCATTTGGAGTCATCTGTATTGTTCTATGGTAAGTGTTATTATATTTATCAACAAGTTGTTTATATATGTTGATCCATTTGTATGTTCCTTGATAACTAAACTCTTTCCACATCATTCCTTTAAGAGTTCTATTGAATCTTTCTACAATGGATGCCTTAAGAACACTATACGTTGAATAGTGATTAATATCATTCGATTGCATAAGTTGATGAAATTGATTATTGAAAAATTCTTTACCGTCATCTGTTTGTAAATTTCTTGGTTTTCTAATGTTGTTAGTGAAAATACTTTTCATAGCATCCGTTACGTTTGATGCAGTTATATTTTTTAATGCTACAGCCCAAGCTTTCTTTGAAAAGGTATCTATTACTGTTAAGAGATATCGATATCTGTTATTATGTACTGCATAATTTCCCATTTCTACCAAATCTGCTTGCCATAAATCATCAATTCCCTTCGTTATAACTCGTCTTCTTTTAAAATTTTTTCGCGCTTGTTTGTGCAGTTCATTAACTATTTCTCTCTTATCTGAATTCATTTCCTTTATGCTAGTTGTTTCTTATTAATATGTAAACGGAAATTCCATATGTTTATATACAAGTTTATCCTTTGATTTTAGGAAGCTCGAGTTTTCGTTTTTTAACAACATCTACAATAGCATTTTTATTTATTGACTTAAATATAAATTCTTCAATATTATCAAATCTTTCCTCGATATTCTTTAAAAAGCCTTCATTTGCAAAATGAACTTGATCCTTCACTACTTTTTCAATAGCTTTGACATCGTCATCGATACCTTTTGTAATCAACTCTCGTAATACTTTTACATCTCTTCTGACAAAGTTTAATTGTGAATTATAATCGTTTTTAAGTTCCTCACTTTGATCCTTAATGGTTTGGAAATTTGGAAATTATGTTTGTACGTACTTAACTTTAAATTATTTATATTATTCTTAATGGAACTTTCTTCAAACTTATTTATATAACTCATTTTTAATATATTATGTCAGCTTCTCTCAATTTTTCAACAATCGAAATTATTTCGTTTTTGTGATTATTATGACCAGCACTTTCCGATGAAAGAAGTAAACGTAATCTGTCGACTAATTCATTTGGATCATCCCAATATATATAATTAGATTTACGATTATCTGCAGTTTTTAATAATAATCCATTGCCTTTCTTTAAAACATTTGGTTTCGTAGTAAATAAATGTTTTATTATATTAATATATTTATATGCTCGTGTACCTTTAATTTGACCATTTGGTTGATATTGTCGTTTGTATGCATTTGTACTTTTTAAAAATTCTTTGTAATTTTTCAAATCATTTTTTGTATAATGTATAGGTTTTGAATGAAAAACTAATTCGAATAATCCTGGAGTCATTTTCCACTTTGTATTTCCTATTCCAATAGAATTATCTGCATTAAAATTTAGTTCATTATTTGCATATCGCCAGTTTCCGCTTTCATCTATGTTGAATCCATAAACCATATCTATTTTTTTATTATGCAGGAGCAGTTCTACATTTTTGACTAGTGAGGACTTATTATTATCAACTTCGATTACCTTATAGTTGTTTTTATCATCGTCATTATCCTCGCTAACTATTTGTAAATCTAGTTTTCTTTTTTTGGTTGGTATGTAATTAATCATATTATCATCATAACCCTCAGCATCATCAAAGTTATCAGAACTATCATCGGATGGTAGTGATGGAAGTTCTGAATCTGATATATCATTATTTGATTGATAAGGATCTGATTTGTAATCAGATGTTTTTTTAATTATCTTATTTAAAGGCTTTGCTGTAGGTGTATAGGTATCTTTCAATAAATCATCGGATTGATAATCATCATCAATTTTTTTAATTAACTTATTTAGGGGTTTCGTTATAGGCTCAAATGTATCTTCCAGTAAATTAAGTCTATCTACTTCGTTTAATTTTAAATTTTTTAGTTTTTCTTTTAATATCGTTCTTGTTTTAACAATATCTTTTAATAATTTGTTATTATTAATTTCAAACTAGTTTGTATCTGGTTGTGAGCTTCTTTGTATCTGATATTGATCTGGTTTGTATCTGCTTTTTTTCTGCTTTATATCTGCTTTTATCTGCTTTATATCGGCTCTTATCTGCTTTGTATCTGCTTTAACTGCTCTGTATCTGCTTTTTATCTGGGTATGAGATGAAAAAAATCATCTTTTTGGGATGAATTTTTGGGATGGTTTTTTAGTTTGGATGATTTTAGAGATGAAAATTTGGGATGAAAAAAATTTTGGGATGATTTTTTTTTTTGTGTGAAATGCAAGTGCATAAAAAAATGTTTAATGTTGTTGAAGAGAATTTTTATTTTCATTGCACACTTGATGCGATGAAACATTAGGGATGACTTTTGTTTAACGAGCCTTTATGTTTGTATGTCGGTTTGTCTCTTTAATAATAGTTGTCTATTGTCTGTCTCTTAAACCAACTTGAAATAGTCAATAGAAACTTTTTTTGTTTTTATAATTATAAACACGGTCTTTAGTTTGAGATGTCGGTTGATTATCATTTTACATATGCTATTATCTGTACGTTTATAAATTTGCTTTTTTTATTGCTGTTGTCTGGTAAGAAGAAAAGAGGATTCTTTTGTTTTATTTTGGGATGAAAGTGTAAAAATTTAAGGAAAATTTTGTATTTTAACAAGCCTTGTGTAGGAATTGTGCATTTATTTGTTGTTCTTAAATGCTATAAATTTCCTTTTTTATTACTGTTGGCTGGTAAGAAGAAAAAGAGAAAAGATGATTCCTTTGATTTATTTTGGGATGAAAATATAAAAATTTAAGGAATAATTTTATTTTAACAAGCCTTGTATAGTAATTGTATGTTTTTTGTGACTCTTAAATGAATTTAATGTTGTTTCTGCACATAACTATACATAAACATTTTTTACATATGTATGTTTAAATGAATAAGTCAATGCATATGAAGATGCATATTTTTTTTTTTTTTTTTTTTTTTTTTTTTTTAACTTATTTATTGCATCTTCAAAAAAAATGAACTAACAATAAGTAATCAAATCTTAAGTCTAGATATAATTAATGTGTCCGACCAATGCCGAAAACAATTTTAGTGATAGTAGTTATTAATACAATAATTATGTACTAGCAAAAAAAAATTTTTCTCAAAAAGTTTCATCTGAGGTATTGCGTATTAGAGCCTTGGTGTCCCTCTTTTTTAAGCGGATGTGTCCAGTAAAGTTCAAGATGTTACGAGCAAGGGGATTAGGATGGGACTCGAGTTTAGTTAAATATTTGCCTGCGTATTTTGAAATTTCTTCAGTCACTAGTGGCATATTTAAATCACGATGTAAATTTGAATTTTTAATGTACCATGGAGCCGATGTTATTAAACGTAAAATTTTGTTTTGTCTTCGTTGGATTTTCTCAACATTTGAAGCTGAAGCAGTGCCCCATAACTGAATTCCGTAGCACCATATTGGTTTCAAAAGCGACTTGTATATTAACAGTTTGCAGTCTAGGCTGAGTGTTGAATTTCTGCCAATCAACCAATGTATTTGAGATAACTTAAGTTTCATTTGAGTTAGCTTAGAGTCAATATGATGTTTCCACGTAAGCCTTCGATCAAGGTGAATACCAAGGTATTTCACGTGAGAATGTTGAGGAATATTCTCATTGTTTATTCGAATGGGGGAACAAGTATCTCTTCTTAGGGAAAACGTTATATGGACACACTTTTGTTCATTTACTTTAATTCTCCATAAGTTCAACCATATTTCCAACTGGGTAATATGTTCCTGGAGATTGCGGGATGCCTCAGAAGGGTTTTCGTGAATACTCATACAGGCTGTATCATCGGCAAACGTAGAGGTATGGATATTATTGCTCACAGGCATATCACAAGTATATATTAAATACAAGACTGGCCCCAGAATACTACCCTGTGGGACACCGGAAGATATAGATTCGGGCACACTCATGAAGTCTCCTTCCACAACAGTGAACTTCCTATCAACAATATAACTTTCCAAAAGTTTTTGAATGTTTACTGGCAGGTATGTCTTCAATTTTAAAACTAGGCCTTCGTGCCATACTTTGTCAAACGCTTGAGAAACATCAATGAAGAGGGCAGAACAATATTTCTTTTCTTCAAGTGTCTTCCTTATAACTTGCACCAACCTATGCGTTTGCTCAATTGTGCTATGCTGACTTCTAAAACCAAATTGATGATCCGGGATACACCCATTATCAGCTAAAATTTTGGAAAATTTAGTCATGAGCAGCTTTTCGAAAAGCTTTGAGATTGTTGATAGTAAACTTATAGGCCTATATGACTCAGCCTTGGTAAGATCTTTACCCGGCTTTGGAATCATTTTGATCTTCGCCAGTTTCCAGTTATGTGGAAAATACTGCAATCGCAAAATGGCATTAAAAATAAATAGCAGGATTCTTATTGCGATTAGAGGCAAATTCATCAGCATCTTGTTACTAATTCCATCAATACCTGGAGCTTTCTTCGGGTTGAGTTCAGCAATTATTTTTTGTAATTCACACAGCTTAAACCTTATGGGACGAGGGGGTAGAGAAACTACATTCGGCAAATCAACAGCGCCCGTACATGAATAGGGAGTGAATACAGCTTTTAAATGCTCAGCAAATAAGTTACCTTTCTCGCTATCGCTTCTTGCCCATCCTCCGGTCGAAGTGCGCAGTGGTGATTTAAGCTCAACGGGTCTTTTAAGATTTCTAGCAGCGCGCCATAAAGAGTAATTAGATGCTGACGTGACATCGAGACCTTATAGAAATTTTTCTAGTAATGCTGTTTTTTCCGACGATAGCAACTCTTTGAGTCGTTTAGTACATTCTTTAAGTCTGAGTTTATTTAGGGGTGATCTGTGTTGTTGCCAAGAATATGGTCATACAAAATCCTACTGCAATTTACCTACAGTTTGTGTTATCTGCGATGAATTGCATGGCACTGCTAGCTGTACCAAGCCAAAAGTTCAAGCAGAAAAAAAATGTAGTAATTGTGGAGGTAATCACACCGCTAACTACAGAGGTTGCCCTGTATATTCTTTTGTTAAACAGACTATGGGACAAAAACCTAAATTAACTCCAGCTCAATCAGCAAATGCTTACTCCGCCACTTTTCCTCCAATGAGCAAACCAATTACTTTACGAGTATCGTATGCGGATGCTGTTAAGACAAATTCAATTCCCACGCAGAAAGTGTCCCCACCAACAACAAGTAATTCGAAAAATGCTAACACAAGCTTTAATTTCAGCCGCCTTGAAGCCACTATTGATAATCTAGTGCAAACTATAAACAACTTTACTACAAATATGACTAACATGATGCAAGAAATGCTACGAATGCAGAATACTCTGCTTCAAGCATTAATTAACAAGCCATGAACACGTTGAAAATATGTTTCTGGAACGCAAACGGCATCCGCCAACACAAAAATGAGCTCGAGCACTTCCTTATGGAAAAAAATATTGATATAATGTTGGTCTCTGAGACTCATTTGACATCAAGAAGCTTATTCAAAATAAATGGTTACACTCTATATGATTCAAAGGACCCGAGAGGGAGAGCATGCGGTGGATCAGCAATTCTAATTAAGTCAAGACTCAAGCACTATGTCCTTGACAACGTTTGTGAAGAATATATGCAAGCAACGAATATTTTCGTAGAAAATTTTTGTGCGAATTTCGTGATATCATCAATTTACTCACCTCCCAGGTTTGCAGTTACAGAAGAGCAGTATGAGAAGTTCTACAAATCGCTTGGATCTTGTTTCCTGGCAGCTGGCGACTACAATGCAAAACATACGTACTGGGGCTCGCGTCTTGTTACACCTAGAGGTCGAGCGTTGTTTAATACAATTTCAAAAATGGACTTGGATGTCATTTCGTGTGGGGAGCCCACTTATTGGCCTACTGACGTACAAAAAATTCCGGATGTAATAGATTTTGGTGTCATGAAAAATATCCCTAGGGACCTAACTCACGTGGAGGCCTCTCTAGATCTCTCCTCCGATCACTCTCCCACAATAGTTACAATTTTTAACCCACTAAGGAGTGATTTGCCGATCTCATATGTGAAGATGATAAGTCGTGTTAATTGGCTGGGGTTCAAAAAATATCTCAGTAGTCATTGTACGGAAAACATTAAGCTAAGTACATCCGATGATATTGAATTTAACGTTGCCAATCTTAACGAAAATATTAAAGAGGCTGCTGAACATGCCACTACTTCCCATCCGCAGACTGGCTTTAATAGAATTTATTCTGCGGATATTGAACGTCTTGTATGTGAAAAAAGGAGAGCTAGAAGAGAAGATGCATATTTGTGAACATTTGCATATAATGTAATTATTTGAAATAAATTATTTAAAACATAAGAGGAGGCATTTTTCATTATGTAGAAATTAAGTAAGAGTAATTATGAAGGTATGCATAAAAATATTAAGAGATCAAAATTTGAGTTTCAGAAAACAAAACTCTCCTGATTAAAAAATTTTTAAGTGTGTCCCAAATAAATTGATATAAAAACGCAGCTTCTAAAATATTAATATTCATTAACTCATTACAATCATTCAGTAGTCAACTATGACTTCCAAAAATATTACAAACATTGAGGTTGTTGAGGCTTTTAATCAACTGAAAGCAAAATCGTATATATCTGTGAAGGACTTACAACCATCAAAGCCATATAAAGTGATAATGATGTTTCGTCATAAGACTAAATATGGAAATATAGTGATTGCAGAACTCGAGGATGGAATGCTATATCTTCCCAAACGCTACAATAGCTTAGAAGACAAAGTAATTGAAGGGGCTCATGATGAAAAATTTTCTTTAACAAAGAAACTAGAAAATTATTCATACACATTAGAATTGGCAGAGATACTTCCTGAGGAGAACGAAAAAACTATTGAAGACAATGAAGGCTTCTACATTCCAAATTCACAACCCTTTTTTCCTTGGGAAGGAGGCAAAATTCCAAAACTTTATTAAAATATTCTGATTATGTGTTTGAAATATATTTAATTATAATAATAATAAATAAATTTAAAGATTTCAATCAAATAAAAAGACAAGATTTTTTAATTATATTTTTATATATATTTTTATTTTAATATTTTATATATTTAAAAAAATCATCATTATCAATTTTAAAATCAAATATAATTTTTTCCAATGCTGATGCGGAGGACGATGATGATGTTGATGCCGGTGATGGTGATGATGATGCTGATGAGGATGACGATGATGATGACGATGCTGTTGCGGAGGACGATGATGATGATGATGACGATGTTGATGACGTTGATGATGTTAATTTATACGTCTTCGCTTTGTAATAAGCGAAGTTGTGTTTTTTTAAAAAGTGTCTCGTTTTATTGGTAACATTGGAAAATGTTACCAGTTTACTTTTGAGCTGTAAACATAGCTCACAATTGTACTTTGATGAATCCATTTCACTAATAAGTAACATCCTTTAAATTTTTGCTTTTATACTTGCAGCTACTTCAATATTAAAGGTAGTTTAGGTACTCCAATACTAATACAAGCAATCTAAAATTTAATGTTTGAGTGAGATAATTATATTATTGGCATATGTAAAGGATACTTGGACTTTCTTTCTTCCCCCTTCTTGTTTTTTCTTCACATTTTGAAATTTTATAGCCTAGCTCAAATACTCAAATCAGGTTTCTAGCATACAATTAAGTATTTTCAGGTTAATGTCAATGCATCTCTTTCATGCTTTATAATTAGATATGATAGTTTGAAGTAAAGTATACTTGGACTTTCTTTCTATCCCCCTTCTTTGTTTTTTTTCTTCAGATTTTGAAATTTTATAGCCTAACTCAAATACTCAAATCAGGTTTCTAACATACAATTAAGTATTTCAGGTTAATGTCAATGCATCTCTTTTATGCTTTATAATTAGATATGATAGTTTGAAACTAATGTTTACATATGTATCTATCCTGCTACGTATTATATAAGTGAAATTATGTATTAATCTCACACGAGAGAAGTAAACATATACTTGAGTGATAATATTAAATTAGTCTATCTCTTTCATAATATATATTCAAAAATTATTTTAAAATTGAAAATTATTTTATAAGCAACAACATATTATTTTTTAACAGTCGTAAAGCTGCAGTGAAACAAGCATAATTAATAGTCAATAATTAATATTGATAAAAAGAATTAAAAATAGCTGAAAAAGAAATATGAAGTGTAAATATTGTGAACGCGTTTTTGCTGAAAAAAATGGCTTAGATCCACGAAAGCCATCATTGTTTCGAGTGTCATAAGTGGTTTGGAAACAAAAACCATTTAAAAATGCATGAGAGGACTCATGCATCTACATCATCCACCATAATAACCAATTCAAGAAACCGTGATGCGAATGGTGAGATGAAACTAGAAAAAACGGCATTCAAGAATAGAGTACAAACTTTCTCATATAAAAATGAGAGGGAGGAAATTTTATTTCCTGAAGAATTTTTTGAAGCAGTGCAAAGAAATACTTTAAAAATATTATCAGATGCCCAAATACGTCATCTGACATTTAAATACAACATGGAGTTGGAATGCGATTATATAAAAATAGTGGATAATGACATACATTCCTGCATGATTTCGCATCGCTCCAAAATGCGATTTATTACAATAAGTGATGATCTTTTGGAAATATTTAAAGATCAAAGTCAGGAAATAACTCGAAAAATGTCAGAGTTTCAAGAGAGGGACAGCGGATGGAGCCTCATTACAATTAAAAAATTATATATAAACATAAATGAGCGGAGTTTGTTAAGGGCTCAGGCTACACCCCACTTCCACGGTGGATTGAGAAGAAAAAAGGATGCTTCAACATTCAAAACAATGACGATTATTGCTTTAAATGGTGCATCATAGCAGCACTCTGTCCCACTGCGATAAATGATGTTACAATAGATATATGTTCCAACATAATAACTATTAATAATAGGACTCTAAATTTTGAGAATTTAGAATTTCCGATGAAAACTAAATCCATCAAAGCGTTTGAGAGTCAAAATGATGACATTAGTGTCAATGTGTTTGGACTAGAAGATAAATGTATCGTTGGACCGTACTATTTATCTGCAAATGAGAAAATCCATCATGTTAATCTTTTGCTGCTATCGAAAGATGGATATTCTCATTATGTCCTAATAACAGATATATCTAGGTAATTATACGAATAAATATACATTTATATTATATAATAAATATTTTTAACTAATTCGCATATAATAATTATATATTTCAGGCTAATAAGAAGTAGCATAACCGGGCACAAAGCAAAAGTTTTGTTATGCAATGCTTGTCTGCAATATTCGCATAACGAAAGGATGATGGAGAAGCATAAGCAAAGCTGTAAAAAAGTTGTTGCCAGTATGCCGACGAAGGTTGAATCTCTTTTAAAATTTGAAAATTACCATAAGCAATTAGACGTGCCCTTTGTTGTATATGCTGACTTTGAGGCATATCTGGAAAAGGTAGAGACAACAGCAGGAGGAACAAGATCTGGTAATATAGAAAAGCACATTGCTTGTGCTTTTAGCTATTATATAAAATGTAGTCATAATGATAATCTAGATAGTTTTAAGATTTATTTTGGTGCTGATGCACCTAGAGTTTTTTTAGTAAATTTAATTAACGACCTGACAGACATTTATATAAACTACTTGTCAAAAATAGTACCAATGACGCCACTAACAAATGACGAAAAACTTGTACATGCTCTGTCCACAAATTGTCATATTTGTGGAAAAATTTTAAGAAATGACAAAGTGCGTGACCATTGTCATTTTACAGGCAAGTATAGAGGGTCAGCGCATAACTCATGCAATCTTCTTTATAGAACTGCTAAGTTTATACCTGTTTTCTTTCACAATTTTTCCTCTTATGATTGTCATTTGTTTATGAAAGAACTTTCGAACTTTGATGGTGATATGAAAGTAATTCCTCTTAATAAAGAATTATACATTTCACTTTCAAAGTTCATTCCAATCGGAGAAAAAGAGAGTTTTGAAATTCGTTTTTTAGACTCTTTCCGATTTATGGCCTCCAGTTTAGAATCGCTCGCAAACAATTTAAGTGATGATAATTTTCACATCCTCAATAAATTATTTGCCCAAAAAGAAGTATTCAATTTAATAAGAAGAAAGGGAGTGTTCCCTTACTCTTATATGGATTCTATGGAGCGCTTTAATGAAACTAATCTTCCCGCACGAGAAAAGTTTTATAATTGTTTAACTAATTCTGAATGCTCTTTGGATGATTACGAACATGCCAAGAAAGTTTGGAAAATCTTTAAGTGTAAAACTATGCTGGATTACACCTTGTTATATTTAAAAACTGACGTTCTACTGCTAACTGACATTTTCCAAAATTTTAGACAGATTTGTTAAAATATTCACAAGCTTGATCCATGTCAATATCATACTGCCCCTGCTCTATCATGGGATGCCATGCTTAAGACCACAAAAATAGAACTAGAACTATTTACTGATATTAATATGTACAATTTTGTGCAAGATGCTATCAGAGGAGGTCTAGTACAATGTTCAAAAAGGTATACTAAGGCGAATAATAAATATATGAAGGATTACGATTGTAATAAGCCTTCAGAATATTTAATGTATTTAGATGCTAACAATTTGTACGGTTGGGCAATGTCAGAGTACTTACCATACGGAAAATTTGAGTGGGTTAATGAGGAAAATCTTCATATTTTAGATGTGAATAATATATCAGACACATCAACTGTGGGATGTATTTTGGAAGTGGATTTAGAGTATCCCCAACAATTACATGATATACATAATGATCTACCTTTTTGCCCTGAAAATAAAACGGTCGGTGATTCTAAATGTAAAAAACTTATAGCTGACCTCACATCTAAATCAAAATATCAAATTCACTATAGAGTGCTTAAGCAATGCCTGAGACATGGGTTGATATTAAAAAAAGTGCATAGGGCATTAAAATTTAAGCAATCTCCTTGGCTTAAACCATATATTGATATAAATACTCACCACAGAACAATAGCAAAAAATTCATTTGAAAAAGATTTCTTTAAATTGCTAAACAATGCGGTTTATGGAAAAACTATGGAAAATATCCATAAACGCAAAGATGTTAAAATTGTCACAGAGTGGGAGACTACAAGGAAAAACCATTTAGGTGCAAGAGCATTGATTTCAAAACCAAATTTTTCGAGTATAACACAGTTCTCGGAGAATATGTTTGCTGTTCAGCTCAAAATAATGAAGTTCAAGTACAACAAACCCATTTATTTAGGGTTTGCGGTATTGGAATTGTCTAAGTGGAAGATGTATGACTTCCATTATCAATATATGCAACCTAAATTCGGAACAAACTTGTCTCTAAATTATATGGATACGGACTCATTTATTTATTCCATAAAAACAGATGATTTTTATGACGATATCCGTCAAGATGTTGCTTCAAGGTTTGATACATCCGAATATCAATCTGACAACATTTTTAATTTACCATTATTAAACAAAAAAGTCCTTGGGATGATGAAAGACGAAAATAAAGGAAAAATTATGAAAGAGTTTGTCGGACTTCGATCAAAAATGTATTCATTTGAAACTGTTGGGATGGATCAAGTAAAGAAATCCAAAGGAGTAAAAAAATCATGTATTAAGAATTACTCTATTTCCGATTATAAAAAAGCTTTATTTGAAAAACAAATTATTTCAGATTCTATGAATACATTTAGATCGAAATACCATCAGTTGTATACTCAAAAGTTACATAAAGTTGTATTGAGTTATGCTGATGATAAAAGAATTATCGATAAAAACCAGATAAATACAGACAGAAGACATTTGAAGAATTTTATTCAGATAAAGATGATGACATTTTTATGAATATCACTGATTCATATCTAGATTTTATTAACAGTTCATCTGATGACGAGCTTCTTATGAATTTAGATATTTAATTTGTTAATTATTATTTTCATGCTATGTACTTATGAATGTATAAACAGCTCTTTGTAAATAAAACAAATTTGTATATACATATATATATATATTTAGAAAATTTATGTAATTATGTAAATAAATAAAACTTATGTCTATATTGAAATTGAAGCAATGTTTTTTTATTTTAAATAATATTTACGAAATAAAAATTCTATACATAAATGACCACAATTAAATGTATTAAATTTTTGCTTTTGTTGATAATTATATTCAATAGGTGTTTTTAAATAATTAATTATTTCTTGTGGCGGTTGTAAATCTCCAAAACTATCAAAATATTCTTTATACTTATAATTTTTGTAATAGGCTACCCAATGTGTTCCAGGACCTCTGGAATTGTCTAAATTAACAATACCACATTCTTGACTAAATGGCTTTTTAGGCAAACGATCGAGCATAAAAACTCCTCTGAAATATTTAAGTTTTTTACAATATTTCATTATATCTAGTTGAGTTAATGGTCTATTGGGTAGATCACTTAAAGAGGCTGGTTTATAATAAAGTCCATATCCTGTTTTGTATGGTTTTAGATATAAACCTTTTCCCATAGCTATTGATTCCATATGTTGATTATGTCGCATAGCTTCTGCTAGTTGCTTTCTTCCACTTTTTATATCATTCACAGCTTTAGCAATAGCAGATCCGCCTGTAGCTAACCCTCCAAGAGCTGACAAGGCTGTTAAAATTGGAATCAGTGGTAGAAATCCACCGATTTTCGGCACTGGAATAACTCTTGGTATAGTAACTTCAATTCCCTTTTTCCCTTTAAACTTTGGATGTATAGACTTTTGTGCAATCTTGACAGCAGATATTATATTATCTGGTTTTTTCTTTTTTAAAATTTTTAATGCATTTTTAATAGAAGTTGAAAATATTTTTCTGTTATAAATTTTCCTTTTTGTAAACTTTTTCTTAGGTTTTTTGGTCTTATGAACTTTAGTGCCCTTGATACCTAAGCCCATTTTCACTTTAGTTTTCATTGCGTTTGTTACGAGCCAAGCGTGTGCTCTTTCTTTGAAACTGCTATCGCTAGATTTCACTCGTTGCCAGGCTTTTTCAGCTAATTCCTGATCTGCTTGATGTCTTTTGGTAATATCGTTTGTTTTCGAATATGCAATGTCGTGCTCTCTACAAGACGCATCCAATAAATTTATTCCTTTATCCCCTCTCGCTAATCGTTTTTCAAGTTTTGTGCCAGGTCCACAAAACTGATATCCAGGCAAATGCAGCTCAACGGGTAATTTATTAATTAAGTTGTTTACAAAGCCACTTCCAACCTTATACTGACTATGTATAGCTGTCTTACAATAGTTAATAACCATAATAATTAATATTAATATTTCTTTTCTGAATGAATAGTATGACAAGATTCACGTTGAAAATTAAAATGATTGAATTTTGTTATATAAGATTGAATTTATATGAAACTAAATCAGTAGATAACAATATGCGATTAATTAAACAGCCTAAGCAAATAATTATAAGAAATGTTGATGAATCACAAGAAAAGAACACTAAAAACGTACATAGTACATTATTACCAAATTCAATACGAGCACTAATTGTAGGACCTTCAAACTGCGGCAAAACTAACGTTATGATTAGTCTTATAGAAAGTCCTAATGGTCTTAGCTTCAGGAACTTGTATATATATTCGAAGTCTTTATATCAACCAAAATACTGTTACCTTAAGAAACTGATCGATCCGATAAAAGGAATTAATCTTTTTACATTTTCGGAAAATGAAAAAGTTTTAAGTCCCGCTGAAGCAAGTTCTAATTCCATAATTTGATGACGTTATTTGTGGTAAACAAGATAATATAAGAGATTACTTTTGCATGGGTAGACATAAGCATATTGATTGCTTTTATTTATGTCAAACATATACAAAAATTCCCAAACATCTAATACGTGATAATGCGAATATGATTATAATATTTAAACAAGATGAAATGAATTTACGACATATATATAATGATCATGTTATAGGAGATATGTCGTTTAAAGAATTTACGGATATATGTAGTGAGTGCTGGAAAGATAAATATGGATTCGTTGTTATCAGTAAGGATGACGCGGTAAATAAGGGACGATATAGAAAAGGTTTTGATAAATTCATACAACTGTAATTGGTTTTATCCAGAAGCTGATCATATCTAGATAAAAGCAGATCCAAAGTAGATATAGACCAGATACAAACCATATACCAGACAAAAGCAGATATAAAGCATATAAAAGGCAGATATAAAGCAGATATAAAGCAGATAAAAAGCAGATAAAAGCAGATAAAAAGCAGATATAAAGCAGATAAAAAGCAGATAAAAAGCAGATAAAAGCAGATAAAAAGCAGATATAAAGCAGATAAAAAGCAGATAAAAGCAGATAAAAAGCAGATAAAAGAAGATAAAAAGCAGATAAAAGCAGATACAGAGCAGTTAAAGCAGATACAAAGCAGATAAGAGCCGATATAAAGCAGATAAAAGCAGATATAAAGCAGAAAAAAAGCAGATACAAACCAGATCAATATCAGATACAAAGAAGCTCACAACCAGATACAAACTAGTTTGAAATTAATAATAACAAATTATTAAAAGATATTGTTAAAACAAGAACGATATTAAAAGAAAAACTAAAAAATTTAAAATTAAACGAAGTAGATAGACTTAATTTACTGGAAGATACATTTGAGCCTATAACGAAACCCCTAAATAAGTTAATTAAAAAAATTGATGATGATTATCAATCCGATGATTTATTGAAAGATACCTATACACCTACAGCAAAGCCTTTAAATAAGATAATTAAAAAAACATCTGATTACAAATCAGATCCTTATCAATCAAATAATGATATATCAGATTCAGAACTTCCATCACTACCATCCGATGATAGTTCTGATAACTTTGATGATGCTGAGGGTTATGATGATAATATGATTAATTACATACCAACCAAAAAAAGAAAACTAGATTTACAAATAGTTAGCGAGGATAATGACGATGATAAAAACAACTATAAGGTAATCGAAGTTGATAATAATAAGTCCTCACTAGTCAAAAATGTAGAACTGCTCCTGCATAATAAAAAAATAGATATGGTTTATGGATTCAACATAGATGAAAGCGGAAACTGGCGATATGCAAATAATGAACTAAATTTTAATGCAGATAATTCTATTGGAATAGGAAATACAAAGTGGAAAATGACTCCAGGATTATTCGAATTAGTTTTTCATTCAAAACCTATACATTATACAAAAAATGATTTGAAAAATTACAAAGAACTTTTAAAAAGTACAAATGCATACAAACGACAATATCAAATGGTCAAATTAAAGGTACACGAGCATATAAATATATTAATATAATAAAACATTTATTTACTACGAAACCAAATGTTTTAAAGAAAGGCAATGGATTATTATTAAAAACTGCAGATAATCGTAAATCTAATAATCATAATAATCACAAAAACGAAATAATTTCGATTGTTGAAGAATTGAGAGAAGCTGACATAATATATTAAAAATGAGTTATATAAATAAGTTTGAAGAAAGTTCCATTAAGAATAATATAAATAATTTAAAGTTAAGTACGTACAAACATAATTTCCAAATTTCCAAACCATTAAGGATCAAAGTGAGGAACTTAAAAACGATTATAATTCACAATTAAACGTTGTCAGAAGAGATGTAAAAGTATTACGAGAGTTGATTACAAAAGGTATCGATGACGATGTCAAAGCTATTGAAAAAGTAGTGAAGGATCAAGTTCATTTTGCAAATGAAGGCTTTTTAAAGAATATCGAGGAAAGATTTGATAATATTGAAGAATTTATATTTAAGTCAATAAATAAAAATGCTATTGTAGATGTTGTTAAAAAACGAAAACTCGAGCTTCCTAAAATCAAAGGATAAACTTGTATATAAACATATGGAATTTCCGTTTACATATTAATAAGAAACAACTAGCATAAAGGAAATGAATTCAGATAAGAGAGAAATAGTTAATGAACTGCACAAACAAGCGCGAAAAAATTTTAAAAGAAGACGAGTTATAACGAAGGGAATTGATGATTTATGGCAAGCAGATTTGGTAGAAATGGGAAATTATGCAGTACATAATAACAGATATCGATATCTCCTAACAGTAATAGATACCTTTTCAAAGAAAGCTTGGGCTGTAGCATTAAAAAATAAAACTGCATCAAACGTAACGGATGCTATGAAAAGTATTTTCACTAACAACAATAGAAAACCAAGAAATTTACAAACAGATGACGGTAAAGAATTTTTCAATAATCAATTTCATCAACTTATGCAATCGAATGATATTAATCACTATTCAACGTATAGTGTTCTTAAGGCATCCATTGTAGAAAGATTCAATAGAACTCTTAAAGGAATGATGTGGAAAGAGTTTAGTTATCAAGGAACATACAAATGGATCAACATATATAAACAACTTGTTGATAAATATAATAACACTTACCATAGAACAATACAGATGACTCCAAATGAAGTAAATTCATCAAATGAAAATTTATTGTTGAATACAGTCTACAACAATTTAAAAGTATTTAAAAAACCCAAGTTTAAAGTAAATGATAATGTTCGAATAAGTAAATATAAGCATACATTTGAAAAAGGTTACACACCAAACTGGACAACAGAAATATTTAAAATCAAAACTATAAAAAACACTAACCCTAATACCTATATATTACAAGACTATCAAAATCATGAAATTAAAGGTGGTTTTTACGAGCATGAGCTAATGAAAACTAAATTTCCAGAAACATATTTAATTGAAAAAATTTTAAAAAGAAGAAATAATATGGTTTACGTTAAATGGTTGGGATTCTCGTCAGAACATAACTCTTGGATTAATATCGACAATACATCATCATAAAAATCATTACAAAATTTATTAATAATTTATTCGCTCATCAGCCGTTAAAATGTCAATTACATTAACATTAAACGGAGACTCTTCATATCTTGTTGCAAACTATTTTCCACCAATCGAACTAAATGAAAACTATGTTTGTGGCTTAATTAGTTTCGATACGTATCACTCAATCCCAAATGTTGATGTCGAAAACAATTTATTTCATATTGGGAATCATGAAATAGAAGTTCCAGTTGGCTCATATGAATTATCAGATATAGCTGAAGTATTAGCAAATAAATATCACAATATAAATGCAACAGGATCGCTTGATGTACGAGCAAATTATAATACTCTACAAACATGTATAAAAAGTACTACAGATTCAATTTATTTTAATAAAAATAGATCAATCGGATCTTTATTAGGGTTCAGTACAAAAGTATTAGAGCCTGGCGTGGAACATTACTCTGATAAAACAATAGATATAACCAAAATCAATACAATAATTGTTGAATGTAACATTGTAGGCGGATCATATATAAATAACATGTCTGCATATATTTTGCATCAGTTTTCACTTACCGTCAGTCCAGGATATAAAATAACTGAGGCTCCAACTAATGTAATATATTTAGCTGTGAGTTCAAGAGCAATAAATAGTCTTATTTTAAAAGTTGTTGATCAAGACGGAAACTTAATAAATTTCCGTGGTGAAAAACTAACAATGCGATTGCATTTAAAACCCATGAGAGAATGATTATATATAATAAAACTGACTTGCAAAAGCATTCACCATTCATTCTAACCTTATCAACGGAAGACGAGACTGGAAAGCTATCGAATTGCAATCAATCAAAAAAACAGAAAAAACGTCAAATTAAAGAAATAATACAACAGAAACAAAATATTAGTCTTAGTGAGGCTAATAAGGAGTTTTTAAAAAATTTGGGGTTTCATCTAAAAATATAAACGTAAAGATAAAGGAACAATGAGCAGCATTATTAACATTTTACAAAAACCGCAATTTGATAACTCCATTATCAAGAAAGAGTACCACAGCTACACATCATATTTACAATCATTTCAAAATAATGATGAAATTCGTATATCAATTCAAAATCAAGACTTGTATGTTTTACCAAGTGAAAGTCTTCTATACATAGAAGGGCTTGCTACAAAGGATGACTCATCAGTTTCTACATCCATACGGCTCTTAAACAATTGTATGGCACATCTATTTGATGAAATTCGTTATGAAATTAATGGCATAGAAATTGATCGCACACGCCATTTAGGTATTGCAACAGAATTAAAAAACTATATCTCGCTGAATAAATCTGAAAGTGACAGTCTACTAAATGCAGGATGGTCTCCTTTTAACATTGATAATCTTACACTTGAAAAGGGTTATTTCAATTTTTGTGTACCATTAAGATATTTACTCGGATTTGCTGAAGACTTTAATAAAATTATAGTTAATTCTAAGCATGAGTTGATACTTTTACGATCTAAAGATGATGGACAAGTTCTTAAATCTCAAACGACAGCTGAAAAAACTAAGTTATCAATTTTAAATATTACTTGGAAAGTACCACACGTTCAACTTGCTGATGCATACAAATTGCAGATGCTTAAAACAATAAACAATCGCCATCCATTAAGTATATGTTTTAGAAGTTGGGACATGTATTACTATCCTCTACTTCCAGAAAGTACAACAGTTTTGTGGAATGTTAAGCTAGCTACCGAAAATGAGAGACCGCGTTTTTTATTATTGGGTCTTCGAAATAATGATAATAAGTTTCAACATTGCGATTTAAGTGACATTAAAGTACATCTTAACTCTGTTACATATCCTTATGATGATTTAAATCTAAAATTCGATAGAAATCGTTTTGCAATTTTATACGACATGTACTTAAAATTTCAACAAAGTTATTATTCACGTGATCCCCAACCATTATTAACCCCAGAAAATTTCAAAACTATGGCGCCAGTAATAGTTTTAGATGTTACTCATCAAAATGAATCAGTTAAAACTGGACCTATTGATATTCGTATTGAAATAAAAACCTTGAAAAATATTCCGCCTAATACAGCTGCATATTGTTTGACTATACATGATAAGATGTTTGAATATATTCCTCTTACAAATGAAATAAGAAAAATAATGTAAATTTAATATTTAGTTAAAAAAAAAATTAAATAAATATTATTATAATAAAAATTACATAAATAAATATAAAATTCTTTTTTGATTATATATATATATATATATATATATATATATATATATATATATATATATAAGAAACATGAAATCAAGTAAGTATGTGTGTGTACTTATGTAATGGGAGCTTATATGTAATTGGTTAAAAAGTATAAATAGCAAACTTAAGAATGTTAAGCTTTATTCACAAATACTTCGTACAAGTACTTAGTCATAATCGATTGTAAGAATGGTGCTAAAAGATATATATGATTTCTTGAAAAGATGCTCCCATATTGTTTCGGATGAAGATAAAAACAAACTCATTAATATTCAATCCCAACTAGAATGCGCCAATAAATTGAAGACTAAGAAAAATAAATTTGGAGAACATTATGAAGAATGTGCTTGGTCGGACGATAATACAACATGTGGGCCCGACACTTGCTTCTGCTTGCACTATAGACGGAAAAATATGGAAGCGGAAGAAGTAGCAAAGCAACTGATAACAACATATTATAATATTTATAATGTTACTAAATGTAAAAATTGCAATTTCAATAAAATGTAAACTATAAAGTTATAGCAAAGGCTAACTAAAATTAAAACTCAATTTTATTTCTTGTCTACATTTTTATTTATTTACTTATAAGGTTAATAATCTTATAATATATATATATATATATATATATATATATATATATATATATATATATATATATATATATATATATAGAAAGTTAAATAATAGTGTTCCCAATAGCTTCACATTGGGCTGCTATATAATCCAAGACTTCGTCATTACCATCATGCAGCATCTCAATTAAAGCTACTGTATTGTCGAGTAGCTCATCATCTGTGTTTTCATACAGAAATAGAAGCCGCTTCACATCTATCCTCGGCAGGATTATTACTTCTTTTATCTCTACTTGAGCTCTTGTTGATCGAGTGTTTTCATTTCTGTTGATAAATGACATTTTTGTTATTCACTTAATTTGTCTAATTTGTTGAAAAGTCGAAGTTAGAATAAACATAAGTTTCTTGTTTTAAGCAAGAAGGCTTGAGTTTTTCTTTCGCAGTTTACTGTCAGCTGATCACCAACTGATTTTTTCCTGCTGAAAAATCAGCTGATCATCACCTTATTGTTATTTTGATTGTAACGAAATATTAAAAAACCATAGTATATCTCTCTTGCTCTGGAATTGTTTTTATACATATCAATAGAATGAGATAACAGTGCAAACATATGTACTATTAGGCTTGCTAATTTTTTGTTAGGTGACTTTCAGCTGATCATCAACTGATTTTCCAGCTGATCACTAGCTGATCATATGATCGTCACCTGATCATCATCTTAATAATTGGAATACTTTACGCAAAAGCAATGTATCTATTTAATGCTCTGAAATTATTTATAATAAAATTAAACAACTTCAATTACAATAATATTTGTTTTTATTTTATAATTATTTTTCTTAACATATGTATAAAAGTACAAACATTTATAATTACATTCGTTTTGATAATAAATAATATTTTTTTATTAAATTTTCTATTTGTACTATATTTTGATTTTTATCCTTCAAGTAATCCTCAATAAGTTGGACATGATCCTTAAATATTAGTCCGTCAAAGTCCTTTAGAAATTTGCAAATTGAATATGTGGACATCCTGCTTATATTTCAAGGTAAGGGTAAAAGTCGACTAATACATCTTTTTAAAAATTTCGTGGCTTATATACAGTTTCAAAACAAATATTTTATTATATTTTGTTCAACGAAATTTGACAACATTGCGTTTTACAAAATAAGGCTTTATTTCAAATTATAGTTACTACATTTTAATAAAGTTTTGGAATTTTGCCTCCTTCCCAAGGAAAAAAGGGTTGTGAATTTAGAATGTAGAAGCCTTCATTGTCTTCAATAGTTTTTTCGTTCTCCTCAGGAAGTATCTCTGCCAATTCTAATGTGTATGAATAATTTTCTAGTTTCTTTGTTAAAGAAAATTTTTCATCCTGAGCCAATTCAATTACTTTGTCTTCTAAGCTATTGTAGCGTTTGGGAAGATATAGCATTCCATCCTCGAGTTCTGCAATCACTATATTTCCATATTTAGTCTTATGACGAAACATCATTATCACTTTATATGGCTTTGATGGTTGTAAGTCCTTCACAGATATATACGATTTTGCTTTCAGTTGATTAAAAGCCTCAACAACCTCAATGTTTGTAATATTTTTGGAAGTCATAGTTGACTACTGAATGATTGTAATGAGTTAATGAATATTAATATTTTAGAAGCTGCGTTTTTATATCAATTTATTTGGGACACACTTAAAAATTTTTTAATCAGGAGAGTTTTGTTTTCTGAAACTCAAATTTTGATCTCTTAATATTTTTATGCATACCTTCATAATTACTCTGACTTAATTTCTACATAATGAAAAATGCCTCCTCTTATGTTTTAAATAATTTATTTCAAATAATTACATTATATACAAATGTTCACAAATATGCATCTTCATATGCATTGACTTATTCATTTAAACATACATATGTAAAAAATGTTTATGTATAGTTATGTGCAGAAACAACATTAAATTCATTTAAGAGTAACAAAAAACATACAATTACTATACAAGGCTTGTTAAAATAAAATTATTCCTTCAATTTTTATATTTTCATCCCAAAATAAATCAAAGGAATCCTCTTTTCTCTTTTTCTTCTTACCAGCCAACAGTAATAAAAAAGGAAATTTATAGCATTTAAGAACAACAAATAAATGCACAATTACTACACAAGGCTTGTTAAAATACAAAATTTTCCTTAAATTTTTACACTTTCATCCCAAAATAAAACAAAAGAATCCTCTTTTCTTCTTACCAGACAACAGCAATAAAAAAAGCAAATTTATAAACGTACAGATAATAGCATATGTAAAATGATAAGCAACCGACATCTCAAACTAAAGACCGTGTTTATAATTATAAAAACAAAAAAGGTTTCTATTGACTATTTCAAGTTAATTTAAGAGACAGACAATAGACAACTATTATTAAAGAGACAAACCGACATACAAACATAAAGGCTCGTTAAACAAAAGTCATCCCTAATGTTTCATCGCATCAAGTGTGCAATGAAAATAAAAATTCTCTTCAACAACATTAAACATTTTTGTATGCACTTGCATTTCACACAAAAAAAAATCATCCCAAATTTTCATCTCTAAAATCATCCAAACTAAAAAACCATCCCAAAAATTCATCCCAAAAAGATGATTTTTTTCATCTCATACCCCAATTCCCTACTACTTACTTTGAAAAAAATTATTTTGATATGGTAATGGAAATGGTTGATCGTTGTAAAAATGAAACACAAAAAGAAAAACAACATCTTACTGAAGCTGCAGCATAATGACATAAAAGAAATGATGATTCAACAGTAACAAATATTTTTTGAATCGCAACAACAAAACTCCTTTCAAGATTCAGAACAAATGTACAATACTTCAAACTTAAAAAATTAAGCTCCGAAAGAAAATACACTTCGGTTCATTTAAATAACAACAGCAAAAAATTTATATGTTACTGCGAATTTTTGATCAACCAAGCAAAACAAAAATATGGAATTATTTATTTTAGATATTTTGTTTTATTGTTTATTATTATTGAGAAATTTTCTTTTTTTTAATGTTCTTGTAATATAATTATTAAATTTTGAAAAAAAACTGCTAAAAAATTAAAAAAAAAATAGTTCATTTGAATAACAACGGCAAAGAAAATTTGAAAAACATAAAACTTATTCACTAAATTAGATTTTATTGCTAACAACTATTTGGTTTCACGTATTATCTAAAGTTTAGTAATGAGTGTTGCCTCCATGGTGCTTTATAACCTCAAATATGCGACTTGGAATGCAATCGTAGAGAGTTTTAAGGTAATCTAAGGAAATCTCGTCCCAAGCTATCTCAATTGCATTGATCAACGAATGGAACATCTTCATATTGTTTACCTCCTTCATAAACTTTCCGTGAAAGCCATCCCCAGACGTTTTCCACTATGTTTAAGTCTGGTGAGTAAGGTGGCCAGTCCATCAACGTCACATTTTGGTCACTTATCCAGGCTTTTACCGCTCTGGCATTGTGTATCGGAGCGTTATCCTGTTGGAAAATCCAACGCAAAGGTCCAAAAATGTTACTGCATTCCGGAAAAGCTTGTTCCAGAATATTTTTGTATTGTTCTGCGTTCAGTTTTGTCGTTTTAAATTGTAGTTTAATCACGCTATAGTATGATAAGGCACCCCATACCATAATTCCACCAATGCGACTGTGTCGACGGCTTAATATTACTTCTTCTTTCCTCATTTCATGGTAATAAAAATTATACCCGTCAGGACCATCCAGGTTAAATTTTTTTTCATCAGAAAAGACAACAGTGTGCTATTCGGTATTCCACGTCATGTGAACTTCTGCAAAATTCAATCGTTTTTCTTTGTGAATGGGTTTTAATACCGGTTTTTTTTAAGTTTCATTCTCTGGATATGCGGAGCATCCACAATCAATCGCCAAACAGTCGAAATACTAGAAGAAACTCCGGCTTTCGCCTTAATTTTTGGTATGGAATCAAAGGAATTAGATGCTATTCTTAAAATTGCACGCTTGTCTGTTGGCGATAAGATACTTGCTGGTCTTCCTTTCATGTTTTTCTCATAGGAACTCTGATTTTTGATGTAATTGAAGACAACACGAGCACTTCTTCCGATTTTCTCTCCAATTTTTCTAAAGGATAACTTTTGTTCAAAATAGGCTTCAATTTTTCCTCTTTCTTCTTGTTAATGGCTTTCCTCGTCCCATTTTAAAAAAGTTTTTATTTTATGAAGTGCAATTTATCAAGCTAATTAAGACTGACAGATTTTTCAGTTACTCATTCGCACAAGAATATCAAAAACCAGCAAGTGTTGTTATTCATATGAACTATTTGAAAATCACATTTTTCTCCATTTGAGTATGCTTTGTACGCTACATACATAACGGGACTTTTTTATTCTTCTTTTACACATTTTCTTGAACCAGTGTGGTCACCTAATATAATATGTAAGCACATACAAATCGGATTTTGTTACTTTTCTCGAAATGTCAAGTTTTAGCAATAACATTCACTGTTGTTATTTAAATGAACTACAGTGTATAAAAACGAACTTGCTATAATACACTTCCGAAAAGAAATACAAAGATTAGAAGATTCTTTGACAAATATTTATAGTGAAAATATTTCAATAATAGAACATAAAAAAGTATTTGGGAACAAAATGGTAAACATTAAAAATATTTACCATGAGCTAAAAATTAATCACAATGTCGTAGAAGACATTGATGAAGAATTGCAACTGATTGAAAAACAATGTGAAGAAGCCTTAAATAACATATTAATAAAAATCTCTGTTTTAAATAAGAAAAAAGGCATTTGTACTGGAAGCAATAAAGATGCCAATCTTAAATGGTGACATCGAAGAGTGGCCCACATTTAAAAATATGTTCGATCAGTTTATACATATGAGTAAGCTTCCAGCTGTAGAAAAATTGATCAGGCTGAAAAATCATGTGAGAGGAGAAGCATTAAAAATAATTCAGAATCTCTCACGAAGTAGCCTGGGATATTTTAATCCAACGGTATAATAATAAAAGAATATTGTTCACGAAAATAGTGGATAAAATTTAAGATCCACCAAGTGCAAATATGAATACGGCTAATAGCTTGAGACACTTGCTAAATATTACAAATCAAGGAATTCAATTAGAAGATGCTGATCCAATTATATTCAGGATTATTTTGAAAAAGCTAGACAAAAAAGGTCTCGTGTTATATGAGGAAAGCACCAAAAAATGTAAAGATATTCAAAAATTAGATGATGTAATGAATTTTATTGAACTACAGTAGTAGTAGTAGGGAATTGGGTGTCCCACCGCAATTAAAATTGTGAAATTTTCAAATTTTAATTACCCAAATTTTAAAATTCTTGGAAATTTGTGAAATTTGATACCTACGAGGGTGGTTCAATAAGTCCGTCCAATTTTTTGTTTACATAAGGAGTTTTTTGTTTATATAAGGAGTTTTTTGTTTACATTAAGTGTTTTTTTGTTTACATTAACTGTTTTTTGTTTATATTAAGTGTATGTATGTTTGTATGTATGTATGTATGACCGTGGGAACTAGTGCGCGGAATATTTTGTGGGAATACATTAAGGGGTTTATAGGTTTGAAGCTTTTATATGTATATGATTTTCTAATGCCGACGGGATAACATCTTTATTTTTTCAAATGCCGAAGGGAAAATATGTTTATTTTTTTCGAATGCCGACGGGAAAACATGTTTATTTTTTTCAAATGCCGACGGGAAAACATGTTTATTTTTTTCAAATACCGACGGGAAAATCATGGAAATGATTTTTCCTAATGCCGACGGAAAATTTGTGGGTGTGTCTAGCTGTAGGAATTGAAGTCTGGCTGTGATTGGTGGAGCGCGGGGTGTGTCTAGATTGTGAGACCTTAAGGCTGACCGTGATTTGGGTAGGTGAGGGTCTTTTGTAATATGTAACCGTAGGGATTCGGTGGCGTTTATGCTTGTTGGAATTTAAGCCAAGCTGTGCTTGGTGGGGGGCGGAATGTATTTGAGGTACATCGACTGGTGGAGGGGGGGAGTTGTTGTAATATGTGTCCGTGGGAATCTGTGTACATGTATGTATATATGTATGTATGTCTGTAAGAGTTTAAGGCTGTCTGTCTATGAAAGGTGAGGTGAGAGTGTTCATGTAATACGTATCCGTTTGAATCTGTGTATATGTATGTTCGTAGGAGTTTAAGGCTGATTCTGATTTGAGGTGGGGGAGGGTGTTGTTGTGATAGATAGGTAGAATGTGCCTATGTGTGTATGTGTATGTATGTATTTATATGTAGCAGTTTAAGTCTGTCCTTGATTTGAGGTAGGCGGGGGGTTTTATTGTAATATGTATCTATAGGAATTTGGGAGCTTATATGTTTGTAGAAATTTTTGTGCATGTATGTCTGTAGAAGTTTAAGGCTGATCGTGATTTGGATTGTTGAGATTGATCGATTGTATGTGACTTTGAGAATTTGTGTATGTATATCTGTAGGAAATTTAAGGCTTATCGTGATTTATGACGGGCGAAGTGTTCATGAAATATATAACCGCGCAATTTGTGTGTATATCTGTAGGAGTTTAAGGCTGATCATGATTAATGAGAGGTGAGGCGAAGGTGTTCATGTATATGTATCCGTATTTGTATGTATGTATGTCTATATGAGTTTAAGGAGATTGAGATTGATAGATTGTATGTTACCTTGAGATTTTGTGTATGTATATCTGTAAGAACTTTAGGCTGACTGTGATTTGTGAGGGGAGGCGCGTTGTTGAAATAGGTTTAATTTTACGTAGATGAATTTTAGTATATGTACATAGAAATAAATTATTTCTCATATGAAAATTTTTTGCTAGAAAATATTAACATATATCTGAACTTCCCTAATCCTAGTATGTTTTTCATATTGGAGGATGAGATTGCTTTATATTTTATCAAACTTAAATTTGTCCAGTGTTAAAGTCTGTCGATCAGAAATTTGTTTATATTTGTATAAATATTAATTTCAGATTTTGCAAAATTCTTGTGTACGATCGTGGCGATTTTGTGTGTGTGTATGTGTATGCGCGATAGAGTTTGACTGGTCTGTGATAAGTTTGTTTATTTAAGTACATTTGTCTTCTTCGACTTTCGTCTTCAAGCGTCAATAGCTTGGAGAACGGTTTGTATGTTTTCATGATGTAGATATGTAAGTGTGATTGTTAAAATCCAATAAATACTTGAGCATGGGTAAGAAATTTGATAATATGTGTACATATGTACCTAAAAATTGATTTTAGACATACATACAAATAAGTCTGGAGCTCCCTGTTTAAATACATTTTTTTTTGTCATGTGCGGTCCTTTGTTGATGCTGTTGTAAATATTCGCCTAGTCTTTTGTGTATAGATGTGAAATATCTCCATAGTTTTTTTATTTGAAATTAAAAAAACGTTCTTTTAATTTTTAGATGTATTTACTTAAAAGTTTGTGAGGAGTTTCTGTTGTAAGTAAAATTGGATTCCTCTCTAGTTGTAGTAACTATAGTATAAATATTTAATATATTTTATTTCCATTTGTTTAAAGTTGATGTAGCCTATATAGTCAACGTTAGAAATTTTTCGGTGTAAAATTTTTTCCAACTATCATCTTTTTTCTTCACCTTTTACATATATTATAGAACATCTTACATTGGCTTTTAAAAAATGACAAACGCTTTGAAATGAAACTGATCCAGCGGTCCAGCTTAGGTGAGGATAGTTTTTTGTTAACCACTTTGCTTCTCTTTCCTTTTTATTGATAAACATTTAAAATCAAATGGTGGTTTTATAATGAAATTGTTATACTCATTATTGTTTAAAACATCCGCTACTTCTTTTTGTAATGAAAATCATTCGAAACCTTACTCGTCTATTAAAACCATTTTTTCATTCATATTACTTAATTTATAAGACTTTCCGGACTTTCTATTATTCGATCATCAGTAAAAATGCAGTAGCTGAGGTCCTTGCTTGATGTTTCATATTAAATTTATATATCAATTGGACCGCTATTGAATAAAAGGAACTTTTATCTTAAACTTTAGTGCATTTGGAAGTGCTTGAGATTCTTTCATATAATAGCTTTGTTGGAATCTTAGATACGAGTACATATAATATAGAATTGCATAACGTTTATTTTTAATTTTTATCTTAAGATCATTATCATTTGGATATGTACTTTTAAATTAATTAAATCATAATGAGGAAACTTATTTTCTTCTTGAATAGCGATCAACAGAAAACGAAATCGTTTTCTTACAATTTAGGTCTGGTCTCTCAATGGTTCCTCTAGTATATAAGATGACTTTCTATGTCAACATATCTCTCTACTCTTTGTCAGCGTTAAGGGACAATTAAATGTTAAAATTTTAACTCCTCAAATTGTGTTACTTCATACTGATAATATGTTTTCATTAATAAGGTATATGTTTGTCTTATGAAGGTTACTCGCCTATGGCTTTTATTTGATGTTCTAGATGTTTTTTTTCATTTTATTAAAGTTCAGCGTATTGTGCATATATTTCTGATATTTTTAAGTGCCCTTTATTTACCTGCCAGACAAAGTGTACGTATCAGTTGATCACTCAGTCTCTCTTTTTAATATTTTTTTTTCTTTTATAGTGTCACTACTATTTTTTCAGATTTTACTACTTGAAAAAGAGAATATTTATGTAATTTTTAAATGTATTCATATATACATATAGGTAAATATATGTATGTATGTATAGAGAAATTAATTTATCTAACAATGAAATACATGTTTAATAATCAACTATTCTAGAAAATCGATCTCAAATAACTCAGTTACCTTCACCATCAATTCACCGTCGGTGTTTTTATAGTGTCAGAAACATTAGAATATCTATGTTTCAGGGAATTTTTACATCGAGTTTTTCTACATGAGGTTTGCTGGTTGACCTCCTTGAAGTTATTGTTGACGTAGGCTGGGTTGTATCACATTCAGATGTAATCATTTCTTACTTAAAAAAGATCCCCATCACCATCAACCATATCTGTATACATTTCATTCATGAGTTGGGTTGATCCAGATACAATTGCTGTCTACAGATTAATGATTGGAAACAAGTTTCTCATCACCTCCTAACAGATTTATATATTTTGCTAGCATGCATGCCTTACTAGGCTCCTATCGATAGTGACGCGAGAGTCCGACACGTAGTGGTGTTTCAATTAAAAATCTATACTATTAGAATTTACGATTTCGCTCTTTTTATTCTTTTACAAAGTAGATACATATTTATGTATTTCATTTAGCATAGAATCATAAAATTTCTTTGCTTACAAAATTATGTGACGTGAGGAATTCTTTTAAATTTGCATGCTTCGGCATGCTTTCAATATTTTTTCTGTAAATTTATTTAATACTCATACAGATACAGATATAAAGTAAGATCTGCTTATATTGCATTTTACAATTTATGTATGCTTCAGCATGATTCCAGTTGAAGTCCATTTTTATTCAGTAAGTTTGTTTGATACTAATTCATACACATATACATTCTTAAAGATTGGAAATCTAAGTCCAATTTATGTAGTTTATCTATATTTTCTAAATATTTGATAGCTATAGAAATGAATAGAGTGAAGTTCTGTTATAATTGCCATGGGCATATTTTAAAATTTCCCTTGCTAGAGCTTTCGAAATGGAAATTGTACAATTTTCACTATAAAAAGTGATAATATTATGTGTTACTGAATATTACACTGTGTTATAATTTATTTTGAACGCTTAAGTTTTAACAATATTTCATACAGGCCAACAAGTTTAGAGAATTTCCTTTATATTAAGTTAATTATCTTTCTTAAGACCTATCATTTCTAATCATTCCTTCAAAAATACAAACCAAACTAGATTTTTCCTGTTTAATTTTATTTTTTACTTTCATTAAATTTCAACATTTTGTTCATCTTCAAATTATTATATTTAGCAGCTTTTTCTCATTTGTTGAGTTAACTTTAATCGGAAACATTTAAATAGTGAGATGAACTTTTATATTGTATACGAGTACATTAAGTAATTCTTTGTATATTTCAATACACTTATATGAACCATCATCACATAATTCCTTTGGATGATCTATTAAATCATTCTACTATTGATGCTTTCATATTAAGTAATATTAATATTCTACTTATGCACGAATTTTCCACTGTCTATTAAAAAATTCTTTACAATCACCCATTTGTAAGTTTTTTTTTACTCGTATCATTTCAAAAACATTTTCCACAGCGTAGGTTTTTTCGAGTGCAACTTTTATTTTCAACGGTATTGACCATAGAAACTTTGTGAATGAATCATTTACAGTCTACAATAATCAATAATTTCTATTTTCTGTAGAATAGTTTCCCATTTCACCTAAATCAACTCCATAAAAGATCAACTACTCCTTTCATTACGTATCTGCAATGCACAAACAATTTTTGAGATTTATTATAGAGTTCGTTTACTAAATTTCTTTTTGAAGACATTAAGTTGTTTCACAGATTTTGTTGGAGAGTGTTGTGATCTACTTGATGCACTTTCAGCTATTTATACTATCATGTAGTTCATTTTCCAATCTATAAATTTTATCGTTTAGCTGTTCAATTTGTTTTTTCAAAAGATGATTAAATTTTTAGTATTTGTTTTTTTAATTTTATAACTATCTTCTATCTCTAATTGTATTTCACGTTGTACTCCATCAATTTGCATTTTAATATATTCTTGAATTATATTAATTCCTTAAGCTATATTATTAATTTGTCCTATGGTTTATCGATTTGAGTTTCCAGAAACAATTTACTGATAACATCATTCTCCGTCAGTGAATGATGCTGATTCTATCCATGTATTAGTAGAAATTATATATTTTATATAGTTTTCAAAATCGAATTTCTCATAGTATTTCCATGTTTTATTATCAATCAATAAAGAAAATAAAGCTCCTATTAGAGTCCATATTTGACCACCAACTTGTATTTTATCTTCATTAAGTTTGAGGTTACTATCACCAAATTTCCATTCATTATTGAAATCTTTATGTGGATTATAGTTTGTATCTAATTCATTTCTTCCTTCCAAGACTGATAAGTCAGTATAAGTGTCATCGGTATTGGAAGTCTGTGAGTAAAAATCATCTTCATCATAGTCATCATCATTCTCATTATTAACATCATTAAACAAGATGGTATTATCGAATATTGTTCCTTCTGCTAGTTTCTTTGGTGTACTTGACTCTATCTTGACTGATGGCTTCTGAGACTTTAAACTTGTATTATTTTCAACTTCTGTCTTCATTTTACTTTCTTCTTTCATGGGAATTCTTTTAATTTTGTTAGAACTATTTATGAATTCTTTGAGTGGTTTTGTTATAGGTTTAAATGTATCTCTTAGTTCTTCACATATATCTATTTCACTAGTTTTTATACTACGAAGCTTTTTCTTCAAGACATTTCTTGTCAACACCAACTGTTTTAAAATTTTCTCATCCATGTTTAGCAAATAATAGGTATCAGCTATTAGATCAGGCATCAGATATGGTTATCAGGTAGCTGGTCTGGTTTTCAGATCAGCTTATCAGGACCTGGTCTGGTTTTCAGATCAGCTTATCAGGACCTGATCTGGTTTTCAGATCAGCTTATCAGGACCTGGTCTGGTTTTCAGATCAGCTTATCAGGACCTGATCTGGTTTTCAGATCAGCTTATCAGGATCTGGTCTGGTTTTCAGATCAGCTTATCAGGACCTGGTCTGGTTTTCAGATCAACTTATCAGGACCTGGTCTGGTTTTTAGATCAGCTTATCAGGACCTGGTCTGGTTTTTAGATCAGCTTATCTGATTCAGATTGGGTTATCAGTTTACAAGTAGGTGGCCATTTATAACATTTAGATGAATGGAGTTTTAGGTCAGATGAAAAACGAAAAAGTAAACTTTTATGTAGTCAAATTCTCTTTTTTTCTATAACGATCATCGTTTAATTCAATATCGTTGTTTATAAATAAAATCCATATTTATCCTTCCAACATGCTTTATATTTGTCTCATCTTACTTAAAAATTATAATTACATTATGATTATCTAGTATCAAATGTTTGGTGATTCTGGTAAAAGTTTGACATCAGCAGAATGCATCAACATTCTTATCTCACTCCATACAAAAATATGATTCTCACATGCAACATCGTTAAATATCATATCGAAATTACCTTTAGCTTTGTTAGGAGAAATAACAGATTCAGTATCTGTAAATGTATAATATCCCATTCCTTTAATTAATGAAATTATGTAATATCTTTAAGTATCCATATTTCGGTTGATAGAGAGATTTTGAGTATTAATATGTAGATGTTTTAAAATTTTAGTCCAGTAAGACTTTTTAGCAAGCCAATCATAACATATTCTTTTTTATTTTATTTTTTTACAATTTGACAGACCAACTCTTTTTGCGCAAATAAAATTTGGTAGAGGGGAACTATGACTTGTTTTTGAACTAACGTTTGATGAATCATCAAAATTTCGTACCATCAGATCTGAAAACTTACTCTCTACTCACTCTATTCATTTCTATAGCTATCAAATCTTTAGAAAATATAGACAAACTACATAAATTTGACTTAGATTCCCAATCTTTAAGAATGTATATGTGTATGAATTAGTATCAAAGGTAAGGCATGCATGCTAGCAAAATATATAAATCTGTTAGGAGGTGATCATTAATCTGTAGACAGCAATTGTATCTGGATCAACCCAACTCATGAATGAAATTTATAGAGATATGGTTGATGGTGATGAGGACGTTTTTTAAGTAAGAGATGATTACATCTGAATGTGATATAACCCAGCAAACCTCATGTAGAAAAACTCGATGTAAAAATTCTCTCAAACATAGATATTCTAATGTTTCTGACACTATAAAAACACCGACGGTGAATTGATGGTGGAGGTAACTGAGTTATTTGAGATCGATTTTCTAGAATAGTTGATTATTAAACATGTATTTCTTTGTAGATAAAGTAATTTCTCTATACATACATACATATATTTACCTATATGTATATATGAATACATTTAAAAATTACATAAATATTCTCTTTTTCAAGTAGTAAAATCTGAAAAAATAGTAGTGACACTATAAAAGAAAAAAAAAATATTAAAAAGAGAGACTGAGTGATCAACTGATACGTACACTTTGTCTGGCAGGTAAATAAAGGGCACTTAAAAATATCAGAAATATATGCACAATACGCTGAACTTTAATAAAATGAAAAAAAAACATCTAGAACATCAAATAAAAGCCATAGGCGAGTAACCTTCATTAGATAAACATAAACCTTATTAATGAAAATATATTATCAGTATGAAGTAACACAATTCGAGGAATTAAAATTTTAAAATTTAATTGTCCCTTAACGCTGACAAAGAGTAGACAAATATTTTGACATAGAAAGTCATCTTGTATACTAGAGGAACCGTTGAGAGGCCAGACCTAAATGGTAAGAAAACGATTTCGTTTTCTGTTGATCGCTATTCAAGAAGAAAACAAGTTTCCTCATTATGATTTAACTAATTTAAAAGTACATTTAAATTCAGTCTAATATCCAAATGATGATGATCTTAACATAAAAATTAAAAATAAACGTTATATAATTCTGTATTATATGTACTCGTATCTAAGATTCCAACAAAGCTATTATATGAAAGAATCTTAAGCACTTCCAAATGCACTAAAGTTTAAGATAAAAGTTCCTTTTATTCAATAGAGGACCAATTGATATATAAATTTAATATGAAACATCAAGCAAGGACCTCAGCTACTGCATTTTTACTGATGATCGAATAATAGAAAGTCCGGAAAGTCTTATAAATTAAGTAATATGAATGAAAAAATGGTTTTAATAGACGAGTAAGGTTTCGAATGATTTTCATTACAAAAAGAAGTAGCGGATGTTTTAAACAATAATGAGTATAACAATTTCATTATAAAACCACCATTTGATTTTAAATGTTTATCAATAAAAAGGAAAGAGAAGCAAAGTGGTTAACAAAAAACTATCCTCACCTAAGCTGGACTGCTGGATCAGTTTCACTTCAAAGCGTTTGTCATTTTTTAAAAGCCAATGTAAGATGTTCTAAAATATATGTAAAAGGTTAAGAAAAAAGATGATAGTTGGAAAAAATTTTACACCGAAAAATTTCTAACGTTGACTATATAGGCTACATCAACTTTAAACAAATGGAAATAAAATATATTAAATATTTATACTATAGTTACTACAACTAGAGAGGAATCCAATTTTACTTAAAACAGAAACTCCTCACAAACTTTTAAGTAAATACATCTAAAAATTAAAAGAACGTTTTTTTAATTTCAAATAAAAAAACTATGGAGATATTTCACATCTATACACAAAAGACTAGGCGAATATTTACAACAGCATCAACAAAAGACCGCACATGACAAAAAAAATGTATTTAAACAGGGAGCTCCAGACTTATTTGTATGTATGTCTAAAATCAATTTTTAGGTACATATGTACACATATTATCAAATTTCTTACCCATGCTCAAGTATTTATTGGATTTTAACAATCACACTTACAAATCTACATCATGAAAACATACAAACCGTTCTCCAAGCTATTGACGCTTGAAGACGAAAGTCGAAGAAGACAAATGTACTTAAATAAACAAACTTATCACAGACCAGTCAAACTCTATCGCGCATACACATACACACACACAAAATCGGCACGATCGTACACAAGAATTTTGCAAAATCTGAAATTAATATTTATACAAATATAAACAAATTTCTGATCGATAGACTTTAACACTGGACAAATTTAAGTTTGATAAAATATAAAGCAATCTCATCCTCCAATATGAAAAACATACTAGGATTAGGGAAGTTCAGATATATGTTAATATTTTCTAGCAAAAAATTTTCATATGAGAAATAATTTATTTCTATGTACATATACTAAAATTCATCTACGAAAAATTAAACCTATTTCAACAACGCGCCTCCCCTGACAAATCACAGTCAGCCTAAAGTTCTTACAGATATACATACACAAAATCTCAAGGTAACATACAATCTATCAATCTCACAACCTAAATGACGATCAGCCTTAAACTCATATAGACATACATACACACAAATACGGATACATATACATGAACACCTTCGCCTCACCTCTCATTAATCATGATCAGCCTTAAGCTCCTACAGATATACACACAAATTGCGTGGTTATATATTTCATGAACACTTCGCCCATCATAAATCACGATAAGCCTTAAATTTCCTACAGATATACATACACAAATTCTCAAGGTCACATACAATCGATCAATCTCAACAATCCAAATCATGATCAGCCTTAAACTTCTACAGACATACATCCACAAAAATTTCTACAAACATATAAACTCCCAAATTCCTATAGATACATATTACAATAACACCCCCTGCCTACCTCAAATCAAGGACAGACTTAAACTGCTACATATAAATACATACATACACATACACACATAGGCACATTCTACCTATCTATCACAACAACACCCTCCCCCACCTCAAATCAGAATCAGCCTTAAACTCCTACGAACATACATATACACAGATTCCCACGGATACGTATTACATGAACACTCTCACCTCACCTTTCATAGACAGACAACCTTCAACTCTTACAGACATACATACATATATACATACATGTACACAGATTCCCACGGATACATATTACAACAACCCCCCGCCCTCCACCAGTCGATCTACCTCAAATACATTCCGCCCCCCACCAAGCACAGTTTGGCTTAAATTCCAACAAGCATAAACGCCACCGAAATCCCACGGTTACATATTACAAAACACCCTCACCTACCCAAATCACCGTCAGCCTTAAGGTCTCACAATCTAGACACACCCCGCGCTCCACCAATCACAGCCAGACTTCAATTCCTACAGCTAGACACACCCACAAATTTTCCGTCGGCATTAGGAAAAATCATTTCCATGATCCTCCCATCGGCATTTGACAAAAATAAACATGTTTTCCCGTCGGCATTTGAAAAAATAAACATGTTTTCCCGTCGGCATTCGAAAAAAATAAACATGTTTTCCCGTCGGCAATTGAAAAAAATAAAGATGTTATCCCGTCGGCATTAGAAAATCATATACATATAAAAGCTTCAAACCTATAAACCCCCTTAATGTATTCCCACAAAATATTCCGCGCACAAGTTCCCACGGTCATACATACATACATACATACAAATATACATACACTTAATATAAACAAAAAACAGTTAACGTAAACAAAAAAACTCTTAATGTAAACAAAAAAACTCCTTATATAAACAAAAAACTCCTTATGAAAACAAAAAATTGGACGGACTTATTGAACCACCCTCGAAGGTATCAAATTTCAGAAATTTCCAAGAATTTTAAAATTTGGGTAATTAAAATTAGAAAATTTCACAATTTTAATTGCGGTGTGACACCCAATTCCGTACTATTTACAGTGTGAAGTATCTTCAAACTAAAAGTATAACTGCGTAAGTAGTAGGGAACTGGGGATACTGCGACAATTAAAATTGTGAAATTTTTAAATTTTAATTATCCAAATTTTAAAATTCATGGAAATTTGTGAAATTTGATACCTACGAGGGTGGTTCAATAAGTCCGTTCAATTTTTTGTGTACATAAGGAATTTTTTGTTTACATAAGGAGTTTTTTGTTTACATAAGGAGTTTTTTTATTACTACATACGAGGGCGGTTCAACAAGTCTGGTTTTTTATGACCGTGGGAATTTATATGTATGTATGTTTGTGGGGTGGATTAAGGGGTTTCATAAGATTAAGATTTCATAAGTATACATATATACCAATGGGAAAAATCATGAAAATGATTTTTCCTAATACCAACGGGAAAATCATGAGATGATTTTTCCTAATACCAATGGTGAAATAGTGAAAATAAATTTTTCCTAATGCCGACGGTAATGCATGATAATTTTTCCTAATGCCGACGGCAATGCATGATTATTTTTTTCAAATGCCGACGGCAAAACATGATTATTTTTCCTAATGCCTACGGCAAAACATGAATATTATTTTCAAATGCCGACGGCAAAACATGATTATTATTTCCTAATACCAAAGGGAAAATTGCCGGTGTTGCCAGACTGTAGAAATTTGTTATCGTAATACTATATCAGTAATATCAGAGAAAATAGATTTGATGACTAGTAGGCGATTCTCATATGAATCGTGGGAATGTGTTTGTGTGATTTCCTTACGCTATAAATTGTTTATAAATAAAATAAATTGTTTATAAATAAACTAAATTGTTTATAAATAAAATGTTCTCATGTATGTGAACACCCTAATGCTTGTGTGTGGGTGGTCCAGCTTAATTGTCGCTGGTAAGCATATCTTTTGTTTATTTGTTTAAGAAATATATTTGTATGTATGTATGTATGAATGTATAAATGTATGTATGTATGTATGTATGTATGTATGTATGTATGAATGTATAAATGTATGTATGCATGTTTGAATGTATAAATGAATGTATGAATGTATAAATGTGCGATCGTGGGAACTTGTGCGTGGAATATTTTATTGAATACATTTATATTTTGCAACGTAATCATTTTCTTTGTCTACGATTATTTTAAGGCAGAGGATTTTCATCAGCAGAGAAACAAAAAGTTAATATGCTGCATGGATACTGCTACTAATTTTCGTATAAATACGCCAAATTTTCTAATCACCACATCATTACTTTATTGTATTTAGTAGCATCATCAGTTGTGTTAAAGTGAAATAATAATAATAAAATAATTAAAAATGAGTTCTTCAGCTTATATGTGTAATAGATGTAACAAAGTTTACAAATATCAAAAATCCTTTTTGAATCATCTTAAGACCCATAGTGTGCTGAATCAAGGGGTGGTAAGCGAGGGCACATCTCTTCAAAATCAGCAGCAGCAGCTAAACACTTTTCATCATCATCATCAGCAACAACCATCTCTACAATACCCTCAATATCAACTACTAATGAGTTATCAGCAATTCGTTATGCCTAACTGTTATCCTACACCAATGTCATGGAATAATCAGTTTTTGGGATCAGAAGTGCCAATGCAATATGAGCATTCAAATTACAATTATAATCCCAATTTGATGCAATGGCAACCTCTTAATTATCATCAACAAAAGCAGCAGCAACAACAACAAGCTCAACAACAAGGTGTGGATATCTATGGAGGGACTTTATACAACGATGCTATGGATATAAGTTTACCGGAAAGTGATAGAGAAGTAGAAGTAGAAGAAAGAAGAGAAGAAACTCTGCCAACTCCAATGAGTACTTCACATGCTAGGACAGAAGAAGTCGAAGAGAATGTGAGATATTACAAAATATCGAAAGCGTTCAAAAATCATATCGCCACATACGCAATTCTAAATGAAAAAGATCAAGTTCTCTTGGAAGAATTTATTAAGGAAAACAAGAATATTTTTATTGAGAGGCTTCAAATGAATTTAACTAAGCATATAATTATTAAATTTCATGTGAGTATTGGGGCGGAGTACATCAAAATTGTTGAAGAAGAATTGGAGTTGTGCATAATATCACATGTAGCAAAAATGAGTTTGCTGACGAAGGCAGATAATATAGAAGAGTTATTCCGTAAACAGGTTGAGGAGATTTCAACCAAAATGTCCGAATTTGAAGACCGAGATTCTGGTTGGACCTTGTCACGCATAATCCGAGCAGAAATCAACATCAACAAATCGTCGCTCGTCAAAGGCTCGAATTGGATATCCACACCTCAAAAATTAGAAAGGAAGAAAAGCTTGCATCAACATAGAAAACAGCGATGCATATTGTTTCAAGTGGTGTCTGATTGCTGCAATGGATACCACAAAATTTCAATGCAACAATGCAAAAAGTACTCCCTCTCAATAAAGAACTTTATATATCCCTCTCTTAATTTGCAGAAATGAGCGATGGTCATAAGCTTGAAATAAGATTTCTTGATACAATACGGTTTATGGCTGAGAGTTTGGAATCATTAGCCTGCAATTTGTCGGATAATGATTTCAGCACTATAAGGTCCATATTTCAGTCAGAAAAAGAATTTCAGCTTATTAAGAAAAAAGGTATTTTCCCCTATGAGTACCTAAATTCATTCTAGAAATTAGATGAATGTCAGCTGCCTTCACGCAGTGATTTCTTTAATAAGTTGAACAATAAAGAGTGTTCTTTAGAGGAATACTCACATGCTGTAGAGGTATGGAATACTTTGGTTGCAAGACTATGAAAGATTACATAGAACTTTACTTAAAAACAGATGTCCTCTTACTGACAGATATTTTCGAGAACTTTAGAAAAGTTTGCAAAGGTATTTATGAGCTGGATCCATGTCAATATTATACAGCACCTGGACTTTCCTGGGATGCAATGCTCAAATACACAAAAATTTAATTAGAATTATTGACAGACATAGACATGTAAAATTTTATGAAAAAAGGTATACGTGGGGGAATCGTACAGTGTAGCCAAAGATATTCGAAAGCGAATAACAAATACTTGGAAGATTTCGATAAAGAGAAGCCCTCAAAATTTCTCGTCTATTTAGACGCTAACAATTTGTATGGTTGGACGATGTCGGAATATCTTCCTTATGGTGGGTTCAGATGGTTATCGCAAGACTAGCTGAATCTGGATTATCCCTCTCATTTACACGACTTACATAATGATCTTCCTTCTTGCGCTGAAAATAAAAACCTATGCAAGCGAAGTATAACAAGTTGATAACCGATTTCTCTACAAAGCAATCATACGTGATACACTTTAGAGTTCTGAAACAGTGCTATATTCTAAGCACTTAGTTAGTTAGGCTTAGTTTTAAAGAAAACTCATCGTATTCTAGCATTTAAACAATCTCCATGGTTAAAAGGCTATATTGACCTAAATACCAGACATAGGGCCACTGCTAAAAATGCTTTTGAAAAAAACTTTTTCAAACTTCTCAATAATGCAGTGTATGGTAAAACAATGGAAAATGTGGACAAGAGGAGAGATGTTGTCAATAGTTGGGAGAGAACGAATTGTAATCATTTGGGGGCACAAGATTAGATATCAAAACCAAATTTTGACAGTTTATCTATATTTTCTGAAGATCGAAATAAATAGAATCAAAACCTGCTAAAATAAACCAATTTACTTAGGATTTTGTGTACTGGAGCTTTCCAAATGGAAAATGTATAATTTCCATTACGGGTACATGCAACCTAAGTTTAAGACAAAACTCTCATTAAATTATATGGACACGGACTCTTTTATATATTCAATAAAGACGGACGACTTTTACGCTGACATAAAAAATTACATACAAGAACAATTTGATACATTGGACTATCCTACAGACAATATTTATAATTTTCCACTAGTAAATAAAAAAGTAATTGGTATGATGAAGGATGAGAATTCTGGTAAGATAATGACAGAGTTTGTTGGGCTGCGATCAAAAATGTACTCATTTAGTGTACAGAACCAAAATTACACTAAAAAATCGAAGGGGGTAAAGAGAGCCATATTAGATAAATATAGTTTTGATACTTATAAAAGTAAATAACCATAATAACCAATTCAAGAAACCGTGATGCGAATGGTGAGATGAAACTAGAAAAAACGGCATTCAAGAATAGAGTACAAACTTTCTCATATAAAAATGAGAGGGAGGAAATTTTATTTCCTGAAGAATTTTTTGAAGCAGTGCAAAGAAATACTTTAAAAATATTATCAGATGCCCAAATACGTCATCTGACATTTAAATACAACATGGAGTTGGAATGCGATTATATAAAAATAGTGGATAATGACATACATTCCTGCATGATTTCGCATCGCTCCAAAATGCGATTTATTACAATAAGTGATGATCTTTTGGAAATATTTAAAGATCAAAGTCAGGAAATAACTCGAAAAATGTCAGAGTTTCAAGAGAGGGACAGCGGATGGAGCCTCATTACAATTAAAAAATTATATATAAACATAAATGAGCGGAGTTTGTTAAGGGCTCAGGCTACACCCCACTTCCACGGTGGATTGAGAAGAAAAAAGGATGCTTCAACATTCAAAACAATGACGATTATTGCTTTAAATGGTGCATCATAGCAGCACTCTGTCCCACTGCGATAAATGATGTTACAATAGATATATGTTCCAACATAATAACTATTAATAATAGGACTCTAAATTTTGAGAATTTAGAATTTCCGATGAAAACTAAATCCATCAAAGCGTTTGAGAGTCAAAATGATGACATTAGTGTCAATGTGTTTGGACTAGAAGATAAATGTATCGTTGGACCGTACTATTTATCTGCAAATGAGAAAATCCATCATGTTAATCTTTTGCTGCTATCGAAAGATGGATATTCTCATTATGTCCTAATAACAGATATATCTAGGTAATTATACGAATAAATATACATTTATATTATATAACAAATATTTTTAACTAATTCGCATATAATAATTATATATTTCAGGCTAATAAGAAGTAGCATAACCGGGCACAAAGCAAAAGTTTTGTTATGCAATGCTTGTCTGCAATATTCGCATAACGAAAGGATGATGGAGAAGCATAAGCAAAGCTGTAAAAAAGTTGTTGCCAGTATGCCGACGAAGGTTGAATCTCTTTTAAAATTTGAAAATTACCATAAGCAATTAGACGTGCCCTTTGTTGTATATGCTGACTTTGAGGCATATCTGGAAAAGGTAGAGACAACAGCAGGAGGAACAAGATCTGGTAATATAGAAAAGCACATTGCTTGTGCTTTTAGCTATTATATAAAATGTAGTCATAATGATAATCTAGATAGTTTTAAGATTTATTTTGGTGCTGATGCACCTAGAGTTTTTTTAGTAAATTTAATTAACGACCTGACAGACATTTATATAAACTACTTGTCAAAAATAGTACCAATGACGCCACTAACAAATGACGAAAAACTTGTACATGCTCTGTCCACAAATTGTCATATTTGTGGAAAAATTTTAAGAAATGACAAAGTGCGTGACCATTGTCATTTTACAGGCAAGTATAGAGGGTCAGCGCATAACTCATGCAATCTTCTTTATAGAACTGCTAAGTTTATACCTGTTTTCTTTCACAATTTTTCCTCTTATGATTGTCATTTGTTTATGAAAGAACTTTCGAACTTTGATGGTGATATGAAAGTAATTCCTCTTAATAAAGAATTATACATTTCACTTTCAAAGTTCATTCCAATCGGAGAAAAAGAGAGTTTTGAAATTCGTTTTTTAGACTCTTTCCGATTTATGGCCTCCAGTTTAGAATCGCTCGCAAACAATTTAAGTGATGATAATTTTCACATCCTCAATAAATTATTTGCCCAAAAAGAAGTATTCAATTTAATAAGAAGAAAGGGAGTGTTCCCTTACTCTTATATGGATTCTATGGAGCGCTTTAATGAAACTAATCTTCCCGCACGAGAAAAGTTTTATAATTGTTTAACTAATTCTGAATGCTCTTTGGATGATTACGAACATGCCAAGAAAGTTTGGAAAATCTTTAAGTGTAAAACTATGCTGGATTACACCTTGTTATATTTAAAAACTGACGTTCTACTGCTAACTGACATTTTCCAAAATTTTAGACAGATTTGTTAAAATATTCACAAGCTTGATCCATGTCAATATCATACTGCCCCTGCTCTATCATGGGATGCCATGCTTAAGACCACAAAAATAGAACTAGAACTATTTACTGATATTAATATGTACAATTTTGTGCAAGATGCTATCAGAGGAGGTCTAGTACAATGTTCAAAAAGGTATACTAAGGCGAATAATAAATATATGAAGGATTACGATTGTAATAAGCCTTCAGAATATTTAATGTATTTAGATGCTAACAATTTGTACGGTTGGGCAATGTCAGAGTACTTACCATACGGAAAATTTGAGTGGGTTAATGAGGAAAATCTTCATATTTTAGATGTGAATAATATATCAGACACATCAACTGTGGGATGTATTTTGGAAGTGGATTTAGAGTATCCCCAACAATTACATGATATACATAATGATCTACCTTTTTGCCCTGAAAATAAAACGGTCGGTGATTCTAAATGTAAAAAACTTATAGCTGACCTCACATCTAAATCAAAATATCAAATTCACTATAGAGTGCTTAAGCAATGCCTGAGACATGGGTTGATATTAAAAAAAGTGCATAGGGCATTAAAATTTAAGCAATCTCCTTGGCTTAAACCATATATTGATATAAATACTCACCACAGAACAATAGCAAAAAATTCATTTGAAAAAGATTTCTTTAAATTGCTAAACAATGCGGTTTATGGAAAAACTATGGAAAATATCCATAAACGCAAAGATGTTAAAATTGTCACAGAGTGGGAGACTACAAGGAAAAACCATTTAGGTGCAAGAGCATTGATTTCAAAACCAAATTTTTCGAGTATAACACAGTTCTCGGAGAATATGTTTGCGGTTCAGCTCAAAATAATGAAGTTCAAGTACAACAAACCCATTTATTTAGGGTTTGCGGTATTGGAATTGTCTAAGTGGAAGATGTATGACTTCCATTATCAATATATGCAACCTAAATTCGGAACAAACTTGTCTCTAAATTATATGGATACGGACTCATTTATTTATTCCATAAAAACAGATGATTTTTATGACGATATCCGTCAAGATGTTGCTTCAAGGTTTGATACATCCGAATATCAATCTGACAACATTTTTAATTTACCATTATTAAACAAAAAAGTCCTTGGGATGATGAAAGACGAAAATAAAGGAAAAATTATGAAAGAGTTTGTCGGACTTCGATCAAAAATGTATTCGTTTGAAACTGTTGGGATGGATCAAGTAAAGAAATCCAAAGGAGTAAAAAAATCATGTATTAAGAATTACTCTATTTCCGATTATAAAAAAGCTTTATTTGAAAAACAAATTATTTCAGATTCTATGAATACATTTAGATCGAAATACCATCAGTTGTATACTCAAAAGTTACATAAAGTTGTATTGAGTTATGCTGATGATAAAAGAATTATCGATAAAAACCAGATAAATACAGACAGAAGACATTTGAAGAATTTTATTCAGATAAAGATGATGACATTTTTATGAATATCACTGATTCATATCTAGATTTTATTAACAGTTCATCTGATGACGAGCTTCTTATGAATTTAGATATTTAATTTGTTAATTATTATTTTCATGCTATGTACTTATGAATGTATAAACAGCTCTTTGTAAATAAAACAAATTTGTATATACATATATATATATATTTAGAAAATTTATGTAATTATGTAAATAAATAAAACTTATGTCTATATTGAAATTGAAGCAATGTTTTTTTATTTTAAATAATATTTACGAAATAAAAATTCTATACATAAATGACCACAATTAAATGTATTAAATTTTTGCTTTTGTTGATAATTATATTCAATAGGTGTTTTTAAATAATTAATTATTTCTTGTGGCGGTTGTAAATCTCCAAAACTATCAAAATATTCTTTATACTTATAATTTTTGTAATAGGCTACCCAATGTGTTCCAGGACCTCTGGAATTGTCTAAATTAACAATACCACATTCTTGACTAAATGGCTTTTTAGGCAAACGATCGAGCATAAAAACTCCTCTGAAATATTTAAGTTTTTTACAATATTTCATTATATCTAGTTGAGTTAATGGTCTATTGGGTAGATCACTTAAAGAGGCTGGTTTATAATAAAGTCCATATCCTGTTTTGTATGGTTTTAGATATAAACCTTTTCCCATAGCTATTGATTCCATATGTTGATTATGTCGCATAGCTTCTGCTAGTTGCTTTCTTCCACTTTTTATATCATTCACAGCTTTAGCAATAGCAGATCCGCCTGTAGCTAACCCTCCAAGAGCTGACAAGGCTGTTAAAATTGGAATCAGTGGTAGAAATCCACCGATTTTCGGCACTGGAATAACTCTTGGTATAGTAACTTCAATTCCCTTTTTCCCTTTAAACTTTGGATGTATAGACTTTTGTGCAATCTTGACAGCAGATATTATATTATCTGGTTTTTTCTTTTTTAAAATTTTTAATGCATTTTTAATAGAAGTTGAAAATATTTTTCTGTTATAAATTTTCCTTTTTGTAAACTTTTTCTTAGGTTTTTTGGTCTTATGAACTTTAGTGCCCTTGATACCTAAGCCCATTTTCACTTTAGTTTTCATTGCGTTTGTTACGAGCCAAGCGTGTGCTCTTTCTTTGAAACTGCTATCGCTAGATTTCACTCGTTGCCAGGCTTTTTCAGCTAATTCCTGATCTGCTTGATGTCTTTTGGTAATATCGTTTGTTTTCGAATATGCAATGTCGTGCTCTCTACAAGACGCATCCAATAAATTTATTCCTTTATCCCCTCTCGCTAATCGTTTTTCAAGTTTTGTGCCAGGTCCACAAAACTGATATCCAGGCAAATGCAGCTCAACGGGTAATTTATTAATTAAGTTGTTTACAAAGCCACTTCCAACCTTATACTGACTATGTATAGCTGTCTTACAATAGTTAATAACCATAATAATTAATATTAATATTTCTTTTCTGAATGAATAGTATGACAAGATTCACGTTGAAAATTAAAATGATTGAATTTTGTTATATAAGATTGAATTTATATGAAACTAAATCAGTAGATAACAATATGCGATTAATTAAACAGCCTAAGCAAATAATTATAAGAAATGTTGATGAATCACAAGAAAAGAACACTAAAAACGTACATAGTACATTATTACCAAATTCAATACGAGCACTAATTGTAGGACCTTCAAACTGCGGCAAAACTAACGTTATGATTAGTCTTATAGAAAGTCCTAATGGTCTTAGCTTCAGGAACTTGTATATATATTCGAAGTCTTTATATCAACCAAAATACTGTTACCTTAAGAAACTGATCGATCCGATAAAAGGAATTAATCTTTTTACATTTTCGGAAAATGAAAAAGTTTTAAGTCCCGCTGAAGCAAGTTCTAATTCCATAATTTGATGACGTTATTTGTGGTAAACAAGATAATATAAGAGATTACTTTTGCATGGGTAGACATAAGCATATTGATTGCTTTTATTTATGTCAAACATATACAAAAATTCCCAAACATCTAATACGTGATAATGCGAATATGATTATAATATTTAAACAAGATGAAATGAATTTACGACATATATATAATGATCATGTTATAGGAGATATGTCGTTTAAAGAATTTACGGATATATGTAGTGAGTGCTGGAAAGATAAATATGGATTCGTTGTTATCAGTAAGGATGACGCGGTAAATAAGGGACGATATAGAAAAGGTTTTGATAAATTCATACAACTGTAATTGGTTTTATCCAGAAGCTGATCATATCTAGATAAAAGCAGATCCAAAGTAGATATAGACCAGATACAAACCATATACCAGACAAAAGCAGATATAAAGCATATAAAAGGCAGATATAAAGCAGATATAAAGCAGATAAAAAGCAGATAAAAGCAGATAAAAAGCAGATATAAAGCAGATAAAAAGCAGATAAAAAGCAGATAAAAGCAGATAAAAAGCAGATATAAAGCAGATAAAAAGCAGATAAAAGCAGATAAAAAGCAGATAAAAGAAGATAAAAAGCAGATAAAAGCAGATACAGAGCAGTTAAAGCAGATACAAAGCAGATAAGAGCCGATATAAGGCAGATAAAAGCAGATATAAAGCAGAAAAAAAGCAGATACAAACCAGATCAATATCAGATACAAAGAAGCTCACAACCAGATACAAACTAGTTTGAAATGAATAATAACAAATTATTAAAAGATATTGTTAAAACAAGAACGATATTAAAAGAAAAACTAAAAAATTTAAAATTAAACGAAGTAGATAGACTTAATTTACTGGAAGATACATTTGAGCCTATAACGAAACCCCTAAATAAGTTAATTAAAAAAATTGATGATGATTATCAATCCGATGATTTATTGAAAGATACCTATACACCTACAGCAAAGCCTTTAAATAAGATAATTAAAAAAACATCTGATTACAAATCAGATCCTTATCAATCAAATAATGATATATCAGATTCAGAACTTCCATCACTACCATCCGATGATAGTTCTGATAACTTTGATGATGCTGAGGGTTATGATGATAATATGATTAAATACATACCAACCAAAAAAAGAAAACTAGATTTACAAATAGTTAGCGAGGATAATGACGATGATAAAAACAACTATAAGGTAATCGAAGTTGATAATAATAAGTCCTCACTAGTCAAAAATGTAGAACTGCTCCTGCATAATAAAAAAATAGATATGGTTTATGGATTCAACATAGATGAAAGCGGAAACTGGCGATATGCAAATAATGAACTAAATTTTAATGCAGATAATTCTATTGGAATAGGAAATACAAAGTGGAAAATGACTCCAGGATTATTCGAATTAGTTTTTCATTCAAAACCTATACATTATACAAAAAATGATTTGAAAAATTACAAAGAACTTTTAAAAAGTACAAATGCATACAAACGACAATATCAAATGGTCAAATTAAAGGTACACGAGCATATAAATATATTAATATAATAAAACATTTATTTACTACGAAACCAAATGTTTTAAAGAAAGGCAATGGATTATTATTAAAAACTGCAGATAATCGTAAATCTAATAATCATAATAATCACAAAAACGAAATAATTTCGATTGTTGAAGAATTGAGAGAAGCTGACATAATATATTAAAAATGAGTTATATAAATAAGTTTGAAGAAAGTTCCATTAAGAATAATATAAATAATTTAAAGTTAAGTACGTACAAACATAATTTCCAAATTTCCAAACCATTAAGGATCAAAGTGAGGAACTTAAAAACGATTATAATTCACAATTAAACGTTGTCAGAAGAGATGTAAAAGTATTACGAGAGTTGATTACAAAAGGTATCGATGACGATGTCAAAGCTATTGAAAAAGTAGTGAAGGATCAAGTTCATTTTGCAAATGAAGGCTTTTTAAAGAATATCGAGGAAAGATTTGATAATATTGAAGAATTTATATTTAAGTCAATAAATAAAAATGCTATTGTAGATGTTGTTAAAAAACGAAAACTCGAGCTTCCTAAAATCAAAGGATAAACTTGTATATAAACATATGGAATTTCCGTTTACATATTAATAAGAAACAACTAGCATAAAGGAAATGAATTCAGATAAGAGAGAAATAGTTAATGAACTGCACAAACAAGCGCGAAAAAATTTTAAAAGAAGACGAGTTATAACGAAGGGAATTGATGATTTATGGCAAGCAGATTTGGTAGAAATGGGAAATTATGCAGTACATAATAACAGATATCGATATCTCCTAACAGTAATAGATACCTTTTCAAAGAAAGCTTGGGCTGTAGCATTAAAAAATAAAACTGCATCAAACGTAACGGATGCTATGAAAAGTATTTTCACTAACAACAATAGAAAACCAAGAAATTTACAAACAGATGACGGTAAAGAATTTTTCAATAATCAATTTCATCAACTTATGCAATCGAATGATATTAATCACTATTCAACGTATAGTGTTCTTAAGGCATCCATTGTAGAAAGATTCAATAGAACTCTTAAAGGAATGATGTGGAAAGAGTTTAGTTATCAAGGAACATACAAATGGATCAACATATATAAACAACTTGTTGATAAATATAATAACACTTACCATAGAACAATACAGATGACTCCAAATGAAGTAAATTCATCAAATGAAAATTTATTGTTGAATACAGTCTACAACAATTTAAAAGTATTTAAAAAACCCAAGTTTAAAGTAAATGATAATGTTCGAATAAGTAAATATAAGCATACATTTGAAAAAGGTTACACACCAAACTGGACAACAGAAATATTTAAAATCAAAACTATAAAAAACACTAACCCTAATACCTATATATTACAAGACTATCAAAATCATGAAATTAAAGGTGGTTTTTACGAGCATGAGCTAATGAAAACTAAATTTCCAGAAACATATTTAATTGAAAAAATTTTAAAAAGAAGAAATAATATGGTTTACGTTAAATGGTTGGGATTCTCGTCAGAACATAACTCTTGGATTAATATCGACAATACATCATCATAAAAATCATTACAAAATTTATTAATAATTTATTCGCTCATCAGCCGTTAAAATGTCAATTACATTAACATTAAATGGAGACTCTTCATATCTTGTTGCAAACTATTTTCCACCAATCGAACTAAATGAAAACTATGTTTGTGGCTTAATTAGTTTCGATACGTATCACTCAATCCCAAATGTTGATGTCGAAAACAATTTATTTCATATTGGGAATCATGAAATAGAAGTTCCAGTTGGCTCATATGAATTATCAGATATAGCTGAAGTATTAGCAAATAAATATCACAATATAAATGCAACAGGATCGCTTGATGTACGAGCAAATTATAATACTCTACAAACATGTATAAAAAGTACTACAGATTCAATTTATTTTAATAAAAATAGATCAATCGGATCTTTATTAGGGTTCAGTACAAAAGTATTAGAGCCTGGCGTGGAACATTACTCTGATAAAACAATAGATATAACCAAAATCAATACAATAATTGTTGAATGTAACATTGTAGGCGGATCATATATAAATAACATGTCTGCATATATTTTGCATCAGTTTTCACTTACCGTCAGTCCAGGATATAAAATAACTGAGGCTCCAACTAATGTAATATATTTAGCTGTGAGTTCAAGAGCAATAAATAGTCTTATTTTAAAAGTTGTTGATCAAGACGGAAACTTAATAAATTTCCGTGGTGAAAAACTAACAATGCGATTGCATTTAAAACCCATGAGAGAATGATTATATATAATAAAACTGACTTGCAAAAGCATTCACCATTCATTCTAACCTTATCAACGGAAGACGAGACTGGAAAGCTATCGAATTGCAATCAATCAAAAAAACAGAAAAAACGTCAAATTAAAGAAATAATACAACAGAAACAAAATATTAGTCTTAGTGAGGCTAATAAGGAGTTTTTAAAAAATTTGGGGTTTCATCTAAAAATATAAACGTAAAGATAAAGGAACAATGAGCAGCATTATTAACATTTTACAAAAACCGCAATTTGATAACTCCATTATCAAGAAAGAGTACCACAGCTACACATCATATTTACAATCATTTCAAAATAATGATGAAATTCGTATATCAATTCAAAATCAAGACTTGTATGTTTTACCAAGTGAAAGTCTTCTATACATAGAAGGGCTTGCTACAAAGGATGACTCATCAGTTTCTACATCCATACGGCTCTTAAACAATTGTATGGCACATCTATTTGATGAAATTCGTTATGAAATTAATGGCATAGAAATTGATCGCACACGCCATTTAGGTATTGCAACAGAATTAAAAAACTATATCTCGCTGAATAAATCTGAAAGTGACAGTCTACTAAATGCAGGATGGTCTCCTTTTAACATTGATAATCTTACACTTGAAAAGGGTTATTTCAATTTTTGTGTACCATTAAGATATTTACTCGGATTTGCTGAAGACTTTAATAAAATTATAGTTAATTCTAAGCATGAGTTGATACTTTTACGATCTAAAGATGATGGACAAGTTCTTAAATCTCAAACGACAGCTGAAAAAACTAAGTTATCAATTTTAAATATTACTTGGAAAGTACCACACGTTCAACTTGCTGATGCATACAAATTGCAGATGCTTAAAACAATAAACAATCGCCATCCATTAAGTATATGTTTTAGAAGTTGGGACATGTATTACTATCCTCTACTTCCAGAAAGTACAACAGTTTTGTGGAATGTTAAGCTAGCTACCGAAAATGAGAGACCGCGTTTTTTATTATTGGGTCTTCGAAATAATGATAATAAGTTTCAACATTGCGATTTAAGTGACATTAAAGTACATCTTAACTCTGTTACATATCCTTATGATGATTTAAATCTAAAATTCGATAGAAATCGTTTTGCAATTTTATACGACATGTACTTAAAATTTCAACAAAGTTATTATTCACGTGATCCCCAACCATTATTAACCCCAGAAAATTTCAAAACTATGGCGCCAGTAATAGTTTTAGATGTTACTCATCAAAATGAATCAGTTAAAACTGGACCTATTGATATTCGTATTGAAATAAAAACCTTGAAAAATATTCCGCCTAATACAGCTGCATATTGTTTGACTATACATGATAAGATGTTTGAATATATTCCTCTTACAAATGAAATAAGAAAAATAATGTAAATTTAATATTTAGTTAAAAAAAAAATTAAATAAATATTATTATAATAAAAATTACATAAATAAATATAAAATTCTTTTTTGATTATATATATATATATATATATATATATATATATATATATATATATATAAGAAACATGAAATCAAGTAAGTATGTGTGTGTACTTATGTCATGGGAGCTTATATGTAATTGGTTAAAAAGTATAAATAGCAAACTTAAGAATGTTAAGCTTTATTCACAAATACTTCGTACAAGTACTTAGTCATAATCGATTGTAAGAATGGTGCTAAAAGATATATATGATTTCTTGAAAAGATGCTCCCATATTGTTTCGGATGAAGATAAAAACAAACTCATTAATATTCAATCCCAACTAGAATGCGCCAATAAATTGAAGACTAAGAAAAATAAATTTGGAGAACATTATGAAGAATGTGCTTGGTCGGACGATAATACAACATGTGGGCCCGACACTTGCTTCTGCTTGCACTATAGACGGAAAAATATGGAAGCGGAAGAAGTAGCAAAGCAACTGATAACAACATATTATAATATTTATAATGTTACTAAATGTAAAAATTGCAATTTCAATCAAATGTAAACTATAAAGTTATAGCAAAGGCTAACTAAAATTAAAACTCAATTTTATTTCTTGTCTACATTTTTATTTATTTACTTATAAGGTTAATAATCTTATAATATATATATATATATATATATATATATATATATATATATATATATATATATATATATATATATATATAGAAAGTTAAATAATAGTGTTCCCAATAGCTTCACATTGGGCTGCTATATAATCCAAGACTTCGTCATTACCATCATGCAGCATCTCAATTAAAGCTACTGTATTGTCGAGTAGCTCATCATCTGTGTTTTCATACAGAAATAGAAGCCGCTTCACATCTATCCTCGGCAGGATTATTACTTCTTTTATCTCTACTTGAGCTCTTGTTGATCGAGTGTTTTCATTTCTGTTGATAAATGACATTTTTGTTATTCACTTAATTTGTCTAATTTGTTGAAAAGTCGAAGTTAGAATAAACATAAGTTTCTTGTTTTAAGCAAGAAGGCTTGAGTTTTTCTTTCGCAGTTTACTGTCAGCTGATCACCAACTGATTTTTTCCTGCTGAAAAATCAGCTGATCATCACCTTATTGTTATTTTGATTGTAACGAAATATTAAAAAACCATAGTATATCTCTCTTGCTCTGGAATTGTTTTTATACATATCAATAGAATGAGATAACAGTGCAAACATATGTACTATTAGGCTTGCTAATTTTTTGTTAGGTGACTTTCAGCTGATCATCAACTGATTTTCCAGCTGATCACTAGCTGATCATATGATCGTCACCTGATCATCATCTTAATAATTGGAATACTTTACGCAAAAGCAATGTATCTATTTAATGCTCTGAAATTATTTATAATAAAATTAAACAACTTCAATTACAATAATATTTGTTTTTATTTTATAATTATTTTTCTTAACATATGTATAAAAGTACAAACATTTATAATTACATTCGTTTTGATAATAAATAATATTTTTTTATTAAATTTTCTATTTGTACTATATTTTGATTTTTATCCTTCAAGTAATCCTCAATAAGTTGGACATGATCCTTAAATATTAGTCCGTCAAAGTCCTTTAGAAATTTGCAAATTGAATATGTGGACATCCTGCTTATATTTCAAGGTAAGGGTAAAAGTCGACTAATACATCTTTTTAAAAATTTCGTGGCTTATATACAGTTTCAAAACAAATATTTTATTATATTTTGTTCAACGAAATTTGACAACATTGCGTTTTACAAAATAAGGCTTTATTTCAAATTATAGTTACTACATTTTAATAAAGTTTTGGAATTTTGCCTCCTTCCCAAGGAAAAAAGGGTTGTGAATTTGGAATGTAGAAGCCTTCATTGTCTTCAATAGTTTTTTCGTTCTCCTCAGGAAGTATCTCTGCCAATTCTAATGTGTATGAATAATTTTCTAGTTTCTTTGTTAAAGAAAATTTTTCATCCTGAGCCCCTTCAATTACTTTGTCTTCTAAGCTATTGTAGCGTTTGGGAAGATATAGCATTCCATCCTCGAGTTCTGCAATCACTATATTTCCATATTTAGTCTTATGACGAAACATCATTATCACTTTATATGGCTTTGATGGTTGTAAGTCCTTCACAGATATATACGATTTTGCTTTCAGTTGATTAAAAGCCTCAACAACCTCAATGTTTGTAATATTTTTGGAAGTCATAGTTGACTACTGAATGATTGTAATGAGTTAATGAATATTAATATTTTAGAAGCTGCGTTTTTATATCAATTTATTTGGGACACACTTAAAAATTTTTTAATCAGGAGAGTTTTGTTTTCTGAAACTCAAATTTTGATCTCTTAATATTTTTATGCATACCTTCATAATTACTCTGACTTAATTTCTACATAATGAAAAATGCCTCCTCTTATGTTTTAAATAATTTATTTCAAATAATTACATTATATACAAATGTTCACAAATATGCATCTTCATATGCATTGACTTATTCATTTAAACATACATATGTAAAAAATGTTTATGTATAGTTATGTGCAGAAACAACATTAAATTCATTTAAGAGTAACAAAAAACATACAATTACTATACAAGGCTTGTTAAAATAAAATTATTCCTTCAATTTTTATATTTTCATCCCAAAATAAATCAAAGGAATCCTCTTTTCTCTTTTTCTTCTTACCAGCCAACAGTAATAAAAAAGGAAATTTATAGCATTTAAGAACAACAAATAAATGCACAATTACTACACAAGGCTTGTTAAAATACAAAATTTTCCTTAAATTTTTACACTTTCATCCCAAAATAAAACAAAAGAATCCTCTTTTCTTCTTACCAGACAACAGCAATAAAAAAAGCAAATTTATAAACGTACAGATAATAGCATATGTAAAATGATAAGCAACCGACATCTCAAACTAAAGACCGTGTTTATAATTATAAAAACAAAAAAGGTTTCTATTGACTATTTCAAGTTAATTTAAGAGACAGACAATAGACAACTATTATTAAAGAGACAAACCGACATACAAACATAAAGGCTCGTTAAACAAAAGTCATCCCTAATGTTTCATCGCATCAAGTGTGCAATGAAAATAAAAATTCTCTTCAACAACATTAAACATTTTTGTATGCACTTGCATTTCACACAAAAAAAAAATCATCCCAAATTTTCATCTCTAAAATCATCCAAACTAAAAAACCATCCCAAAAATTCATCCCAAAAAGATGATTTTTTTCATCTCATACCCCAATTCCCTACTACTTACTTTGAAAAAAATTATTTTGATATGGTAATGGAAATGGTTGATCGTTGTAAAAATGAAACACAAAAAGAAAAACAACATCTTACTGAAGCTGCAGCATAATGACATAAAAGAAATGATGATTCAACAGTAACAAATATTTTTTGAATCGCAACAACAAAACTCCTTTCAAGATTCAGAACAAATGTACAATACTTCAAACTTAAAAAATTAAGCTCCGAAAGAAAATACACTTCGGTTCATTTAAATAACAACAGCAAAAAATTTATATGTTACTGCGAATTTTTGATCAACCAAGCAAAACAAAAATATGGAATTATTTATTTAGATATTTTGTTTTATTGTTTATTATTATTGAGAAATTTTCTTTTTTTTAATGTTCTTGTAATATAATTATTAAATTTTGAAAAAAAACTGCTAAAAAATTAAAAAAAAAATAGTTCATTTGAATAACAACGGCAAAGAAAATTTGAAAAACATAAAACTTATTCACTAAATTAGATTTTATTGCTAACAACTATTTGGTTTCACGTATTATCTAAAGTTTAGTAATGAGTGTTGCCTCCATGGTGCTTTATAACCTCAAATATGCGACTTGGAATGCAATCGTAGAGAGTTTTAAGGTAATCTAAGGAAATCTCGTCCCAAGCTATCTCAATTGCATTGATCAACGAATGGAACATCTTCATATTGTTTACCTCCTTCATAAACTTTCCGTGAAAGCCATCCCCAGACGTTTTCCACTATGTTTAAGTCTGGTGAGTAAGGTGGCCAGTCCATCAACGTCACATTTTGGTCACTTATCCAGGCTTTTACCGCTCTGGCATTGTGTATCGGAGCGTTATCCTGTTGGAAAATCCAACGCAAAGGTCCAAAAATGTTACTGCATTCCGGAAAAGCTTGTTCCAGAATATTTTTGTATTGTTCTGCGTTCAGTTTTGTCGTTTTAAATTGTAGTTTAATCACGCTATAGTATGATAAGGCACCCCATACCATAATTCCACCAATGCGACTGTGTCGACGGCTTAATATTACTTCTTCTTTCCTCATTTCATGGTAATAAAAATTATACCCGTCAGGACCATCCAGGTTAAATTTTTTTTCATCAGAAAAGACAACAGTGTGCTATTCGGTATTCCACGTCATGTGAACTTCTGCAAAATTCAATCGTTTTTCTTTGTGAATGGGTTTTAATACCGGTTTTTTTTAAGTTTCATTCTCTGGATATGCGGAGCATCCACAATCAATCGCCAAACAGTCGAAATACTAGAAGAAACTCCGGCTTTCGCCTTAATTTTTGGTATGGAATCAAAGGAATTAGATGCTATTCTTAAAATTGCACGCTTGTCTGTTGGCGATAAGATACTTGCTGGTCTTCCATGTTTTTCTCATAGGAACTCTGATTTTTGATGTAATTGAAGACAACACGAGCACTTCTTCCGATTTTCTCTCCAATTTTTCTAAAGGATAACTTTTGTTCAAAATAGGCTTCAATTTTTCCTCTTTCTTCTTGTTAATGGCTTTCCTCGTCCCATTTTAAAAAAGTTTTTATTTTATGAAGTGCAATTTATCAAGCTAATTAAGACTGACAGATTTTTCAGTTACTCATTCGCACAAGAATATCAAAAACCAGCAAGTGTTGTTATTCATATGAACTATTTGAAAATCACATTTTTCTCCATTTGAGTATGCTTTGTACGCTACATACATAACGGGACTTTTTTATTCTTCTTTTACACATTTTCTTGAACCAGTGTGGTCACCTAATATAATATGTAAGCACATACAAATCGGATTTTGTTACTTTTCTCGAAATGTCAAGTTTTAGCAATAACATTCACTGTTGTTATTTAAATGAACTACAGTGTATAAAAACGAACTTGCTATAATACACTTCCGAAAAGAAATACAAAGATTAGAAGATTCTTTGACAAATATTTATAGTGAAAATATTTCAATAATAGAACATAAAAAAGTATTTGGGAACAAAATGGTAAACATTAAAAATATTTACCATGAGCTAAAAATTAATCACAATGTCGTAGAAGACATTGATGAAGAATTGCAACTGATTGAAAAACAATGTGAAGAAGCCTTAAATAACATATTAATAAAAATCTCTGTTTTAAATAAGAAAAAAGGCATTTGTACTGGAAGCAATAAAGATGCCAATCTTAAATGGTGACATCGAAGAGTGGCCCACATTTAAAAATATGTTCGATCAGTTTATACATATGAGTAAGCTTCCAGCTGTAGAAAAATTGATCAGGCTGAAAAATCATGTGAGAGGAGAAGCATTAAAAATAATTCAGAATCTCTCACGAAGTAGCCTGGGATATTTTAATCCAACGGTATAATAATAAAAGAATATTGTTCACGAAAATAGTGGATAAAATTTAAGATCCACCAAGTGCAAATATGAATACGGCTAATAGCTTGAGACACTTGCTAAATATTACAAATCAAGGAATTCAATTAGAAGATGCTGATCCAATTATATTCAGGATTATATTGAAAAAGCTAGACAAAAAAGGTCTCGTGTTATATGAGGAAAGCACCAAAAAATGTAAAGATATTCAAAAATTAGATGATGTAATGAATTTTATTGAACTACAGTAGTAGTAGTAGGGAATTGGGTGTCCCACCGCAATTAAAATTGTGAAATTTTCAAATTTTAATTACCCAAATTTTAAAATTCTTGGAAATTTGTGAAATTTGATACCTACGAGGGTGGTTCAATAAGTCCGTCCAATTTTTTGTTTACATAAGGAGTTTTTTGTTTATATAAGGAGTTTTTTGTTTACATTAAGTGTTTTTTTGTTTACATTAACTGTTTTTTGTTTATATTAAGTGTATGTATGTTTGTATGTATGTATGTATGACCGTGGGAACTAGTGCGCGGAATATTTTGTGGGAATACATTAAGGGGTTTATAGGTTTGAAGCTTTTATATGTATATGATTTTCTAATGCCGACGGGATAACATCTTTATTTTTTCAAATGCCGAAGGGAAAATATGTTTATTTTTTTCGAATGCCGACGGGAAAACATGTTTATTTTTTTCAAATGCCGACGGGAAAACATGTTTATTTTTTTCAAATACCGACGGGAAAATCATGGAAATGATTTTTCCTAATGCCGACGGAAAATTTGTGGGTGTGTCTAGCTGTAGGAATTGAAGTCTGGCTGTGATTGGTGGAGCGCGGGGTGTGTCTCGATTGTGAGACCTTAAGGCTGACCGTGATTTGGGTAGGTGAGGGTCTTTTGTAATATGTAACCGTAGGGATTCGGTGGCGTTTATGCTTGTTGGAATTTAAGCCAAGCTGTGCTTGGTGGGGGGCGGAATGTATTTGAGGTACATCGACTGGTGGAGGGGGGGGAGTTGTTGTAATATGTGTCCGTGGGAATCTGTGTACATGTATGTATATATGTATGTATGTCTGTAAGAGTTTAAGGCTGTCTGTCTATGAAAGGTGAGGTGAGAGTGTTCATGTAATACGTATCCGTTTGAATCTGTGTATATGTATGTTCGTAGGAGTTTAAGGCTGATTCTGATTTGAGGTGGGGGAGGGTGTTGTTGTGATAGATAGGTAGAATGTGCCTATGTGTGTATGTGTATGTATGTATTTATATGTAGCAGTTTAAGTCTGTCCTTGATTTGAGGTAGGCGGGGGGTTTTATTGTAATATGTATCTATAGGAATTTGGGAGCTTATATGTTTGTAGAAATTTTTGTGCATGTATGTCTGTAGAAGTTTAAGGCTGATCGTGATTTGGATTGTTGAGATTGATCGATTGTATGTGACTTTGAGAATTTGTGTATGTATATCTGTAGGAAATTTAAGGCTTATCGTGATTTATGACGGGCGAAGTGTTCATGAAATATATAACCGCGCAATTTGTGTGTATATCTGTAGGAGTTTAAGGCTGATCATGATTAATGAGAGGTGAGGCGAAGGTGTTCATGTATATGTATCCGTATTTGTATGTATGTATGTCTATATGAGTTTAAGGAGATTGAGATTGATAGATTGTATGTTACCTTGAGATTTTGTGTATGTATATCTGTAAGAACTTTAGGCTGACTGTGATTTGTGAGGGGAGGCGCGTTGTTGAAATAGGTTTAATTTTACGTAGATGAATTTTAGTATATGTACATAGAAATAAATTATTTCTCATATGAAAATTTTTTGCTAGAAAATATTAACATATATCTGAACTTCCCTAATCCTAGTATGTTTTTCATATTGGAGGATGAGATTGCTTTATATTTTATCAAACTTAAATTTGTCCAGTGTTAAAGTCTGTCGATCAGAAATTTGTTTATATTTGTATAAATATTAATTTCAGATTTTGCAAAATTCTTGTGTACGATCGTGGCGATTTTGTGTGTGTGTATGTGTATGCGCGATAGAGTTTGACTGGTCTGTGATAAGTTTGTTTATTTAAGTACATTTGTCTTCTTCGACTTTCGTCTTCAAGCGTCAATAGCTTGGAGAACGGTTTGTATGTTTTCATGATGTAGATATGTAAGTGTGATTGTTAAAATCCAATAAATACTTGAGCATGGGTAAGAAATTTGATAATATGTGTACATATGTACCTAAAAATTGATTTTAGACATACATACAAATAAGTCTGGAGCTCCCTGTTTAAATACATTTTTTTTTTGTCATGTGCGGTCCTTTGTTGATGCTGTTGTAAATATTCGCCTAGTCTTTTGTGTATAGATGTGAAATATCTCCATAGTTTTTTTATTTGAAATTAAAAAAACGTTCTTTTAATTTTTAGATGTATTTACTTAAAAGTTTGTGAGGAGTTTCTGTTTTAAGTAAAATTGGATTCCTCTCTAGTTGTAGTAACTATAGTATAAATATTTAATATATTTTATTTCCATTTGTTTAAAGTTGATGTAGCCTATATAGTCAACGTTAGAAATTTTTCGGTGTAAAATTTTTTCCAACTATCATCTTTTTTCTTCACCTTTTACATATATTTTAGAACATCTTACATTGGCTTTTAAAAAATGACAAACGCTTTGAAATGAAACTGATCCAGCGGTCCAGCTTAGGTGAGGATAGTTTTTTGTTAACCACTTTGCTTCTCTTTCCTTTTTATTGATAAACATTTAAAATCAAATGGTGGTTTTATAATGAAATTGTTATACTCATTATTGTTTAAAACATCCGCTACTTCTTTTTGTAATGAAAATCATTCGAAACCTTACTCGTCTATTAAAACCATTTTTTCATTCATATTACTTAATTTATAAGACTTTCCGGACTTTCTATTATTCGATCATCAGTAAAAATGCAGTAGCTGAGGTCCTTGCTTGATGTTTCATATTAAATTTATATATCAATTGGACCGCTATTGAATAAAAGGAACTTTTATCTTAAACTTTAGTGCATTTGGAAGTGCTTGAGATTCTTTCATATAATAGCTTTGTTGGAATCTTAGATACGAGTACATATAATATAGAATTGCATAACGTTTATTTTTAATTTTTATCTTAAGATCATTATCATTTGGATATGTACTTTTAAATTAATTAAATCATAATGAGGAAACTTATTTTCTTCTTGAATAGCGATCAACAGAAAACGAAATCGTTTTCTTACAATTTAGGTCTGGTCTCTCAATGGTTCCTCTAGTATATAAGATGACTTTCTATGTCAACATATCTCTCTACTCTTTGTCAGCGTTAAGGGACAATTAAATGTTAAAATTTTAACTCCTCAAATTGTGTTACTTCATACTGATAATATGTTTTCATTAATAAGGTATATGTTTATCTTATGAAGGTTACTCGCCTATGGCTTTTATTTGATGTTCTAGATGATTTTTTTTCATTTTATTAAAGTTCAGCGTATTGTGCATATATTTCTGATATTTTTAAGTGCCCTTTATTTACCTGCCAGACAAAGTGTACGTATCAGTTGATCACTCAGTCTCTCTTTTTAATATTTTTTTTTCTTTTATAGTGTCACTACTATTTTTTCAGATTTTACTACTTGAAAAAGAGAATATTTATGTAATTTTTAAATGTATTCATATATACATATAGGTAAATATATGTATGTATGTATAGAGAAATTAATTTATCTAACAATGAAATACATGTTTAATAATCAACTATTCTAGAAAATCGATCTCAAATAACTCAGTTACCTTCACCATCAATTCACCGTCGGTGTTTTTATAGTGTCAGAAACATTAGAATATCTATGTTTCAGGGAATTTTTACATCGAGTTTTTCTACATGAGGTTTGCTGGTTGACCTCCTTGAAGTTATTGTTGACGTAGGCTGGGTTGTATCACATTCAGATGTAATCATTTCTTACTTAAAAAAGATCCCCATCACCATCAACCATATCTGTATACATTTCATTCATGAGTTGGGTTGATCCAGATACAATTGCTGTCTACAGATTAATGATTGGAAACAAGTTTCTCATCACCTCCTAACAGATTTATATATTTTGCTAGCATGCATGCCTTACTAGGCTTCTATCGATAGTGACGCGAGAGTCCGACACGTAGTGGTGTTTCAATAAAAAATCTATACTATTAGAATTTACGATTTCGCTCTTTTTATTCTTTTACAAAGTAGATACATATTTATGTATTTCATTTAGCATAGAATCATAAAATTTCTTTGCTTACAAAATTATGTGACGTGAGGAATTCTTTTAAATTTGCATGCTTCGGCATGCTTTCAATATTTTTTCTGTAAATTTATTTAATACTCATACAGATACAGATATAAAGTAAGATCTGCTTATATTGCATTTTACAATTTATGTATGCTTCAGCATGATTCCAGTTGAAGTCCATTTTTATTCAGTAAGTTTGTTTGATACTAATTCATACACATATACATTCTTAAAGATTGGAAATCTAAGTCCAATTTATGTAGTTTATCTATATTTTCTAAATATTTGATAGCTATAGAAATGAATAGAGTGAAGTTCTGTTATAATTGCCATGGGCATATTTTAAAATTTCCCTTGCTAGAGCTTTCGAAATGGAAATTGTACAATTTTCACTATAAAAAGTGATAATATTATGTGTTACTGAATATTACACTGTGTTATAATTTATTTTGAACGCTTAAGTTTTAACAATATTTCATACAGGCCAACAAGTTTAGAGAATTTCCTTTATATTAAGTTAATTATCTTTCTTAAGACCTATCATTTCTAATCATTCCTTCAAAAATACAAACCAAACTAGATTTTTCCTGTTTAATTTTATTTTTTACTTTCATTAAATTTCAACATTTTGTTCATCTTCAAATTATTATATTTAGCAGCTTTTTCTCATTTGTTGAGTTAACTTTAATCGGAAACATTTAAATAGTGAGATGAACTTTTATATTGTATACGAGTACATTAAGTAATTCTTTGTATATTTCAATACACTTATATGAACCATCATCACATAATTCCTTTGGATGATCTATTAAATCATTCTACTATTGATGCTTTCATATTAAGTAATATTAATATTCTACTTATGCACGAATTTTCCACTGTCTATTAAAAAATTCTTTACAATCACCCATTTGTAAGTTTTTTTTTACTCGTATCATTTCAAAAACATTTTCCACAGCGTAGGTTTTTTCGAGTGCAACTTTTATTTTCAACGGTATTGACCATAGAAACTTTGTGAATGAATCATTTACAGTCTACAATAATCAATAATTTCTATTTTCTGTAGAATAGTTTCCCATTTCACCTAAATCAACTCCATAAAAGATCAACTACTCCTTTCATTACGTATCTGCAATGCACAAACAATTTTTGAGATTTATTATAGAGTTCGTTTTCTAAATTTCTTTTTGAAGACATTAAGTTGTTTCACAGATTTTGTTGGAGAGTGTTGTGATCTACTTGATGCACTTTCAGCTATTTATACTATCATGTAGTTCATTTTCCAATCTATAAATTTTATCGTTTAGCTGTTCAATTTGTTTTTTCAAAAGATGATTAAATTTTTAGTATTTGTTTTTTTAATTTTATAACTATCTTCTATCTCTAATTGTATTTCACGTTGTACTCCATCAATTTGCATTTTAATATATTCTTGAATTATATTAATTCCTTAAGCTATATTATTAATTTGTCCTATGGTTTATCGATTTGAGTTTCCAGAAACAATTTACTGATAACATCATTCTCCGTCAGTGAATGATGCTGATTCTATCCATGTATTAGTAGAAATTATATATTTTATATAGTTTTCAAAATCGAATTTCTCATAGTATTTCCATGTTTTATTATCAATCAATAAAGAAAATAAAGCTCCTATTAGAGTCCATATTTGACCACCAACTTGTATTTTATCTTCATTAAGTTTGAGGTTACTATCACCAAATTTCCATTCATTATTGAAATCTTTATGTGGATTATAGTTTGTATCTAATTCATTTCTTCCTTCCAAGACTGATAAGTCAGTATAAGTGTCATCGGTATTGGAAGTCTGTGAGTAAAAATCATCTTCATCATAGTCATCATCATTCTCATTATTAACATCATTAAACAAGATGGTATTATCGAATATTGTTCCTTCTGCTAGTTTCTTTGGTGTACTTGACTCTATCTTGACTGATGGCTTCTGAGACTTTAAACTTGTATTATTTTCAACTTCTGTCTTCATTTTACTTTCTTCTTTCATGGGAATTCTTTTAATTTTGTTAGAACTATTTATGAATTCTTTGAGTGGTTTTGTTATAGGTTTAAATGTATCTCTTAGTTCTTCACATATATCTATTTCACTAGTTTTTATACTACGAAGCTTTTTCTTCAAGACATTTCTTGTCAACACCAACTGTTTTAAAATTTTCTCATCCATGTTTAGCAAATAATAGGTATCAGCTATTAGATCAGGCATCAGATATGGTTATCAGGTAGCTGGTCTGGTTTTCAGATCAGCTTATCAGGACCTGGTCTGGTTTTCAGATCAGCTTATCAGGACCTGATCTGGTTTTCAGATCAGCTTATCAGGACCTGGTCTGGTTTTCAGATCAGCTTATCAGGACCTGATCTGGTTTTCAGATCAGCTTATCAGGATCTGGTCTGGTTTTCAGATCAGCTTATCAGGACCTGGTCTGGTTTTCAGATCAACTTATCAGGACCTGGTCTGGTTTTTAGATCAGCTTATCAGGACCTGGTCTGGTTTTTAGATCAGCTTATCTGATTCAGATTGGGTTATCAGTTTACAAGTAGGTGGCCATTTATAACATTTAGATGAATGGAGTTTTAGGTCAGATGAAAAACGAAAAAGTAAACTTTTATGTAGTCAAATTCTCTTTTTTTCTATAACGATCATCGTTTAATTCAATATCGTTGTTTATAAATAAAATCCATATTTATCCTTCCAACATGCTTTATATTTGTCTCATCTTACTTAAAAATTATAATTACATTATGATTATCTAGTATCAAATGTTTGGTGATTCTGGTAAAAGTTTGACATCAGCAGAATGCATCAACATTCTTATCTCACTCCATACAAAAATATGATTCTCACATGCACCATCGTTAAATATCATATCGAAATTACCTTTAGCTTTGTTAGGAGAAATAACAGATTCAGTATCTGTAAATGTATAATATCCCATTCCTTTAATTAATGAAATTATGTAATATCTTTAAGTATCCATATTTCGGTTGATAGAGAGATTTTGAGTATTAATATGTAGATGTTTTAAAATTTTAGTCCAGTAAGACTTTTTAGCAAGCCAATCATAACATATTCTTTTTTATTTTATTTTTTTACAATTTGACAGACCAACTCTTTTTGCGCAAATAAAATTTGGTAGAGGGGAACTATGACTTGTTTTTGAACTAACGTTTGATGAATCATCAAAATTTCGTACCATCAGATCTGAAAACTTACTCTCTACTCACTCTATTCATTTCTATAGCTATCAAATCTTTAGAAAATATAGACAAACTACATAAATTTGACTTAGATTCCCAATCTTTAAGAATGTATATGTGTATGAATTAGTATCAAAGGTAAGGCATGCATGCTAGCAAAATATATAAATCTGTTAGGAGGTGATCATTAATCTGTAGACAGCAATTGTATCTGGATCAACCCAACTCATGAATGAAATGTATAGAGATATGGTTGATGGTGATGAGGACGTTTTTTAAGTAAGAGATGATTACATCTGAATGTGATATAACCCAGCAAACCTCATGTAGAAAAACTCGATGTAAAAATTCTCTCAAACATAGATATTCTAATGTTTCTGACACTATAAAAACACCGACGGTGAATTGATGGTGGAGGTAACTGAGTTATTTGAGATCGATTTTCTAGAATAGTTGATTATTAAACATGTATTTCTTTGTAGATAAAGTAATTTCTCTATACATACATAGATATATTTACCTATATGTATATATGAATACATTTAAAAATTACATAAATATTCTCTTTTTCAAGTAGTAAAATCTGAAAAAATAGTAGTGACACTATAAAAGAAAAAAAAAAATATTAAAAAGAGAGACTGAGTGATCAACTGATACGTACACTTTGTCTGGCAGGTAAATAAAGGGCACTTAAAAATATCAGAAATATATGCACAATACGCTGAACTTTAATAAAATTAAAAAAAAACATCTAGAACATCAAATAAAAGCCATAGGCGAGTAACCTTCATTAGATAAACATATACCTTATTAATGAAAATATATTATCAGTATGAAGTAACACAATTCGAGGAATTAAAATTTTAAAATTTAATTGTCCCTTAACGCTGACAAAGAGTAGACAAATATTTTGACATAGAAAGTCATCTTGTATACTAGAGGAACCGTTGAGAGGCCAGACCTAAATGGTAAGAAAACGATTTCGTTTTCTGTTGATCGCTATTCAAGAAGAAAACAAGTTTCCTCATTATGATTTAACTAATTTAAAAGTACATTTAAATTCAGTCTAATATCCAAATGATGATGATCTTAACATAAAAATTAAAAATAAACGTTATATAATTCTGTATTATATGTACTCGTATCTAAGATTCCAACAAAGCTATTATATGAAAGAATCTTAAGCACTTCCAAATGCACTAAAGTTTAAGATAAAAGTTCCTTTTATTCAATAGAGGACCAATTGATATATAAATTTAATATGAAACATCAAGCAAGGACCTCAGCTACTGCATTTTTACTGATGATCGAATAATAGAAAGTCCGGAAAGTCTTATAAATTAAGTAATATGAATGAAAAAATGGTTTTAATAGACGAGTAAGGTTTCGAATGATTTTCATTACAAAAAGAAGTAGCGGATGTTTTAAACAATAATGAGTATAACAATTTCATTATAAAACCACCATTTGATTTTAAATGTTTATCAATAAAAAGGAAAGAGAAGCAAAGTGGTTAACAAAAAACTATCCTCACCTAAGCTGGACTGCTGGATCAGTTTCATTTCAAAGCGTTTGTCATTTTTTAAAAGCCAATTTAAGATGTTCTAAAATATATGTAAAAGGTGAAGAAAAAAGATGATAGTTGGAAAAAATTTTACACCGAAAAATTTCTAACGTTGACTATATAGGCTACATCAACTTTAAACAAATGGAAATAAAATATATTAAATATTTATACTATAGTTACTACAACTAGAGAGGAATCCAATTTTACTTAAAACAGAAACTCCTCACAAACTTTTAAGTAAATACATCTAAAAATTAAAAGAACGTTTTTTTAATTTCAAATAAAAAAACTATGGAGATATTTCACATCTATACACAAAAGACTAGGCGAATATTTACAACAGCATCAACAAAAGACCGCACATGACAAAAAAAAATGTATTTAAACAGGGAGCTCCAGACTTATTTGTATGTATGTCTAAAATCAATTTTTAAGTACATATGTACACATATTATCAAATTTCTTACCCATGCTCAAGTATTTATTGGATTTTAACAATCACACTTACAAATCTACATCATGAAAACATACAAACCGTTCTCCAAGCTATTGACGCTTGAAGACGAAAGTCGAAGAAGACAAATGTACTTAAATAAACAAACTTATCACAGACCAGTCAAACTCTATCGCGCATACACATACACACACACAAAATCGGCACGATCGTACACAAGAATTTTGCAAAATCTGAAATTAATATTTATACAAATATAAACAAATTTCTGATCGATAGACTTTAACACTGGACAAATTTAAGTTTGATAAAATATAAAGCAATCTCATCCTCCAATATGAAAAACATACTAGGATTAGGGAAGTTCAGATATATGTTAATATTTTCTAGCAAAAAATTTTCATATGAGAAATAATTTATTTCTATGTACATATACTAAAATTCATCTACGAAAAATTAAACCTATTTCAACAACGCGCCTCCCCTGACAAATCACAGTCAGCCTAAAGTTCTTACAGATATACATACACAAAATCTCAAGGTAACATACAATCTATCAATCTCACAACCTAAATGACGATCAGCCTTAAACTCATATAGACATACATACACACAAATACGGATACATATACATGAACACCTTCGCCTCACCTCTCATTAATCATGATCAGCCTTAAGCTCCTACAGATATACACACAAATTGCGTGGTTATATATTTCATGAACACTTCGCCCATCATAAATCACGATAAGCCTTAAATTTCCTACAGATATACATACACAAATTCTCAAGGTCACATACAATCGATCAATCTCAACAATCCAAATCATGATCAGCCTTAAACTTCTACAGACATACATCCACAAAAATTTCTACAAACATATAAACTCCCAAATTCCTATAGATACATATTACAATAACACCCCCTGCCTACCTCAAATCAAGGACAGACTTAAACTGCTACATATAAATACATACATACACATACACACATAGGCACATTCTACCTATCTATCACAACAACACCCTCCCCCACCTCAAATCAGAATCAGCCTTAAACTCCTACGAACATACATATACACAGATTCCCACGGATACGTATTACATGAACACTCTCACCTCACCTTTCATAGACAGACAACCTTCAACTCTTACAGACATACATACATATATACATACATGTACACAGATTCCCACGGATACATATTACAACAACCCCCCGCCCTCCACCAGTCGATCTACCTCAAATACATTCCGCCCCCCACCAAGCACAGTTTGGCTTAAATTCCAACAAGCATAAACGCCACCGAAATCCCACGGTTACATATTACAAAACACCCTCACCTACCCAAATCACCGTCAGCCTTAAGGTCTCACAATCTAGACACACCCCGCGCTCCACCAATCACAGCCAGACTTCAATTCCTACAGCTAGACACACCCACAAATTTTCCGTCGGCATTAGGAAAAATCATTTCCATGATCCTCCCATCGGCATTTGACAAAAATAAACATGTTTTCCCGTCGGCATTTGAAAAAATAAACATGTTTTCCCGTCGGCATTCGAAAAAAATAAACATGTTTTCCCGTCGGCAATTGAAAAAAATAAAGATGTTATCCCGTCGGCATTAGAAAATCATATACATATAAAAGCTTCAAACCTATAAACCCCCTTAATGTATTCCCACAAAATATTCCGCGCACAAGTTCCCACGGTCATACATACATACATACATACAAATATACATACACTTAATATAAACAAAAAACAGTTAACGTAAACAAAAAAACTCTTAATGTAAACAAAAAAACTCCTTATATAAACAAAAAACTCCTTATGAAAACAAAAAATTGGACGGACTTATTGAACCACCCTCGAAGGTATCAAATTTCAGAAATTTCCAAGAATTTTAAAATTTGGGTAATTAAAATTAGAAAATTTCACAATTTTAATTGCGGTGTGACACCCAATTCCGTACTATTTACAGTGTGAAGTATCTTCAAACTAAAAGTATAACTGCGTAAGTAGTAGGGAACTGGGGATACTGCGACAATTAAAATTGTGAAATTTTTAAATTTTAATTATCCAAATTTTAAAATTCATGGAAATTTGTGAAATTTTATACCTACGAGGGTGGTTCAATAAGTCCGTTCAATTTTTTGTGTACATAAGGAATTTTTTGTTTACATAAGGAGTTTTTTGTTTACATAAGGAGTTTTTTTATTACTACATACGAGGGCGGTTCAACAAGTCTGGTTTTTTATGACCGTGGGAATTTATATGTATGTATGTTTGTGGGGTGGATTAAGGGGTTTCATAAGATTAAGATTTCATAAGTATACATATATACCAATGGGAAAAATCATGAAAATGATTTTTCCTAATACCAACGGGAAAATCATGAGATGATTTTTCCTAATACCAATGGTGAAATAGTGAAAATAAATTTTTCCTAATGCCGACGGTAATGCATGATAATTTTTCCTAATGCCGACGGCAATGCATGATTATTTTTTTCAAATGCCGACGGCAAAACATGATTATTTTTCCTAATGCCTACGGCAAAACATGAATATTATTTTCAAATGCCGACGGCAAAACATGATTATTATTTCCTAATACCAAAGGGAAAATTGCCGGTGTTGCCAGACTGTAGAAATTTGTTATCGTAATACTATATCAGTAATATCAGAGAAAATAGATTTGATGACTAGTAGGCGATTCTCATATGAATCGTGGGAATGTGTTTGTGTGATTTCCTTACGCTATAAATTGTTTATAAATAAAATAAATTGTTTATAAATAAACTAAATTGTTTATAAATAAAATGTTCTCATGTATGTGAACACCCTAATGCTTGTGTGTGGGTGGTCCAGCTTAATTGTCGCTGGTAAGCATATCTTTTGTTTATTTGTTTAAGAAATATATTTGTATGTATGTATGTATGAATGTATAAATGTATGTATGTATGTATGTATGTATGTATGTATGTATGAATGTATAAATGTATGTATGCATGTTTGAATGTATAAATGAATGTATGAATGTATAAATGTGCGATCGTGGGAACTTGTGCGTGGAATATTTTATTGAATACATTTATATTTTGCAACGTAATCATTTTCTTTGTCTACGATTATTTTAAGGCAGAGGATTTTCATCAGCAGAGAAACAAAAAGTTAATATGCTGCATGGATACTGCTACTAATTTTCGTATAAATACGCCAAATTTTCTAATCACCACATCATTACTTTATTGTATTTAGTAGCATCATCAGTTGTGTTAAAGTGAAATAATAATAATAAAATAATTAAAAATGAGTTCTTCAGCTTATATGTGTAATAGATGTAACAAAGTTTACAAATATCAAAAATCCTTTTTGAATCATCTTAAGACCCATAGTGTGCTGAATCAAGGGGTGGTAAGCGAGGGCACATCTCTTCAAAATCAGCAGCAGCAGCTAAACACTTTTCATCATCATCATCAGCAACAACCATCTCTACAATACCCTCAATATCAACTACTAATGAGTTATCAGCAATTCGTTATGCCTAACTGTTATCCTACACCAATGTCATGGAATAATCAGTTTTTGGGATCAGAAGTGCCAATGCAATATGAGCATTCAAATTACAATTATAATCCCAATTTGATGCAATGGCAACCTCTTAATTATCATCAACAAAAGCAGCAGCAACAACAACAAGCTCAACAACAAGGTGTGGATATCTATGGAGGGACTTTATACAACGATGCTATGGATATAAGTTTACCGGAAAGTGATAGAGAAGTAGAAGTAGAAGAAAGAAGAGAAGAAACTCTGCCAACTCCAATGAGTACTTCACATGCTAGGACAGAAGAAGTCGAAGAGAATGTGAGATATTACAAAATATCGAAAGCGTTCAAAAATCATATCGCCACATACGCAATTCTAAATGAAAAAGATCAAGTTCTCTTGGAAGAATTTATTAAGGAAAACAAGAATATTTTTATTGAGAGGCTTCAAATGAATTTAACTAAGCATATAATTATTAAATTTCATGTGAGTATTGGGGCGGAGTACATCAAAATTGTTGAAGAAGAATTGGAGTTGTGCATAATATCACATGTAGCAAAAATGAGTTTGCTGGCGAAGGCAGATAATATAGAAGAGTTATTCCGTAAACAGGTTGAGGAGATTTCAACCAAAATGTCCGAATTTGAAGACCGAGATTCTGGTTGGACCTTGTCACGCATAATCCGAGCAGAAATCAACATCAACAAATCGTCGCTCGTCAAAGGCTCGAATTGGATATCCACACCTCAAAAATTAGAAAGGAAGAAAAGCTTGCATCAACATAGAAAACAGCGATGCATATTGTTTCAAGTGGTGTCTGATTGCTGCAATGGATACCACAAAATTTCAATGCAACAATGCAAAAAGTACTCCCTCTCAATAAAGAACTTTATATATCCCTCTCTTTATTTGCAGAAATGAGCGATGGTCATAAGCTTGAAATAAGATTTCTTGATACAATACGGTTTATGGCTGAGAGTTTGGAATCATTAGCCTGCAATTTGTCGGATAATGATTTCAGCACTATAAGGTCCATATTTCAGTCAGAAAAAGAATTTCAGCTTATTAAGAAAAAAGGTATTTTCCCCTATGAGTACCTAAATTCATTCTAGAAATTAGATGAATGTCAGCTGCCTTCACGCAGTGATTTCTTTAATAAGTTGAACAATAAAGAGTGTTCTTTAGAGGAATACTCACATGCTGTAGAGGTATGGAATACTTTGGTTGCAAGACTATGAAAGATTACATAGAACTTTACTTAAAAACAGATGTCCTCTTACTGACAGATATTTTCGAGAACTTTAGAAAAGTTTGCAAAGGTATTTATGAGCTGGATCCATGTCAATATTATACAGCACCTGGACTTTCCTGGGATGCAATGCTCAAATACACAAAAATTTAATTAGAATTATTGACAGACATAGACATGTAAAATTTTATGAAAAAAGGTATACGTGGGGGAATCGTACAGTGTAGCCAAAGATATTCGAAAGCGAATAACAAATACTTGGAAGATTTCGATAAAGAGAAGCCCTCAAAATTTCTCGTCTATTTAGACGCTAACAATTTGTATGGTTGGACGATGTCGGAATATCTTCCTTATGGTGGGTTCAGATGGTTATCGCAAGACTAGCTGAATCTGGATTATCCCTCTCATTTACACGACTTACATAATGATCTTCCTTCTTGCGCTGAAAATAAAAACCTATGCAAGTGAAGTATAACAAGTTGATAACCGATTTCTCTACAAAGCAATCATACGTGATACACTTTAGAGTTCTGAAACAGTGCTATATTCTAAGCACTTAGTTAGTTAGGCTTAGTTTTAAAGAAAACTCATCGTATTCTAGCATTTAAACAATCTCCATGGTTAAAAGGCTATATTGACCTAAATACCAGACATAGGGCCACTGCTAAAAATGCTTTTGAAAAAAACTTTTTCAAACTTCTCAATAATGCAGTGTATGGTAAAACAATGGAAAATGTGGACAAGAGGAGAGATGTTGTCAATAGTTGGGAGAGAACGAATTGTAATCATTTGGGGGCACAAGATTAGATATCAAAACCAAATTTTGACAGTTTATCTATATTTTCTGAAGATCGAAATAAATAGAATCAAAACCTGCTAAAATAAACCAATTTACTTAGGATTTTGTGTACTGGAGCTTTCCAAATGGAAAATGTATAATTTCCATTACGGGTACATGCAACCTAAGTTTAAGACAAAACTCTCATTAAATTATATGGACACGGACTCTTTTATATATTCAATAAAGACGGACGACTTTTACGCTGACATAAAAAATTACATACAAGAACAATTTGATACATTGGACTATCCTACAGACAATATTTATAATTTTCCACTAGTAAATAAAAAAGTAATTGGTATGATGAAGGATGAGAATTCTGGTAAGATAATGACAGAGTTTGTTGGGCTGCGATCAAAAATGTACTCATTTAGTGTACAGAACCAAAATTACACTAAAAAATCGAAGGGGGTAAAGAGAGCCATATTAGATAAATATAGTTTTGATACTTATAAAAGTAAAGACTAACGTATATGATAATATGTTAACATTTAAATCTAAGCTGCATCAAATATATACTAGTGAATTAAGTAAGGTAGTCTTAAGTTATGGAGATGATAAGAGAAAAATTAGATCAAATAACATTAACACATATGCATGGTATCATTTTCGTATTAAGAAAACTAACCCTGAATACGAACTTGACATGTTGCTAGATGAGATTGCTAGAATGCAACAAAATGATTAAAATTAATTAATTTTTAGTTAATTAGTTAATTTTTAAATTGTACATAAAATCTTAGTTATTAAGAAAAATTATTGTAAATAAAATCCTATTTATTTATTAAGAAAAACTATTGTACATATGCAAATGAATTTTTAAGAAAACAATTTAAATAAAATATTGAAAAAATAATGAAAATGTGAATAGTGTTTATTTCTTTACTGGCTTTACTTCGTTGGATCAAAAAAATTTTTATTTTTGCTTATTTGCAAATTCTTGTTTTCATATCGCTTAAACATGCACAGTCTTGTTTTCTTTGAGAGGTTCTGCACAAGAAAAATTGAATTTCACAATATTATGAAATTCCATTAAATTTCATTAGATATTTTCGTAAAGACCAAAAATTTAGATAATCGGAGAAGTCCTTATATTTTTCAGTACATACAAATTTCTGTTATTTTCTATTCGAAAAGATGATTCGTAATTTTCCTTTAGAAAAAATAATATAAAACAAGGAATATTTTAATAATACAATTTTATTTTATTTCTGTTAATAATACCATTTAATTTAATTTCTTAAATATTGTATTTATAATGATGGAAACATTTCGTAGTATCCAATTATTAGATGTTCTAATATACTTTTCCGTAAAAAATATATTGTACATCTACAATTATCAGGTCCTTCCTCACAGTTCGGATCGTACCAAGGACAGCTTTTGAAGTGTCCTTCTGTGTTGTCTTCATCTTCTATTATGCCATATTCATCGTTCTTATCAAGCATATTTTGAAAAAATTTTATCATCTCCCAATGATCAAAAAGCCTGAAGCTTTTAAAATCTCTTATAAATTGGTTTAGAGTACGTCTAATTTGGCTCATTTAATTTGCTAATAAATGAATGATGATGAATGTTGGAAGGTTTTTTAAGACTAATTTGTTCTTTAAATTTTTCAAATATCTATACTTTCATCTCTATTCCATATTTCTTTTTAGCACTCTATCTCTCTCTAACCCTTTTCTCTCTATAACTATCTCTTTCTCTCTATCACTATCCCCCACTTATTCACTATTTCACCATAATTATTTTCGATTAACCTTCTTGAAGTCATCATCACTACTTTTAAGATCATTTCCAGTTAAACATTCAAAGTGAGAAGAACTAAATAAAAAAATGGACTCCACAACAAATCTAATTTAAAAATTTAATTCTCTAAACAACAAAACCTTAATCCACGTAAAGGAGCTTGACAAGTCCATGAAATATACTATTCGAAATGTGAAACGTGTAACAACAAAATATGGACCAACACTAAAAGTTAAATGGATAAACATATAATGTTCCTGCCTAAACGATATAATAATTCAACAGATGACGATATTAAAGATCTCTCGAGCGGATCATATTGCCTAAGTAGAGAAGGTGAAGAAAACCTAATCGTTGAGAATGAGCTGCGTGAATTTCTAATTCAAAATTCCCAATATCCTGTCTGGCAATAAATTATATTAATTAGGGTTTTTAAATTATGAATAAAAAGACATTAAAGAGTTTTGTAAAATATAAATATTTGTGTTTTTATTTAATATTTTCAGTTATTTCATAAAGAAATTTAAGACATAAATGTCCACATGTAAATGTATTAAAATTCTGATGTTGATTATAGTTGTATTTTATATTTGTACCAAGATATTTGACTAGTTCTGAAGGAGGTTGTAAGTTTCCAAAGCTGTCGAAATATTCTTTTTCATTGATGTTTTTATAATATGCTACCCAATGTGTACCAGATCCTGTTGATGCATCTAAATTGATTATTCCACATTCAATTTTCTTTGTTCGTTTTGGTAGAATATTCAACATGAAAACTCCTCTAAAATATGGAATATTTATAGAGAAACGGTTTAGGTCCACATCAGAAAGTGGTCTGTTGGGCAGCATATCTAAGAGTTTTTTGATTTCTCTTTATGAAATAAACCATAACCCTTTTTATATGGTATAAAGTAAAGTCCTTTTACAACTGCTATAGATTCCATCGCTCTATTATGTCTAGTTGCTTCATCAAGTTGATTTTTAGCATTCTTTGTTGCATGTACAGCTTTAGCTATGGCAGCACCTCCAGTTGTTAGACTACCAATTGCACCCAGAGCAGTTAAAATCGGTATTAGAGGTAAAAAACCACCAATTTTTGGAACACGTATTACACGTGGTAATATAATTTGAGACTTTCTTCCTTTTAATGACTTGTTAATAGCTTTTCGAGCAATTTTAATAGCTGAGTTAATATCTAATGGTTTTTCTTTTTTTAGTATTTTTGTTGCAGCTCTAATTGATGTTCTAAATAGTATTTTAACATTTAGTTTGTTCTTTTTAACATTTTTGTTTTTCTCCACACACATACCAAATTTTGTTTTGGCTTTCATTGCGTTAGTAACCATATATGCAAATGATTTTTCAGCAAGACTACTATCTTTTGATAAAACTCGATCACAAGCGGAGTTTTCAAGTATTTTATCAGCTTTATGTCTGGTACTTAAATCCTTATTTTCGGAATAAGCAATATCGTGATTTTTACATGCAGAGTCCAATAAATTAATTCCTTTATCACCTCCATTTAAACGTTTTGGTAGTTTTGTTCGAGGTCCACAGTACTAATATCCAGGTAGTTGAAGTTCAACAGGTAGAGAGTTTATTATTTTGTCTACTATACCTCCTCCAACGATAGTGTTTTTATGACTAAAAGTTTTCTGATATCGTATAACTATATTATCTAATTTTTCCTATATAAGAGGTAATATATATGAAATGCATTTAGTTACAAAAATGCAGTTAGTAAAACAACATACAAATATTTTAGTTCGTAATATTGATGATTCAGTGAACATCAGTTCAAAAATAAAGCATAGCCCTCTCTTACCAAATTCTATCCGTGCTCTAATAGTGGGATCATCAAACTGTGGAAAGACTAATGTTATGATTGGCTTGCTAGAAAGTCCTAATGGACTCAAGTTTGAGAACATCTATTTATACTCAAAATCTCTCTATCAACCTAAATATGAATACCTAAAGAAACTAATTTCACCAATTAAAGGTATGGGGTATTATACATTCACCGATAATGAATCAGTTATTCCACCTGACGAAGCTAAAATTAATTCAATTATGATATTTGATGATATTTCATGTGAAAAGCAGAATAATATACTTACATATTTTTGTATGGGGCGACATAGGGATGTTGATTCATTCTACCTGTGTCAAACTTATACCAGAATTCCCAAGCATTTAATAAGAGACAATGCAAATGTTATTATAATGTTTAAGCAAGATGAGACAATTATGAAGCATGTTTATAAGGATCATGTTAACAGCGATATGAGCTATGAAAAGTTCCAAGAAATTTGTCGAGAGTGTTGGAAGGATAAATATGGATTTTTGATGATAAGCAAAGATAACGAATTAAACGATGGTCGCTACAGAAAGCAATTTGACTATTTCATAACTATATAAACAACTACTCATAAAAAATTACCTTTAGTTATTAATCTAACTTTAAAATTGATACATCTATTTGCTATAACCTCATCTGTTACCTGATAAGCTGATCTGAAAACCAGACCAGGTCCTGATAAGCTGATCTGTAAACCAGACCAGCTACCTGATAACCTGATCCGATAGCTGATACCTGATCTAATAGCTGATACCTAATGGACTTATTTGCTAAGCATGGATGAGAAAATTTTAAAACAGTTGGTGTTGACAAGAAATGTCTTGAAGAAAAAGCTTCGTAGTATAAAAACTGGTGAAATAGATACACGTGAACAACTAAGAGATACATTTAAACCTATAACAGATCACAACACTCTCCAAAAAAATCTGTAAAACAACTTAATGTCTTGAAAAAGAAATTTAGTAAACGAACTGCATAAGCAAGCTCGAAAAGTTTTTATACGTCGTAGAGTTATAATGAAAGGAATAGATGATCTTTGGCAAGCTGATTTGGTTGAAATGGGGATCTATTCTAGAGAAAACAGAAATGATCGATTTTTTAACTGTAATTGACACATTTTCAAAATTTGCATGGGCAGTACCACTAAAAACTAAAACTGCACTCGAAACAACCAAGGCGATGGAAAATACTTTTGAATTAGGACGAGTACCAAAAAACTTACAAACAGATGATGGTAAAGAATTATTCAACAAACACTTTGGAAAATTAATGGATAAATACAACATTAATCACTACTCAACATATAGCGTATGAAAGCATCAATAGTAGAACGATTTAACAGAACATTGAAAGGAATGATGTGGAAGGAATTTAGCTTTAATGGCTCATATAAGTGGATTGATATATACAAAGATTTAATTAATGCATACAATAGAAAAGTTCATCGCACCATTAAAATGTCTCCGATTAAAGTTAACTCAACAAATTAGCAAAATCTACTAAATACAGTATACAGTCATTTGAAAATTTATCATGTACGCATAAGCAAATATAAGCATACATTTGAAAAAGGTTATACTCCAAATTGGACTACAGAAATTTTCACAATTACAAGAGTTCAAAATACAAATCCTACAACATTCATATTAGAAGATTATCTTGGTAATCCTATTAAAGGTGGATTCTATACTGAAGAACTTTCGAAAACTTGATATCCAAATACATATCTAGTTGAAAAGGTTCTTAAAACTAAAGGAAAGGAGGTATACGTTAAATGGCTGGGATTTTCTAATCAACACAATTCTTGGATAAGAAAGAACGAAATATTATAGCTGAATACCATCAGCAACAACAATAGCAGTAATATTAAGAAACTAATGTTAATCTTAAAATAAGAAAATGAAATAAATATGTAAATTATGCATATAAACCATACTGTGTACTAAACTTTATTTAATTGTAATCAGTCTGTTATAATGTCAATAACACTTACTCTGAGCTCTAACTCATCAGAATTATCTGCTAGTTACTTTCCTCCTATTGAATTACATGGTGCATATGAGTGTGCTCTAACTGATTTTCATTCATACAACAGCATTCCAAATGTAGACACCTACAACAATATGTTTCATATAGGGGAACATAAAATTGAAATACCAATTGGATCTTATGAATTGAGTGATATAGTTGATTTTATACAAGAGCAATATAGAAGACTCTGTCCAGAAAATAAAACTTTTATTGAAGCTAATAACAATACAATGCAAGTTAAAGTTAAATGTTCCAAAGATCCTGTATATTTTAATAAAGACAACACAATTGGAAAACTTTTAGAATTTTAGCAAAATCCTAACACCAAACAAATATTATTACTCAGATCTTCCAGTTAATATTTTTAAAGTGAATCTCTTGCGAATTGAGAGTAGTATCGCTATTAACACATATATGAATAACTCCAAATCGCATACACTTCATGAATTTCCGATTAATGTGCCTCCAGGCTATAAAATAGATGAGGTTCCAAGAAATCTCATCTATTTACCTGTGAACACCAGAGAGATAAGTTCACTAGCGCTGCGCGTAGTTCATCAACACGGTGATTTAATTAATTTTCGCGGAGATGAAATTACAATATGAATACATTTGAGGTCAAGTAAATAATGCTAATATACAACACAAATACATTGAAAAATATAGCAGCAAGAACAACAACAACATTAAAGCGACCAGCTCAACAAAAAGCTCTAACAACATCAAATAAAAATTTTCTAAAGTCCTTGAATTTTAAATTAAAGACAAAATGAGTTCAATAATAGATGTCTTAGATAAACCCTTGTCGGATGAGAATATAATCAAAAAGGACTATCATACATATGTACCATACTTACAATCTTACAACAATAATGATGAAATCAGAATTTCAATACAAAATCAAGATTTGTATGTGATACCCAGTGAGAGCTACATTTATGTAGAAGGATTTGTTGCTGATGATAATAACTCCAAATCTTCTTCATCTTCGGAGAACTTTAAATTAAGAAACAACTTTGTAGCATATCTATTTGATGAAATTCGCTATGAGCTCAATGGAATTGAAATTGATCATACGAGATCTTTAGGAGCCACGAGCACCATAAAAAACTTGGTTTCTCTATCACCAACAGAAAGCAATGCGATGCTAAATGCTGGATGGAACAAAATTGACGATGTCACACTTGCAAATGGATTTTTCAATTTCTATGTACCTCTACAAATGCTTCTAGGATTCGCTGAAGACTACAAGAAAGTTATATTAAATGAAAAACATGAACTGATACTCTTGCGCAATAAAAACGATGAAGATCTTGTCCGCTCGAGTGTTTCTACTGAAAAAGCTAAACTTACAATTTCACTCATCTCATGGCGAATACCTCATGTCCAATTATCTGACCTTAGCAAATTGCATATGATTAAAATTATAATGGTGCTTCTATACCCATGGCATTTCGTAGTTGGGATTGTCATATTAATCTACAATTAAACACAGGAACTAACCATATTTGGAATGTTAAACTGGCTGCAAATAGATAACGCACCCGTTTTGTGTTGATTGCTTTTCAACAAGAAAATAAGTTTGTTCATTGTGATTTGACTAATTTAAAAGCACATTTAAATTCAGTTTCATACCCGTATGATGATCTAAACATAAAATTTAAAAATGAACGTTATGCAATTCTATATATAGTATGTATCTAAGATTCCAACAAAGCTACTATATGAAAGAATCTCAACCGCTTCTAACTGCAACAGAGTTTAAGACAAAAGCTCCTATTATTGTAGTAGATGTCAGTCATCAGAATGAATCTTTCAATAATGGACCGATTGATATAAAAATAGAATTTGAAACAGCAACTAATATTGTAGCAAAGACATCAGCTTACTGCATTCTTATTCATGATCGTATAATAGAATATATACCCATTAAAGGACAAGTTTGAAAAGTCTTATAAATTGAATAATATGGAAAACAACATAATTTTTATAGACGCAAAAGGTTTCAAAACTAATTCAAACGATTTCATCGCAAAAGAAGTAGCGAATGTTTTCAACAATTATGAATGTATCAATTTCATTATAAAACCACCATTTGATTTTAAATGGTTATCAATAAAAAAGCAGAGAAGCAAAGTGGTTAACAAACAACTACCATCACCTAAGCTGGAGTGCTGAATCAGTTTCATTTCAACGCGTTTGTCATTTTTTAAAAGCCAATGCAAGATATTCTAAAATTTACGTAAAAGGTGAAGAAAAAAGACTATGGCTGGAAAAAATGTTACACCGAAAAATTTCTAACGTTGAGGATATAGGATGCATCAACTTTAAACAAATGGAAATCAAGTATCCAGAATATTTTTATTGTAATTATCATAAATTTCGTGTATGCGCATTAAAAAATGCTATTTTACTAACAAAAGAAATGTCTTGCTTTAAATGACCTTTTTACGTTTTAAAATATTAATGTATGGAATATTATAAAATTTAAAAAAATTTTAAACAATAAATGTGTACAAAATAAAAGAATGTACAAGTGTTTTCTTATTTCAAATACAAACTACATGAAGGAAAGAGAAGGAAGTGGGAAGGAGGAGGAGAAGTTAACTTTTTTGCTTACTTGCAAATGTTTGCTTTTTGTTGCTCTGGTGATGAGTGTACTTAGTTGAAAATCCTCTGCTTTAAAATAATCGTAAGCAAAGAAAATGATTACGTTGCAAAATATAAATGTATTTAACAAAATATGTCAAGCACAAGTTCCAACGATCGCACATTTATACATTCCTTTATACATTCATACATGCATACATTCATTTATACATTCATACATACATACATACATACATACATTCATTTATACATTCATACATACATACATATAAATATATTTCTTAAACAAATAAACAAAAGATATGCTTACCAGCGACAATTAAGCTGGACCACCCACACACAAGCATTAGGGTGTTCACATACATGAGAACATTTTATAAATAAATATATAAAATAATTAAATAAATTAAATTAATTTATTTAATTATTTTATTTATAAACAATTTAGTTTATTTATAAACAATTTATTTTATTTATAAACAATTTATAGCGTTAGGAAATCACACAAACACATTCCCACGATTCATATGAGAATCGCCTACTAGTCATCAAATCTATTTTCTCTGATATTACTGATATAGTATTACGATAACAAATTTCTACAGTCTGGCAACACCGGCAATTTTCCCTTTGGTATTAGGAAATAATAATCATGTTTTGCCGTCGGCATTTGAAAATAATATTCATGTTTTGCCGTAGGCATTAGGAAAAATAATCATGTTTTGCCGTCGGCATTTGAAAAAAATAATCATGCATTGCCGTCGGCATTAGGAAAAATTATCATGCATTACCGTCGGCATTAGGAAAAATTTATTTTCACTATTTCACCATTGGTATTAGGAAAAATCATCTCATGATTTTCCCGTTGGTATTAGGAAAAATCATTTTCATGATTTTTCCCATTGGTATATATGTATACTTATGAAATCTTAATCTTATGAAACCCCTTAATCCACCCCACAAACATACATACATATAAATTCCCACGGTCATAAAAAACCAGACTTGTTGAACCGCCCTCGTATGTAGTAATAAAAAAACTCCTTATGTAAACAAAAAACTCCTTATGTAAACAAAAAATTCCTTATGTACACAAAAAATTGAACGGACTTATTGAACCACCCTCGTAGGTATCAAATTTCACAAATTTCCATGAATTTTAAAATTTGGATAATTAAAATTTAAAAATTTCACAATTTTAATTGTCGCAGTATCCCCAGTTCCCTACTACTTGCGTAGATGCAAATAACAACAAAAAGCATAAATTCCGATTAACAATGTTATCAACGGAAAATGGCTACTGTAACTACTTTCAAAAAAGTGGTCATAAAATTCAAGAATGTACTAAATTTTTTAATTTAACAGTGAAAGGGAGAAACACTTGGGCAAGAGTTCGCGAGAACTTTCTTAAATTTGGTGATCCTTTGTGATTGTGACATTCCAAGTAATGTGCGCTTTTTTTATATTTTGTGATACTGACACTTTACTGCTAAGTGAGCGAGAAAGACGACCTGACTTAGGTCGTCGCAGTCAATCAAATCTGCTAAGAGCTACCTTACCTGCTAACCGAACTGATGACCAGAGAGATTCAGATCAAGAAAATAGTCCTATTGCTATGTCAGAATTGCGTTATTTAGTGAGTGACAATGAAGTAGATAGGGTTAGAATGCAACGAGTTCGTGCACATCAAACACAACAACAGCAAGCACGACAGTGTTCAAATCTTAAAACTAAATATAATTATTAGGCCCGATCAATGTCGGACAAAAAATTAGTGATAGTAAATAAATGATACATAAGGGTCGTAGTTCAATTTTAGTTGAACATATAGTAATAATTTTACCATTTATTTAGGCTAACAGACACTTACTTAACAGACTTTACTTATATCGATTTCTTTTCTGTTACATGTTTTACATTTCTGTGTTCGTTTGTACAAAAAATACAACTGTGGGAAAAATTGTCAATTTCTTTTCTGAATATGTTGCATGAAAAACATGTAAATATGTTACACATTTTACCCTCACTTTATTTTAGGTGTACATACTGCCCTTTTTTCTAACTGTGGTAACGAAGGATTTATTTTGCATGTCATGTTTATAATTTCGAGAGAAGGTTTCTTAAATACAAAATATAAAAATCATTATTATAAAAATGAAAATAAATAAATATTTATTTAAATGTGACTGTTTTGATATTTTTAGACGTAATTAGTGATGTCAATGTGTGTTTAAAAATCATAATAGTGTGCGAAAAACCTCTTAAATAGCCTTAAAAATCGCTAATGAAGTACATTAATGATAAAATGTAACTGTTGTAAATAAAAGCAGCTAGTTTTGTTCGACTGGTCTGGTTTTCAGATTGAGTTATCAGCTATCAGATCAGGTTATCAGGTCGCTGGTCTGGTTTTCAGATCAGCTTATCAGGTACCTGGTCTGGTTTTCAGATCAGGTTATCAGGTACCTAGTCTGGTTTTTAGATCAGCTTATTAGGTATCAGATCACGTTATCATGTATCAGATCAGTTAAAGCAATTAGTTTATTGAAGTTTAAAGTTTGAAGTTCTGTAGCGACCATCGTTTAATTCGTTACCTTTGCTTATCATCAAAAATCCATATTTATCCTTCCAACACTCTCGACAAATTTCTTGGAACTTTTCATAGCTCATATCGCTGCTAAGATGATCACTATAAACATGCTACATATTTGTCTCATCTTGATTAAACATTATAATAACATTTGTATTGTCTCTTATTAAATGCATGGGAATTCTGGTATAAGTTTGACACAGGTCGAATGAATCAACATCCCTATGTCGCCCCATACAAAAATATGTACGTATATTATTCTGTTTTTCACAAGCAACATCATCAAATATCATAGTTGAATTAGTTTTAGCTTCGTCAGGTGGCATAACTGATTCATTATCGGTGAATGTATAATACCCCATACCTTTAATTGGTGAAATTAGTTTCTTTAGGTATTCATATTTAGGTTGATAGAGAGATTTTGAGTATAAATAGATGTTTTCAAACTTGAGTCCATTAGGACTTTCTAGCAAGCCAATCATAACATTAGTCTTTCCACAGTTTGATGATCCCAATATGAATAGAATTTGGTAAGAGAGGGCTATGCTTTATTTTTGAACTGATGTTCACTAAATCATCAATATTACGAACTAAAATATTTGTATGTTGTTTTACTAACTGCATTTTTGTAACTAAATGCATTTCATAAATATTATCTCTTATGTAGAAAAAATTAGATAATATGGTTGTACGATATCAGAAAACGTTTAGTCATAAAAACACCGTCATTGAAGGAGGTATAGCAGACAGTAGTAGGGAACTGGGCGTTCTTGCCCAATAAATTGTTTATAAATAAAATAAATTGTGAAATTTTAATTACCCAAATTTTAAAATTCTTGGAAATTTGTGAAATTTGATACCTACGAGGGTGGTTCAATAAGTCCGTCCGATTTTTTGTTTACATAAGGAGTTTTTTGTTTATATAAGAAGTTTTTGTTTACATTAACTTTGTGTGAACGGGTGATTTTTTTGGGGGTGACATTAATTGTGTGAACGGGTGATTTTTTTTGTGGGAGTGGATTAAGGGGTTTCATAAGATTAAGATTTCATAAGTATATATGCCGACTGGAAAATCATGAAAATTATTTTTCCTAATACCAACGGGAAAGTCAAGAAATAATTTTTCCTAATACCAATGGGGGGAGTTGTGAAACTTAATTTTTCCTAATGCCTACGGCAATGCATGATTATTTTTCCTAATGCCTACGGCAATGCATGATTATTATTTCAAATGCCGACGGCAAAACATGATTATTTTTTCCTAATGCCTACGGCAAAACATGATTACTATATTTCTTAATGCCGACGGAAAAATGATTTTTCCAAAGTGTTGCCAGACTGTATAAATTTGTTATCGTAATACTATATTAGTAATATCAGAGAAAATAGATTTGATGACTACTAGGCGATTCTCATATGAATCGTGGGAATGTGTTTGTGCGATTTCCTAACGCTATAAATTGTTTATAAATAAAATAAATTGTTTATAAATAAAATAATTAAATTAATTAATTTAATTTATTTAATTATTTTATTTTATTTGAAAACTTGCTTGTTTTTATGGTTTAGCAATTGTCTCTATGCATTTCGTTCCTGCGAAGTGCATATAGACAATTACTAAACCATAAAAACAAGCAAATTTTCAAATTAAATAAATAAAGACTTTATGTCAAATAAATATACTTCGGTATTTCAAATATTTAATTATTTTATTTATCTATTTATAAAATGTTCTCATGTATGTGAACACTCCTAATGTTTATGTGTGAGGGTCCAGCTTGATTGTCACTGGTAAGCATATCTTTTGTTTATTTGTTTAAGAAATATATTTGTATGTATGTATGTATGTATGAATGTATAAATGTATGTATGCATGTATGAATGTATAAATGAATGTATGCATGTATGAATGTATAAATGAATGTATAAATGTGCGATCGTGGGAACTTGTGCGTGGAATATTTTATAGAATACATTTATATTTTGCAACGTAATCATTTTCTTTGTCTACGATTATTTTAAAGCAGAGGATTTTCAACTAAGTACACTCATCAGAAGAGAAACAAAAAGCAAACATTTGCAAGTAAGCAAAAAAGTTAACTTCTCCTCCTCCTTCCCACTTCCTTCTCTTTCCTTTATGTAGTTTATATTTGAAATAAGAAAACACTTGTACACTCTTTTATTTTTCTATACATTTATTGTTTAAAATTTTTTTAAATTTTATAATAATACATACATTAATATTTTAAAAAGTAAAAAGTTCATTTAAAGCAAGATATTTCTTTTGTTAGTAAAATAGCATTTTTTAATGCGCATACACCAAATTTATGATAATTACAATAAAAATATACTGGATACTTGATTTCCATTTGTTTAAAGTTGATGAAACCTATATCCTCAACGTTAGAAATTTTTCGGTGTAACATTTTTTCCAACCATAGTCTTTTTTCTTCACCTTTTACGTAAATTTTAGAACATCTTGCGTTGGTTTTTAAAAAATTGCAAACGCTATGAAATGAAACTGATCCAGCAGTCCAGCTTAGGTGATGATAGTTTTTTGTTAGCCACTTTTATCTCTTTTTTATTGATAAGCATTTAAAATCAAATGGTGTTTTTATAATGAATTTGTTATATTCATAATTGTTGAAAACAATCGCTATTTCTTTTGCGATGAAATCGTTTGAATTAGTTTTGAAACCTTGTACGTCTATAAAAATTATGTTATATTCCATATTATGAATTTAAATGTACTTTTAAATTAGTCAAATCACAATGAACAAACTTATTTTCTTGTTGAAAAGCAATCAACACAAAACGGGTGCGTTCTCTATTTGCAGCCAATTTAACATTCCAAATATGACAATCCCAACTGCGAAATGCCATGGGTATAGAAGCACCATTATTAATAATTTTAATCATATTCAATTTGCTAAGGTCAGATAATTGATCATGAGGTGTTCTCCATGAGATGAGTGAAATTGTAAGTTTAGCTTTTTCAGTAGAAACACTCGAGCGTACAAGATCTTCGTCTTTCTTATTGCGCAAGAGTATCAATTCATGTTTTCCATTTAATATAACTTTGTTGTAGTGTTCAGCGAATCCTAGAAGCATTTTTAGAGGTACATAGAAATTGAAAAATCCATTTGCAAGTGTGACATCGTCAATTTTGTTCCATCCAGCATTTTGCATCAGATTGCTTTCTGTTGGTGATAGAGAAACCAAGTTTTTTATGGTGCTCGTGGCTCCTAAATATCTTGTATGATCAATTTCAATTCCATTGAGCTCATAGCGAATTTCATCAAATAGATATGCTACAAAGTTATTTTTTAATTTAAAGTTCTCCGAAGATGAAGAAGATTTGGAGTTATTATCATCAGCAACAAATCCTTCTACATAAATGTAGCTCTCACTGGGTAGCACAAACAAATCTTGATTTTGTGTTGAAATTCTGATTTCATCAGTATTGTTGTAAGATTGTAATTATGGTACATATGTATGATAGTCCTCTCTGATTATATTCTCATCCGACAAGGGTTTATCTAAGACATCTATTATTAAACTCATTTTGTCTTCAATTTAAAACTCAGGGACTTTAGAAAATTTTTATTTGATGTTGTTAGAGCTTTTTGTTTGCTGGTCGCTTTAATGTTGTTGTTGTTCTTGCTGCTATATTTTTCAATGTATTTGTGTTGTATATTAGCATTATTTAGTTGACCTCAAATGTATTCGTATTGTAATTTCCTCTCCTCGAAAATTAATTAAATCACTGTGTTGATCAACTACGCGCAGCGCTAGTGAACTTATCCCTCTGGTTTTCACAGGTAAATAGATGAGGTTCCAAGAAACCTCATCTATTTATAGACTGGAGGCACATTAATCGGAAATTCATGAAGTGTATGCGATTTGGAGTTATTCATATATGTGTTAATAGCGATACTTCGCAAGAGATCCACTTTAAAAATATTAACTGGAAGATCTGAGTAATAATATTTGTTTGGTGTTAGGATTTTGCTAAAATTCTAAAAGTTTTCCAATTGTGTTGTCTTTATTAAACTATACAGGATCTTTGGAACATTTAACTTTAACTTGCATTGTATTGTTATTAGCTTCAATAAAAGTCTTATTTTCTGGACAGAGTCTTCTATATTGCTCTTGTATAAAATCAACTATATCACTCAATTCATAAGATCCAATTGGTATTTCAATTTTATGTTCCCCTATATGAAACATATTGTTGTAGGTGTCTACATTTGGAATGCTGTTGTATGCATGAAAATCAGTTAGAGCACACTCATATGCACCATGTAATTCAATAGGAGGAAAGTAACTAGCAGATAATTCTGATGAGTTAGAGCTCAGAGTAAGTGTTATTGACATTATAACTATCTGATTACAATTAAATAAAGTTTAGTACAACATATGGTTTATAAGCATGATTTACATATTTATTTCATTTTCTTATTTTAAAATTAACATTAGTTTCTTAATATTACTGCTATTGTTGTTGCTGATGGTATTCAGCTATAATATTTCGTTCTTACTTATCCAAGAATTATGTTGATTAGAAAATCCCAACCATTTAACGTATGCCTCCTTTCCTTTAGTTTTAAGAACCTTTTCAACTAGATATGTATTTGGATATCTAGTTTTCGAAAGTTCTTCAGTATAGAATCCACCTTTAATAGGATTACCAAGATAATCTTCTAATATGAATGTTGTAGGATTTGTATTTTGAACTCTTGTAATTGTGAAAATTTCTGTAGTCCAATTTGGAGTATAACCTTTTTCAAATGTATGCTTATATTTGCTTATGCGTACATGATCTCCAACATTAAATTTCGACATTTTGTACATCTTCAAATGACTGTATACTGTATTTAGTAGCTTTTCCTCATTTGTTGAGTTGACTTTAATCGGAGACATTTTAATGGTGCGATGAACTTTTCTATTGTATGCATTAATTAAATCTTAGTATATATCAATCCACTTATATGAACCATTAAAGCTAAATTCTTTCCACATCATTCCTTTCAATGTTCTGTTAAATCGTTCTACTGTTGATGCTTTCATACTGCTATATGTTGAGTAGTGATTAATGTTGTATTTATCCATTAATTTTCCAAAGTGCTTGTTGAAAAATTCTTTACCATCATCTGTTTGTAAGTTTTTTGGTACTCGTCCTAATTCAAAAATATTTTCCATCGCCTTGGTTGTTTCGAGTGCAGTTTTAGTTTTTAGTGGTACTGCCCATGCAAATTTTGAAAATGTGTCAATTACAGTTAACAAAAATCGATAATTTCTGTTTTCTCTAGAATAGATCCCCATTTCAACTAAATCTGCTTGCCAAAGATCATCTATTCCTTTCGTTACAACTCTACGACGCATAAAAACTTTTCGAGCTTGCTTATGTAGTTCGTTTACTAAATTTCTTTTTGAAGACATTAAGTTGTTTTACAGATTTTTTGGAGAGTGTTGTGATCTACTTGACGCACTTTCAGCTATTGATACAAACATGTAATTTTTCAATCTATAAATTTTCTCATTAAGCTGTTCAATTTGTTCTTCAAAAAATGTTTTAATTTGTAGAATGTCTTTTTGAATTTTATAATTTTCTTCTATATCTAATTTTATTTCGCGTTGTAGCTCCTCAATTTGCATTTGAATATCTTCTCGAATTATAGTATTGTCTTCCTTAAAATATGATAGTAATTTCTCTTCTTGTTTTTCGATTTGAGTTTGCAGAAACAATTTATTGATAACACCGTTTTCCTCCAGAACTTTTGAACATTTTTGATTCTATTGTTTTGGACTACGTTTTTTAAATTATGAATAAAAAGACATTAAAGAGTTTTGTAAAATGTAAATATTTGTGTTTTTATTTAATATTTTCAGTTATTTCATAAAGAAATTTAAGACATAAATGTCCACAGGTAAATGTATTAAAATTCTGATGTTGATTATAGTTGTATTATATATTTGTACCAAGATATTTGACTAGTTCTGAAGGAGGTTGTAAGTTTCCAAAGCTGTCGAAATATTCTTTTTCATTGATGTTTTATAATATGCTACCCAATGTGTACCAGGTCCTGTTGATGCATCTAAATTGATTATTCCACATTCAATTTTCTTTGTTCGTTTTGGTGGAGTATTCAACATGAAATCTCCTCTAAAATATGGAATATTTATAGAGAAACGGTTTAGGTCCACATCAGAAAGTGGTCTGTTGGGCAGCATCTCTAAGAGTTTTTTCATTCCTCTTTATGAACTAAACCATAACCGTTTTTATATGGTTTTAAGTAAAGTTCTTTTCCAACTGCTATAGATTCCATCGCTCTATTATGTCTAGTTGCTTCATCAAGTTGATTTTTAGCATTCTTTGTTGCATTTACAGCTTTAGCTGTAGCTTTGGAACACGTATTACACGTGGTACTATAATTTGAGACTTTCTTCCTTTTAATGACTTGTTAATAGCTTTTCGTGCAATTTTAATAGCTGAGTTAATATCTAATGGTTTTTCTTTTTTTAGTATTTTTGTTGCAGCTCTAATTGATGTTCTAAATAGTGTTTTAACATTTAGTTTATTCTTTTTAACATTTTTGTTTTTCTCCACACCCATACCAAATTTTGTTTTGGCTTTCATTGCGTTAGTAACCATATATGCAAATGATTTTTCAGCAAGACTACTATCTTTTGATAAAACTCGATCCCAAGCGGAGTTTTCAAGTATTATATCAGCTTTATGTCTAGTACTTGAGTTCTCGCTTAACCTTCATAGTGAAAAGACGTCTTAGCGGAGTTTTTTTTTTCATGTACTTATTAAACAAACAAAAAATCATACAAAAAATATTCGTAATACATAATAACAGTAATACATATTGACTTTGATAAATAAGCAAAGCAAATATTGCTGATAATTTTTTTACATAGCAAGAAACAAAAACAAACAAAAACTGCAAAGTGCCCATGAGTACCTCAAAAACAAAAAATTGTGAAGTGAGTTCAAACGGCAGAAATGCATATTTTACTGTGAGTTCTGAAGCTCTTAATGTTAACAATAAAAATAACAAATCTGATGATAGTCTTTTTCTAACGGCAAAGCCACTTTTTCGGCAGCGATCAACTTCGTTTTGTCCAATGCCAACTAGTGATTCGTTAACATTACAATTGCCTAGTACTTCTTCATATAAGTCAGTGATATCATCCCCTTCGGGCTGTTATACATCACTTAACAAGGTTATCACTACAGATAACAGTAGCACTAAGCCCAAAGTCCAAGTCGGAATGGATAGGTATATAACTGTGGTAAAGCGTGGGCGAAGCCCAAATTCTTCAAAAATTTCATCTGCTCCAAAGATTTCTAGGAATAACAGCGCATCATCTACTAATCGTCAAAATCGGTTTTCACTATTGCAAGACAATAACGACAAACCCGCTGCATTATCGCTAAAGTCTTTTAAGCCACCACCTATCTATCTGAGAGAAAAAAAAATCTAACGCGCTTTTAAAAAAACTATTGTCGGCCATTGGTGAAAATACTTTTCACATCATTCCAATTAAACGAGGTAATATTGATGAAACTAAGATCCAAATATATAATGAAAATATTTCCGGAAAATTATTAGTGAATTTGAAAAAAAAACACATTTTTACACCTAACAACTTAAAAGTGTTAAAGGCCTACAAGCAGTATTAAAGGGCATGGATTCATATGTTGACCCCGAAGAAGTAAAATGTGCTCTTATCGACAAAGGATTTAAGGTTAAAAATTTTACTAATATAATTAACAGATAAAAGGTCCTCCAACCCCTATTTCGGGTCGAACTGGAGCCGAATGACATACAATTGAAAAAAAATGAAACACATCCAATTTATAGCGTAAAGTTTCTTTTGCACCGAAAAATCACAGTTGAAGAGCCATGTAAGCGTTCAGGTTCCGTACAGTGCCAGAATCGCCAAGAATATGGCCATGCAAATTACCTACAGTTTGTGTTATATGCGGTGAATTGCACGGTTCTGCTAACTGTACGAAGGCAAAAGATCAAGCTGAAAAAAAATTTAGTAATTGTGGAGGTAAACACACTGCTAACTACAGAGGATGTCCTGTATATTCTTTCGTTAAAAAGACTATGGGACAAAAACCTAAATTAGCTCCAGCTCAATCAGCAAACGCTTTCTCCGCCAATTTTCTTCCAATAAGCCAAGCAAGTACTTCACGTGTATCATATGCCGATGCTGTTAAGACAAATTGTTTTCCCACGCAGAAAGTGTCCCCACCAAGTAATTCAACAAATGCTAACACAACCTTTAATTTCAGTCGCCTTGAAGCTACTATTGATACTCTGGTGCAAACAATAAACAACTTTACTACAAATATGACTAGCATGATGCAAGAAATGCTGCAAATGCAGAATACTCTGCTTCAAGGCTTTGGAATCATTTTGACCTTGGCAAGCTTCCAGAGGTGTGGATAATACTCTAGTATTAATATGTCATTAAAAATAAATAGAACGATTCTAATTGCATTACGTGGCAAATTTATCAGCATCTTGTTACTAATTCCATCAATTCCTGGAGCTTTCTTCGGGTTGAGTTCAGCAATTAGTTTCTGTACGTCACGCATCTTAAACTTTAAGGGTCGAGGGGTACAGCAACTACACTCGGTAAATCAACAGCAGCAGTACATCTGTTTGGGGTAAATACGGATTTTAAATGCTTTGCAAACAAGTTACCTTTTTCCGTATCACTTCTTGCCCAACCTCCGGTAGAAGTGCGCAGAGGTGGTTTAAACTCAACGGGTGTTTTAAGCCTTTTCGCAGCGCGCCACAAAGAGTAATTAGATGCTGGTGTGGCATCGAGGTTTTCCAGATAATTTTTAAGAGATGCAGTTTTTTCATATGCAAGCAACTATTGGAGTCGTTTAGTGCACTCTTTAAATCTGATTTTATGCTGGGGCGATCTGTGCTGTTGCCATTCCCGTCTAGCTCTTCTTTTTTCACATAGGAGACGTTCAATATCCGTAGAATAAATTCTATTGAACCCAGTCTGCGGGTGGGAGGTAGAAGCATGTTCAGCAGCCTGCTTTATATTTTCGTTAAGATTCGCAATGTTAGATTCAATATCATCGGATGTTCTTAGCATTATGTTTTCCGTGCAATGACTACTAAGATATTTTTTGAATCTCAGCCAATTAACACGATTGATCATCTTCACATATGGGTGAGGTAAATCACTTCTTAGTGGGTTACAGATTGTAACGATAGTGGAAGAGTGATCGGAGGAAAGATCTAAGGAAGCTTCGACATGAACTAAATCTCTAGAAATATTTTTCATGACTCCAAAATCTATAACATCCGGAATTTTTTGTATGTCTGTAAGCCAGTAAGTGGGCTCTCCACTTGAAATGACGTCCAAGCCCATTTTTGAAATTGTATTGAACAACGCTCTTCCTCTAGGTGTAATAAGGCGTGAACCCCAGAACGTATGTTTTGCATTGTAGTCTCCAGCTGCTACGAAACAAGCCCCAAGAGATTTGTAGAAATCGTCGTATTCATCCTCAGTTATTGAGAATCTTGGAGGGGAGTAAATTGATGATATAACGAAAAAAATTTTCAACACAAATATTAGTTGCTTGTAAATGTTCTGCACAGATGTCATCAAGAATATAGTGCTTGAGTCTTGACTTTATTAAAATTGCTGATCCCCCGCATGCTCTTCCTCACGGGTCCTTAATATCATATAAGGTGTAGCCATTCATTTTAAAAAGGCTTCCCGAAGTCAAATGAGTCTCAGAAACTAACATTACATCAATATTTTTTTCCGAAATGAAGTGCTCGAGCTCATTTTTGTGTTGGCGAAAGTAGTAGGGAACTGCGGGTCCTGGGTCAATTAAAATTGTGAAATTTTGAAATTTTAATTACCCAAATTTTAAAATTCTTGGAAATTTGTGAAATTTGATACATACGAGGGCGGTTCAATAAGTTAGGTTTTTTATGACCGTGGAAATTTATATGTATGTATGTATGTTTGTGGGGTGGATTAAGGGGTTTCATAAAATTAAGATTTCATAAGTATATATGCCGACTGGAAAATCATGAAAAGGATTTTTCCTAACACCAACCGGAAAATCATGAGATGATTTTTCCTAATACCAATGGGGGGAGTTGTGAAACTTAATTTTTCCTTTGTGAAACTTAATTTTTCCTAATGCTTACGGCAATGCATGATTATTTTTCCTAATGCCAACGGCAATGCATGATTATTATTTTTTTTTTCAAATGCCGACGGCAATACATAATTAGGTTTTTCAAATGCCGACGGCAAAACATGATTATTATATTTCTTAATGCCGACGGTAAAACATGTTTATTTTTTTCAAATGCCGACGGGAAAATCATGGAAATGATTTTTCCTAATGCCGACGGAAAATTTGGGGGTGTGTGTAGCTGTAGGCTTTGAAGTCTGGCTGTGCTTGGTGGAGGGCGGGGGTGTGTCTAGATTGTGAGACCTTAAGGATGACCGTGATTTGGGTAGGTGAGGGTGTTTTGTAATATGTAACCGTGGGAATTCGCTGGCGTTTATGCCTGTTGGAATTTAAACCAAGCTGTCCTTGGTGGGGGGCGGGATGTATTTGAGGTAGATCGACTGGTGGAGGGCGGGGTGTTGTTGTAATATGTATCCGTGGGAATCTGTGTGCATGTATGTATCTATGTCTGTAGAACTTTAAGGCTGTGTGTGATTTATGAAAGGCGAGTTGAGAGTGTTCATGTAATACGTGTCCGTGGGAATCTGTGTCTATGTATGTTTGTAGGAGATTAATGCTGATTGTGATTTGAGGTGGGGGAGGGTGTTGCTGTGATAGATAGATAGATAGATAGAATGTGCGTATGTGTGTGTTTGTATGTATGTATATGTAGGAGTTTAAGGCTGTCTAAAATTTACGTAAAAGGGGAAGAAAAAAGACTATGGCTGGAAAAAATGTTACACCGAAAAATTTCTAACGTTGAGGATATAGGCTGCATCAACTTTAAACAAATGGAAATCAAGTATCCAGAATATTTTTATTGTAATTATCATAAATTTGGTGTATGCGCATTAAAAAAATGCTATTTTACTAACAAAAGAAATATCTTGCTTTAAATGAACTTTTTACTTTTTAAAATATTAATGTATGTATTATTATAAAATTTCAAAAAATTTTAAACAATAAATGTATAGAAAAATAAAAGAATGTACAAGTGTTTTCTTATTTCAAATATAAACTACATAAAGGAAAGAGAAGGAAGTGGGAAGGAGGAGGAGAAGTTAACTTTTTTGCTTACTTGCAAATGTTTGCTTTTTGTTTCTCTGCAGATGAGTGTACTTAGTTGAAAATCCTCTGCTTTAAAATAATCGTAGACAAAGAAAATGATTACGTTGCAAAATATAAATGTATTCAATAAAATATTCCACGCACAAGTTCCCACGATCGCACATTTATACATTCATACATTCATTTATACATTCATACATGCATACATTCATTTAGACATTCATACATGCATACATACATTTATACATTCATACATTCATACATACATACATACAAATATATTTCTTAAACAAATAAACAAAAGATATGCTTACCAGCGACAATCAAGCTGGACCCCCCCAGACATAAACATTAGGAGGGTTCACATACATGAGAACATTTTATAAATAGATAAATAAAATAATTAAATATTTGAAATACCGAAGTATATTTATTTGACATAAAGTCTTTATTTATTTAATTTGAAAATTTGCTTGTTTTTATGGATTAGTAACTGTCTATATGCATTTCGTTCCTGCTTTTGGAACTCGTCAGTAGACGAGTTAGTTTGTCATTTAAGTTGAAAAATTTTTTGGGTTGAAGTCTACTGACGAGTTCCAAAAGCAGGAACGAAATGCATAGAGACAATTGCTAAACCATAAAAACAAGCAAGTTTTCAAATAAAATAAAATAATTAAATAAATTAAATTAATTAATTTAATTATTTTATTTATAAACAGTTTATTTTATTTATAAACAATTTATTTTATTTATAAACAATTTATAGCGTTAGGAAATCACACAAACACATTCCCACGATTCATATGAGAATCGCCTAGTAGTCATCAAATCGGTAACAAATTTATACAGTCTGGAAACACTTTGGAAAAATCATTTTTCCGTCGGCATTAAGAAATATAGTAATCATGTTTTGCCGTAGGCATTAGGAAAAAATAATCATGTTTTGCCGTCGGCATTTGAAAAAATAATCATGCATTGCCGTAGGCATTAGGAAAAATAATCATGCATTGCCGTAGGCATTAGGAAAAATTAAGTTTCACAACTCGCCCCATTGGTATTAGGAAAAATTATTTCTTGACTTTCCCGTTGGTATTAGGAAAAATAATTTTCATGATTTTCCAGTCGGCATATATACTTATGAAATCTTAATCTTATGAAAACCCTTAATCCACCCCCACAAAAAAAATCACCCGTTCACACAATTAATGTCACCCCAAAAAAATCACCCGTTCACACAAAGTTAATGTAAACAAAAACTTCTTATGTAAACAAAAAACTCCTTATGGAAACAAAAAATCGGACGGACTTATTGAACCACCCTAGTAGGTATCAAATTTCACAAATTTCCAAGAATTTTAAAATTTGGGTAATTAAAATTTCAAAATTTCACAATTTTAATTGGGCAAGAACGCCCAGTTCCCTACTACTGTCTACTATACCTCCTTCAACGACGGTGTTTTTATGACTAAACGTTTTCTGATATCGTATAACCATATTATCTAATTTTTTCTACATAAGAGATAATATTTATGAAATGCATTTAGTTACAAAAATGCAGTTAGTAAAACAACATACAAATATTTAAATATGAATACCTGAAGAAACTAATTTCACCAATTAAAGGTATGGGATATTTTACATTCACCGATAATGAATCAGTTATTCCACCTGACGAAGCTAAAACTAATTCAACTATGATATTTGATGATGTTGCTTGTGAAAAACAGAATAATATACGTACATATTTTTGTATGGGGCGACATAGGGATGTTGATTCATTCGACCTGTGTCAAACTTATACCAGAATTCCCATGCATTTAATAAGAGACAATACAAATGTTATTGTAATGTTTAAGCAAGATGAGACAAATATGTAGCATGTTTATAGTGATCATCTTAGCAGCGATATGAGCTATGAAAAGTTCCAAGAAATTTGTCGAGAGTGTTGGAAGGATAAATATGGATTTTTGATGATAAGCAAAGGTAACGAATTAAACGATGGTCGCTACAGAAAGCAATTTGACTATTTCATAACTATATAAACAACTACTCATAAAAAATTACCTTTAGTTATTAATCTAACTTTAAAATTGATACATCTATTTGCTATAACCTCATCTGATACCTGATAAGCTGATCTGTAAACCAGACCAGGTCCTGATAAGCTGATCTGTAAACCAGACCAGCTACCTGATAACCTGATCCGATAGCTGATACCTGATCTAATAGCTGATACCTAATGGACTTATTTGCTAAGCATGGATGAGAAAATTTTAAAACAGTTGGTGTTGACAAGAAATGTCTTGAAGAAAAAGCTTCGTAGGATAAAAACTGGTGAAATAGATACACGTGAACAACTAAGAGATACATTTAAACCTATAACAGATCACAACACTCTCCAAAAAAATCTGTAAAACAACTTAATGTCTTGAAAAAGAAATTTAGTAAACGAACTGCATAAGCAAGCTCGAAAAGTTTTTATACGTCGTAGAGTTATAATGAAAGGAATAGATGATCTTTGGCAAGCTGATTTGGTTGAAATGGGGATCTATTCTAGAGAAAACAGAAATGATCGATTTTTTTAACTGTAATTGACACATTTTCAAAATTTGCATGGGCAGTACCACTAAAAACTAAAACTGCACTCGAAACAACCAAGGCGATGGAAAATACTTTTGAATTAGGACGAGTACCAAAAAACTTACAAACAGATGATGGTAAAGAATTATTCAACAAACACTTTGGAAAATTAATGGATAAATACAACATTAATCACTACTCAACATATAGCGTATGAAAGCATCAATAGTAGAACGATTTAACAGAACATTGAAAGGAATGATGTGGAAGGAATTTAGCTTTAATGGCTCATATAAGTGGATTGATATATACAAAGATTTAATTAATGCATACAATAGAAAAGTTCATCGCACCATTAAAATGTCTCCGATTAAAGTTAACTCAACAAATTAGCAAAATCTACTAAATACAGTATACAGTCATTTGAAAATTTATAAAATGTCGAAATTTAATGTAGGAGATCATGTACGCATAAGCAAATATAAGCATACATTTGAAAAAGGTTATACTCCAAATTGGACTACAGAAATTTTCACAATTACAAGAGTTCAAAATACAAATCCTACAACATTCATATTAGAAGATTATCTTGGTAATCCTATTAAAGGTGGATTCTATACTGAAGAACTTTCGAAAACTAGATATCCAAATACATATCTAGTTGAAAAGGTTCTTAAAACTAAAGGAAAGGAGGTATACGTTAAATGGCTGGGATTTTCTAATCAACACAATTCTTGGATAAGAAAGAACGAAATATTATAGCTGAATACCATCAGCAACAACAATAGCAGTAATATTAAGAAACTAATGTTAATTTTAAAATAAGAAAATGAAATAAATATGTAAATCATGCTTATAAACCATATGTTGTACTAAACTTTATTTAATTGTAATCAGTCTGTTATAATGTCAATAACACTTACTCTGAGCTCTAACTCATCAGAATTATCTGCTAGTTACTTTCCTCCTATTGAATTACATGGTGCATATGAGTGTGCTCTAACTGATTTTCATTCATACAACAGCATTCCAAATGTAGACACCTACAACAATATGTTTCATATAGGGGAACATAAAATTGAAATACCAATTGGATCTTATGAATTGAGTGATATAGTTGATTTTATACAAGAGCAATATAGAAGACTCTGTCCAGAAAATAAGACTTTTATTGAAGCTAATAACAATACAATGCAAGTTAAAGTTAAATGTTCCAAAGATCCTGTATATTTTAATAAAGACAACACAATTGGAAAACTTTTAGAATTTTAGCAAAATCCTAACACCAAACAAATATTATTACTCAGATCTTCCAGTTAATATTTTTAAAGTGAATCTCTTGCGAATTGAGAGTAGTATCGCTATTAACACATATATGAATAACTCCAAATCGCATACACTTCATGAATTTCCAATTAATGTGCCTCCAGGCTATAAAATAGATGAGGTTCCAAGAAATCTCATCTATTTACCTGTGAACACCAGAGAGATAAGTTCACTAGCGCTGCGCGTAGTTCATCAACACGGTGATTTAATTAATTTTCGCGGAGAGGAAATTACAATATGAATACATTTGAGGTCAAGTAAATAATGCTAATATACAACACAAATACATTGAAAAATATAGCAGCAAGAACAACAACAACCTTAAAGCGACCAGCTCAACAAAAAGCTCTAACAACATCAAATAAAAATTTTCTAAAGTCCTTGAATTTTAAATTGAAGACAAAATGAGTTCAATAATAGATGTCTTAGATAAACCCTTGTCGGATGAGAATATAATCAAAAAGGACTATCATACATATGTACCATACTTACAATCTTACAACAATAATGATGAAATCAGAATTTCAATACAAAATCAAGATTTGTATGTGATACCCAGTGAGAGCTACATTTATGTAGAAGGATTTGTTGCTGATGATAATAACTCCAAATCTTCTTCATCTTCGGAGAACTTTAAATTAAAAAATAACTTTGTAGCATATCTATTTGATGAAATTCGCTATGAGCTCAATGGAATTGAAATTGATCATACAAGATATTTAGGAGCCTCGAGCACCATAAAAAAATTGGTTTCTCTATCACCAACAGAAAGCAATGTGATGCAAAATGCTGGATGGAACAAAATTGACGATGTCACACTTGCAAAAGGATTTTTAAATTTCTATGTACCTCTAAAAATGCTTCTAGGATTCGCTGAAGACTACAACAAAGTGATATTAAATGGAAAACATGAATTGATACTCTTGCGCAATATGAATGACGAAGATCTTGTACGCTCGAGTGTTTCTACTGAAAAAGCTAAACTTACAATTTCACTCATCTCATGGAGAACACCACATGTTCAATTATCTGACCTTAGCAAATTGAATATGATTAAAATTATTAATAATGGTGCTTCTATACCCATGGCATTTCGCAGTTGGGATTGTCATATTTGGAATGTTAAATTGGCTGCAAATAGAGAACGCACCCGTTTTGTGTTGATTGCTTTTCAACAAGAAAATAAGTTTGTTCATTGTGATTTGACTAATTTAAAAGTACATTTAAATTCAGTCTCATACCCGTATGATAATCTAAACATAAAATTTAAAAATGAACGTTATGCAATTCTATATGATATCTATCTAAGATTCCAACAAAGCTACTATATGAACGAATCTCAACCGCTTCTAACTGCATCAGAGTTTAAGACAAAAGATCCTATTATTGTAGTAGATGTCAGTCATCAGAATGAATCACTCAATAATGGACCGGTTGATATAAAAATAGAATTTGAAACAGCAACTAATATTGCAGCAAAGACATCAGCTTACTGCATTCTTATTCATGATCGTATAATAGAATATATACCCATCAAAGGACAAGTTCGAAAAGTGTTATAAATTGAATAATATGGAAAATAACATAATTTTTATAGACGTACAAGGTTTCAAAACTAATTCAAACGATTTCATCGCAAAAGAAGTAGCGATTGTTTTCAACAATTATGAATATAACAATTTTATTATAAAACCACCATTTGATTTTAAATGCTTATCAATAAGAAAGCAAAGAGAAGCAAAGTGGCTAACAAAAAACTATCATCACCTAAGCTGGACTGCTGGATCAGTTTCATTTCATAGCGTTTGCCATTTTTTAAAAGCCAACGCAAGATGTTCTAAAATTTACGTAAAAGGTGAAGAAAAAAGACTATGGTTGGAAAAAATGTTACACCGGAAATCAAGTATCCAGAATATTTTTATTGTAATTATCATAAATTTGGTGTATGCGCATTAAAAAATGCTATTTTACTAACAAAAGAAATATCTTACTTTAAATGAACTTTTTACTTTTTAAAATATTAATGTATGTATTATAAAATTTAAAAAAATTTTAAACAATAAATGTATAGAAAAATAAAAGAATGTACAAGTGTTTTCTTATTTCAAATATAAACTACATAAAGCAAAGAGAAGGAAGTGGGAAGGAGGAGGAGAAGTTAACTTTTTTGCTTACTTGCACATGTTTGCTTTTTGTTTCACTGCTGATGAGTGTACTAAGTTGAAAATCCTCTGCTTTAAAATAATCGTAGACAAAGAAAATGACTACGTTGCAAAATATAAATGTATTCAATAAAATATTCCAGGCACAATATTCCTACATTCATACATACATACATCCAAATATATTTCTTAAACAAATAAACAAAAGATATGCTTACCATCGACAATCAAGCTGGACCCCCCACACACAAGCATTAGGAGGCTTCACATACATGAGAACATATTATAAATAATTTAATTAAATAAATTAAATTAATTTATTTAATTATTTTATTTATAAACAGTTTATTTTATTTATAAACAATTTATTTTATTTATAAACAATTTATAGCGTTAGGAAATCACACAAACACATTCCCACGATTCATATGAGAATCGCCTAGTAGTCATCAAATCTATTTTCTCTGATATTACTGATATAGTATTACGATAACAAATTTCTACAGTCTGGCAACACCGGCAATTTTCCCTTTGGTATTAGGAAATAATAATCATGTTTTGCCGTCGGCATTTGAAAAAATAATCATGAATTGCCGTAGGCATTAAGAAAAATAATCATGCATTGCCTTAGGCATTAGGAAAAATTAAGTTTCAGAACAATGGGGGGACCAATTGCACTAAAAGCTATTAACAAGTCATTAAAAGGAAGAAAGTCTCAAATTATAGTACGACGTGTGATACGTGACTCAAAGATTGGTGGTTTTTTACCTCTAATACCGATTTTAACTGCTCTGGGTGCAATTGGTCGTCTAACTACTGGAAGTGCTGCCATAGCTAAAGCTGTAAATGCAACAAAGAATGCTAAAAATCAACTTGATGAAGCAACTAGACATAATAGAGCGATGGAATCTATAGCAGTTGGAAAAGGACTTTACTTAAAACCATATAAAAAGGGTTATGGTTTAGTTCATAAAGAGGAATCAAAAAACTCTTAGAGATGCTGCCCAACAGACCACTTTCTGATGTGGACCTAAACCGTTTCTCTATAAATATTTCTTATTTTAGAGGAGTTTTCATGTTGAATATTCTACCAAAACGAACAAAGAAAATTGAATGTGGAATAATCAATTTAGATGCATCAACAGGACCTGGTACACATTGGGTAGCATATTATAAAAATATCAATGAAAAAGAATATTTCGACAGCTTTGGAAACGTACAACCTCCTTCAGAACTAGTCAAATATCTTGGTACAAATATAAAACACAACTATAATCAACATAAGAATTTTAATACATTTACCTGTGGACATTTATTTTTTATTTTTTTAAGCATACATATATTTATTTATTGTATCTTCAAAAATTAACTAACAATAAGTATTCAAATCTTAAATCTAAATATAATTATTAGGTCCGACCAGTGTCAGACATAAACTTAGTGATAATAATTAATAATGCATAAGAGTTGTGCAAGGCAAAAGAAAAAATAAAAAATAATTTCAAACAGTTTCATCTGGTGTGTTAAGTAGAGCCCTTGTGTCCCTCTTTTTTAAGCGGATATGTCCGGTAAAGTTCAAGATATTACGAGCAAGCGGGTTAGTGTGTGACTCGAGTTTAGTTAAATATTTTCCTGAGTGTTTTGCAATTTCTTAAGTCACTTGTGGCATATTTAAATCGCGACGTAAATTTGAGTTTCTTATGTACCATGGAGCCGATGTTATTAACCGCAAAATTTTGTTTTGCCTTCGTTGGATTTTCTCTACATTTGAAGATGAAGCAGTGCCCCATAGCTGAATTCCGTAGCACCAAATTGGTTTCAAAAGCGACTTGTATATCAAAAGTTTACAATCAAGACTCAGGGTTGAATTTCTTCCAATCAGCCAATGTAACTGAGTTAATTTTAGTTTCATTTGTGTTAGCTTAGAGTCAATGTGGTGTTTCCATGTAAGCCGTCGGTCGAGGTGTATACCAAGGTATTTCACATGTGAGTGTTGGGGAACAATTTGATTATTGATTCTAATGGGTGAACAGGTATCTTTTCGTAGGGTAAATGTTACCTGAGCACACTTCTGTTCGTTTACTTTTATTCTCCATAAGCTTAGCCATAGTTCCAGCTGGGTAATATGTTCCTGAAGATTTCGAGATGCCTCCTGAGAGTTATCATGCACACTAAGACAGGCTGTATCATCGGCAAATGTAGATGTGGATGGTACTGCTCACAGGCATATCACAAGTATAAATTAAATACAAAACTGGGCCCAATATACTCCCCTGTGGCACACCGGACGAGATTGATTCGGGCACACTCATGAAGTCTCCTTCCACAACAGTGAACTTCCGGGTAGTAATATAACTTTCCAGTAGCTTTAAAAAATTTATTGGTAGATATGATTTCAATTTTAAAATAAGGCCTTCATGACATACTTTACAAATGCCTGAGAAAGATCAATGAAGAGAGCAGAACAATATTTCTTTTCTTCAAATGTTCTTCTTATAAATTGAACCAATCTATGCGTTTGTTCAGTGGTGCTATGCTGACTTCTAAAACCAAATTGATGATCCGGTATGCACGCATTATCAGTTAGAATTGGGAACAATTTGATCATGAGTAACTTTTCGAAGAGCTTGGACATTGTTGACAGTCAACTTATTGGCCTGTATGACTCAGCCTTGGTAAGATCTTTGCCCGGCTTTGGAATCATTTTGACCTTGGCAAGCTTGCAGCGGTGTGGATAATACTCCAGTCGTAAAATGGCATTAAAAATTAATAAAAGAATTCTAGTTGCAATATGAGGCAACTTCATCAGCATTTTATTACTAATTTCATCAATACCCGGAGCTTTCCTTGGGTTGAGTTCAGCAATTACTTTTTGTACATCACGCATTTTAAACTTTAAGGGACGAGGGGGAACGCAAACGGCATTCGCCAACACAAAAATGAACTCGAGCACTTCCTTGCGAAAAGAAATATTGATATAATGTTGGTCTCTGAGACTCATTTGACTTCGAGAAGCCTTTTTAAAATAAATGGCTACACCTTATATGATACAAAGGACCCGAGAGGAAGAGCATGCGGTGGATCGGCAATTCAAATAAAGTCAAGACTCAAGCACTATATTCTTGACAACTTTTGTAAAGAAAACTTACAAGCAACAAATATTTACGTCGAAAATTTTTGTACAAATTTCGTAATATCATCAATTTACTCTCCTCCCAGGTTTTCAATCACTGAGGATCATTACGAGGATTTCTTCAAATCTCTTGGACCTTGTTTCGTAGCAGCTGGCGACTACAATGCAAAGCATACATTCTGGGGTTCGCGTCTTATTACACCTAGAGGTAGAGCTTTGTTCAACACAATTTCAAAAATGGGTTTGGACGTCATTTCGAGTGGGGAGCCCACTTACTGGCCTACTGATGTACGAAAAATTCCAGATGTTATAGATTTTGGAGTCATGAAATATATTTCTAGGAATTTAGTTCATGTTGAACCTTCTCTAGATCTCTCCTCCGATCACTCTCCCACTTTCGTTACAATCTGTAATCCATAAAATATCTTAGTAGTCATTGCACGGAAAACATTAGGCTAAGGACACTTGATGATATTGAATCTAACATTGCGAATCTTAACGAAAGTATTAAACAAGCTGCTGAACATGCTACTACCTTCCACCCTCAGACTGGGTTTAATAGAATTTATTCTATGGATATTGAACGCCTCCTATGTGAAAAAAGAAGAGCTAGAAGGGAATGGCAGCAACACAGATCACCCCAACATAAAATTAAGTTTAAAGAGTGCACGAAACGACTACAAGGGTTGCTTGCATCTGAAAAAATTTCATCTCTTAAGAATTATCTGGAAGGTCTGGATGTTACACCAGCATCTAATTACTCTTTATGGCGCGCTGCAAGGAAGCTTAAAAACCCCGTTGAGTTTAAACCACCTCTGCGCACATCTACCGGAGGTTGGGCAAGAAGCGATACTGAAAAAGGTAAAATATTTGCTGAGCATTTACCCCGAACACATGTATGGGTGTTGCTGATTTGCCATGTGTAGTTGCTGTGGACATTTATGTCTTAAATTTCTTTATGAAATAACTGAAAATATTAAATAAAAACACAAACATTTATATTTTGCAAAACTCTTTAATGTGTTTTTATTTATAATATAATACAGAATTAATTTATTTCATTGCCAAATAGGATACTGTGAATTTTGAACCAAAAATTCACTCAACTCACTCTCAAGGATTAAGTTTTGTTCACCTTCTCTACTCAAGTAATATAATTTGCTCGAGAGATCCTTAATTTCATCATCAGTTAAAATATTGTATCGTTTAGGCAGGAACATTATACAGTTTTCCAATTCAACTTTTAGTGTTGGTCCATATTTTGTTGTTACACGTTTTACATTTTGAATATTGTATTTAATTGATGTTTCAAGCTCCTTTATATGAATTAATGTTTTGTTTTTTAGAGAATTAAATCTTGATGTTAGATTTTTGGTGGAGTCCATTTTTTATTTAGTTCTTATCACTTTGAATGTTTAATTGAAAATTATCTTAAAAGTAGTGCCGAGGACTTGAAGAAGGCTAATCAAAAATATTTATGGTGAAATAGTGAATAAGGGGGGATAGTGATAGAGAGAAAGAGATAGTTATAGAGAGAAAAGGGATAGAGGAAGATAGATTGCTAAAAATAAGTATAGAATAAAGATGATAGTATAAATATTTTAAAGATCAGGAGATCTACTGTCAAAATGTAGAGAGCAAATTAGTAACCAAGGGACCTTCAAACAATCATCATCATTCATCAGCAAATTAGAAAATGAGTCAAATAAGAAGAACTGTAAATCAATTCATATCAGATTTTGATAGCTTCAGGCTATACGATCATTGTGAGATGATAAAATTTTTCCAAAATATGCTGGAGGAGAATGAGGAATATAGCGTCATGGAAGATGAAGACAACACAGAGGGGCATTTTGGAAACTGTCCATGGTACGATCCGAACTGTGAGGACGGACCAGACACCTGTAGGTGTACTATATATTTTTTACGAAAAACTATTTTAGAAAATTTAATAGTTTCATACTATGAAATGTTTCCATCATTGTAATTACAATAAAATAAAATTAAAATGTATTATTTAAATAAATAAAATAAAATTAAAATGTATTATTTAAATAAATAAAATTAAAATGTATTATTAAGATATTCCTTGTTTTGCATTATTTTTTTCAAAAGGATAACTAGGAATCATCTTTTCGATTAGAGAATAATAGAAGCTTGTGTGTAGTGAAAAGTTCAAGGACTTATCCGAAAATTTAATTTTTTTGTCTTTATGAAAATATCAAATGAAATTTAATGGAATTTCATAATATTGTGAAATTCAATTTATCTTGTGCAGAACCTCTCAAGGAAACTTTAACAAGACTGTGCATGATTAAGTGAAATATAAACAAAACCAAAATAATGTAAACAAAAATTTGCAAATAAGCAAAATCAAAAATTTTTTGATCCAACTAAGTACATCAAGTAGAGAAACAAAATGCATGCATATAAAAATGTAGGCACTTGTTGTTAAAATTTCTATTTAGTAAATTTAAGTTGCAATAAAAAAGGCATTTACATATTTCACTCTTTTTCGATATTTTATTTCACATTTTTTCTTAAAAAATTCTTATGAATATGTATATCACTTTTTGTCTTATTTTTACAATTGTTATAGTTAACACTTGTTGCTATATATGCTATACCGACATGTGTTCCCACACAGGTTTGGTTTGTGGGATGGCCAAATCATAGGCAGGGTTGGGTCGGTGTTCTTGTCTTTAATCTTAGCCGTAAACAAATAAAATACCACACAACAAATACCAATAATAAAAAAAACATTTATTTTATTTTATTTATTTATTTTATTTTCTTGCACTTGGTACTTACTAATTGGTCGTTGTCATACTCACACATACATGTACATACCAAATACGTATTGAATGGTTAACTGGTGTTGGTGTCAACTTTGGCGACTCACCTCCCACTTGAAAAGCATTGTTTTTATTCCGTAGCAACCCGTTGCCATTACTTTTGTATTGTCCCAGATCAAATAAACTGCCCTCCCTACGGTTCTACACCCCCTTAACTATGGTTCTCTTTGTTTTCTACTCCATGTCAATTAAATGCATATGCACATTCGAATTTGAATTCATTACAAAATAAATGGGGTTTTATTTAAAATTATGCGAAATTCATTGCATGTAATATAACTAGACATATATATATTACCTATTTATACCTAATATAAATCCAAATTAGAATATAAATTAGTTTTAAGTAATCGTTTGTATTAGTTCGGTGGAAGTCTTATGTTACAATTAACATATATGAACACATACAATATGCATGTATAACTGTCGGACAAAATAAAGTATAAAATATTTAAATACATGTAATTTGCTAAAATAAGACTTAAAATAAACATGTTCGGTTAAAAAAGCAATTAAATTTCGTTTATTTCTACAATTATATAAAAAAACAACAAAACAATAATATGAAACCTCCAATTTTTAGAAAGTCTTTACAAAATTATACTTAGGCAATATTTTTACACGACAAAATAAAGTATTATAAGTTTATGTTATTATGGTTTAAGCTTGGAATATGCAGTTGATTAATATTTTGTTGCTCCACCTTTATTTAAAATAAACTCTCTAAGCCGTTTTTGCATACTTAAAGCTAAATTTTGTAAAATATCTTTTGGAATCGCTCTCCATTCAACTTGCATTTTATTCCAAAAAGTTTGTAGGTTAGTGCGCGATTCCATAGGGATTTTGTTATCCAAAACAGTCCACTCTAATTTTTCGATATTATTTTCTTCAAAAAATCGTTTCGCCACCTTGCTTGTGTGTTTGGGATCATTATCTTGTTGAAAGATAAAGTCCCCTAAGCCCATTTCTTCAGCACTACTGTTAAGATTTTCGTGCAAAATGTTAACATAGTGCTCTCCAGTCATTTTGGAATATATTTTTACCAGCCGTCCAGCTTCCGCTGATGAAAAACAGCCCCACACCATTAGACTTCCACCACCATGTTTGATCGTATGAATAACGTTCTTGGCTTTAAGTATTTGTGACGGTTGGCACCACACACGCTGTCGACGTTTTGTGTTTTTTAATTAAAATTTTGACTCAACCGACCAAATCACTCTGTTCCAAAACGATTCTGGCATGTTAATGTACTTTTTTGCAAAATCGAATCGTTTTTTCACATTGGCTGCACGTAACAACGGTTTTTTCTTCGCAAAGGAACTTCTCAATACGCTTTGATTAAGCCTTCTTTGTACGGTGCGGGTTGAAATATGTAATAGCAACTCTTCTTTAATCTTTCTAGCAGAAGTAAACGGATCTCTTTTAGCTAGAATTGCGATGTGATTATCATCTTTTGGGGAAGTTTTACGTTTTCGACCACATAACCCTTTTAAACTTTCATTTGAATTCCTTTTTTTATATTTTCCTTTGCAATTTTTTTTCTTTTGTATTTTTTAAATCGGCACAGTGAAGGAAAAATTATCAAGCACAGCTTTTATACTTTAAATTGTCCGACAGAGTATATATGTATATAAATATATATATGTATATAGAAGTTAGAAGGAGATATTACAATTTTTGGTTTTTTTCTCTTTTCTGAAATGAGAAATTTTTACTACAAGGAAAACTCGTATTTAGTTTTAAAGGTAGAGGTCCATAGCTCGCTTTTTGCGCGTTACGCTTTCTATGCACCTTTCAAAAAAGTAGAATCAATGTAATAGTATGTGACAAGTTACATTGCAAAAAGAGCAGAACGCGTAAGCGCATTCAAAGCAAAAAGTAGGTATACTTTCTACTTTTGTACGCGTTACACCATGAAAGAAAGTCAGCTGTTCTTGAATGCTAAAGATGTTAAATAATACTTTATTTCTTACTTTATCAATAAATATTATTTTGCCGTGGATAATTTTTCTCTTTTTTTTCAATAAAAAAATTGCTTAGTAAAAAAAAAACTTGTTTAATAAAATATGTGAATATTTTCATTAATGCGATGTATTTTAATTAACTTTTCACAACACTTTTCTCAGTAACAAATTTTGCATATTAGTTATCGATTACTTTTACGTACTGAGTGTCATCTCCGCTAAATCTGTATTAAATAGCTGCTTAGAAAAAATTGCTTAAGCCAATAATGTGTATACATTTATATGTAATTTTCAATTTACTTACATTAAAGTCAACAACAGCCGACAATCTGCTGGAATAGCCCTAGCCGAGTTCTTCTCAAGACTATCTTTTAAAATGCTGAATAAATAGTCAAAGACATCTGCAGACATTCTTGTCGCGGTTCGAAATTGCTCAGGGTCAGAAGTTTTAAGTTTTTAAATTCCGTTATAAATACAACGGCCGTACCCAAAACCTTTTCTTTTTTGAAATTGTTAATAGGCATTTTTTGCACATAAAATTAAATATACAAACTCGACTAACACCACAAATTCTTTTAAAAACTCGATTTCACTCTCCATTTTTTCTTTATAAGTATTTATAAATAAACGCACACAGCTGATCAAAACAAAAACAAAATGGTGCGTGAAAAGCAGTGCATGTAACTCAATGCGAACAAAGTATAGAACGAAACAAGAGGATGAAATGCGTGTAAAGCATAACGCGCAAAAAGCGAGCTATGGACCTCTACCTTAATGGTTTAATTAACCCTTACTGAAACAACAAAAAAATATAGGCTGTGCTCACCCTACACCCCTTTCGGTAATTTCTCGAAAAGACTTTTGGTTACGGATTATACTGCGACTGAATAAGTGTTTTCCCTCACAACCTATGACAATTTGATTCAATTACATAATTGTAGGTATATAAAAATATTTATGTAAATATGTATGCAGGTAAATGTATTATATACGAGTATATAGAAATTCAAATAAAGTTTAATAAAAAATATATGTATAAGTGGAAAATTATAAATATTGTCTACAGGGTAGTCCGATGTATCAAGTTGTTGTTCTATGTCATTCTTTATGTCAGCATAAAAGTCATCTGTTTTTATTGTATAGATAAAAGAGTCTTGAGAGAGTTTTGTCTTGAACTTGTTGCAAAACAATGAAAGATTACATGGAACTTTACTTAAAAACAGACGTCCTCTTACTAACAGATATTTTCGAGAACCTTAGGAAAGCTTGCAAAGGTATTTATGAGCTGGATCCATGTCAATATTATACAGCTCCTGGACTTTCCTGGGATGCAATGTTAAAATATACAAAAATTGAATTAGAATTATTGACGGACATAGACATGTACAATTTTGTGAAAAAAGGGGAATCGTACAATGTAGTCAAAGATATTAAAAGGCAAATAATAAGTATTTGCAAGATTTTGATAAAGAAAAGCCTTCAGAATTTCTTGTATACTTAGACGCAAACAAAATCTACGGTTAGGCGATGTCGGAATATCTTCCTTATGGTGGGTTCAGATGGTTATCGAATGACGATCTGAGTCTGGACCCAAAGAGCATAGCTGACAATGGAACTTTATCCTTCCCACCTACATGACTTGCATAATGAACTTCCTTTTTGCTCTGAAAATATAAAAGTTATGCAAGCGAAGTATAACAAGTTGATAACAAGTTGATTTCTCTACAAAGCAATCACATGTGATACACTATAGAGTTCTGAAACAATGCTTAGAATATGACTTAGTTTTAAAGAAAACACATCGTATTCTAGCATTTAAACAATCTTCATGGTTACAAGGCTATATTGACCTAAATACCAGACATAGAGCCACTGCTAAAAATGCTTTTGAAAAAAACTTTTTCAAACTTCTCAATAATGCAGTGTATGGTAAAACCATGGAAAATGTGGACAAGAGTAGAGATGTTAAAATTAGAACAGAACAAATCGGAGGCATTTGGGGGCACAATATTTTATAGCCAAACCCAACTTTCATAGTTTATCTATATTTGCCGAAGATCTGGTAGCTATCGAAATGAATAGAGTCAAGACACACTACAATAAACTAATTTACTTAGGATTTTGCATACTGGAGCTTTCCAAATGGAAAATGTATAATTTCCATTACGGGTACATGCAACCTCTTTTATCTATACAATAAAAATGGACAACTTTTATGCTGACATAAAGAATAACATAGAACAAGAATTTGATACAGCGGACTACCCTGTAGACAATATTTATAATTTTCCACTAGTTAATAAAAAAATTTTTAGGTACGATGAAGGATGAAAATTGCGGTAAAATAATGACAGAATTCGTTGGGCTGCGTTCAAAGATGTACTTATTTAGTGTACAAAACCAAAATGATACTAAAAAATCGAAGGGGGTAAAGTTTAGTTTAGCCTCTTATAAAAATTGTCTATTTAATAAATCTAATGTATATGATAATATGTTAACATTTAAATCTAAGTTACATCAAATATATACTAGTCAGTTAAATAAGGTAGTCTTAAGTTATGGAGACGATAAAAGAAAAATAAGATCTAAAGATATTAATACATATGCATGGTTCATTTTCATATTAAGAAAACTAACCCTGAATACGAACTTTACATGTTGATAGAATAGATTGCTAGAACCCAACTAAAAAAATATGTATGGTCCATATATTTGTAATATATGAATCTATATAAACATATATGAATATGTATGGGATTATACATGGCAAAAGTATTACTTAATATGGCACAAAAGAACCACCAGCTGTCGCTGAGCCGGTTTTTGGACCGGCGTATTTGCAGTCAAAAGAAAGCTTGCAATTTGTTAGATCGATCTTTTTTATCACTGGTGAATTGGAAATCTATTAGAAAATAAATACGGTATGTAAAATTTACATGCGCATAGGCTCAATGTTTAAAACAGAAAGTAGATTCTTGTACGATTTTGTACATTGTATCCCTATTTAATAAATCAAATAATCAAAAGTGTAATTTAGTCATTAATTTTCTAAACAATAACCGAATACTCTAGATATTTCTAAGAAACAAAATTTATATTACTGCAAAAAATTATATTGAAAATTAGTGTTAGTTAGAAACGGATTATTTTTTCTTTTATAATTACCTGGATTGGTTTCTTAAATTCAATTTTATGTACGAATATGAGTTTTGTGTTTTTTAAATAATCGATTGAGCTTTTCTCTCAAAGTGTCGAACAAATTGTCTTTTGGTTCGTTTTTAATTGTTTTTCCAAACAAACGTTTCATTAAATGCAATTTCCTAATCAAAATCTTAAAAGAAAGTAATTTTAATCATTTAATATATTTCACAGGAGTACGCTGTTTTGAATCAAGGGAGTATGAATATGAACTTTGCATGCTGTATAGGAAATATTTACACATACATGTATGAAAACAAATGAATATGTATTATCATATATGTCCATACACCCTCATTTTTCGGATCCGAACCATATATGGGACATCATATATGCTCCAGACATAATAATTTGGGATTAATAGTGCGTTAACAAATTTTAAACATAAATCGTAACAATTCCCACAAAAAAAACTAATTATTAACTTTACAGCACCTGGTCAAAAAAATACCAAAATACTTGTGTGGCTTGAATAGCTGTTGTTGCTATTTACATTTATTTTCTTTACATACTCTTACAACTACAATTTGAAGCTAAAAAAAAGTCAGCCAATGTAGTAATGATAAAGTAAGAAAATAAAAAACATATTGATTATTGAGTTCTTGTTTCAACTTTGTTATTTGTTGAGCTTCTCATTTGCTTAAATGAATGTTTAACATATTAAGGGCCATTATTATAACTTGTCGTTAGTTAAAGGTAGGATTTTATTGAATGGATAAACACTTTTTCATTATTACTACTTCACTTGAACCAAAAGTGAGCGATAAGTTAAAGGCAAGTTCACTTAACCTGTAACTTTTATCGTGAAGCTTAGTCATTGGAAGTTGCCACACTTTCTCCTTTCTATATTACACTCAAATTTTATTTGAACAAAATATGACACAAAACAAAAATAATATAATACAAACATCTATTAATACAAAAAAATTAAAACATTGACAAAAATGGTTTAATTTTGTTTCTAATTTGGCAAATAAACAAAAGCAATTTGCCACTAAGTACTTTTAACAAGCAATATCCACAAGATCCACAGAAATGTTGTCACCAAACAAAAACTGTATTATTTATTTTATCGGACAGTTGTAATAATGGAAAATTTTAAAGGTCACTTTATAGTTCACTTTTGCTGAACTTATGATTAACTATTCGAAAGTTTATCGTGAAGTTATAATAATGACCCTAACTCTAGTTGTTCTAAGAAAGTTTTGGGTAAAAGTTCCCTGATGATCTGCATTAGCAACAGTGAAATGCGCATAGGATCCAGCTAAACCCCTCAATAATCAATTTCAATGTATTTTTATTAAAAAATATTTTACTTAATAAGTAAAATAATAATTTGGGATTACTAGTGCGTTAACAAATTTTAAACTAAAAGACCTTTTAGTCATTAATTAAAGAGAAAAGGTGAATGGATTATTTAAAAAACACAAAACTCATATTTGTGCATAAAATTTAATTTAAGAAACCAGATTAAAAACTAGTGCAACTATAAAAGAAAAAATAACCCGTTTTTGTGCTAACACTAGTTTTCAATATAATTTTTCCAGTAATATGAACTTTGTTTCTTAACAGTATCTAGAGTATTCCGTAATTTTCTATAAAATTAATGACTGACTTATCCTTTTGATTATTTGATTTATTTACTAGGGTCACAATTTATAAAATCGTACCAGAATGGGGTTTCTTTTTAAACGTTAAGGTTTTACGCATATAAACTTTGCATACCATACGTATTTTCTAATAGATTTCCAATTCTAATAGATTTCCAATTCACATGTTATGCAAAAAGAGAAAAAGATCGAGTAAATAAAATGAAAGTTTTTTTAATTCCAAATACGATCTTATGTGACATATACATCTACATACACATTTTTATATATTACATTATATTTCTATATACGGATTCACATATGAAGAGCTTTATAATTAAATTTCCATATATGAGCTCATATATTAATAAAAAATATATGTATATTGGTAGGTATACAGTTCGTTGGTCTCGAGTCACTTTTCGGTCGATACCTGGAACCGCTTGAACCGTCGGTGTAGTGAAACGCTTCGGGATTCCCACGTTGGCGAACTTCTAGATTTCTTCCGTAGATATAACGCTTGCTGGTATTTATTCTCCCTCTCGTTGCTAATTCTAGTGATGGAGACTTGAAGGTTTCGAACAGAAAAATCCCTTTAGCAGTTTGTACTTGTGTACTTGTGATTTTCTTCCTTCTTAGGATTTGTGGCTGAATTACGTAGATTATTTCACTTTTGCACAGGTACTTTTCTCGGCGACCTATTTTTTAATCGCTTAAAGTTTTAATTGGCGGTTGGAAATTTTTATGTTTTAATTCCAATTTTATCAATAAAATTTTAAGTATTTTTAATTAAAATTTTAGGTAGATTTAAGTTTTTAGTGAATTTTATAGAGTTTTTGGTAGTTTTAAGTTTTAAGCCAATTTTATTATCAAAATTTTAGGTAGATTTAAGTTTTTAATACCAGTTTTGTAATTTTTACCTTTTAACTTGTTTTCTTAGCTTTAGAGCACTTTTTGTAGTTTAACGTTTTTTTCTGTTGCAAAATTTATATGTCTTATGCTTTAGATCTCTTTCAGTTTTATATGATTTTCACTCTTGGTGCACTTTTCGTAGGTTAAGTTTTTCCTGTTGCAATTTATATGTCTTATGTTTTAGGTCTCTTTCACCAGAAAAATTTTCGGTAGCTTTTAAGTTTTAGACCAATTTTATTAACAAAACTTTAAGCACTTTTATGTTCTTGTTTTGTTTTAAATAATTGTTAGCTTTGATGGAACTCTTGTAAATTTTAAGTTTTTCTTCGACCAAATTTTGTTCTTCCACTATGCGTGTTAACTATTAACTCTTTGCTTGACTCAACAGGGACTTACTTCAGCTCACAACCCTGAACCCATCAATATTATAAATTAATAAAACTTTCACTTTCGGGCCCCACGTTGGGCGCCATTTTGTTAATGCTCATTGAAATGATACCAGACGCCTGATGAGGTGAAGAACGTGCTGGCAAATTTTGCGCGAAAAAATATTAGTTCTATGTTGCTGAAAACGTGTGCTGGATATGGTCACTTGCTCTCAGGGTTGTGTACCCACGCTCCCAGAATTAACTTTTACAACAGGGACTTGACTAGTTGGAACCGGACCTGTAGCATTTGTAAGAGGTATATTCATTTTGTTTCCTTGGCGGTTCACCGCTAGAGAAAATTCCTGCTGAAATGTCTCTCGCAACTGTTGGATCTGACTTCTAATCTCTCTACTCATCGCCTCTCGTCCTGTGACTGTGAGGTTTGCTTTTTGAGGTGCTTGCATAACGGTGGCATTCGAACGGAAATCTTTTTGTACGCTTCTCGCAGTTAGACTGCTGAACTCAAGTGAGGGTATCGAACTAGTCGATAGGTCTGGTTCATGCGCAGATCCATTACGCTCTTGGGCCATGGACATAAACTGTTGAAGAGCTGGCGCTATCGTAGATGCTACTGTGGTTAAACTGGCCTGCATATTTGAGCCAGAACTTACTAAGCTAACTGTTGACTCAGTTACCCCTACTGTGGAATGCGGCACACTTTCCATATTGAAAATTGTGTCAGCATCTACGCCCGCCCTCTGACATTAACTGACCGGTAATAGAACGCGTTAAGACCATCCCTATTTAAATTCCAACTGGCTGGACTTTCTTTGCCACCCAATCGACTCTTTTGATATGATTTTCACAAAAAAAAAATTCAACCAAAGCAAAAAAATATATAAATTTTCTGAGTTTGCACTACTTCAATCAATGAACATTGCTAATGAGCTGTTGGACTCTGTCCGCGACGACCCAAATTTGCTCCAGAGGGTCATAACTGGTGACGAATCGTGTGTTTATGGTTATGACGTGGAAACCAAAGCTCAATCTTCTCAAACGAAGCTGCCGCACGATCCAAGGTAAAATCGAAGACGAGACAAAACACGTGCAAGCAAAGCAGATGTCAACAAATAACTGAACATTCCCCAAATGGCCGAAATTGTCGGCATAAGTGAGAGACATGAGTAACAACATAACACTACAAAAAAATCAAAGTTCGAATATACGTAGCCCGCGGAAATTAAAAATTTGGCGATACTTTTTGAACAAACCTCGTATATCTTGAAATCTTGGGAACGTTCACCCCCCTTAAAAGTAATTAATAATAGTATATTTCGAAAATTGTAATAGCAGAAGTTTGGTATGGACTCTTTTGAGAGCGAGGTACAAAATTATTTAAAATATTGGTAGAATAGGAGCAAGGTAAGGGACATCCCCCATACAAAGTAATTAATAATAAACTTATATCTTGAAAGCTATAATAGCAAGAGTCATCAAATTTGTTATGGACTCTTTTGAGAGCGAGGGGCAAAGTAATTCAAAATATTTGTAGAAAAGGATTAAGGGAAGGGGCACCCTCCTGACAAAGTAATTAATAATAAAGTTATATAATTTTTTTTTAAATTTATTTCTTCTAATAAATTTAAATAATATAATATAAATTTTAAGACTGTTTAATAAACTTAAAGTCACACAATTCATATGTGTAGAATACTGTACGAGGTCTGATCAAAAAATAACCGTTATTTTAAATTTTTTCAAAAAGTATTTATTTATTCATCAATAGCTATCTTGTCCCCTTCAAAGTAATCCCCTTCAGATATAATACACTTATGCCAGCGTTTTCTTCAATCCTCGAAACACTTCTGAAACGCGCTTTTTTGTATCGCCAACAGCTCCTTTTTCAATTTTTTTTTTATCTCCTCAATCGTAGCAAAACGATTTCCTTTCATCGGTGTCTTCAGTTTTGGGAAGAGGAAAAAGTCAGCGGGGGCCAAGTCCAGTGAATACGGTGGTTGAGGCATGATAACGGTTTTGTTTTTCGCCAAAAAATCACGCACAAGCATCAATGTGTCAGCTGGTGCGTTATCATGGTGCAAAATCAATGATTATTTTTTCCAAAATTCTGTGCGTTTCTGATGAATTGCTTCGCGCTAAAGGCGCATAACTTCAAGGTAGTATTCCTTATTGACCGTACGACCTTGTGGCAAGAATTCATGATGCACCACGCCATTGCAGTCGAAGAAAACAGTGAGCAAAACATTCACATTTGACCGAACTTGACGACCACAATTGAACTTGGCTTCATAATAGACATAAGTAGTATATAAAACAAAAAACTAAAATTTTGTGAAAATTAGTGAATTCACTGAAATGTGCATAAATATGAAAAGACTGAATCGATTTTTATGATCGATATTTTGTTTCTACTTCATGTGACTTTGCGATAAAGCAATAAATCTGAAAATGTTTTGCAGTTTTAAATGCTTTGTAAATAGTAATTTTTGTAAATTTAGTTTAACAAAATCGGACTAGTTGTTTTTGAGTTATGATAACATAAGTGGAGACATGTCTCAAAATATTGACAAATTTACTGAAAAATTTAAAAAAAACCTCTCCATAGAATTTAAAATTTTAACGATTTTGAACTATTGGAACCACAATACGAGTACATCAAAATTATATAGTGGTTTTAAAATTATTTAAATTTTTTTTTTAAATTTGTTGCGCGGTGTAATCTACTACCTTTTATAATAATAAGAGTGTCTAAATAAGGAATTCTTGAATCATGTTCCTTTTCAATAATAAATTTAATATTAGAATTAAATTCATTACATGTTAATAATATGTTATCGATTCCACACATAGGAATGATGCAAAATAAATCATCTACATATTTTGTCATTATTTTTGGTTTTACATTAAGTTTCTGAATCGATATAATTAATATTTCCTCCATTACAACATCTGCTATGATTGGAGATGCTGGTCATCCCATCGGAAGACCCTTTTGTTGCATAAATACGTAAAAATAAACATTCATCGATCCTAGTATGTATATCATTTGATTGTTTCCCATTTGTCTTTAATTGTATTTATTGCAAAATTAAAATTAACATCTCATCATCAGATATATATTGGTTCCATATTCTATCCACGAATTCTATTGAATTCTTAATATTATACCTGGAATCCTAAGTAATATTTTTTTAAATATTTCTAATATATGTGTATGTTCATATGAAGGAGAATTAATAAAAGAACAGGTCTTAATGGCAAATCCTCGTTATGTATTTTTGGTAACCCATATAAACGAGGACCAATCGCAACATTTGTTTTTATGCCGAGTACACACTAGGGCATTTTGTGACATCGCAAGCAAAAATAAAAGTGGGAACTAGTGCCAACGTTTGTCATTTCCGATTTTTTTTCTTTGTGTTGCATTACCACACAAACTGCTTATGCAACTGATGTAGACAGCTGTGAAAATAAGTTGGCAGCACTATAGTATACTTAATGCGAGAAAATGTCACCACGCTGACATTTTATTTTTGTGTCTGCAGTGCTGCAAAATTATTCTCATAACTCGTCGGTTGGTTATTGGTTTGCTGCAGACATAATGTATTTTGAATATACTCTGCCGCAAACCAATAACCAACCGACGAACTGTCTACATCAGATGCATAAACATTTTGTGTGGTAATGCCACACAACGAAAAATATCGGAAATGACAAACGATGCCAATAGTTTCCACTTTTTTTTGTAATCTGTTTGTTGTTGTTTTTGTCGCTTTATGCTGCAATTACACATGTCATGCAATTGTTTTACATTTTATGATTTTATGATTCTTTAACTCAAAAATCTAAAAATTATTGCAAATTTTAAAATCACAGTGGTGAAATATGAAATAGTGAAATTTTTTGTCGAATGTGCGTCATAACCAAATGACGAAGATCGAAAGTTGCTCATAATAAGGAACTTTAGAAAAACAAAGAAATTTACTTTCGTTTGGAAATGGCCCAAGGCATATCAAAAAGGTACACGCATCAGTCATATTGCTCACCCGCTGATTTTTTGTTTACACTTTTATAACGAAGAATTCATTTGACAATTACTTGTATGCCTTGTTTGAGGCATACAATTTTTTGACAACTACTTTGTAAAACTATGTGAGAAGCACAGAGTTGAACCTAATGCGTGTAACTGTATTTAATGTGCCTTGGAAATGGCCATTGTGACGACCTTATAAATTTGAATTTAGAGTATTGTGACAACATTGAAAACAAAAGTCGGAGGACGGTCATTCGCGGTTATAATTTTAGTGTTATGAACAGTTTTTAAAAAACTGCAGTCGAAATAGCAAAAGTCGTAAAATTGTGCTATTTCTTCGACCTTTTTATTTTTTGACTGCCCAATCACAACCTGTTGCTCATACTCCTGCTTCTGAAAATTCAAGGGTCGTTGTAGAAGTTAGCACAATAAACGAATAGCTACACAAAACGAAGAACTTCAGCTTTTGAATGGGAATGGGAAGTTTTTAAACGCTGGTTATGAGTACATTAAAATTTTGGTAAGCAGATGATTTTAGTAGTACCCGCAGACCATCGTAGCAACGACGTGCTGATTGTCTTTTTCTGCATGGATAGTTTTGTAATCTTGGAATAATTAATAAATGTTTACGAAAATATACCAACTGCATTACTCGTAAAAATAATTTTGGTTTTTTATTTATCTCATGATTTTTAGACCACAAAAAGTCACTGGCGTGGTTTCACAATCGTTCGTAGTTTGAAATCACAGTGATTTCCGAACATGCTTGAAAAAACAGATTTTATATAGAAATTCGTTTATTAAACCATTTATAATCCAAAATATTTTGTATGAAATCCACAAATATACGGTCAGGTTCTGAAAACCATTTCGTTTTGAAACCGACAAATTTCAGGGGAAAAATCAACAAGAAAGCTGACTTATTGCAGCTTTTTATTTTGTTTTAAGATTTCATAAGCTTGAGATATTTTGTCTGAACTTAATTTCGAACGCACTAAATTATCTGATAAGGAGAACACGGTTTTCTGTTTTTAAAACTTTGCGATTTCAAAACGAAATGGTTTTCAGAACCTGGCCGATTCAAAAAGACTTCTCTAAAACATGAACAACAAATCATAGTTTTTCCTTCCGTCACCAACATAAAGGAAACCATATTTCGATGAGTTAATTTTATGGAAGAAAGTCATTCCCAACCAAATGCAAGATTTTATAATTACTAGGCTTTGATTGTGCTGCAAATTCACTGAGAATGTTTGCCCTTTAGGGACGAGGAAATCAACGCAATCTAAAAAGTCTATGGGATAGTTGTAATCAAAGCGTTTAGACAGATTAATTTTTACATCATTCCTCGGAAGACGGTAGATTTGATAATTGAAAATGTCTGCAGATTGTAATTCATTTAAGCCGTGAAACATTTGATTTCTAACAATGCAACCATCTGTTAGTTTGTACAAAGACCCACGTGGACAAATGGCAGATTCTTCAGTTATGATGAAGACAATTGCGGCAAGTCGTTCTTCCTCCTTTAGCTGTATTTTTTCCGGTGTGCTGGTCGATATTACCTGATTCACATCAATATCGAAAATAGGATCCTTGAGCAAAAATTGTATTCAATTAAATAATTTTTGTATACTTGTGAAAAGATATTCCTACCAGTTTTACAATTGTTATAAAAGTAGGATCACCGGAAAATGGTTTCTGGCACAACATGGTGGCTTGAAATGTCTTGTGATTTTGAACAAATGGCAACAGCAGCCATTGGTAGCCATCAGTACTAAAAAAATATTTGCGCTCTCTGAGACAATCTCTTTTATAACCAAATGCTATGTAATAATCTTTTGCAATCGCATTTATACGTCCCCAGAAATATGTAGCTGCAAAACGATATTGATTTTGCAAAACTACAAGAGAATTTTCAATTAAGAGTATTTGCTCTGGGCTTAATTTATTGCCACAGTACATGAAGCAGGTGAGTTCTTCTTGTAAATTCTCAATATTCATTAGTCTCCTTTTACTAATTTGTTTTATTTGCTAACAATTAAGTCAAAAAAATTTCAAATATGTATGTACATATGTACATATCGATGGCTTAATATAAGAAAGGCGTAACTCGAATTTTCGATATTTTATAGAACAGGAAAAGTTGGTACAATTGTACTTTTTTCAGCACTATTTGAATGTCAAAAGTACAGTAGCAGCACATTATATCACACGAAAAAATATTGGACTTATATCCTTAAGAAACGACAAAATATGTACCTTTTGCTTGAAGGTATTATAAACGAAAACTAAAGTATGAACCGATGCTTTCCGATATTTCAAGAACTGCTAGAGGAATATTATACATTCCAAATTATTCTTCAAATGGTGAAAGGGCATTTTTGTACCAAAGAGAGAAATGTACTATTTGCTTCGAATTTCTCTAATCGAATCAGAAAGGATGGAAAAATATAACGTAAATGTTTCTTTTCAGGGGGCAAATTACGGCATTCGATACCATTCGAAATTTAAAAATATTTCCATTTAAACTCTATTGAAATATGTATACGAGTATATGGGTAAATCCTGTGTTCCGGACTATACATTTGCAGGTATATATTTTTTTCTGATTGGCGTTGGTGTTCCGAATGAGAAATTTTCATGTAACCTTCAGCAACAACTGTTATTTGGGGAGTAAATTGAAATGATGTCTAATTATTCACTTAAATGTTTCTGAGGAAAACAGTTTTTGTGTCGAAAGTGTTGTTGTTGTTTATTGACTTTAACGAAAGTGAAATAGCAACAATACCTGAAAAATCAAAATTTATCTCGTATGTACTTTTTTGAACAATAAAAAATAGTGATACTAATAACTAATGTAAACAAATTGCGCGCCGATCGATGAATTTCTGATGGGAATTTTTATTTATCTTACATAAAAATATCTGTAATATGGGGACATTAACGCGCTAAATTCAAATCAGTTTTCTGTTTTTATCTATGACGTTCATATTTTTTTAATGGGGGTTGCTAATATGCCCTCTTAGGGAAAGGATTTTCATGTAAATACATGTTTTCTGTCGTTAGTCGTAGTTCAACGTAAATAAAATATCTTTGCGAATCAACAAATTTACGACAAAATGGCATCGATTTGTAAGTGTATATTTTTGCATATTTTAAAGTAAATACATATTTTTGCATATTTCATTATAAATGTATATTTTTAATACATTTTTTAATTTTTTTCATGCTATAAAACAAATTTTGGTGTTTTTTGATTAGTTGCAAAGTATTTTTGCAATTCTGACGACTGTGTAAGAACAAAAAAGAAGAAAACGAAAACAATTTCGACTGGGATGAAAACTCAATTCATTTGAAAAATCCAATAAAAAAAAATACAAAAGCATGGGATAAAATTCCTTTTAAACCAAAAAATGATTATGTAATTTTTTTGGGCGCTCTTTACAGGTTCCGTATTAATTTCATGTGGATAGAAAGTATTTTTTAAAGCTATTTTGCGTGTTGCAGTCTTTAAAGGGAAATATTCAGGGATACGTATACCTCACAGTCTATAGTAACTAGATGAGGAACGTAGTTGAATGCTGTCGAATACTATATTTATATTAACAAAGTTGAAGAAATTTTAAATTAGAAAAACAAACTTAAGCACTTAATTGATATTTGTGCACCCAGAGAATGGGTTTCATGGTGACACTATAGCTCAATTAAAAGGTTTTGATTCTTTAACAGCTCAAGTAAAAAAATGTTTTCTCTGAAAGACAGAATAAGTGAAGAAACTAAAAATACATTAGATAAAGTTATAAAAAAAAAATTATGAATTATGTTTGTTAAGAAAGCAATGAAGCTAATTTTTTTTATTTTTTAATGTTATTAAATGTTGAAAAAAAGAGTTAATAAATGCATATTTTATTAGTTTTTAATACATATTTTTATATTTTTAATGTATATTTTCTGTACATAAAACGCGATTTTAAATGCATGAAAATCCTTTCCCTACCCCTCCTAAACAAGTCGATCACGCTAACCTATTTCAATATAGCTAGATAGAGGCTTGTTAGATTTTAATAAATTAAACACTTAAGCATGAGAAATAAATTAATTTAATAATTTAAATTAATAAAATTATTTTCGATTTTCAACGGTTTCGAATTTATACAGAAATTAGTAGGAAAAATAATTTTTAATGCAAAATTAGATTTGGCTTCAAATATTCCATAAAAAATAAAACGGCAAATATTTTACATTGTTTTAATTGGTCGGGAAGCAAGGTATGCTGAGAACAAAATAAGATATAAGTAATGAAAATATTCGCAAAATTTTTAACTTTAACTTAACAAACATTGTGCAATACATTTATCCGTAACGCTCTTGCACTTTTCAATTCAATTGCAAAACCATACCAAGTGAAGGAATTATTTTTTATGGTTCTTGGAATTAAAACAAGTAAGAGTGCTATATTCGGATGTGCCGAATCTTATATATTCTTCACAAATCGTAAAATGTAGAGAAAAGACATGCGTGCATATGTATGTATGTATGTATATATCTACATACATATGTACGTAGACATGCGTAATTTTATGAGAAAACTTTCGTATCCATTACCAATTAAACTGCAATATGCAGCGCAAAACTGCATTTTAATGCATCTTGCGAACGAAAGCTTCCTTAACTTACGCTTACCTTGTTAACATGACTGTGTGCACATACATACTTTTAAATTTATGGGTTCTGTTCTGAAAATCATGGTGACTTCAAATAACGTGATTTCAAAAGTAAACTACTAATAGCTGACTTGATAGTGGGTTTTTATTGTATTTTAAGTTTTTGTCATTTATAATAGAATATTTTCTTCCAACTTCCAACATTGTAAATCGTGCAATTTAAAAAAGCAATTATTTAGGTAAGTTTATTTAGCAATCGAATAATTAAGTTATTTTCGGACACAGCTCTACAACCGAGCTATTGTACTCTTATTATTTGATGGAGATAAAACTTGTTTTATGACAATGTGTCAATGCGACGATTTAATTCTGTTTTTACATGCCTATTTCGGTGGATATTTATTTCAATGTATTAATTACCCAGTAATATTGCATACGTTTTTGATGAGTTCAAAAACTATAGCTTTATTACGATTTGCGATGATGTTTAGAATGCATTCGAAGATACAAATGCTAAAGAAAGCATGAAACACTATTAAATTTTGAACGCAGTAATTTTTTTTGCTGGGGAAAACATTAATAAATTTATAATTTGCAATGATATACATACTTAGATACAAACATTCATGTAGGTATTACATACTACATACTTATTTACATAGTATGTATATACAATGTACATAAGCACCTAATAGGTACATATGTATGTATGTAATTAAACTAAGTTTTAGATCTTTAAATTAAGTGACAAATGCCAATAAAACAAAATGTGAAAAAACATTCGTTCTGAAAATAGAAGAACGTGAGTTCATATTCTCATCTCAACATTTAGGTTTTTTTTCTACATAATAAAAAATATTTCTTTCATACATATGTATGTATATTTTTTTTAAATATAGGTATGTACATATCAGTGTTGCCAGTGAAATTTCGAGAAAGATACAATTTAGTTTCCAAAAAGATACATTTGTTCCTAAAAAGATACATTTTTTAAAAAACTTTAAAGACCATTTTTAACTTTTAAAATTTACAAACATAACATTTTTATTTCATATTTAATGAATATTGCAAAGAAAACGATGTCATATAAATTCATTTTCATATATGTATATTTAAGTCATAAATATTAAGCATGTAATTTTTAATAATACATTAAGCAAACTTTAAAATTAATTATATGTACATATGTACATATCTATCTTTGGATGTTATCAAAACAAATTCATTTTTGTAAAAACTAATATACGAGTTAAGGCGCAATATCAAAAAGTTCATATAAATTTCCTGAAAATAAAAAAGATGTTCATATTTTCTGTACATTTTGCGTACAGATTCAAAAGATATGTACGAAAAATGTCGGGATTACACATGGTACCTGTAGGCATCACTAGTACATATATACATACATACATATGTATGTACCTTCATCATTAATTGAACTCAGCTAGCGAATCAATCCCTGCCGATTGCCTATAGGTATACAAAACACACCAGCTTAACTAAGCAGAAGTACATTTTACTAAATTTATTGAAAAAAAAAACAAAAACCGCATGAATGAAATAAAATAGCAACAACAAGCACTATCAAACAAACAATCTTGTCCACTTTAAAATATTTATGAAAAATCCATGATCTTTAGCAAGGGCTAACTTTTTTAACATATATATAGATACATACACAATACAGACATTAGCAAACGAATTTATATTTACTGCAGCATATTTATATACATATATGTACACGTATGTATGTTCAACATGTCTTTAAAAAAAATAAGTTCTCAACACAACAACAAGCGTTTGGGATAGTATCATTGTTGCCATTTTAGCATTTTCACTACTAGATCTGGCATTTTCATTAGTTAAACAGCATTCAACTTTCAAAAAACTCTGCTAAATGCTTTCTGGCAGAATTTGTTGAAAAAAAAAATTTGTTGAAAGGGTAAAGGTTCCCTGATGATCTGCACTAGCAACAGTGAAAAGCATCCAGCTAAACATTCAATAATCAATTTAAATGTACGTATTTTTAATAAACAAATATTTTACTGAATAACTAAAATAATAATTTGAGATTATTCGTGCGTTAAAATTTTTTAACGCAATTATAACATTTCCAAAAAACACCAATTATTAACTATTTTATGTTTGTATGTGCTATAAAAATACATGTAAATACTAATGAGTTTGTATAAACATGAAATTCAAAGCAAATTCAATAATTTTTTCTACATTTAAATCTAGCATTATACTTTTCTTCTGTAGAATATTTTAGCAGAATTTTTTGACCGATTTAACATTCTCTCATCAGCATTTTCTGGCAACACTGGATAGTTTGCTACTTCAAGTGGAGATATGTATATGTGTTTACAATGGTATGCATGTACCATGATACAATTATACAAGGTACTTGCACAAGCCCAGCCTGTTAATGTATACCAAAGCATATTTATATAAAGTATATGCAGGTCTACAACAACTAAGAAAGTACAAAAACAACAGGCGATTTGTTTGTGTAAGAATAATGGATGAATGTCAAAAACAGATGGATACAACCAGACCTGGGCAACTTGCATTACTTTTGCATAAGCACTGATTATAAAACAAAAATTTTAGTGCAAATTTAAATTTGATGCTTGTAGTGCATTATTTTTTGCACTTAAATAAAATCTCTTAAAAGTAAGGGATTAATATTGCATTAGCAGCTAATCGCATGACAAAAAATACACTAATTTTGTGTTGCCACTAAGCACATCATGAAGTGATGCAATATTATTGCACTATCACATATTGTACACAGTAAAATTGAATAAAACGCTAAATATTTTTAGGAGATAGCACAAATAAAAAATATAAAATACACTAAAGTTCATTGAGGGCACTTTTATAAGTACGTACATACAAATTAACGAAAAAAAAACTGTCAATATAAATACAAACTAGATTACAGAACCAATTTAAAAAAAAATTCAAAAGTTTCATACTTCAAGTACATTGCATCTCGAGCTTATTTGAAAAACCGTGCAATTGACAAAAGATCAGAGCTTAGATTTTCGTTTATTGTAAAGTTATATCTTAAGAAATGGTGATTTTATAAACGAAAAATTCTACCGCTTGAAACAATTTCATCAAGTTTTGTCTTTCTCTCGAAAAATTATAAAAAACGTAGTCATAGATTTTTCGTCTTGGAAAAAATTTACATATTTATGTATGTACGTATGTTTTTATGTATGTACACATTTACTTTATATTTTGCATTATATGTTTCACTGATAATGCAATAATACTATTCATAATGTGTTTAGTGGTGCAAAAAATAGTGCACTAAAAATAACAATGCAATGTTGATGAATTACTTTGAAGGGATTTTAGTAATATGCAAGAAAAATTGCACTAATATTATTAAAGTTAGTGCTAATGTAATAAATTTGCATTTGCATTGATTTGGTTTATTGTGGGAAAATGGTCAATGCATTTGCTTATTTAATGCAATAGTCCCAGATCTGCATACAACAAAAAGAAAATGTATGGATGGACAAAACCAAAGTAAATTTATTAATTGATAAACCTTTAATATGTGAAATAAGTATAATAAAGAATACATATGTACTTTAATAATTAAATGTTTAAATGTTTTGTAACACATTTTTTAAGTAAAAATTTATTTAAACTTTTTCACATACGTTTTCAGTATACACAATTTTGTATAACAAAGCAAAACAAAACAAAATGGCGTACAAAAATTGTAAACAACTTTTGACATTCAGGCATTCACACTACACGAGAAAAAAATTAATCACCTGAGTACTTGCATATACTTTATATAAATTTACTTTGATGCATACAATGCAGAAAGTTGTCAAACTTTGTTTACAAGCTGCAAAAATGTTAGTGTATGTGTGTGAATAAAATGATTACAGTGTTGCCAATGAATTTGCACATTGAAGAAAATTACACTACACATGCTTTGTGTAGATTAAAATTAAAACAAAATTAAATAAAAATAACACCCAAAGTAGAATTACACACATATTATACATGAATCTCATTACATGGTCTACAGATGAGAGTAAAAATTACACAATTTGTATTACACACATATTGGCAACACTGAATGACTATAATCATGTATGAATGCCACCTCTGCAATTGTACTTTAGTTATCCTGTGATTGTTATTTTTAAAAACAAAAGACATCTGCTTCTGACAATTATAGGTATGTTTCTACCAACAAAATACGTGTGTTTCTTGGTGTTGCAATTTTCTTGTAGTCGTGAAAGTACCTTGTATAATTGTATCATGGCATGTACAATGTGTACGCCAACCACTACTTTGATACAAAGCGAGCACGTTACTACCCAGCGGGAAAACTCAGAATATATTCTTACTTCAGGCCAGTGATGCCAGTGAATATTTTTGAAAATCCCTACACGTCCGAAAAACCTCCCTTTATTTCCCTCCAACCAAAAATATTTTCCCTACGCTGAAAATTTAGTATTTTTAACAGCAACAAAACAAATATATATACATTTTGTGAGTATTGTAAATTTTTTACACATTTTCATTTCATATATTGTACAAAACAGACCATAGGTTTAGTTGGGTAACAGGTAGAAAAGTAATTAAAGCATTAATTAACAAAAACAAACTAAAAACTGATACGAGTATATGCATATGTACATTCTGTATTCATCCCTACATCCATATAAAAATTGTACATACTTAAAAATTATGGTGCAAAAATATTCATTATTAAAATTCTTAGAATATACATGAAATGAAAAAATTATATTTATTTGACATATAAACAGGGGTGTTCTGTAAACCGCACGTTTTGAAATCGCCTAAAAGAACTTAATTAAAAAGGAAAGAACTTAATTAAAAAGGTGACTTGTTGCAGCTTTTTAATTGGTTTTAATATTTTAGATGTTTAAGATATTTTATACGAACTGACCTGCGAATGCGCTAAGTCGTCCGATCAGGAGATCACTGTTTTTCGTTTTTGAAATCGCACGATTTCAAATCGCGCGGTTTGCAGAACACCCCTGAAAGTCTATTTATTTAATTTGGAATTTTGGCTTGTTTTTATGGCTAAGCAGTTGTCTATATGCATTTCGTTCCCGCTTTTGGAACTCATCAGTAGATGCTTGTTTTGTAAAGATTTTTGTTTGAGGCTTTCAAACTTATTATTTTTGAATATTGTGATTCTCAATATAGTATTAAGAGTTTTACTATGAACATACGAAATTTGTTAGCTAAATTCAACAATTTTGTGGGTTGAAGTCTACTGATGAGTTCCAAAAGTGGGAACGAAATGCATATAGACAATTGCTCAGCCATAAAAACAAACCAAATTTTCAAATTCTTAGAATATATTTTGTTAAAATGGGTAGTTATAAATTTAAAAATCAGGGTCAGAGCTGTCAGCTACGGCGATTTTAGGCGTTCAAATTTTTGGTTTGGCAACATGGCGATTTTTCTGGCAAAAATAAATTTGTTGGCGATTTTTATGGCTATTTTTTAACCAAATTGAACTTCAAAATTTCTGTAATCTATGAAATTAGTTTGTTGAAGGAGTAGTTTAAATAAATTAAAACAATTTGATTTCGATGATTTTTATTATATTAGTAATTAATTAACTGTAATTAATGCGTTTTGAATTTGGATGAAATAATTTCTACAAGAAATAATTTTTGGCTATTTTCTTTCTCCTTTTGGCGATTTTGTAAACTTTTATACGATTATTTTATAAAATTTATATTAAAAAAAGAATTATATAAAAACAAAAATATATATTGAAAAAAAACTACATAAAACTGATTTTTGCCGATTTTTTAAGTTAGTTTGGCGAAATAGGTCGGAAAAAATCTGACAAGCCTGTAGAGGGATGGTGATGTCCTTTAATAAACGTACTTAGTTATGAAAAATTTGGTTTAAGTCAAGCAGTAGAATACATAATAAATATCAATTTGTATATCTCTTGTTGGATTGAAATGCATTTTGCTACTTACTTATTTGGTTCTCTTTTTACGTGTTTATCTTAACCATAAACTATTTTATATATTTCTTATTAAGTATTTTCCTAAAATATCTAAGTATAAAAAATATCAGCTTGTGTAGTATTGGTAACACAATTTTATATGTTTCATATGCAAGTTAGTTTACACAATGCAAGACAAACATTAACCTACATATATTGTCGGTTTTCATTATGTTCTTATGTACGTGTACCCTGTATATATGTATATTTATATATAACTATATACTCGTATGTATGGATTGTTATGAAAAATTTTAGCTCTTAAACAAAAATCCTGGAAATATTTTGCCATTTTATGTCTACCAAATTGAAGAAACGGTAATTTTTAAAAATTATGTACATTTTCCTCAAAATAAAAAAATCTGTCGTTTTTTCCCTACGCTCAAAATTTAACAGACAAATCCCTACAAAAAGGGAAAATTCCCCACTTTTGGCATCACTGCTTTAGGCCTTATTAAATCAATTACTATTTTTTATCTAACTGCTAAAGAAGGCCTTATAGAAGGCCGCGACTCTTTTGCATAAAAGATAAGACACATTCCACATTCCCTTTTATGAGAAGGGGGAAGAGGAGTAAAATCTATTAATTTGAAGACTTTTCAGAACGGCTGGCAAAAGAGGAGAGAAGGAAAGGCAAAAATGATATAAGAGTGGAATGGAGCGAGTAAACCTTGTACATCCAAAATAAGGAGTACAAAGGCCTTCTAGAAGGTATCCTTGCTCTTTCTTTTTCCCGCTGGGTATAAATCGTACAAGTATAAAATTGGTATTTGCAAACATGTGTATGCAAAGGGTGTTTTTTTAGAGGTATAGAACTTCGAATTGAAATAAAACACAAGAAAATCGTTTTAATGTCCATCAATTTGGCTTTATTGGAAGGATAATTTTATGCCATTAACGTTTAAATATGATTTCGGGCATGTGGCCGCCGCGGCTGGCTCGAATAAAGCCAATTCTACAGGTCCAATTTTCAACCACTTTTTCGAGCATATGGGGCTGTATGTTGGCAATAACGCCACGAATGTTGGCTTCCAAGTCCCCTAACGTTTCTGGTTTGTTGGCGTAGACGAGCGACTTCACATATCCCCAAAGAAAATAATCCAATGGTGTCAAATCACACGATCTTGGTGGCCAATTGACAGGTCCATTCCGCGAAATTATGCGCTCATCGAATGTTTCCTTCAATAAATCAATTGTGACGTGCGCTGTGTGGCATGTAGCGCCGTCTTGTTGGAACCACAACTCATCCACATTCATGCCATCCAATTCGGGAACAAAATAGTCGGTAGGTGGCGAATCGATTCATTCGGGTCCTCTTCAACACTTTGCTCTACAGCGGCAATTGTTTCTTCGGCGCGCACTGTTCGACGTCTCTGCGGATGCGTATTATCACATAGAGTAAACGTAGTGCGAAAACGATCCATGGTTAACCGAATTAATTGCTCTGATGGACGATTATGTCGACCATAAAATGGACGGAGCTTGCGGTAAACTTCGCGAACTGAACCATTATTTTCGAAATAAATTTGCACGATTTGCAAGCGTTGTTCTTTTGTCAACCTGTTCATGATGAAATGGCAAACCAAACTAAATATTAATCACTTGAGAGCTGACAAAATGGCCGCCAGTTAAAAAAGTGATGCCAACTTAAAGTTCTATACCTCAATAAAAAACACCCATTATGTACATATGTATGTATATACATATCGAAAGAAAAAATATAAACAAACTAGGAGAAGTGTTCATGCAATTTCCTTGCCAAATGTTGCCGATTTTTATGGCTTCGTTAGTCAAATCGTATCGTCTTACTTCTGAAGTTGTATCATTTAAGTCTGAATGTTAGTTAGCGAAAACGTGAGGCTGCCAGCGAAAGTGTCAGCTATTACTTTGCTTTATACGTGCGTTTGTATGTATGTAAGCCAGTAGTTGACGTTTGCTACGTAAAAATCTATTTTCTGTATATTTTTACATAGCAAAAGTTGCCAACACATTTTCAATAAGTATCAACATGCTTATTAAATGTTACGGATTTTGTCAGCTGACACGCAACAGCACGATACGATTTCAGTAATTCTACCATAAGCCAGAAGTTGACGTTTGCTACGTAAAAATCTATTTTCTGTATATTTTTACATAGCAAAAGTTGCCAACACATTTTCAATAAGTATCAACATGCTTATTAAATGTTACGGATTTTGTCAGCTGACACGCAACAGCACGATACGATTTCAGTAATTCTACCATTAATTGTAGGAGACGAAGACATATGAATTTTATTGTTATACAATTGCAAATAGATATATAAGTATATCGATTCACACCGAAGTCAATATTGCGCTAATAAATATCTATACATAAATAATTGCAAGGCTTAATTTTTAAAACAATTGCCTTATTTATAAAAAATAGTTTATATTTTTAAGGGCGCAATATTTATTATGTACATGCAAAAATAAATGAAAATGAATCAGAATTTGGAGGTTTGTGTGATCCATCCGGCTCATTTCTTGCAGTTTGTAAGGCTGAGTTTACATCTGGCATTTCTTGTGTGCCATGTGTCAAAAAAAAAAGAGTAACCAGTAATTACTGATGAAAAACTGTTTGATTTAGACATGTATTTATTGATTTTAACTGTTTCCAATAATGTTGGATTCCATAAAATTGTCTATTAGTTATGCATGAAACTGTTCAACTTAATAAATATGTACGTGTCTGAATCAAACAGTTTTTCATTAGTAATTAGTGGTTACGTTTTTTTACGCATACGTATATGACACATGGCACACAGATTTAAACCCGGCCTAACATTCGTATAAATGTCTTCGAAAATTTTTGTTTAAATTACAAAGAAATCAAGAGTTGTAAAAATTAAGGTTTGGAAGCAGTAAAATTTTAAATAGCACTTACATACATAAGTATTTAGGTACATCTGTATGTATACCTGTCTGTGAATATAATTAATAAATAGTTATAAGTTAGCAAGCATAAGCTTTCGTTTTATTACATCTTCGTTTCATAAATTTATACCTATACATACATACATATGTATGTATGTTATATATAAATAATTGAATTTTATAAAAACAATTTCACTTTAATTCAGTGCGAGTCGCTATAGTTTAATTTTTACAACAATAAAACACATGATTTTACCCTACAATAACTCAAGAAGGCACATAATTTTACAACCAAAAATGTATGCCTTGCCAGAGATACATAAGTGCCATTTCAAGTTTTACAAAACTTATATTAGTTATTTATGTACCTACCAAAAATAAAAAGTACCTACATATGTATATCCAACACAGTAATTTTATACGCAAATGCAAAATGTCCATGTGATTAAAGCATTTGTGTTTAAGCTGTTTTCGTACATACATACATATTAAAACATATTATGTTTATATAATATTTTATTTTTTAAAGAGAAGTAACACTCAGGCAATGAATGCCTACTACTATTACTAGGTGTTAACCTTCTTTTAGGAAAGGGATAGTGATAGAGAAGACAGGTGGTGAAGGAAGAGATAGAAGAAAGCTTCATGATTTTATAACTCTGCTTTTTACACGTTTTTAATAATGTAGTGTTGCAGCGCCTCTGGTGTTAAATGAGGCGTATTAAATTTTTTTGAAGCTGTGATTAGTAGCTATATTTTTTATTGATTATTTTACTTCGCCGATGATTCTGCTACATAACGAAGGAGGGCGCTCTGATGTTACATTAGGATTAGTATCTGCTGAAGTCGGTATAATTCAGTGACCAGTGACTATGCCTTCATCACATGCACTTTCCTACAACAACTGGTACAAAGGGACACTAATGTACCTCAGAAAAATGTGTGGTGTTGTTATTTGATGACTGTCTGATACCGGACTCGAACCCATGACCTTCGTTTTCGTAGTCAACGTGCTACCTACTTCAGCCAACGCCACCCTCAAATCTACAGGAGTTTCACTGCAAAGCTGAACTCAGATTATCAAGCCAGCCAGTTGGGTAGCTTTCCTATCCAACCATTAATGTATGCACCCAGAAGAAGACAGATTCAAATACAGCCATTCAAGCTTATCTTTTTGGGAGTATTTATAAGAAATACACGTGTTGAAATAATTGTTTAATTGTATGGAATTTTATAAATATGTATGTACACACTTTAAAAATTTTTGAATTAAATTGGGTGAACCTGGAATATATGTATGTGAAAAAAATACGCATAAGTAGGTATAAGGGTTAAAAATGTGTATTTGTTTTTACTAAAACAACGCCAGATATCCGTAAATGAGTTCAAATTTTCAGCATGATTCCACCATGATTTTTCCATTGGAAAATCCCTTTCATTTGACAGCCATATCAAAAATGTGTGAAAAATAGCGGTTCGCGGCTTTGGGCGGCTACCACGTTTTTTGGCTACGGAATCTCCACACGTTGATCCTGTCGTAGTAGTTATATTCTATATGTACCTATAAGTTCATAGTATGTATGTATGTATGTATGTATATGTATTTTTTCCCATAATGTAACTTAATTTAATTTCTGTTCGAAAAAGTAGAAATCACAAATTGACTTTTATTTATTCTCGAAAAAAAAATCGGAAAATAATTATTTCTATAATTATTATTTCAGTAGGCTAAAGTTCGTATCTCTCTGTACGCCAAATTAAATGTGATAATTTTTATGGAACAAATAAGACCAATAAATATTCTGACAAACGCTAGCAGAACGAAAGCACTAACAATTATTTCTTCTGGAAAAAAAATCAGAAAATAAAAATTATTTTCAGTTAAAATATAAAAATCAGGAAATAACAACTATGTATTTCTGCTTAAAAAATAAAAATTATAATTTTAAAATTGGAGCTTAGAAAATAGTTTAGAATAATTAAATTGGTGTGATTGTCCACTTTGTTTGATGCTTCCTTGTATGTAGTTTTGCCTTTTTTTATGAAAATTCAACAATAATTATTATTTTTTGTCCCTGATTAATTGATTATTGTTGCTGTTGCTAGCCAGTAGTAGAGTAGACTACATACGTACAAGCAATTGGATATTCTTCTTTAAATACTATTAGTAGCATATTGTATTGTAGTTGTTCATATGAACACTCCCCTGCAGAAAATGCGAATAGTGAAAATTTAGTGATTTACTAGTGACATTGTCAGTATCACTACTGACCAGGTGTATCCCAGCCAATGTAATCGCCTATTGACATTTAACATTAGCTTGTCATTGAAAATCCAACACTAGACTGTAACACTATTGATTAAGGAGTTTTTTGGGACCACATGGAGACATTGGCACCAAAGATTCACTAGTAAATTTTAAAGGCTCTAGTCTACAATATCGATATTATATTTCCTCGCTCGATGTCCGTAGTAAAACTGTACTGATTCACTATAGAAACTGTCACCACCTGCAAGAAATTGTTTGTCATTTCTATTAAATACATATGTATATTAAAATTAAAAATTGTATGTTTCGCTGAATTATTAAAGTGAAACACTTACGTATGCATCTTAAAATGTGATAAATCTTTACCTGATGGCACAAAATCTTCCACAGGGTCAAAATTTCCATAATTGGAATGTTTCGCTTAAAACTCTTCAATTTTGACATTTTATATTTTTATACAATATTGATTGTTATTTTATTTGTTTATTTATTTATTTATTTTTGTGTTATGTTTTTAATTATTGTTAAATACATTTATATATATTAACCTTATAATTCTATTTCTTAAGATAATTTTTATAAACACTTAAATTTTGCTTGACGTCACGTTTACTTTCAACAAACCAATAAAACATTAAGAAGAAGCGTAGTTGTGTGTATCTGAAAAAATGTTTTGTATGCATTAAAACCATTATTAATAGACGCTCTGTTGACAATGTCACCAAAATAGTCGACAAAAGTGGTGACTTGGGGACACTTAACCGCATGTTTTCTGCAGGGATATGCCAAACAAAAATGCCATAAGACAATGTCTATGTATTGGTGACAAAAAGGGGTTTAATACGAAATAATGCTTATTAAAGAAAATGCTTAAGTAAAGTAAATATAAAGTAAATTCAAGTAAGCTTCAGCAGTAGAGTGGCTAGTGATGTTAGTAACTGAATTAAATATTATTGGTTCTATGCACGACAACTTTTTTTTGTAGATTTGTAAAAAATGTCTGATAAAACTTTATATTTAGAAAATGTAAGAACCGATTCTTTATTTTTGCTGATTTTCAATACCAACCGTGCCAAGACAAATGCGGTCGATTCAGTCCAATTCCGAGCTCTCTAACTCTTTTAGGAGCTTCAGAAAATCACTTTCAAGCCACCCATGGAAAATCCGTACATGCAGACGGAGAGACGGACATGTCTTTTTTTCATGTCCTATTCATAAGGATCCAGATGGCCGCAAATTAATATTGTAGAAGTTACAAAAATCTGGACAAACCTATATATACTCTTTACCATTTTTGGTAAATAAAGGGTCCCCCATCCCCCATCTAACGTGCTTATTTCGTGCAGGGTAACACTTAGTTCATGTCTGATTTGACAGATAATTAGTTTTATCCTATATGGTTGTCTATGCGCTTGAACAACGTTGGGAAATTTTGCGACATTACTTAGAAAATCATGGAAATGTTGCAGAATGTGTGCGAAAGTTGCGTACGGATTTTGGAAGAAGAGAAGCACCGTCAGCTCCGTATGTTCGTTATCTCGTGAAAAAAGTGAAAGAAACTGGCATCCTCATCGATAAGCCAAAGCGTGAAAAGCCAAAAACAGTGCGTACACCCGAGAATATTGCTGCTGTGGCAGAAAGTGTGCGTGAAGCGCCATCAACATCAATTCACCGTCGTTCTCAACAATTGAACATTTCGGAGACATCATTGAGACGAATGTTGCATAAAGACCTTGGTATGACGCCATACAAAGTCCAATTGGTTCAGGAGTTGAAGCCAACTGACCATCCAATGCGTTTTCGCTTCGCTAAGTGGGCCTGCGATCGACTTACAGAAGATGCCGATTTTGCCAAAAAAAATCATCTTTTCAGATGAAGCTCATTTTGATCTTGGCGGGTATGTAAACAAGCACAATTGTCGCATTTGGGGCACAGAAAACCCGCACACATACATTGAAAAGCCGACGCACCCAAAACGAGTCACTGTTTGGTGCGGATTTTGGTCCAGAGGCATAATTGCGCCATTTTTTTTCGAAAATGAGCAAGGAGTGGCCGTTACAGTCAATGACCATCGTTATCGGGCCATGTTGAACAAAGTTTTGTTCACAAAAATTGAAGAGGAGGATATTGGCAACATTTGGTTTCAACAGGACGGCGCTACGTGCCACACAGCCGAAGCTACACTCGATGTTTTGCGCACTGTTTTTGAAGATCGCATTATCAGGCGCAGAGTTGATGCCGTTTGGCCACCTCGGAGCTGCGATTTGACACCGTTGGACTATTATTTGTGGGGTGCCGTCAAAGATAAGTGTTACGCCGACAAGCCAGAGACAATTGACGCTTTAAAGGACAATATTTGTGAAGCCATTGGTGAAATACAGCTGCACACAATCGATAATGTGCTTAAAAATTGGACCGATCGTGTAGGCTACTGCATGGCCAGCCGAGGCAGCCATTTGAATGAAATTATTTTTCCTTATTAACCGGAAGGATTGTACTTTCAAATAAAAAAAGAAATTTGAGAAAATATTCAGTAGTTTTTTTTATAGCATTTTCCAAAAAAAAAAAGTTATCTGGCGGACCCTTTATAAACGAACTGTTTGTACAAAATGTACTTATTGATGAACGAATGAACACTTTTATTCGAACTCCCGAGTATTCGTATGTTTTTAGCTATTCGTATTCGCACTCGCAAAATTCAGAGGAAAACGAATATTTTTATTTTGTTTAATTTGCAATAATTTAAAAAAATTAATTTATTTCAATTCAAAGAACAAAAAATATTCTTGTTGATAACTTAAAAACAAACAAAACAAACTTATTTTACAATTAAGACCCAAATTCACAGTCATAAGTTAACTAATAGCTTAAGCTTAAGGTAGACAACAGCTGATTCGTTGTAAACTTTATTAGTATTGTTGTTTGTGAAAAATTGTACACACATTAAACACATACGTTGTCAAGCATATTCTTTGCATTTAGCTGTAATACATTATTATTTTTTATTTTCTATTATATTGTGCTTTTTCAAACCAATTTAAGCACTAGTTCACTGTTTTGTCCATTTTTAAGAAAGAATATAACATATGTCAACAAAAACCATATGCTATACTAGAGCTGCCAATAGTGAAACTTAATAATTTGATAGGGTTACCATTTTAGCCGATATAAAGAGCTTTAGTTAAACAATAAACTATGAATATGAAGTATTAGCTAAACAATAGTTATCATTTTTGTTTACTAAAGCGGCCCACCCACTTGCAATATTTTTTTTAATTTTTTTTTCATGCGTTTATTTATTTATTGTATCTTCAAAAAATGAACTAACAATAAGTTTTCAAATCTTAGATCTAGATAGAAGGCCCAACCAGTGTCAGGCATAAATTTAGTGATAGTAATCAATAATACATAAATATCGTATTAAGCACAAAAATATTTTCAAGCTGTTTCATCTGGAGTGTTGAGTATTAGAGCCATAGTGTCCCTCTTTTTTAAGTGGATGTGTCCAGTAAAATTCAAGATGTTACGAGCAAGTGGATTAGGATGAGACTCGAGTTTTGTTAAGTATTTGCCTGCGTATTTTTTAATTTCTTCAGTCACTAGTGGCATATTTAAATCACGATGTAAATTTGAATTTTTGATGTACCATGGAGCCGATGTTATTAGTCTTAAAATCTTGTTTTGCCTTCGTTGGATTCTCTATATTGGAAGCTGAAGCAGTACCCCATAGCTGTATTCCGTAGCACCATATGGGTTTCAAAAGCGACTTGTATATTAAAAGTTTACAATCTAGACTGAGTGTTGAATTTCTACCAATCAGCCAATGTATCTGAGTTAATTTAAGTGTTAGCTTTGAGTCAATATGGTGTTTCCATGTAAGCCGTCGATCAAGGTGTATACCAAGGTATTTTACATGTGAATGTTGAGGATCAACTTGATTGTTGATTCGAATTGGGGAACAAGTTTCTCTTCGCAGGGTAAATGTTAGCTGAACACACTTTTGTTCGTTAACTTTAATTCTCCATAAGTTTAACCATAGTTCCAGCTGTGTAATATGTTCTTGTAGATATCGGGAAGCCTCGTGAGGGTTTTCGTGCATACTAAGGCAGGCTGTATCATCGGCAAATGTAGATGTATGGATATTGCTGCTCAAAGGCATATCACAAGTATAAATCAAATACAAAACTGGCCCCAATATACTCACCTGTGGCACACCGGATGATATAGATTCGGGCACACTCATGAAGTCTCCTTCAACAACCGTGAACTTCCGGGTAGTAATATAACTTTCCAATAGCTTCAGAAAATTTATTGGTAGATATGATTTCAGTTTTAAAATAAGGCCTTCATGCCATACTTTATCAAATGCCTGAAAAACATGAATGAAGAGGGCAGAACAATATTTCTTTTCTTCAAATGTCCTTCTTATAAATTGAACCAATCTATGCGTTTGTTCAATGGTGCTATGCTGACTCCTAAACCAAACTAATGGTCTGGTATGCACCCACTACCAATTAGAATTGGAGACAATTTTATCATGAGCAGTTTTTCGAAAAGTTTATACATTGTTGATAGTAGACTTATTGGCCTATACGATTCAGCCTTGGTAAGGTCTTTGCCCGGCTTTGGAATCATTTTGACCTTGGCAAGCTTCCAAGGTGTGGATAATACTCTAGTCTTAATATGGCATTAAAAATAAATAGAAGGATTCTAATTGCAATACGTGGCAAATTCATCAGCATCTTGTTACTAATTCCATCAATTCCTGGAGCTTTCTTCGGGTTGACTTCAGTAATTAGTTTCTGTACGTCACACATCTTAAACTTTAAGGGTCGAGGGGTACAGCAACTACACTCGGTAAATCAACAGCAGCAGTACATCTGTTTGGGGTAAATACGGATTTTAAATGCTTTGCAAACAAGCTACCTTTTTCCGTATCACTTCTTGCCCAGCCTCCGGTAGAAGTGCGCAGAGATGGTTTAAACTCAACGGGTGTATTAAGCTTTTTCGCAGCGCTCCACAAAGAGTAATTAGATGCTGGTGTGACATCGAGTTTTTCCAGATAATTTTTAAGAGATGCAGTTTTTTCATATGCAAGCAACTCTTGGAGTCGTTTAGTGCACTCTTTAAATCTGATTTTATGCTGGGGCGACCTGTGCTGTTGCCATTCCCATCTAGCTGTTCTTTTTTCACATACGAGACGTTCAATATCCGTAGAATAAATTCTATTGAACCCAGTCTGCGGGTGGGAGGTAGAAGCATGTTCAGCAGCCTGCTTTATATTTTCGTTAAGATTCGCAATGTTAGATTCAATATCATCGGATGTTCTAGCATTATGTTTTCCGTGCAATGACTACTAAGATATTTTTTGAATCTCAGCCAATTAACACGATTGATCATCTTCACATATGGGTGAGGTAAATCACTTCTTAGTGGGTTACAGATTGTAATCGGAGGAGAGATCTAAGGAAGTTTCGACATGAACTAAATCTCTAGAAATATTTTTTATGACTCCAAAATCTATAACATCCGCATTTTTTTGTATGTCTGTAGGCCAGTAAGTGGGCTCTCCACTTGAAATGACGTCCAAGCCCATTTCTGAAATTGTATTGAACAACGCTCTTCCTCTAGGTGTAATAAGGCGTGAACCCCAGAACGTATGTTTTGCATTGTAGTCTCCAGCTGCTACGAAACAAGAGCCAAGAGATTTGTAGAAATCCTCGTATTCATCCTCAGTGATTGAAAATCTTGGAGGGGAGTAAATTGATGATATAACGAAATTTGTAAAAAAAAATTCAACACAAATATTAGTTGCTTGTAAATGTTCTGCACAGATGTTATCAAGAATATAGTGCTTGAGTCTTGACTTTATTAAAATTGCTGATCCACCGCATGCTCTTCCTCTCGGGTCCTTAGTATCATATAAGGTGTAGCCATTCATTTTAAAAAGGCTTCTCGAAGTCAAATGAGTCTCAGAAACTAAGATTACATCAATATTTTTTTCCGAAAGGAAGTGCTCGAGCTCATTTTTGTGTTGGCGAATGCCGTTTGCGTTCCAGAAATATATTTTTAACGTGTTCATGGCTTGTTAATTAATGCTTGAAGCAGAGTATTCTGCATTCGCAGCATTTCTTGCATCATGCTAGTCATATTTGTAGTAAATTTGTTTATAGTTTGCACCAGATTATCAATAGTGGCTTCAAGGCGACTGAAATTAAAGCAATATAATTGTAAAATTTTTTGTATTGTACAATTATATCGCCAATGTGTATGTCATATTCGAAGGTGGCACAATATATTGGCAAATATCAAAAGACTTGTTTTTTATTGTACAATCAAGACAATTGTTTAATGTGGTGGCAACATTGTTCAATGTTGTTTACTTTTTCACTGCCAGGAAAATTGGGCAATATTTTCTTTACAAATATTGTGCCATTTATTGCATGGTATAGGTTAAAATGACAATAATATATACAACAACATATGAAATAATATTGTATAATGGATGGGTCGCTTAATAGTTAACTAATGACTGTAAATTTGGCCTTAAAGCGGCCCATGCATTATACAATGTTATTGCATATGTTGTTGTACATATTATTGTCATTTTTACATATACTATGCAATAAATGACACAATATTTTTAAAAAAAATATTGATTGGGAGTGAAAAAGTAAACAACAATGTTGCCACCACATTACACAATCGCTACTTCTTTTGCGATGAAATCGTTTGAATTAGTTTTGAAACCTTGCATGTCTATAAAAATTATCTTATTTTCCATATTACTTAATTTACAAGACTTTTCGAACTTGTCCTTTGACGGGTATATATTCTATTATACGATCATGAATAAGAATGGAGTAATCTGATGTCTTTGCTGCAATATTAGTTGCTGTTTCAAATTCTATTTTTATATCAATCGGGCCATTATTCAGTGATTCATTCTGATGACTGACATCTACTACAATAATAGGAGCTTTTGTCTTAAATTCTGATGCAGTTAGAAGCGGTTGAGATTCTTTGATATAGTAGCTTTGTTGGAATCTTAGATATATATCATATAGAATTGCATAACATTCATTTTTAAATTTTATGTTTAGATCATCTAAGTTAACGCAAATGAAACTTAAACTAACTCAGATACATTGGCTGATTGGTAGAAATTCAACCCTCAGTGTAGATTGTAAACTTTTGATATAAAAGTCGCTTTTAAAACCAATATGGTGCTACGGAATTCAGCTATGGGGCACTGCTTCATCTTCAAATATAGAAAAAATTCAACGAAGGCAAAATAAAATTTTACGGATAATAACACCGGCTCCATGGTACATAAGAAATTCAAATTTACATCGTGATTTGAATATGCCACAAGTAACTTGAGAAATTGCAAAATACGCAGGCAAATATCTTACAAAACTCGAGTCTCATCCTAATCCGCTTGAGTAGTAGGGAACTGGGGATTCGGGGACAATTAAAATTGTGAAATTTTGAAATTTTAATTACCCAAATTTTAAAATTCTTGGAAATTTGTGAAATTTGATACCTACGAGGGTGGTTCAATAAGTCCGTCCGATTTTTTGTTTACATAAGGATTTTTTTGTTTACATAAGGAGTTTTTTGTTTACATAAGGAGTTTTTTTTTATTATTACTACATACGAGGGCGGTTCAGTAAGTCAGGTTTTTTAAGACCGTGGGAATTTATATGTATGTATGTTTGTGGGGTGGATTAAGGGGTTTCATAAGATTAATATTTCATAAGTATACATGTATGCCGACTGGAAAATCATGAAAATGATTTTTCCTAATACCAACGGGAAAATCATTAGATGATTTTTCCTAATACCAATGGAGGGAGTTGTGAAACTTAATTTTTCATGCATGCCGACGGCAATGCATGAAATAGATTTGATGTCTACTAGGCGATTCTCATATGAATCGTGGGAATGTGTTTGTGTGATTTCCTAACGCTATAAATTGTTTATAAATAAAATAAATTATTTATAAATAAAATAATTGAATAAATTAATTTAATTTATTTAATTATTTTATTTATTTATTTATAAAATGTTCTCATGTATGTGAACACCCCTAAAATGTTCTCATGTATGTGAACACCCTAATGCTTGTGTGTGGGTGGTCCAGCTTGATTGTCGCTGGTAGGCATATCTTTTGTTTATTTGTTTAAGAAATATATTTGTATGTATGTATATATGAATGTATAAATGAATGTATGTATGTATGCATGTATGAATGTATAAATGAATGTATGCATGTATGAATGTATAAATGAATGTATGAATGTATAGATGTGCGATCGTGAGAACTTGTGCGTGGAATATTTTGTGCTTGTGTAGAATACATTTATATTTTGCAACGTAGTCATTTTCTTTGTCTACGATTATTTTAAAGCAGAGGATTTTCAACTAAGTACACTCATCAGCAGAGAAACAAAAAGCAAACATTTGCAAGTAAGCAAAAAAGTTAACTTCTCCTCCTCCTTCCCACTTCCTTCTCTTTCCTTTATGTAGTTTATATTTGAAATAAGAAAACACTTGTACATTCTTTTATTTTTCTATACATTTATTGTTTAAAATTTTTTAAATTTTATAATAATACATACATTAATATTTTAAAAAGTAAAAAGATCATTTAAAGCAAGACATTTCTTTTGTTAGTAAAATAGCATTTTTTAATGCGCATACACCAAATTTATGATAATTACAATAAAAATATACTGGATACTTGATTTCCATTTGTTTAAAGTTGATGAAACCTATATCCTCAACGTTAGAAATTTTTCGGTGTAACATTTTTTCCAACCATAGTCTTTTTTCTTCACCTTTTACGTAAATTTTAGAACATCTTGCGTTGGTTTTTAAAAAATTGCAAACGCTATGAAATGAAACTGATCCAGCAGTCCAGCTTAGGTGATGATAGTTTTTTGTTAGCCACTTTGCTTCTCTTTGCTTTTTTATTGATAAGCATTTAAAATCAAATGGTGGTTTTATAATGAAATTGTTATATTCATAATTGTTGAAAACAATCGCTCCTTCTTTTGCGATGAAATCGTTTGAATTAGTTTTGAAACCTTGTACGCCTATAAAAATTATGTTATTTTCCATATTATTCAATTTATAACACTTTTCGAACTTGTCCTTTGATGGGTATATATTCTATTATACGATCATGAATAAGAATGCAGTAAGCTGATGTCTTTGCTGCAATATTAGTTGCTGTTTCAAATTCTATTTTTATATCAATCGGTCCATTATTGAGTGATTCATTCTGATGACTGACATCTACTACAATAATAGGAGCTTTTGTCTTAAACTCTGATGCAGTTAGAAGCGGTTGAGATTCTTTCATATAGTAGCTTTGTTGGAATATTAGATACATATCATATCATTTTTGAACTTTATGTTAAGATCATAATACGGGTATGAGACTGAATTTAAATGTACTTTTAAATTAGTCAAATCACAATGAACAAATTTATTTTCTTGTTGAAAAGCAATCAATACAAAACGGGGGCGTTCTCTATTTGCAGCCAGTTTAACATTCCAAATATGGTTAGTTCCTGTGTTTAATTGTGGATTAATATGACAGTCCCAACATCATCATCAGCATCATTGTTAATAATTTTAATTATATCCAATTTGCTAAGGTCAGATAATTGAACATGAGGTATTCTCCATGAGATGAGTGAAATTGTAAGTTTAGCTTTTTCAGTAGAAACACTCGAGCGTACAAGATCTTCGTCATTCTTATTGCGGAGGAGTATCAGTTCATATTTTCCATTTAATATAACTTTGTTGTAGTCTTCAGCGAATCCTAGAAGCATTTTTAGAGGTACATAGAAATTGAAAAATCCATTTGCAAGAGTGACATCATCAATTTTGTTCCATCCAGCATTTTGCATCACATTGCTTTCGTTTGGTGATAGAGAAACCAAATTTTTTATGGTGCTTGTGGTTCCTAAATATCTTGTATGATCAATAGCGAATTTCATCAAATAGATATGCTACAAAGTTGTTTTTTAATTTAAAGTTCTCTGAAGAAGAAGAAGACTTAGGGCTATTATCATCGGCAACAAACCCCTCTACATAAATGTAGCTCTCACTGGGTAGCACGTACAAATGTTGATTTTGTATTGAAATTCTAATTTCATCATTATTGTTGTAAGATTGTAAGTATGGTACATATGTATGATAATCCTTTTTGATTTTATTCTCATCAGAGAAAGGTTTATCTAAGACATCTATTATTGAACTCATTTTGTCTTCAATTTAAAATTCAAGGACTTTAGAAAATTTTTATTTGATGTTGTTAGTTGATGTTGTTAGTTTTTTTATTTTTATTTTTTATTTTTATTTTTTGCTTTGCACAACTCTTATGTATTATGAATTACTATCACTAAGTTTATGTCCGACACTGGTCGGGCCTAATAATTATATTTAGATTTAAGATTTGAATACTTATTGTTAGTTCATTTTTGAAGATACAATAAATAAATATATGTATGCATAAAAAAAAAAAAAAAAAAAAAAATGTTGTTAGTGCTTTCTGTTGAAGTGGTCGCTTTAATGTTCTTGTTGTTGTTGTTACTTCTTTATTTTTCAATGTATTTGTGTTGTATATTAGCATTATTTAGTTGACCTCAAATGTATTCGTATTGTAATTTCCTCTCCTCGAAAATTAATTAAATCACCGTGTTGATCAACTACTCGCAGCGCTAGTGAACTTATCTCTCTGGTGTTCACAGGTAAATAGATAAGATTCCTTGGAACCTCATCTATTTTATAGCATGGAGGCACATTAATCGGAAATTCATGAAGTGTATGCGATTTGGAGTTATGGAGTATATATGTGTTAATAGCGATACTACTTTCAATTCGCAAGAGATTCACTTTAAAAATATTAACTGGAAGATCTGAGTAATAATATTTGTTTGGTGTTAGGATTTTGCTATTGAATCCTAAAAGTTTTCCAATTGTGTTGTCTTTATTAAAATATACAGGATCTTTGGAACTATTAACTTTAACTTGCATTGTATTGTTATTGGCTTCAATAAAAATATTATTTTCTGGACAGAGTCTTCTGTATTGCTCTTGTATAAAATGTACCATATCATTCAATTCGTAAGATCCAATTGGTATTTCAATTGTATGTTCCCCTATATGAAACATATTGTTGTAGGTGTCTACATTTGGAATGCTGTTGTATGAATGAAAATCAGTTAGAGCACACTCATATGCACCATGTAGTTCAATAGGAGGAAAGTAACTAGCAGATAATTCTGATGAGTTAGAGCTCAGAGTAAGTGTTATTGACATTATAACTATCTGATTACAATTAAATAAAGTTTAGTACAACATATGGTTTATAAGCATGATTTACATATTTATTTCATTTTCTTATTTTAAAATTAACATTAGTTTCTTAATATTACTGCTATTGTTGTTGCTGATGGTATTCAGCTATAATATTTCGTTCTTACTTATCCAAGAATTATGTTGATTAGAAAATCCCAACCATTTAACGTATGCCTCCTTTCCTTTAGTTTTAAGAACCTTTTCAACTAGATATGTATTTGGATATCTAGTTTTCGAAACTTCTTCAGTATAGAATCCACCTTTAATAGGATTACCAAGATAATCTTCTAATATGAATGTTGTAGGATTTGTATTTTGAACTCTTGTAATTGTGAAAATTTCTGTAGTCCAATTTGGAGTATAACCTTTTTCAAATGTATGCTTATATTTGCTTATGCGTACATGATAAATTTTCAAATGACTGTACACTGTATTTAGTAGATTTTGCTAATTTGTTGAGTTAACTTTAATCGGAGACATTTTAATGGTGCGATGAACTTTTCTATTGTATGCATTAATTAAATCTTTGTATATATCAATCCACTTATATGAGCCATTAAAGCTAAATTCCTTCCACATCATTCCTTTCAATGTTCTGTTAAATCGTTCTACTATTGATGCTTTCATACGCTATATGTTGAGTAGTGATTAATGTTGTATTTATCCATTAATTTTCCAAAGTGTTTGTTGAATAATTCTTTACCATCATCTGTTTGTAAGTTTTTTGGTACTCGTCCTAATTCAAAAGTATTTTCCATCGCCTTGGTTGTTTCGAGTGCAGTTTTAGTTTTTAGTGGTACTGCCCATGCAAATTTTGAAAATGTGTCAATTACAGTTAAAAAAATCGATCATTTCTGTTTTCTCTAGAATAGATCCCCATTTCAACCAAATCAGCTTGCCAAAGATCATCTATTCCTTTCATTATAACTCTACGACGTATAAAAACTTTTCGAGCTTGCTTATGCAGTTCGTTTACTAAATTTCTTTTTCAAGACATTAAGTTGTTTTACAGATTTTTTTGGAGAGTGTTGTGATCTGTTATAGGTTTAAATGTATCTCTTAGTTGTTCACGTGTATCTATTTCACCAGTTTTTATCCTACGAAGCTTTTTCTTCAAGACATTTCTTGTCAACACCAACTGTTTTAAAATTTTCTCATCCATGCTTAGCAAATAAGTCCATTAGGTATCAGCTATTAGATCAGGTATCAGCTATCGGATCAGGTTATCAGGTAGCTGGTCTGGTTTACAGATCAGCTTATCAGGACCTGGTCTGGTTTACAGATCAGCTTATCAGGTATCAGATGAGGTTATAGCAAATAGATGTATCAATTTTAAAGTTAGATTAATAACTAAAGGTAATTTTTTATGAGTAGTTGTTTATATAGTTATGAAATAGTCAAATTGCTTTCTGTAGCGACCATCGTTTAATTCGTTATCTTTGCTTATCATCAAAAATCCATATTTATCCTTCCAACACTCTCGACAAATTTCTTGGAACTTTTCATAGCTCATATCGCTGTTAACATGATCCTTATAAACATGCTTCATAATTGTCTCATCTTGCTTAAACATTATAATAACATTTGCATTGTCTCTTCTTAAATGCTTGGGAATTCTGGTATAAGTTTGGCACAGGTAGAATGAATCAACATCCCTATGTCGCCCCATACAAAAATATGTACGTATATTATTCTGCTTTTCACATGCAACATCATCAAATATCATAATTGAATTAGTTTTAGCTTCGTCAGGTGGAATAACTGATTCATTATCGGTGAATGTAAAATACCCCATACCTTCAATTGGTGAAATTAGTTTCTTCAGGTATTCATATTTAGGTTGATAGAGAGATTTTGAGTATAAATAGATGTTTTCAAACTTGAGTCCATTAGGACTTCTATCAAGCCAATCATAACATTAGTCTTTCCACAATTTGATGGTCCCACTATTAGAGCACGAATAGAATTTGGTAAGAGAGGGCTATGCTTTATTTTTGAACTGATGTTCGCTGAATCATCAATATTACGAACTAAAATATTTTTATGTTGTTTTACTAACCGCATTTTTGTGACTAAATGCATATTATAAATATTACCTCTTATATAGAAAAAACTAGATAATATGGTTAGTAGTAGGGAACTGCCAATTCGGGGCCAATTAAAATTGTTAAATTGTGGCTGAAATTGTTAAATTGTGGGCTGAAATTGTTAAATTGTGGCTGAAATTGTTAAATTGTGGGCTGAAATTGTTAAATTGTGGCTGAAATTTTAAAATTCTTGGAAATTTGTGAAATTTGATACCTACGTGTGTGTGTCCGTCCGTCCGTCTGTGTTTTTTGTTTACATTAGGAGTTTTTTGTTTATATTAACTTTTTTTGTTTATATTAAGTATATGTATGTATGTATGTATGTATGTATGACCGTGGGAACTTGTGCGTGGAATATTTTGTGGGAATACATTAAGGGGGTTTATAGCTTTAAGATTTTTATATTTGTATGATTTTTCCTAATGCCGACGGGAAAACATCTTTATTTTTTCTAATGCCGACGGGAAAGTTATGATTGTTGTTAGACTATGAAAATTTGTTGATGTCCGTGATTTGGGCAGGTGAGGTTTTTGTAACATGTAACCGGGGGAATTTGCGGGTGTATCTTTAAGGCAGCCTGTGTTTGGTGGGGGCGGGTGTTGTTGTAATATGTATCCGTGGGAATTTGTGTGCGGAATATTTTGTAGGAATACATTAAGGGGTTTATAGGTTTGAGGCTTTTATATGTGTATGATTTCCTGATGCCAACGGGAAAACATGTTTATTTTTTTCAAATGCCGACGGGAAAACATGTTTAGTTTTTTCAAATGCCGACAGGAAAATCATGGAAATGATTTTTCCTAATGCCGACGGAAAATTTGTGGGTGTGTCTAGCTGTAGGATTTTAAGTCTGGCTATGATTCTTGGAGGACGAGGTGTGTCCAGCTGTAGGAATTGAAGTCTGGCTGTGATTGGTGGAGGGCGGGGTGTGTCTAGATTGTGAGACCTTATGGCTGACCGTGATTTGGGTAGGTGAGGGTGTTTTGTAATATGTAACCATGAGAATTCGGTGACGTATATGCTTGTTGGAATTTAAGCCAATGTATGGGGTGTATTGGAGGTAGATCGACTGGTGGAGGGTGGGGAGTTGTTGTAATACGTATCCGTGGGAATCTGTGTATATGTATGTTTGTAGGAGTTTAATGCTGAATGTGATTTGAGGTGGGGGAGGGTGTTGTTGTGATAGATAGATAGATAGAATGTGCGTATGTGTGTGTGTGTATGTATGTATGTATATGTAGCAGTTTAAGTCTATCCTTGATTTGAGGTAGGCGGGCGGTGTTATTGTAATATGTATCTATAAGAATTTGGGTGTTTATATGTCTGTAGGAATTTTTGTACATGTATGTCTGTACGAGTTTAAGGCTGATCGTAATTTAAATTGTTGAGACTGATCGATTGTATGTGACTTCGAGAATTAGTGTATATATATCTGTAGGAAACTTAAGGCTTATCGTGATTTATGAGGGGCGAAGTGTTCATTAAATATATCATGATTAATGAGGTGAAGGTGTTCATGTATATGTATCCGTATTTGTGTGCATGCATGTCTATATGAGTTTAAGGCTAATCGTGATTTAAGTTCTTGTGATTGATAGATTGTATGTTACCTTGTGATTTTGTGTATGTATATCTGTAAGAACTTTAGGCTGACTGTGATTTGTGAGGGGAGGGGCGTTGTTGAAATAGGTTTTATTTTTCGTAGATGAATTTTAGTATGTGAGCGTGTATATGATTTTCTCACCCTAGTATTTATATGTACGTAGAAATAAATTCTTTCTCATATGAACATTTTTTGCTAGAAAATATTATCATATATCTGAACTTCCCTAATCGTAGTATGTTTTTCATATTGGAGGATGAGATTGCTTTATATTTTATCAAGCTTAAATTTGTCCAGTGTTAAAGTCTGTCGGTCAGAAATTTGTTTATATTTGTATAAATATTAATTTCAGATTTTGCAAAATTCTTGCGTACGATCGTGGTGATTTTGTGTGTGTGTGTATGTGTGTATGCGCGATAGAGTTTGACTGGTCTGTGATAAGTTTGTTTATTTAAGTACATTTGTCTTCTTCGACTTTCGTCTTCAAGCGTCAATAGCTTGGAGAACGGTTTGTATGTTTTCATGATGTAGATATGTAAGTGTGATTGTTAAAATCCAATAAATACTTGAGCATGGGTAAGAAATTTGATAATATGTGTACATATGTACATATGGATCTACAAATTGATTTTATGTATGTATGTATGTACATACAAATAAGTCTGGGGCTCCCTGTTTAAATACATTTTTTTTTGTCATGTGCTGTTGTTGCTGTTGTAAATATTCGCCTGGTCTTTTGTGTATAGATGTGAAATATCTCGATAGTTTTTTTATTTGAAATTAAAAAAACGTTCTTTTAATTTTTAGATGTATTTACTTAAAAGTTTGTGAGGAGTTTCTGTTTTAAGTAAAATTTAATTCCTAATATATTAATATATTTTATTTCCATTTGTTTAAAGTTGATGTAGCCTATATAGTCAACGTTAGAAATTTTTCGGTGTAAAATTTTTGCCAACTATCATCTTTTTTCTTCACCTTTTTCATATATTTTAGAACATCTTGCATTGGCTTTAAAAAATGATAAACGCTTTGAAATGAAACTGATCCAGCAGTCCAGCTTTTTTTAACCACTTTGCTTCTCTTTCCTTTTTTATTGATAAACATTTAAAATCAAATGGTAGTTTTATAATGAAATTGTTATACTCATTATTGTTAAAAACATCCGCTACTTCTTTTTGTAATGAAAATCGTTCGAAACCTTACTCGTCTATTAAAACCATTTTTTTTCATTCATATTACTTAATTTATAAGACTTTCAGAACTTTCTATTATTCGATCATTAATAAAAATGCAGTAGCTGAGGTCCTTGCTTACTGTTTCATATTAAATTTCTATATCAATTGGGCCGGGGGAAAGGTAGTGGGATCGCTGCCCGGGCAGCGTTATTGCAATTATTATTTTTTATTAAATAGTAAACTGACAATATAGTCTCTTCCAACTGTCTTTGGTTGGTGGCGGGGGCGGTGGAGGGGAAGATCACTCACGTTTATCATATGTGGTTCAAATAATGTGTTTGCAATATTTATTTTTTTTTTAGTATCGATTTATATGTATTTATGTGTGCTGTATTTGTGCTGTTGGTGTTTTTAGTGTGATGTTTTGTGTCTTTTATGTAGATATACATATATAGGTGGCTGTGTTGTAGTATTTGGTACATATTTACGCCTAATATCGATTTAGTGATAATCACATGTGTGTATGTATGTATTTATGTGTGTTGTATTGTGCTGAAGTTACCACACTTAAAAATGTTAATAACAATGAATTAATAAATAAACATAAATATTAGGAAATAAACTGGTTGATGTTGCCAATTGTAAAATGTTGGATAAAGTTATTACATATTTGTTTATAACAAATAAATTTACCACATTGTAAATAATTTCCGTATTCAATTTGCAGGTTTGTGTACGAGTGTAATCAACTGTAACTATGTCTGGTTGGTGGTGGGGTGGCGGAGGGGTTGGTGGTGGGGCTTCCGGGGGAAAGGTAGTGGGATCGCTGCCCGGGCAGCGTTATTGCAATTATTATTTTTTATTAAATAGTATACTGACAATATAGTTTCTTCCAACTGTCTTTGGGTGGTGGCGGGGGCGGTGGAGGGGAAGATCACTCACGTTTATCATATGTGGTTCAAATAATGTGTTTGCAATATTTATTTCTTTTTTTAATATCGATTTATATGTATTTATGTGTGCTGTATTTGTGCTGTTGGTGTTTTTAGTGTGATGTTTTGTGTCTTTTATGTAGATATACATATATAGGTGGCTGTGTTGTAGTATTTGGTATAATAAAAGGAACTTTTATCTTAAACTTTAGTGCATTTGGAAGTGCTTGAGATTCTTTCATATAATAGCTTTGTTGGAATCTTAGATACGAGTACATATAATATAGAATTGCATAACGTTTATTTTTAATTTTTATATTAAGATCATCATCATTTGGATATGAGACTGAATTTAAATGTTCTTTTAAATTAGTTAAATCATAATGAGGAAACTTGTTTTCTTCTTGAATAGCGATCAACAGAAAACGAAATCGTTTTCTTACAATTTAGGTCTGGCCTCTCAACGGTTCCTCTAGTATACAAGATGACTTCCTATGTCAACATATCTGCCTACTCTTTGTCAGCGTTAAGGGACAATTAAATGTTAAAATTTTAATTCCTCAAATTGTGTTACTTCATACTGATAATATGTTTTCATTAATAAGGTATATGTTTATCTTATAAAGGTTACTCGCCTATGGCTTTTATTTGATGTTCTAGATGATTTTTTTTCTCATTTTATTAAATTTCAACGTATTGTGTATATATTTCTGATATTTTTAAGTGCGCTTTATTTACCTGTCAGACAAAGTGTACGTATCAGTTGATCACTCAGTCTCTCCTTTTAATATTTTTTTTTTCTTTTAATGTATCACTACTATTTTTTCAGATTTTACTACTTGAAAAAGAGAATATTTGTATAATTTTTAAATGTATTCATATATACATATAGGTAAATATATGTATGTATGTATAGAGAAATTACATTATCTACAAAGAAATACATGTTTAATAATCAACTATTTTAGAAAATCTATCTCAAATAATTCAGTTACCTCCAACATCAATTCACCGTCTGTGTTTTCATAGTATCAGAATCATTAGAATATCTATGTTTGAGAGAATTTTTACATCGAGTTTTTCTACATAAGGTTTGCTGGTTGACCCCCTTGAAGTTATTGTTGACGTAGGCTGGGTTGTATCACATTCAGATGTAATCATTTCTTACTTAAAAAAGATCCCCATCACCATCAACCATATCTGTATACATTTCATTCATGAGTTGGTTTGATCCAGATACAATTGCTGTCTACAGATTAATAATTAGAAACAAGTTTCTCATCACCTAACAGATTTATATATTTTGCTAGCATGCATGCCTTAGCATGCTTCTATTGATAGTGAAGTGAGAGTCCGACATGTAGTGGTGTTTCAGTTAAAAATCTATACTATTAGAATTTAAGAATTCACTCTTCTGAATTTTTTACAGAGTAGATACATATGTATTTCATTTAACATACAAGCATAATATTTCTTTACTTACAAAATTATATGACGTGAGGAATTCTTTTAAATTTGCATGCTTCGGCATGCTTTCAATATTTTTTCTGTAAATTTATTTAATACTCATACAGATACAGATATAAAGTAAGAACTGCTTATAATGCATTTTACAATTTATGTATGCTTCAGCATGATTCCAGTTGATCTCCATATTTATTCAGTAAGTTTGTTTGATACTATTTCATACACATATACATTCTTAAAGATTGGAAATCTAAGTCCAATTTATGTAGTTTGTCTATATTTTCTAAAGATTTGATAGCTATAGAAATTAATAGAATAGAAGAACAATTATTGTAATTATTGTAGAGCTTTCGAAATGGAAAATATACAATTTTCACTATAAAAAGTGATAATATTATGTGTTACTGAATATTACACTGTGTTGTAATTTATTTTGAATGCTTAAGTTTTAACAATATTTCATACAGGCCAACAAGTTTAGAGAATTTCCTTTATATTAAGTTAATTATCTTTCTTAAGACCTATCATTTCTAATCATTCCTTCAAAAATACAAACCAAACTAGATTTTTCCTGTTTAATTTTATTTTTTACTTTCATTAAATTTCAACATTTTGTTCATCTTCAAATTATTATATTTAGCAGCTTTTCTCATTTGTTGAGTTAACTTTAATCGGAAACATTTAAATAGTGAGATGAACTTTTATATTGTATACGAGTACATTAAGTAATTGTTTGTATATTTCAATACACTTATATGAAGCATCATCACATAATTCCTTTGGATCATCTATTAAATCATTCTACTATTGATGCTTTCATATTAAGTAATATTTAATATTCTACTTATGCATGAATTTTCCAGTGTCTATTAATAAATTCATTACAATCATCCATTTGTAAGTTTTTTTTTGGTACTCGTATCATTTCAAAAACATTTTCCATAGCGTAGGTTTTTTCGAGTGCAACTTTTATTTTCAACGGTATTGACCATAGAAACTTTGTGAATGAATCATTTACAGTCTACAATAATCATTAATTTCTATTTTCTGTAGAATAGTTTCCCATTTCACCTAAATCAGCTCCATAAAATATCAACTATTCCTTTCATTACATATCTGCAATGCACAAACAATTTTCGAGATTTATTATAGAGTTCGTTTACTAAATTTCTTTTTAAAGACATTGAGTTGTTTTAAAGATTTTTTGGAGAGTGTTGTGATCTACTTGATGCACTTTCAGCTATTTATACTATCATGTAGTTAATTTTCCAATCTATAAATTTTATTGTTCAGCTGTTCAATTTGTTTTTTCAAAAGATGATTTAATTTTTAGTACGTTTTTTTTTTCAATTTTATAGCTATCTTCTATCTCTAATTGTATTTCACGTTGTACTCCATCAATTTGCATTTTAATATATTCTTGAATTATATTAATTCCTTAAGCTGTATTATTAATTTGTCCTATAGTTTATCGTTTTGAGTTTCCAGAAACAATTTACTGATAACATCATTCTCCGTCAGTGAATGATGATGATTCTCCACCCATGTATTAGTAGAAATTATATATTTTATATAGTTTTCAAAATAAAATTTTTCATAGTATTTCCATATTTTATTATCAATCATTAAAGAAAATAAAGCTACTATTAGAGCCTATATTTGACCATCAACTTGTATTTTATCTTCATTTAGTTTTAGGTTACTATCACCAAACTTCCATTCATTATTCAAATCTTAATGTGGGCCATAGTTTGTATCTAATTCAATTCTTCCTTCCAAGACTGATAAATGAGTATAAGTGTCTTCAGAATTGGAAGTCTATGAGTAAAAATCATCTTCATCATCCTCATCATCATTCTCAGTATTAGCATCATTAAATAAGATGATATCATCAAATATTGTTCCTTCTGAAAGTTTCTTCGGTGTACTTGTCTCTATATTGACTGATGGCTTTAAACTTATATTATTTTCAGCTTCTATCTTGATTTTACTTTCTTCTTTCTTGTGAATTCTTTCAATATTTCTAGAACTATTTATGAATTCTTTGAGAGGTTCTGTTATAGGTTTAAATGTATCTTTTCTAGCTCACATGTATCTATTTCACCAGTTTTTATACTACGAAGCTTTTTCTTCAAGACATTTCTTGTCAACACCAACTGTTTTAAAATCTTCTCATCCATGTTTAGCAAATAAGAGGTATCAGTTATTAGATCAGGTATCAGCTTATCAGGACCTGATCTGGTTTTCAGATCAGCTTATCAGGACCTGGTCTGGTTTTCAGATCAGCTTATCAGGACCTGATCTGGTTTTCAGATCAGCTTATCAGGACCTGGTCTGGTTTTCAGATCAGCTTATCAGGACCTGGTCTGGTTTTCAGATCAGCTTATCAGGACCTGGTCTGGTTTTTAGATCAGCTTATCTGATTCAGATTGGGTTATCAGTTTATAAGTAGCTGCCTATTTATAACATTTCCATGAATGCAGTTTAAGGTCAGATGAAAAACAAAAAAGTAAACTTTTATGTAGTCAAATTCTCTTTTTTTCTATATCGATCATCGTTTAATTCAATATCGTTGCTTATAATCAAAATTCATATTTATCCTTCCAACATGCATTTTATTTATCTCATCTTACTTAAACATTATAATTACATTATGATTATCTGGAATAAAATGTTTGGTGATTCTGGTATAAGTTTGACATCAGCAGAATGCATCAACATTCTTATCTCACTCCATACAAAAATATGTTTCTCACATCTAACATCGTTAAATATCATATCGGAATTACTTTTAGCTTTGTTAGGAGAAATAACAAATTCAGTATATTTAAATGTGTATTATCCCATTCCTTTAATTAATGAAATTATGTAATATCTTTAAGTATCCATATTTGGGTTGATAGAGAGATTTTGAGTATTAATATGTAGATGTTTTAAAATTTTAGTTCATTAAGACTTTTTAGCAAGCCAATCATAACATATTTTTTTTTTATTTTATTTTTTTTACAATTTGACAGACCAACTATTTTTGCGCAAATAAACTTTGATAGAGGGGGAACTATGAACTAACGTTTGATGAATCATCAAAATTTCGTACCATCCTATTTTTAGGTTGATTCACTAACCACATTTGTGTAACTAAATGCATTTTATAAATATTATCTCTTATTAAAAAAATAAAATAATACAGCTATTCGATATCAGAAAATATTTTCTGAAATCGTGTAGATGTATTATTTTATTTTTTTAATAAGAGATAATGATGTATACTCACATTCAAAACAACATAAAACTATCATTTGTTTTGATTATGAGTATACGTCAATATTTATGAAATGCAATTAGTTACACAAATGTGGTTAGTGAAACAACCTAAAAATAGGATGGTACGAAATTTTGATGATTCATCAAACGTTAGTTCAAAAACAAGTCATAGTTCCCCCTCTATCAAATTTTATTTGCGCAAAAATAGTTGGTCTGTCAAATTGTAAAAAAAATAAAATAAAAAAAAAATATGTTATGATTGGCTTGCTAAAAAGTCTTAATGAACTAAAATTTTAAAACATCTACATATTAATACTCAAAATCTCTATATCAACCCAAATATGGATACTTAAAGATATTACATAATTTCATTAATTAAAGGAATGGGATAATACACATTTAAATATACTGAATCTGTTATTTCTCCTAACAAAGCTAAAAGTAATTCCGATATGATATTTAACGATGTTAGATGTGAGAAACATATTTTTGTATGGAGTGAGATAAGAATGTTGATGCATTCTGCTGATGTCAAACTTATACCAGAATCACCAAACATTTTATTCCAGATAATCATAATGTAATTATAATGTTTAAGTAAGATGAGATAAATAAAATGCATGTTGGAAGGATAAATATGAATTTTGATTATAAGCAACGATATTGAATTAAACGATGATCGATATAGAAAAAAAGAGAATTTGACTACATAAAAGTTTACTTTTTTGTTTTTCATCTGACCTTAAACTGTATTCATGGAAATGTTATAAATAGGCAGCTACTTATAAACTGATAACCCAATCTGAATCAGATAAGCTGATCTAAAAACCAGACCAGGTCCTGATAAGCTGATCTGAAAACCAGACCAGGTCCTGATAAGCTGATCTGAAAACCAGACCAGGTCCTGATAAGCTGATCTGAAAACCAGATCAGGTCCTGATAAGCTGATCTGAAAACCAGACCAGGTCCTGATAAGCTGATCTGAAAACCAGATCAGGTCCTGATAAGCTGATCTGAAAACCAGACCAGGTCCTGATAAGCTGATCTGAAAACCAGACCAGGTCCTGATAAGCTGATCTGAAAACCAGATCAGGTCCTGATAAGCTGATACCTGATCTAATAACTGATACCTCTTATTTGCTAAACATGGATGAGAAGATTTTAAAACAGTTGGTGTTGACAAGAAACGTCTTGAAGAAAAAGCTTCGTAGTATAAAAACTGGTGAAATAGATACATGTGAGCTAGAAAAGATACATTTAAACCTATAACAGAACCTCTCAAAGAATTCATAAATAGTTCTAGAAATATTGAAAGAATTCACAAGAAAGAAGAAAGTAAAATCAAGATAGAAGCTGAAAATAATATAAGTTTAAAGCCATCAGTCAATATAGAGACAAGTACACCGAAGAAACTTTCAGAAGGAACAATATTTGATGATATCATCTTATTTAATGATGCTAATACTAAGAATGATGATGAGGATGATGAAGATGATTTTTACTCATAGACTTCCAATTCTGAAGACACTTATACTCATTTATCAGTCTTGGAAGGAAGAATTGAATTAGATACAAACTATGGCCCACATTAAGATTTGAATAATGAATGGAAGTTTGGTGATAGTAACCTAAAACTAAATGAAGATAAAATACAAGTTGATGGTCAAATATAGGCTCTAATAGTAGCTTTATTTTCTTTAATGATTGATAATAAAATATGGAAATACTATGAGAAATTTTATTTTGAAAACTATATAAAATATATAATTTCTACTAATACATGGGTGGAGAATCATCATCATTCACTGACGGAGAATGATGTTATCAGTAAATTGTTTCTGGAAACTCAAAACGATAAACTATAGGACAAATTAATAATACAGCTTAAGGAATTAATATAATTCAAGAATATATTAAAATGCAAATTGATGGAGTACAACGTGAAATACAATTAGAGATAGAAGATAGCTATAAAATTGAAAAAAAAAACGTACTAAAAATTAAATCATCTTTTGAAAAAACAAATTGAACAGCTGAACAATAAAATTTATAGATTGGAAAATTAACTACATGATAGTATAAATAGCTGAAAGTGCATCAACTAGATCACAACACTCTCCAAAAAATCTTTAAAACAACTCAATGTCTTTAAAAAGAAATTTAGTAAACGAACTCTATAATAAATCTCGAAACTTGTTTGTGCATTGCAGATATGTAATGAAAGGAATAGTTGATCTTTTATGGAGCTGATTTAGGTGAAATGGGAAACTATTCTACAGAAAATAGAAATTAATGATTATTGTAGACTGTAAATGATTCATTCACAAAGTTTCTATGGTCAATACCGTTGAAAATAAAAGTTGCACTCGAAAAAACCTACGCTATAGAAAATGTTTTTGAAATGATACGAGTACCAAAAAAAACTTACAAATGGATGATTGTAAAGAATTTATTAATAGACACTGGAAAATTCATGCATAAGTAGAATATTAAATATTACTTAATATGAAAGCATCAATAGTAGAATGATTTAATAGATGATCCAAAGGAATTATGTGATGATGCTTCATATAAGTGTATTGAAATATACAAAGAATTACTTAATGTACTCGTATACAATATAAAAGTTCATATCACTATTTAAATGTTTCCGATTAAAGTTAACTCAACAAATGAGAAAAAGCTGCTAAACATAATAATTTGAAGATGAACAAAATGTTGAAATTTAATGAAAGTAAAAAATAAAATTAAACAGGAAAAATCTAGTTTGGTTTGTATTTTTGAAGGAATGATTAGAAATGATAGGTCTTAAGAAAGATAATTAACTTAATATAAAGGAAATTCTCTAAACTTGTTGGCCTGTATGAAATATTGTTAAAACTTAAGCGTTCAAAATAAATTACAACACAGTGTAATATTCAGTAACACATAATATTATCACTTTTTATAGTGAAAATTGTATATTTTCCATTTCGAAAGCTCTACAATAATTACAATAATTGTTCTTCTATTCTATTAATTTCTATAGCTATCAAATCTTTAGAAAATATAGACAAACTACATAAATTGGACTTAGATTTCCAATCTTTAAGAATGTATATGTGTATGAAATAGTATCAAACAAACTTACTGAATAAACATGGAGATCAACTGGAATCATGCTGAAGCATACATAAATTGTAAAATGCATTATAAGCAGTTCTTACTTTATATCTGTATCTGTATGAGTATTAAATAAATTTACAGAAAAAATATTGAAAGCATGCCGAAGCATGCAAATTTAAAAGAATTCCTCACGTCATATAATTTTGTAAGTAAAGAAATATTATGCTTGTATGTTAAATGAAATACATATGTATCTACTCTGTAAAAAATTCAGAAGAGTGAATTCTTAAATTCTAATAGTATAGATTTTTAACTGAAACACCACTACATGTCGGACTCTCACTTCACTATCAATAGAAGCATGCTAAGGCATGCATGCTAGCAAAATATATAAATCTGTTAGGTGATGAGAAACTTGTTTCTAATTATTAATCTGTAGACAGCAATTGTATCTGGATCAAACCAACTCATGAATGAAATGTATACAGATATGGTTGATGGTGATGGGGATCTTTTTTAAGTAAGAAATGATTACATCTGAATGTGATACAACCCAGCCTACGTCAACAATAACTTCAAGGGGGTCAACCAGCAAACCTTATGTAGAAAAACTCGATGTAAAAATTCTCTCAAACATAGATATTCTAATGATTCTGATACTATGAAAACACAGACGGTGAATTGATGTTGGAGGTAACTGAATTATTTGAGATAGATTTTCTAAAATAGTTGATTATTAAACATGTATTTCTTTGTAGATAAGGTAATTTCTCTATACATACATACATATATTTACCTATATGTATATATGAATACATTTAAAAATTATACAAATATTCTCTTTTTCAAGTAGTAAAATCTGAAAAAATAGTAGTGATACATTAAAAGAAAAAAAATATTAAAAGGAGAGACTGAGTGATCAACGCACTTAAAAATATCAGAAATATATACACAATACGTTGAAATTTAGTAAAATGGGAAAAAAAATCATCTAGAACATCAAATAAAAGCCATAGGCGAGTAACCTTCATAAGATAAACATATACCTTATTAATGGAAACATATTATCAGTATGAAGTAACACAATTTGAGGAATTAAAATTTTAACATTTAATTGTCCCTTAACGCTGACAAAGAGTAGGCAGATATGTTGACATAGGAAGTCATCTTGTATACTAGAGGAACCGTTGAGAGGCCAGACCTAAATTGTAAGAAAACGATTTCGTTTTCTGTTGATCGCTATTCAAGAAGAAAACAAGTTTCCTCATTATGATTTAACTAATTTAAAAGTACATTTAAATTCAGACTCATATCCAAATGATGATGATCTTAATATAAAAATTAAAAATAAACGTTATGCAATTCTATATTATATGTACTCGTATCTAAGATTCCAACAAAGCTATTATATGAAAGAATCTCAAGCACTTCCAAATGCACTAAAGTTTAAGATAAAAGTTCCTTTTATTCAATAGCGGCCCAATTGATATAGAAATTTAATATGAAACAGTAAGCAAGGACCTCAGCTACTGCATTTTTATTAATGATCGAATAATAGAAAGTTCTGAAAGTCTTATAAATTAAGTAATATGAATGAAAAAAAATGGTTTTAATAGACGAGTAAGGTTTCGAACGATTTTCAGTACAAAAAGAAGTAGCGGATGTTTTTAACAATAATGAGTATAACAATTTCATTATAAAACTACCATTTGATTTTAAATGTTTATCAATAAAAAAGGAAAGAGAAGCAAAGTAGTTAAAAAAAGCTGGACTGCTGGATCAGTTTCATTTCAAAGCGTTTATCATTTTTTAAAGCCAATGCAAGATGTTCTAAAATATATGAAAAAGGTGAAGAAAAAAGATGATAGTTGGAAAAAATTTTACACCGAAAAATTTCTAACGTTGACTATATAGGCTACATCAACTTTAAACAAATGGAAATAAAATATATTAATATATTAGGAATTAAATTTTACTTAAAACAGAAACTCCTCACAAACTTTTAAGTAAATACATCTAAAAATTAAAAGAACGTTTTTTTAATTTCAAATAAAAAAACTATCGAGATATTTCACATCTATACACAAAAGACCAGGCGAATATTTACAACAGCAACAACAGCACATGACAAAAAAAAATGTATTTAAACAGGGAGCCCCAGACTTATTTGTATGTACATACATACATACATAAAATCAATTTGTAGATCCATATATACATATGTACACATATTATCAAATTTCTTACCCATGCTCAAGTATTTATTGGATTTTAACAATCACACTTACATATCTACATCATGAAAACATACAAACCGTTCTCCAAGCTATTGACGCTTGAAGACGAAAGTCGAAGAAGACAAATGTACTTAAATAAACAAACTTATCACAGACCAGTCAAACTCTATCGCGCATACACACATACACACACACACAAAATCACCACGATCGTACGCAAGAATTTTGCAAAATCTGAAATTAATATTTATACAAATATAAACAAATTTCTGACCGACAGACTTTAACACTGGACAAATTTAAGCTTGATAAAATATAAAGCAATCTCATCCTCCAATATGAAAAACATACTACGATTAGGGAAGTTCAGATATATGATAATATTTTCTAGCAAAACGTGTTCATATGAGAAAGAATTTATTTCTACGTACATATAAATACTAGGGTGAGAAAATCATATACACGCTCACATACTAAAATTCATCTACGAAAAATAAAACCTATTTCAACAACGCCCCTCCCCTCACAAATCACAGTCAGCCTAAAGTTCTTACAGATATACATACACAAAATCACAAGGTAAAATACAATCTATCAATCTCAAGAACTTAAATCACGATTAGCCTTAAACTCATATAGACATGCATGCACACAAATACGGATACATATACATGAACACCTTCACCTCATTAATCATGATATATTTAATGAACACTTCGCCCCTCATAAATCACGATAAGCCTTAAGTTTCCTACAGATATATATACACTAATTCTCGAAATCACATACAATCGATCAATCTCAACAATTTAAATTACGATCGGCCTTAAACTCGTACAGACATACATGTACAAAAATTCCTACAGACATATAAACACCCAAATTCTTATAGATACATATTACAATAACACCGCCCGCCTACCTCAAATCAAGGATAGACTTAAGCTGCTACATATACATACATACATACACACACACACATACGCACATTCTATCTATCTATCTATCACAACAACACCCTCCCCCACCTCAAATCACATTCAGCATTAAACTCCTGCAAACATACATATACACAGATTCCCACGGATACGTATTACAACAACTCCCCACCCTCCACCAGTCGATCTACCTCCAATACACCCCATACATTGGCTTAAATTCCAACAAGCATAAACGTCACCGAATTCTCATGGTTACATATTACAAAACACCCTCACCTACCCAAATCACGGTCAGCCTTAAGGTCTCACAATCTAGACACACCCCGCCCTCCACCAATCACAGCCAGACTTCAATTCCTACAGCTAGACACACCTCGTCCTCCAAGAATCATAGCCAGACTTAAAATCCTACAGCTAGACACACCCACAAATTTTCCGTCGGCATTAGGAAAAATGATTTTCCAGTCGGCATTTGAAAAAACTAAACATGTTTTCCCGTCGGCATTTGAAAAAAATAAACATGTTTTCCCGTTGGCATCAGGAAATCATACACATATAAAAGCCTCAAACCTATAAACCCCTTAATGTATTCCTACAAAATATTCCGCACACAAATTCCCACGGATACATATTACAACAACACCCGCCCCCACCAAACACAGGCTGCCTTAAAGATACACCCGCAAATTCCCCCGGTTACATGTTACAAAAACCTCACCTGCCCAAATCACGGACATCAACAAATTTTCATAGTCTAACAACAATCATAACTTTCCCGTCGGCATTAGAAAAAATAAAGATGTTTTCCCGTCGGCATTAGGAAAAATCATACAAATATAAAAATCTTAAAGCTATAAACCCCCTTAATGTATTCCCACAAAATATTCCACGCACAAGTTCCCACGGTCATACATACATACATACATACATACATATACTTAATATAAACAAAAAAAGTTAATATAAACAAAAAACTCCTAATGTAAACAAAAAACACAGACGGACGGACGGACACACACACGTAGGTATCAAATTTCACAAATTTCCAAGAATTTTAAAATTTCAGCCACAATTTAACAATTTCAGCCCACAATTTAACAATTTCAGCCACAATTTAACAATTTCAGCCCACAATTTAACAATTTCAGCCACAATTTAACAATTTTAATTGGCCCCGAATTGGCAGTTCCCTACTACTATGGTTGTACAATATCAGAGGACGTTTAGTTATAAAAACACCTTCGTTGGAGGAGGAGGTATAGTAGACAAAATAATAAACTCTCTACCTGTTGAACTTCATCTTCCTGGATATCAGTACTGTGGACCTGGAACAAAACTACAAAAACGTTTAAATCGTGGTGATAGAGGTATTAACTTATTGGACTCTGCTTGTAAAAATCATGATATTGCTTATTCCAAAAATAGGGATTTAAGTACTAGACATAAAGCTGATAAAATACTTGAAAACTCCGCTTGGGATCGAGTTTTATCAAAAGATAGTAGTCTTGCTGAAAAATCATTTGCATATATGGTTACTAACGCAATGAAAGCCAAAACAAAATTTGGTATGGGTGTGGAGAAAAAGAAAAATGTAAAAAAGAACAAACTAAATGTTAAAACACTATTTAGAACATCAGTTAGAGCTGCAACAAAAATACTAAAAAAAGAAAAACCATTAGATATTAACTCAGCTATTAAAATTGCACGAAAAACTATTAACAAGTCATTAAAAGGAAGAAAGTCTCAAATTATAGTACCACGTGTAATACGTGTTCCAAAAATTGGTGGTTTTTTGCCTCTAATACCGATTTTAACTGCTCTGGGTGCAATTGGTAGTCTAACAACTGGAGGTGCTGCTATAGCTAAGGCTGTTAATGCAACAAGGAATGCAAAAAATCAACTTGATGAAGCAACTAGACATAATAAAAAAAAAGGACTTTACTTAAAACCATATAAAAAGGGTTATGGCTTAGTTCATAAAGAGGAATCAAAAAACTCTTAGAGATGCTGCCCAACAGACCACTTTCTGATGTGGACCTAGACCGTTTCTCTATAAATATTCCATATTTTAGAGGAGTTTTCATGTTGAATACTCTACCAAAACGATCAAAGAAAATAGAATGTGGAATAATCAATTTAGATGTATCAACAGGACCTGGTACACATTGAGTAGCATATTATAAAAACAGCAATGAAAAAGAATATTTCGACAGCTTTGGAAACTTACAACCTCCTTCGGAAGTAGTCAAATATCTTGGTGCAAATATTAAATACAACTATAATCAACATCAGAATTTTAATACATTTACCTGTGGTCATTTATGTCTTAAATTTCTTTATGAAATAACTGAAAATATTAAATAAAACACAAACATTTATATTTTACAAAACTCTTTAATGTCTTTTTATTTATATGTAATTTAATACAGAATTAATGTATTTTATTGCCAAATAGGATACTGTGAATTTTGCTCATAAATGTTGTTTTCCAATTCAACTATTAGTGTGGATCCATACTTGGTTCTTACACGTTTTACATTTTGAATATTGTATTTAATTGATGTCTCAAGCGCCTTTATATGAATTAATGTTTTGTTTTTCAGAGAATTAAATCTTGATGTTAGATTTTTGGTGGAGTCCATTTTTTTATTTAGTTCTTATCAATTTGAATGTTTAATTGAAAATGAACTGAAAAGTATTGGTGATGACTTCAAGAAGGCTAATCGAAAATATTTATGGTGAATAAGTGGGGTATAGTGATAGAGAGAAAGAGATAGTTATAGAGAGAGAAAAGGTATAAAGAAAGAGAGAGAAAGATAGAGGGTTAAAAAGAAGTATGGAATAGAGATGCTAGTATAGATATTTTAAAGATCAGGAGATGTTGCTTTAAAAATTTTGGGAGGAAATTATTATCAAAGGAATCTTCAAACAATCGTCATCATTCATTTATCAGCAAATAAAATGAGCCAAATTAGAAGAACATTAAATCAATTTCTAACAGATTTTGAAAGCTTCTGGTTATATGATCATTGGGAGATGATCAAATTCTTTCAAAATATGCTGGAGGAAAATGAACAATATGGCGTCATGGAAGATGAAGACAATACAGAAGAGCATTTTGCAAACTGTCCCTGGTATGATCCGAATTTATTTTTTATATATATTTATATATATTTTTTACGGAAAAGTATTTTAGAACATTTAATAAATGGATATTATAAAATGTTTCCATCATTGTAATTAAAATAAATAAAAAATAAATTATTAAAAATTCCTTGTTTTGCATTATTTTTTTCAAAAAGAAAATTAGGAATCATCTGTTCGAATATAAAACAGAAACTTGTAAGTAGTGAAAAATATAAGGACTTATCCGATTATCTTAATTGTGTCTCTTTATAAAAATATCTAATGGAATTTCACAATATTGTGAAATTTAATTTCTCTTGTAGAGAACCTCTCAAAGAAAACAAGATTGTGCATGTTTAATTTATATGAAGACAAAACTGTGCATGTTTAAGTCATATGAAGACAAGACTGTGCATGTTTAAGCAATATGAAAACAAGATTTTACAAATAAGCAAAAACAAAAACTGTTTGATCCAACGAAGTAAAGCCAATAAAGAAATAAACACCATTCCATTCTTTTTTCAATATTTTATTTAAAATTTTTTCTTAAAAATTCATATAGATATGTACAATAATTTTTCTTAAAAAATAAATAGGATTTTATTTACAATCATTTTTCTTATTAAATAAATATGATTTTATATACAACAATTTTTCTTAATGAATAGGATTTTATATACAACAATTTTTCTTAATGAATATGATTTTATTTACAATTTAAAAATTAACTAAAAATTAATTAATTTTAACAATTTTCTTGCATTCTAGCAATCTCATCTAGCAACATATCAAGTTCGTATTCAGGGTTAGTTTCCTTAATACGAAAATGATACCATGCATATGTATTAATGTTATTTGATCTGATTTTTCTCTTATCGTCTCCATAACTTAAGACTACCTTATTTAGTTGACTAGTATATATCTGATGTAGCTTAGATTTAAATGTTAACATATTATCATACACATTAGTCTTATTAAATAAACAATTTTTATAAGTAGCTAAACTATATTTATCTAATATGGCTCTCTTTACCCCCTTCGATTTTTTAACGTCATTTTGATTTTGTACACTGAATGAATACATTTTTGATCGCAGCCCAACAAATTCTGTCATTATTTTACCGCAATTTTCATCCTTCATCATACCAATGACTTTTTTATTTACTAGTGGAAAATTATAAATATTGTCTGTAGGATAGTCCGATGTATCAAATTGTTCTTGTATGTCATTTTTGATGTCAGCGTAAAAGTCGTCCGTTTTTATTGAATATATAAAAGAGTCCGTATCCATATAGTTCAATGAGAGTTTTGTCTTAAACTTAGGTTGCATGTACCCGTAATGGAAATTATACATTTTCCATTTGGACAGCTCGAGTACACAAAATCCTTAATAAATTGGTTTATTGTAGCAGGTTTTGACTCTAGTCATTTCGATTGCTACTAGATCTTCGGAAAATATAGATAAACTATGAAAATTTGGTTTTGATATCCAATCTTGGGTCCCCAAACGATTACAATTCGTTCTCTCCCAACTATTAACAATTATAACATCTCTCCTCTTATCCACATTTTCCATGGTTTTACCATACACTGCATTATTAAGTAGTTTGAAAAATTTTTTTCCAAAAGCATTTTTAGCAGTGGCCCTATGTCTGGTATTTAGGTCAATATAGCCTTTTAACCATGGAGATTGTTTAAATGCTAGAATACGATGAGTTTTCTTTAAAACTAAGCCATATTCTAAGCACTGTTTAAGAACTCTAAAGTGTATCACGTATGATTGCTTTGTAGAGAAATCGGTTATCAACTTGCTATACTTCGCTTGCATAACTTTTTTATTTTCAGCGCAAAAAGGAAGGTCATTATGCAAGTCGTGTAAATGAGAGGTATAATCCAACGTGACCTCATATACATAACCGTCTGTTCCATTGTCAGCTATGCTGTTTGGGTCCAGATTCAGCTCGTCTTGCGATAACCATCTGAACCCACCATAAGGAAGATATTCCGACATCGCCCAACCATACAAATTGTTAGCGTCTAAATAGACGAGAAATTCTGAGGGCTTCTCTTTATCGAAATCTTCCAAATATTTGTTATTCGCTTTCGAATATCTTTGACTACACTGTACGATCCCTCCACGTATACCTTTTTTCATAAAATTGTAGATGTCTATGTCTGTCAATAATTCTAATTCAATTTTTGTGTATTTGAGCATTGCATCCCAGGAAAGGCCAGGTGCTGTATAATATTGGCATGGATCGAGCTCATAAATACCTTTACAAACTTTTCTAAAGTTCTCGAAAATATCTGTCAGTAAGAGGACATCTGTTTTTAAGTAAAGTCCCATGTAATCTTTCATAGTTTTGCAACCAAAAGTATCCCATACCTCTTCAGCATGTGAGTATTCCTCTAAAGAACACTCTTTATTGTTCAATTTATTAAAGAAATCACTGCGTGAAGGCAGCTGACACTCATCTAATTTTTGGAAAGAAAATACCTTTTTTCTTAGTAAGCTGAAATTCTTTTTCTGACTGAAATAAGGACCTTATAGTTCTGAAATCATTATCCGACAAATTGCAGGGTAATGATTCCAAACTCTCAGCCATAAAGCGTATTGTATCAAGAAATCTTATTTCAAGCTTATGACCATCACTCATTTCTGCAAATTGGGAGAGGGATATATAAAGTTCCTTATTGAGAGGGAGTACTTTCAGTTGCATTGAAATTTCACCTAGATCTTTAATAAAAAGATGTGAGTCATAATTTGAGTAGTTGTGAAAGTAAACTGGTATAAACTTGGGAATTTGGTAATTTAAATTACAGTTATTGTGGGCTGCACCTCTATATTTACCACTAATGTGACAATGATCTCTAACGCGATCTTTACCTAGAAATTTTTGACAAATATGACAATTCACCGCACTATAAAAATTATAAATATCAGAAGGGGATAAAGTATCCATTTGTCTATTAGTTACTAAGTGACTATTGTATATATCCTCACAGTATTTAATTAAATATGATACAAATTTTTTTGAGGCATCTTTTCCTGTGTATATCCTTAATTTATCTAACTTATTGCTATGGAGACACTTAATATAATAGCTAAATGCACAAGGAGTGTGCTTTTTGACTAGACTAGTTTTATTACTTACACTATTACTAACTTCTTCCAAGATGCATTCGAAGTCCGCATATACCACGAAGGGTACATTCATTTTTCTTTGATGTCCCTTGAAGCTCAGAATTGCATCCGGACCTGATGGCATAGTTGTAACAATTTTACCGCACTCCGCCTTATGATTTGTCATACCATTTTCGATGTGGGTGTACTGGAGACAGCTGTTGCAGATATATAGCTTATCTCGGTGCTGCGTTATCTGATTCCTTAAAAGCTTGTGAATGATAAAAAATAAATAAAAGTTTATAAGTTAAATGTACATAGTATAAAGTATATAAACAAGTATTTGTATCCTTAAAATAAAAAGTTGTATATTTTTTTAACTTACCTTGATATATTCTTTATCAATATGTCGTGATGACCTGCAGCATTCTCTAAAAGTAGCAAGTTGACGTGGTTCACTTTCTCGTCCTTGGTCACATAATAAGGACCAATGATCTGATCTGCTCCCTCATCATACCCAAATACGTTCACACTTAAAGTCGCATTGTTTGCCTCAAACTCTTTGATTTTGTTTAGTGGTAATGGGTAGCTTAAATTTCACGTAACAATCGTCTCTGCAGCAATGTTCTGAATATTATACGAACTGCAACGTTTTGGCCGATCGTATTTCGTCGTATCCATTGCAGCAATCAGACACCACTTGAAGCAATATTCATCATTATTTTCAATATTGGTGCAGGCAAATCTTCTTACAAGTTTTTCAGGAGTGGATATCCAATTCGAGCCTTTGACGAGCGACGATTTGTTGATGTTGATTTTTGCTCGAACTATGCGTGATAAAGTCCAACGAGAATCTCGCTCTTCGAATTCGGACATTTTGGTTGAAATCTCCTCAACCTGTTTACGTAATATTTCTTCTATATTGTCTGCCTTCGTCAGTAAACTCATTTTGGCTACATGTGATATTATGCACAACTCCAATTCCTCTCCCACAATTTTTATATACTCCGCCACAATACTCACATGAAATTTAATTATTGTATGTTTAGTTAAATTCATTTGAAGTCTCTCCATAAAAATATTTTTGTTTTCCTTAATAAACTCTTCCAAGAGAAGTTGGTCTTTTTTATTTAGAATTGCATATGTGGCGATATGATTTTTGAAGGCTTTCAATATTTTATAATATCTCACATTATCTTCTTCTGTCCTGACATGGGAAGTACTAATTGGAGTTGGCAGAGTTTATTCTCCTATTTCTTCTACATCTACTTCTCCATCACTTTCCGGTAAACTTATGTCCATAGCATCGTTGTATAAGGTCCCTCCAAGGATATCCACACCTTGTTTTCTGAGCTTGTTGTTGTTGTTGTTGTTGCTGCTGCTGTTGATGATAAGTAAGAGGTTGCCATTGCATCAACTTGGAATACTGCTGCATTTGGTTATCTGGTGTGACGGGATTATAATTGTAACGTGGATACTCATATTGCATTGGTACTCCTGATCCCAAAAACTGATTATTCCATGACATTGATGTACGGTAACAGTTAGGCATACCGTATTGTTGATGATTCATTGGTAGTTGATATTGGGGGTACTGTAAAGAGGGTTGTTGCTGCTGATGAAATGTATTTAGCTGCTGTTGATGATTTTGAAGAGATGTCTGCGGTTGCTCTTGATTTCTGTCCCGGCTTACGATCTCTTGATCCTGCACACTATGATTTTTAACATGGTCCAAAAAGGACTTTTGGTATTTATATACCTTATGACACATATTACACATATATCCAGAAGAACTCATTTTTAATTAGTTTATAGAATTTATATTTGAATTTAACACAATTGCTGATGATACTACTTGTAAATACAATAAAGTACTGATGTGTTGGTTATAAAAGTTGGCGTATTTATATGAAAATTAGTAGCAGTAGCCTTGCGGCATTCATAATTTTTATTTTTTGTTTCTCTGCTGATGACTGTACTTAGTTTAAAATCCTCTGCTTTAAAATAATCGTAGACAAAGAAAATGCCTACGTTGCAAAATATAAATGTATTCTACACAAGCACAAAATATTCCACGCACAAGTTCTCACGATCGCACATTTATACATTCATACATTCATTTATACATTCATACATGCATACATACATACATTTATTTATATATTCATATATACATACATACAAATATATTTCTTAAACAAATAAACAAAAGATATGCCTACCAGCGACAATCAAGCTGGACCACCCACACACAAGCATTAGGGGTGTTCACATACATGAGAACATTTTAGGGGTGTTCACATACATGAGAACATTTTAGGGGTGTTCACATACATGAGAACATTTTATAAATAAATAAATAAAACAATTAAATAAATTAAATTAATTTATTCAATTATTTTAAATTAATTTATTCAATTATTTTATTTATAAATAATTTATTTTATTTATAAACAATTTATAGCGTTAGGAAATCACACAAACACATTCCCACGATTCATATGAGAATCGCCTAGTAGTCATCAAATCTATTTTCTCTGATATTACTGATATAGTATTACGATAACAAATTTATACAGTCTGGCAACACTGACAATTTTCCCTTTGGAAAAATCATTTTCCCGTCGGCATTAAGAAATATATAGTAATCATGCATTGCCGTCGGCATTTGAAAAAAATAATCATGTTTTGCCGTCGGCATTTGAAAAAAATAATCATGCATTGCCGTCAGTATTAGGAAAAATAGTCATGCATTGCCGTAGGCATTAGGAAAAATTAAGTTTCACAACTCCCTCCATTGGTATTAGGAAAAATCATCTCATGATTTTCCCGTTGGTATTAGGAAAAATAATTTTCATGATTTTCCAGTCGGCATACATGTATACTTATGAAATATTAATCTTATGAAACCCCTTAATCCACCCCACAAACATACATACATATAAATTCCCACGGTCATAAAAAACCTGACTTACTGAACCGCCCTCGTATGTAGTAATAATAAAAAAAACTCCTTATGTAAACAAAAAACTCCTTATGTAAACAAAAAACTCCTTATGATTAGTAGGAAACTGCCAATTCTAGATCAATTAAAATTGTTAAATTGTGGCTGAAATTGTTAAATTGTGGCTGAAATTGTTAAATTGTGGCTGAAATTGTTAAATTTGGGTAATTAAAATTTGAAAATTTTAAAATTCTTGGAAATTTGTGAAATTTGATACCTACGAGGGTGGTTCAATAAGTCTGTCCGATTTTTTGTTTACATTAAGTGTTTTTTGTTTACATTAACTGTTTTTTATCTATATAAGGAGTTTTTTTATTACTACATACGAGGGCGGTTCAATAAGTCAGGTTTTTTATGACCGTGGGAATTTATATGTATGTATGTTTGTGGGTATACATTAAGGGGTTTAAAGGTTTGAAGCTTTTATATGTATATGATTTTCTAATGCCGACGGGATAACATCTTTATTTTTTTCAAATGCCGACGGGAAAACATCTTTATTTTTTTCAAATGCCGACGGGAAAACATGTTTATTTTTTTTTTCAAATACCGACGGGAAAACATGTTTATTTTTTTCAAATGCCGACGGGAAAATCATGGAAATAATTTTTCCTAATGCCGACGGAAAATTTGTGGGTGTGTCTAGCTGTAGGAATTGAAGTCTGGCTGTGATTGGCGGAGGGCGGGGTGTGTCTAGCTGTAGGAATTGAAGTCTGGCTGTGATTGGTGGAGGACGGGGTTTATCTAGATTGTGAGACCTTAAGGCTGACCGTGATTTGGGTAGGTGAGGGTGTTTTGTAATATGTAACCGCGGGAATTCGGTGAAGTTTATGCTTGTTGGAATTTAAACCAAGCTGTGCTTGTGGAGGGGCGGGATGTATTTGCGGTAGATCGACTGGTGTAGGGTGGGGAGTTGTTGTAATATGTATCCGTGGGAATCTGTGTACATGTATGTCTGTAAGAGTTTAAGGCTGTCTGTGATTTATCAAAGGTGAGGTGAGAGTGTTCATGTAATACGTATCCGTGGGAATCTGTGTATATGTATGTTCGTAGGAGTTTAAGGCTGATTGTGATTTGAGGTGGGTGAGGGTGTTGTTGTGATAGATAGATAGAATGTGCCTATATGTGTGTGTGTGTATGTATGTATATGTAGGAGTTTAAGGCTGTCCTTGATTTGAGGTAGGCGGGCGGTGTTATTGTAATATGTATTTATAAGAATTTGGGTGTTTATATGTCTGTAGGAATTTTTGTACATGTATGTCTGTACGAGTTTAAGGCTGCTCGTAATTTGAATTGTTGAGATTGATCGATTGTATGTGACTTCGAGAATTAGTGTATGTATATCTGTAGGAAACTTAAGGCTTATCGTGATTTATGAGAGGCGAAGTGTTCACGTAATATAACCGCGCAATTTGTGTATATATCTGTAGGAGTTTAAGGCTGATCATGATTAATGAGACGTGAGGTGAAGGTGTTCATGTATATGTATCCGTATTTGTGTGCATGTATGTATGTCTATATGAGTTTAAGGCTGATCGTGATTTAAGTTGTTGAGATTGATAGATTGTATATTACCTTCTGATTTTGTGTATGTATATCTATAAGAACTTTAGGCTGAGTGTGATTTGTGAGGGGAGGGGCGTTGTTGAAATAGGTTTAATTTTTCGTAGATGAATTTTAGTATGTGTGTGTGTGTATGTGATTTTCTCACCCTAGTATTTATATGTACGTTGAAATAAATTATTTCTCATATGAACATTTTTTTTTCTAGAAAATACTATCATATATCTGAACTTCCCTAATCCTAGTATGTTTTTCATATTGGAGGATGAGATTGCTTTATATTTTATCAATTTTAAATTTGTCCAGTGTTAAAGTCTGTCGGTCAGAAATTTGTTTATATTTGTATAAATATTAATTTCAGATTTTGCAAAATTCTTGTGTACGATCGTGGTGATTTTTTTGTGTGTGTATGTGTGTATGCGCGATAGAGTTTGATTGGTATGTGATAAGTTTGTTTATTTAAGTACATTTGTCTTCTTCGACTTTCGTCTTCAAGCGTCAATAGCTTGGAGAACGGTTTGTATGTTTTCATGATGTAGATATGTAAGTGTGATTGTTAAAATCCAATAAATACTTGAGCATGGGTAAGAAATTTGATAATATGTGTACATATGTACATATGGATCTACAAATTGATTTTATGTATGTATGTATGTACATACAAATAAGTCTGGGGGTCCCCGTTTAAATAATTTTTTTTGTCATGTGCTGTTGTTGCTGTTGTAAATATTCGCCAGGTCTTTTGTGTATAGATGTGAAATATCTCCATAGTTTTTTTATTTGAAATTAAAAAAACGTTCTTTTAATTTTTAGATGTATTTTCTTAAAAGTTTGTGAGGAGTTTCTGTTTTAAGTAAAATTGAATTCCTCTCTAGTTGTAGTAACTATAGTATAAATATTTAATATATTTTATTTCCATTTCTTTAAAGTTGATGTAGCCTAGTGCGTTAACTCTTCGTCAACGTTAGAAATTTTTCGGTGTAAAATTTTTTCCAACTATCATCTTGTTTCTTCACCTTTTTCATATATTTTAGAACATCTTGCATTGGCTTTAAAAAAATGACAAACGCTTTGAAATGAAACTGATTCAGCAGTGCAGCTTAGGTGATGATAGTTTTTTTGTTATCCACTTTGCTTCTCTTTCCTTTTTTATTGATAAACATTTAAAATCAAATGGTGGTTTTATAATGAAATTGTTATACTCATTATTGTTAAAAACATCCGCTACTTCTTTTTGTAATGAAAATCATTCGAAACCTTACTCGTATATTAAAACCATTTCTTCATTCATATTACTTAATTTATAAGACTTTCAGGACTTTCTATTATTCGATCATCAGTAAAAATGCAGTAGCTGAGGTCCTTGCTCACTGTTTCATATTAAATTTCTAAATCAATTGGACCGCTATTGATAAAAGGAACTTTTATCTTAAACTTTAGTGCATTTGGAAGTGCTTGAGATTCTTTCATATAATAGCTTTGTTGGAATCTTAGATACGAGTACACATAATATAGAATTGCATAACGTTTATTTTTAATTTTTATGCTAAGATCATCATCATTTGGATATGAGACTGAATTTAAATGTACTTTTAAATTAGTTAAATCATAATGAGGAAACTTGTTTTCTTCTTGAATAGCGATCAACAGAAAACGAAATCGTTTTCTTACAATTTAGGTCTGGCCTCTCAACGGTTCCTCTAGTATACAAGATGACTTTCTATATCAACATATCTGTCTACTCTTTGTCACCGTTAAGGGACAATTAAATGTTAAAATTTTAATTCCTCAAATTGTGTTACTTCATACTGATAATATGTTTTCATTAATAAGGTATATGTTTATCTTATGAAGGTTACTCGCCTATGGCTTTTATTTGATGTTCTAGATGATTTTTTTTTCTCATTTTATTAAATTTCAGCGTATTGTGTATATATTTCTGATATTTTTAAGTGAGCTTTATTTACCAGTCAGACAAAGTGTACGTATCAGTTGATCACACAGTCTCTCTTTTTAATTTTTTTTTTTTTTTTTTTTTCTTTTAATGTATCACTACTATTTTTACAGATTTTACTACTTGAAAAAGAGAATATTTGTATAATTTTTAAATGTATTCATATATACATATAGGTAAATATATGTATGTATGTATAGAGAAATTACTTTATCTACAAAGAAATACATGCTTAATAATCAACTATTCTAGAAAATCTATCTCAAATAATTCAGTTACCTCTACCATCAATTCACCGTCTGTGTTTTCATAGTATCAGAATCGCTAGAATATCTATGTTTTAGATAATTTTTACATCGAGTTTTTCTACATGAGGTTTGCTGGTTGACCTCCTTGAAGTTATTGTTGACGTAGGCTGGGTTGTATCACATTCAGATTTAATCATTTCTTAGTTAAAAAATGTCCTCATCACCATCAACCATATCTGTATACATTTCATTCATGAGTTGGGTTGATCCATATACAATTGCTGTCTACAGATTAATGATTAGAAACAAGTTTCTCATCACCTTCTAACAGATTTATATATTTTGCTAGCATGCATGCCTTAGCATGCTTCTATCGATAGTGACGCGGGAGTCCGACATGTAGTGGTGTTTCAATTAAAAATCTATACTATTAGAATTTACGATTTCGCTCTTTTTATTCTTTTACAAAGTAGATACATATTTATGTATTTCATTTAGCACAGAGTCATAAAATTTCTTTGCTTACAAATTTGTGTGACATTCTTTTAAATTGCATGCTTAGGCATGCTTTCAATATATTTTCTTTAAATTTATTTGATACTCATACAGATACAGATATAAAGTAAGATCTGCTTACATTGCATTTTACAATTTATGTATGCTTCAGCATGATTCCAGTTGAAGTCCATATTTATTCAGTAAGTTTGTTTGATACTAATTCATACACATATACATTCTTAAAGATTGGAAATCTAAGTCCAATTTATGTAGTTTATCTATATTTTCTAAAGATTTGATAGCTATAGAAATGAATAGAGTAAAGATCTATTATAAAAGCCCATGGGCATATTTTAAAATTTCGCTTGCTAGAGCTTTCGAAATGGAAAATGTACAATTTTCACTATAAAAAGTGATAATATTAGGTGTTACTGAATATTACACTGTGTTGTAATTTATTTTGAACACTTAAGTTTTCACAATATTTCATACAGGCCAACAAGTTTAGAGAATTTCCAGTATATTAAGTTAATTATCTTTCTTAAGACCTATCATTCCTAATCATTCCTTCAAAAATAAAAACCAAACTAGATTTTTCCTGTTTAATTTTATTTTTTACTTTCATTAAATTTCAACATTTTGTTCATCTTCAAATTATTATATTTAGCAGCTTTTTCTCATTTGTTGAGTTAACTTTAATCGGAAACATTTAAATAGTGAGATGAACTTTTATATTGTATACGAGTACATTAAGTAATTCTTTATATATTTCATTTATATGAACCATCATCACATAATTCCTTTGGATGATCTATTAAATCATTCTACTATTGATGCTTTCATATTAAGTAATGTTAAATATTCTACTTATGCATGAATTTTCCAGTATCTATTAAAAAATTCTTTACAATCATCCATTTGTAAGTTTTTTGGTACTCATAACATTTCAAAAATATTTTCCACAGCCTAGGTTTTTTCGAGTGCAACTTTTATTTTCAACGGTATTGACCATAGAAACTTTGAGAATGAATCATTTACAGGCTATAATAATCAATAATTTCTATTTTCTATAGAATAGTTTCCCATTTCACCTAAATCAGCTCCATAAAAGATCAACTATTTCTTTCATTACATATATACAATGCACAAACAATTTTCGAGATTTATTATAGAGTTCGTTTACTAAATTTCTTTTTAAAGACATTGAGTTGTTTCAAAGATTTTTTGGAGAGTGTTGTGATCTACTTGATGCACTTTCAGCTATTTATACTATCATGTAGTTAATTTTCCAATCTATAAATTTTATTGTTCTGCTGTTCAATTTGTTTTTTCAAAAGATGATTTAATTTTTAGTTTGTGTTTTTTCAAGTTTATAACTATCTTCTATCTCTAATTGTATTTCAGGTTGTACTCCATCAATTTGCATTTTAATATATTCTTGAATTATATTAATTCCTTAAGCTGTATTATTAATTTGCTGATAACATCATTCTCCGTCAGTGAATGATGATGATTCTCTATCCATGCATTAGTAGAAATTATATATTTTATATAGTTTTCAAAATAAAATTTCTCATAGTATTTCCATGTTTTATTATCAATCATTAAAGAAAATAAAGCTACTATTAGAGCCTATATTTGATCATCAACTTGTATTTTATCTTCATTTAGTTTTAGGTTACTATCACCAAACTTCCATTCATTACTCGAATCTTAATGTGGGCCATAGTTTGTATCTAATTCAATTCTTCCTTCCAAGACTGATAAATGACTATAAGTGTCTTCAGAATTGGAAGTCTATGAGTAAAAATCATCTTTATCATCATCTTCATCATTCTTAGTATTAGCATCATTAAATAAGATGATATCATCAAATATTGTTCCTTCTGAAAGTTTCTTCGGTGTACTTGTCTCTATATTGACTGATGGCTTTAAACTTATATTATTTTCAGCTTCTATCTTGATTTTACTTTCTTCTTTCTTGTGAATTCTTTTAATATTTCTAGAACTATTTATGAATTCTTTGAGAGGTTCTGTTATAGGTTTAAATGTATCTTTTCTAGCTCACATGTATCTATTTCACCAGTTTCACCAAATAATTTCTTGTCATCACCAACTGTTTTAAAATTTTCTCATCCATGTTTAGCAAATAAGAGGTATCAGCTATTAGATCAGGTATCAGCTATCCGATCAGCTTATCAGGTAGCTGGTCTGGTTTTCAGATCAGCTTATCATGACCTGGTCTGGTTTTCAGATCAGCTTATCAGGACCTGGTCTGGTTTTCAGATCAGCTTATCAGAACCTGGTCTGGTTTTCAGATCAGCTTATCAGGACCTGGTCTGGTTTTCAGATCAGCTTATCAGGACCTGGTCTGGTTTTCAGATCTGCTTATCAGGACCTGGTCTGGTTTTCAGATCAGCTTATCAGGACCTGGTCTGGTTTTCAGATCAGCTTATCAGGACCTGGTCTGGTTTTCAGATCAGCTTATCAGAACCTGGTCTGGTTTTCAGATCAGCTTATCAGGACCTGGTCTGTTTTTCAGATCAACTTATCTGATTCAGATTGGGTTATCAGTTTACAAGTAGCTGCCTATTTATAACATTTAGATGAATACAGTTTAAGAATTAAAGATTAAAACGAAAAAGTAAACTTTTATGTAGTCAAATTCTCTTTTTTTCTATAACGATCATCGTTTAATTCAATATCGTTGCTTATAATCAAAATTCATATTTATAAAAACTCGATGTAAAAATTCTCTCAAACATAGATATTCTAGCGATTCTGATACTATGAAAACACAGACGGTGAATTGATGGTAGAGGTAACTGAATTATTTGAGATAGATTTTCTAGAATAGTTGATTATTAAGCATGTATTTCTTTGTAGATAAAGTAATTTCTCTATACATACATACATATATTTACCTATATGTATATATGAATACATTTAAAAATTATACAAATATTCTCTTTTTCAAGTAGTAAAATCTGTAAAAATAGTAGTGATACATTAAAAGAAAAAAAAAAATAAAAAAAATTAAAAAGAGAGACTGTGTGATCAACTGATACGTACACTTTGTCTGACTGGTAAATAAAGCTCAATTAAAAATATCAGAAATATATACACAATACGCTGAAATTTAATAAAATGAGAAAAAAAATCATCTAGAACATCAAATAAAAGCCATAGGCGAGTAACCTTCATAAGATAAACATATACCTTATTAATGAAAACATATTATCAGTATGAAGTAACACAATTTGAGGAATTAAAATTTTAACATTTAATTGTCCCTTAACGGTGACAAAGAGTAGACAGATATGTTGATATAGAAAGTCATCTTGTATAATAGAGGAACCGTTGAGAGGCCAGACCTAAATTGTAAGAAAACGATTTCGTTTTCTGTTGATCGCTATTCAAGAAGAAAACAAGTTTCCTCATTATGATTTAACTAATTTAAAAGTACATTTAAATTCAGTCTCATATCCAAATGATGATGATCTTAATATAAAAATTAAAAATAAACGTTATGCAATTCTATATTATATGTACTCGTATCTAAGATTCCAACAAAGCTATTATATGAAAGAATCTCAAGCACTTCCAAATGCACTAAAGTTTAAGATAAAAGTTCATTTTATCAATAGCGGTCCAATTGATATAGAAATTTAATATGAAACAGTGAGCAAGGACCTCAGCTACTGCATTTTTACTGATGATCGAATAATAAAAAGTCCTGAAAGTCTTATAAATTAAGTAATATGAATGAAGAAATGGTTTTAATATACGAGTAAGGTTTCGAATGATTTTCATTACAAAAAGAAGTAGCGGATGTTTTTAACAATAATGAGTATAACAATTTCATTATAAAACCACCATTTGATTTTAAATGTTTATCAATAAAAAAGGAAAGAGAAGCAAAGTGGATAACAAAAAAACTATCCTCACCTAAGCTGCACTGCTGAATCAGTTTCATTTCAAAGCGTTTGTCATTTTTTAAAGCCAATGCAAGATGTTCTAAAATATATGAAAAAGGTGAAGAAACAAGATGATAGTTGGAAAAAATTTTACACCGAAAAATTTCTAACGTTGACGAAGAGTTAACGCACTAGGCTACATCAACTTTAAAGAAATGGAAATAAAATATATTAAATATTTATACTATAGTTACTACAACTAGAGAGGAATTCAATTTTACTTAAAACAGAAACTCCTCACAAACTTTTAAAAAAATACATCTAAAAATTAAAAGAACGTTTTTTTAATTTCAAATAAAAAAACTATGGAGATATTTCACATCTATACACAAAAGACCTGGCGAATATTTACAACAGCAACAACAGCACATGACAAAAAAAAATTATTTAAACAGGGACCCCCAGACTTATTTGTATGTACATACATACATACATAAAATCAATTTGTAGATCCATATGTACATATGTACACATATTATCAAATTTCTTACCCATGCTCAAGTATTTATTGGATTTTAACAATCACACTTACATATCTACATCATGAAAACATACAAACCGTTCTCCAAGCTATTGACGCTTGAAGACGAAAGTCGAAGAAGACAAATGTACTTAAATAAACAAACTTATCACAGACCAATCAAACTCTATCGCGCATACACACATACACACACAAAAAAATCACCACGATCGTACACAAGAATTTTGCAAAATCTGAAATTAATATTTATACAAATATAAACAAATTTCTGACCGACAGACTTTAACACTGGACAAATTTAAAATTGATCAAATATAAAGCAATCTCATCCTCCAATATGAAAAACATACTAGGATTAGGGAAGTTCAGATATATGATAGTATTTTCTAGAAAAAAAAATGTTCATATGAGAAATAATTTATTTCAACGTACATATAAATACTAGGGTGAGAAAATCACATACACACACATATACTAAAATTCATCTACGAAAAATTAAACCTATTTCAACAACGCCCCTCCCCTCACAAATCACACTCAGCCTAAAGTTCTTATAGATATACATACACAAAATCACAAGGTAATATACAATCTATCAATCTCAACAACTTAAATCACGATCAGCCTTAAACTCATATAGACATACATACATGCACACAAATACGGATACATATACATGAACACCTTCACCTCACGTCTCATTAATCATGATCAGCCTTAAACTCCTACAGATATATACACAAATTGCGCGGTTATATTACATGAACACTTCGCCTCTCATAAATCACGATATGCCTTAAGTTTCCTACAGATATACATACACTAATTCTCGAAGTCACATACAATCGATCAATCTCAACAATTCAAATTACGATCAGCCTTAAACTCGTACAGACATACATGTACAAAAATTCCTACAGACATATAAACACCCAAATTCTTATAGATACATATTACAATAACACCGCCCACCTACCTCAAATCAAGGACAGCCTTAAACTCCTACATATACATACATACACACACACACATATAGGCACATTCTATCTATCTATCACAACAACACCCTCACCCACTTCAAATCACAATCAGCCTTAAACTCCTACGAACATACATATACACAGATTCCCACGGATATGTATTACATGAGCACTCTCACCTCACCTATGATAAATCACAGACAGCCTTAAACTTTTACAGACATACATGTACACAGATTCCCACGGATACATATTACAACAACTCCCCGCCCTACACCAGTCGATCTACCGCAAATACATCCCGCCCCTCCACAAGCACAGCTTGGTTTAAATTCCAACAAGCATAAACTTCACCGAATTCCCGCGGTTACATATTACAAAACACCCTCACCTACCCAAATCACGGTCAGCCTTAAGGTCTCACAATCTAGATAAACCCCGTCCTCAACCAATCACAGCCAGACTTCAATTCCTACAGCTAGACACACCCCGCCCTCCACCAATCACAGCCAGACTTCAATTCCTACAGCTAGACACACCCACAAATTTTCTGTCGGCATTAGGAAAAATTATTTCCATGATTTTCCCGTCGGCATTTGAAAAAAATAAACATGTTTTCCCGTCGGCATTTGAAAAAAAAATAAACATGTTTTCCCGTCGGCATTTGAAATAAATAAAGATGTTTTCCCGTCGGCATTTGAAAAAAATAAAGATGTTATCCCGTCGGTATTAGAAAATCATATACATATAAAAGCTTCAAACCTTTAAACCCCCTTAATGTATACCCACAAACATACATACATATAAATTCCCACGGTCATAAAAAACCTGACTTATTGAACCGCCCTCGTATGTAGTAATAAAAAAACTCCTTATATAGATAAAAAACAGTTAATGTAAACAAAAAACACTTAATGTAAACAAAAAATCGGACGGACTTATTGAACCACCCTCGTAGGTATCAAATTTCACAAATTTCCAAGAATTTTAAAATTTTCAAATTTTAATTACCCAAATTTAACAATTTCAGCCACAATTTAACAATTTCAGCCACAATTTAACAATTTCAGCCACAATTTAACAATTTTAATTGATCTAGAATTGGCAGTTCCCTACTACTCTTATGTAAACAAAAAATCGGACGGACTTATTGAACCACCCTCGTAGGTATCAAATTTCACAAATTTCCAAGAATTTTAAAATTTAGGTAATTAAAATTTCAAAATTTCACAATTTTAATTGTCCCCGAATCCCTAGTTCCCTACTACTCGCTTGCTCGTAGTATCTTGAATTTTACTGGACACATCCGCTTAAAAAAGAGGGGCACAAGGGCGCTAATACTCAACACTCTAGAAGAAACTGCTTGAAAATACTTTTGTTTTTGCTTATCACGATTTATGTATTTTTAATAACTATCGCTAAGTTTATGTCCGACACTGGTCGGGCAAAATTAATTATATTTAGATTTAAGATTTGAATAGTTATTGTTAGTTCATATTTGAAGATACAATTAATAAATATATGTACTAAAAAAAAATTTTTAGATCATCATACGGGTATAAGACTGAATTTAAATGTACTTTTAAATTAGTAAAATCACAATGAACAAACTTATTTCCTTGTTGAAAAGCAATCAACACAAAACGGGGGGGCGTTCTCTATTTGCAGCCAATTTAACATTCCAAATATGGCTACTTCCTGTGTTTAATTGTGGATTAATATAACAATCCCAACTGCGAAATGCCATGGGTATAGAAGCACCATTGTTAATCATTTTAATCATATTCAATGTGCTAAGGTCGGATAATTGTACATGTGGGATTCTCCATGAGATGAGTGAAATTGTAAGTTTAGCTTTTTCAGTAGAGAAACTCGAGCGTACAACATCTTCATCGTTCTTATTGCGCAAGAGTATCAATTCATGTTTTCTATTTAATATAACTTTGTTGTAGTCTTCAACGAATACTAGAAGCATTTTTAGAGGTATATAGAAATTGAAAAATCCATTTGCAAGAGTGACATCATCAATTTTGTTCCATCCAGCATTTTGCATTACATTGCTTTCTGTTGGTGATAGAGAAACCAAATTTTTTATGATGCTCGTGGCTCCTAAATATCTTGTATGATCAATTTCAATTCCATTGAGCTCATAGCAAATTTCATCAAATAAATTTTTTTTTCATGCGTATATTTATTTATTGTATCTTCTAAAATTGAACTAACAATAAGTTTTCAAATGTTAAATCTAGATATAATAATTAGGTCCAACCAGTGTCAGGCATAAACTTAGTGATAGTAATCAATAATACATAAATATCGTATTAAGCACAAAAATATTTTCAAGTTGTTTCATCTGGAGTGTTGAGTATTAGAGCCATAGTGTCCCTCTTTTTTAAGCGGATGTGTCCAGTAAAATTTAAGATGTTACGAGCAAGTGGCTTAGGATGAGACTCGAGTTTTGTTAAGTATTTGCCTCCGTATTTTTTTTTATTTCTTCAGTCACTAGTGGCAAATTTAAATCACGATGTAAATTTGAATTTTTGATATACCATGGAGCCGATGTTATTAGTCTTAAAATATTGTTTTGCCTTCGATGGATTCTCTCCCCATAGCTGTATTCCGTAGCACCGTATAGGTTTCAAAAGCGACTTGTATATTTAAAGTTTACAATCTACACTGAGTGTTGAATTTCTACCAATCAGCCAATGTATCTGAGTTAATTTAAGTTTCATTTGTGTTAGCTTTGAGTTAATATGGTGTTTCCATGTAAGCCTTCGATCAAGGTGTATACCAAGGTATTTTACGTGAGAATGTTGAGGAACAACTTGATTGTTGATTCGAATTGGGGAACAAGTATCTCTTCGCAGGGTAAATGTTAGCTGAACACACTTTTGTTCGTTAACTTTAATTCTCCATAAGTTTAACCATAGTTCCAGCTGTGTAATATGTTCTTGTAGATATCGGGAAGCCTCGTGAGGGTTTTCGTGCATACTAAGGCAGGCTGTATCATCGGCAAATGTAGATGTATGGATATTGCTGCTCAAAGGCATATCACAAGTATAAATCAAATACAAAACTGGCCCCAATATACTCACCTGTGGCACACCGGATGATATAGATTCGGGCACACTCCTGAAGTCTCCTTCAACAACCGTGAACTTCCGGGTAGTAATATAACTTTCTAATAGCTTCAGAAAATTTATTGGTAGATATGATTTCAATTTTAAAATAAGGCCTTCATGCATACTTTATCAAATGCCTGAGAAACATCAATGAAGAGGGCAGAACAATATTTCTTTTCTTCAAATGTTCTTCTTATAAATTGAACCAATCTATGCGTTTGTTCAATGGTGCTATGCTGACTTCTAAGACCAAACTGATGGTCTGGTATGCACGTATTATCAGTTAGAATTGGGGACAATTTTATCATAAGCTGTTTTTCGAAAAGTTTAGACATTGTTGATAGTAGACTTATTGGCCTGTACGATTCAGCCTTGGTAAGGTCTTTGCCCGGCTTTGGAATCATTTTGACCTTGGCAAGCTTCCAGAGGTGTGGATAACACTCTAGTCTTAATATGGCATTAAAAATAAATAGAAGGATTGCAATTGCAATACGTGGCATATTCATCAGCATCTTGATACTGATTCCATCAATTCCTGGAGCTTTCTTCGGGTTGAGTTCAGCAATTAGTTTCTGTACGTCACGCATCTTAAACTTTAAGGGTCGAGGGGTACAGCAACTACACTCGGTAAATCAACAGCAGCAGTACATCTGTTTGGGGTAAATACGGATTTTAAATTCTTTGCAAGCAAGTTACCTTTTTCCGTATCACTTCTTGCCCAACGTCCGGTAGAAGTGCGGTGAAGTGAGGTGGTTTAAACTCAACGGGTGTTTTAAGCTTTTTCGCAGCGCGCCACAAAGAGTAATTAGATGCTCGTGTGACATCGAGGTTTTTCAAATAATTTTTAAGAGATGCAGTTTTTTCATATGCAAGCAACTCTTGGAGTCGTTTAGTGCACTCTATAAATCTGATTTTATGCTGGGGCGATCTGTGCTGTTGCCATTCCCGTCTAGCTCTTCTTTTTTCACATACGAGACGTTCAATATCCGTAGAATAAATTCTATTGAACCCAGTCTGCGGGTGGGAGGTAGAAGCATGTTCAGCAGCCTGCTTTATATTTTCGTTAAGATTCGCAATGTTAGATTCAATATCATCGGATGTTCTTAGCATTATGTTTTCCGTGCAATGACTACTAAGATATTTTTTGAATCTCAGCCAATTAACACGATTGATCATCTTCACATATGGGTGAGGTAAATCACTTCTTAGTGGGTTACAGATTGTAACGATAGTGGGAGAGTGATCGGAGGAGAGATCTAAGGAAGTTTCGACATGAACTAAATCTCTAGAAATATTTTTTATGACTCCAAAATCTATAACATCCGCATTTTTTTGTATGTCTGTAGGCCAGTAAGTGGGCTCTCCACTTGAAATGACGTCCAAGCCCATTTTTGAAATTGTATTGAACAACGCTCTTCCTCTAGGTGTAATAAGGCGTGAACCCCAGAACGTATGTTTTGCATTGTAGTCTCCAGCTGCTACGAAACAGGAGCCAAGAGATTTGTAGGAATCTTCGTATTCATCCTCAGTGATTGAAAATCTTGGAGGGGAGTAAATTGATGATATAACGAAATTTGTAAAAAAAATTTCAACACAAATATTAGTTGCTTGTAAATGTTCTGCACAGATGTTATCAAGAATATAGTGCTTGAGTCTTGACTTTATTAAAATTGCTGATCGACCGCATGCTCTTCCTCTCGGGTCCTTAGTATCATATAAGGTGTAGCCATTCATTTTAAAAAGGCTTCTCGAAGTCAAATGAGTCTCAGAAACTAAGATTGCATCAGTATTTTTTTCCGAAAGGAAGTGCTCGAGCTCATTTTTGTGTTGGTGAATGCCGTTTGCGTTCCAGAAACATATTTTTAACGTGTTCATGGCTTGTTAATTAATGCTTGAAGCAGAGTATTCTGCATTCGCAGCATTTCTTGCATCATGCTAGTCATATTTGTAGTAAAGTTGTTTATAGTTTGCACCAGATTATCAATAGTGGCTTCAAGGCGACTGAAATTAAAGCAATATAATTGTAAAATTTTTTTTATTGTACAAGTATATCGCCAATGTGTATGTCATATTCGAAGGTGGCACAATATATTGGCAAATATCAAAAGACTTGTTTTTTATTGTACAATCAAGACAATTGTTTAATGTGGTGGCAACATTGTTCAATGTTGTTTACTTTTTCACTGCCAGGAAAATTGGGCAATATTTTCTTTACAAATATTGTGCCATTTATTGCATAGTATAGGTTAAAATGACAATAATATGTACAACAACATATGAAATAATATTGTATAATGGATGAGTCGCTTAATAGTTAACTAATGACTGTAAATTTGGCCCTAAAGCGGCCCATGCATTATACAATATTATTGCATATGTTTTTGTACACATTATTGTCATTTTGACCTATACTATGCAATAAATGACACAATATTTTTAAAGAAAATATTGATTGGGAGTGAAAAAGTAAACAACAATGTTGCCACCACATTGCAAAATCGCTACTTCTTTTGCGATGAAATCGTTTGAATTAGTTTTGAAACCTTGCATGTCTATAAAAATTATCTTATTTTCCATATTACTTAATTTACAAGACTTTTCTAACTTGTCCTTTATACGATCATGAATAAGAATGCAGTAATCTGATGTCTTTGCTGCAATATTAGTTGCTGTTTCAAATTCTATTTTTATATCAATCGGGCCATTATTCAGTGATTCATTCTGATGACTGACATCTACTATAATAATAGGAGCTTTTGTCCTAAATTCTGATGCAGTTAGAAGCGGTTGAGATTCTTTGATATAGTAGCTTTGTTGGAATCTTAGATATATATCATATAGAATTGCATAACATTCATTTTTAAATTTTATGTTTAGATCATCTAAGTTAACGCAAATGAAACTTAAACTAACTCAGATACATTGGCTGATTGGTAGAAATTCAACCCTCAATATAGATTGTAAACTTTTGATATAAAAGTCGCTTTTTAAACCTATATGGTGCTACGGAATTCAGCTATGGGGCACTGCTTCATCTTCAAATATAGAAAAAATTCAACGAAGGCAAAATAAAATTTTACGGATAATAACACCGGCTCCATGGTACATAAGAAATTCAAATTTACATCGTGATTTGAATATGCCACAAGTAACTGAAGAAATTGCAAAATACGCAGGCAAATATCTTACAAAACTCGAGTCTCATCCTAATCCGCTTGCTCGTAATATCTTGAATTTTACTCGACACATGCGCTTAAAAAAGAGGGACACAAGGGCTCTAATACTCAACACTCCAGAAGAAACTGCTTGAAAATACTTTTGTTTTTGCTTATCACGATTTATGTATTTTTAATAACTATCGCTAAGTTTATGTCCGACACTGGTCGGGCAAAATTAATTATATTTAGATTTAAGATTTGAATAGTTATTGTTAGTTCATATTTGAAGATACAATTAATAAATATATGTACTAAAAAAAAATTTTTAGATCATCATACGGGTATAAGACTGAATTTAAATGTACTTTTAAATTAACGAACAAACTTATTTTCTTGTTGAAAAGCAATCAACACAAAACGGGGGGCGTTCTCTATTTGCAGCCAATTTAACATTCCAAATATGGCTACTTCCTGTGTTTAATTGTGGATTAATATAACAATCCCAACTGCGAAATGCCATGGGTATAGAAGCACTATTGTTAATCATTTTAATCATATTCAATGTGCTAAGGTCGGATAATTGTACATGTGGGATTCTCCATGAGATGAGTGAAATTGTAAGTTTAGCTTTTTCAGTAGAGAAACTCGAGCGTACAACATCTTCATCGTTCTTATTGCGCAAGAGTATCAATTCATGTTTTCTATTTAATATAACTTTGTTGTAGTCTTCAACGAATACTAGAAGCATTTTTAGAGGTATATAGAAACTGAAAAATCCATTTGCAAGAGTGACATCATCAATTTTGTTCCATCCAGCATTTTGCATTACATTGCTTTCTGTTGGTGATAGAGAAACCAAATTTTTTATGATGCTCGTGGCTCCTAAATATCTTGTATGATCAATTTCAATTCCATTGAGCTCATAGCAAATTTCATCAAATAAATTTTTTTTTCATGCGTATATTTATTTATTGTATCTTCAAAAAATGAACTAACAATAAGTTTTTAAATCTTAAATCTAGATATAATAATTAGGCCCAACCAGTGTCAGGCATAAACTTAGTGATAGTAATCAATAATACATAAATATCGTATTAAGCACAAAAATATTTTCAAGCTGTTTCATCTGGAGTGTTGAGTATTAGAGCCATAGTGTCCCTCTTTTTTAAGCGGATGTGTCCAGTAAAATTTAAGATGTTACGAGCAAGTGGCTTAGGATGAGACTCGAGTTTTGTTAAGTATTTGCCTACGTATTTTTTTTTATTTCTTCAGTCACTAGTGGCAAATTTAAATCACGATGTAAATTTGAATTTTTGATGTACCATGGAGCCGATGTTATTAGTCTTAAAATATTGTTTTGCCTTCGATGGATTCTCTCCCCATAGCTGTATTCCGTAGCACCGTATAGGTTTCAAAAGCGACTTGTATATTTAAAGTTTACAATCTACACTGAGTGTTGAATTTCTACCAATCGGCCAATGTATCTGAGTTAATTTAAGTTTCATTTGTGTTAGCTTTGAGTCAATATGGTGTTTCCATGTAAGCCGTCGATCAAGGTGTATACCAAGGTATTTTACATGTGAATGTTGAGGATCAACTTGATTGTTGATTCGAATTGGGGAACAAGTTTCTCTTCGCAGGGTAAATGTTAGCTCAACACACTTTTGTTCGTTAACTTTAATTCTCCATAAGTTTAACCATAGTTCCAGCTGTGTAATATGTTCTTGTAGATATCGGGAAGCCTCGTGAGGGTTTTCGTGCATACTAAGGCAGGCTGTATCATCGGCAAATGTAGATGTATGGGTATTGCTGCTCAAAGGCATATCACAAGTATAAATCAAATACAAAACTGGCCCCAATATACTCACCTGTGGCACACCGGATGATATAGATTCGGGCACACTCATGAAGTCTCCTTCAACAACCGTGAACTTTCGGGTAGTAATATAACTTTCCAATAGCTTCAGAAAATTTATTGGTAGATATGATTTCAATTTTAAAATAAGGCCTTCATGCCATACTTTATCAAATGCCTGAGAAACATCAATGAAGAGGGCAGAACAATATTTCTTTTCTTCAAATGTTCTTCTTATAAATTGAACCAATCTATGCGTTTGTTCAGTGGTGCTATGCTGACTTCTAAGACTAAACTGATGGTCTGGTATGCACGTATTATCAGTTAGAATTGGGGACAATTTTATCATAAGCAGTTTTTCGAAAAGTTTAGACATTTTTGATAGTAGACTTATTGGCCTGTACGATTCAGCCTTGGTAAGGTCTTTGCCCGGCTTTGGAATCATTTTGACCTTGGCAAGCTTCCAGAGGTGTGGATAACACTCTAGTCTTAATATGGCATTAAAAATAAATAGAAGGATTGCAATTGCAATACGTGGCAAATTCATCAGCATCTTGATACTGATTCCATCAATTCCTGGAGCTTTCTTCGGGTTGAGTTCAGCAATTAGTTTCTGTACGTCACGCATCTTAAACTTTAAGGGTCGAGGGGTACAGCAACTACACTCGGTAAATCAACAGCAGCAGTACATCTGTTTGGGGTAAATACGGATTTTAAATGCTTTGCAAACAAGTTACCTTTTTCCGTATCACTTCTTACCCAACCTCCGGTAGAAGTGCGCAGAGGTGGTTTAAACTCAACGGGTGTTTTAAGCCTTTTCGCAACGCGCCACAAAGAGTAATTAGATGCTGGTGTGGCATCGAGGTTTTCCAGATAATTTTTAAGAGATGCAGTTTTTTCATATGCAAGCAACTATTGGAGTCGTTTAGTGCACTCTTTAAATCTGATTTTATGCTGGGGCGATCTGTGCTGTTGCCATTCCCGTCTAGCTCTTCTTTTTTCACATACGAGACGTTCAATATCCGTAGAATAAATTCTATTGAACCCAGTCTGCGGGTGGGAGGTAGAAGCATGTTCAGCAGCCTGCTTTATATTTTCGTTAAGATTCGCAATGTTAGATTCAATATCATCGGATGTTCTTAGCATTATGTTTTCCGTGCAATGACTACTAAGATATTTTTTTAATCTCAGCCAATTAACACGATTGATCATCTTCACATATGGGTGAGGTAAATCACTTCTTAGTGGGTTACAGATTGTAACGATAGTAGGAGAGTGATCGGAGGCAAGATCTAAGGAAGCTTCGACATGAACTAAATCTCTAGAAATATTTTTCATGACTCCAAAATATATAACATCCGGAATTTTTTGTATGTCTGTAGACCATTAAGTGGGCTCTCCACTTGAAATGACGTCCAAGCTCATTTTTGAAATTGTATTGAACAACGCTCTTCCTCTAGGTGTAATAAGGCGTGAACCCCAGAACGTATGTTTTGCATTGTAGTCTCCAGCTGCTACGAAACAAGGCCCAAGAGACTTGTAAAAATCCTCGTATTCATCCTCAGTGATTGAGAATCTTGGAGGGGAGTAAATTGATGACATAACGAAATTTGTACAAAATTTTCAACACAAATATTAATTGTTTGTAAATGTTCTGCACATATGTTATCAAGCATATAGTGCTTGAGTCTTGACTTTATTAAAATTGCTGATCCACCGCATGCTCTTCCTCTCGGGTCCTTAGTATCATATAAGGTGTAGCCATTCATTTTAAAAAGGCTTCTCGAAGTCAAATGAATCTCAGAAACAAACCCCTCTACATAAATGTAGATCTCACTAGGTAGCACGTGGAAATCTTGATTTTGTATTGAAATTCTGATTTCATCATTATTGTTGAACGATTGTAAGTATGGTACGTATGTATGATAGTCCTTTCTGATTATATTCTCATCAGAGAATGGTTTATCTAAGACATCTATTATTGAACTCATTTGGTCTTCAATTTAAAATTCAAGGACTTTAGAAAATTTTTATTTGATGTTGTTAGTGCTTTCTGTTGAAGTATTCGCTTTAATGTTGCTGTTCTTGTTACTGCTTTATTTTTCAATATATTTGTGTTGTATATTATCATTATTTACTTTGTTTCAAATGTATTCGTATTGTAGTTTCCTCTCCTCGGAAATTAATTAAATCACCTTGCTGATTAACTACGATCAGCGCTAGTGAACTTAACTCTCGGGTGTTTAAAGGTAAATAGATGAGATTTCTTGGGACCGCATCTATTTTATATCGTGGAAGCATATTAATCGGAAATTGAAGTTATTCATATAGGTATTAATAGCAATACTAATTTCAATTCGCAAGAGATTCACTTTAAAAATATTGACTGGTAGATCTGAGTAATAATATTTGTTTAGTGTTAGGATTTTGCTATTGAATCCTAAAAGTTTTCAAATTGTATTGTCTTTATTAAAATATACAGGATCCTTGGAACTATTAACTTAAACTTGCATTGTATTGTTATTGGCTTCAATAAAAATCTTATTTTCTGGACAGAGTCTTCTGTATTGCTCTTGTATAAAATCTACAATATCATTCAATTCATAAGATCCAATTGGTATTTAAATTTTATGTTCCGCTATATGGAACATATTGTTATAGGTGTCTTCATTTGGAATACTGTTGTATGAATGAAAATCGGTTAGAGCACACTCATATGCACCATGTAATTCAATAGGAGGAAAGTAACTAGCAGATAATTCTGATGAGTTAGAGCTCAGAGTAAGTGTTATTGAAATTATAACAGACTGATTACAATTAAATAAAGTTTAGTACACAGTATGGTTTATATGCATAATTTACATATTTATTTCATTTTCTTATTTTAAAATTAACATTAGTTTCTTAATATTACTGCTATTGTTGTTGATGGTGGTGATGATCAGCTATAATATTTCAACCTTACTTATCCAAGAATTGTGTTGATTCGAAAATCCCAGCCATTTAACGTATGCCTCCTTTCCTTTAGTTTTAAGAAACTTTTCAACTAGATATGTATTTGGATATCTAGTTTTCAAAAGTTTCTTCGGTATAGAATCCACCTTTAATAGGATTCCTAAGATAATCTTCTAATAAGTATGTTGAAGGATTTGTAATTGTGAAAATTTCTGTGGTTCAATTTGGAGTATAACCTTTTTCAAATGTATGCTTATATTTGCTTATGATCTCCAACATTAAATTTCGACATTTTGTACATCTTCAAATGGCTGTAAACTGTATTTAGTAGCTTTTGCTCCTTTGTTGAGTTCACTTTAATCGGAGACATTTTAATGGTGTGATGAACTTTTCTATTGTATGCATTAAGTAAATCTTTGTATATATCAATCCAATCCAATTTTTTCCATATCATTGATTTCAATGTTCTGTTAAATCGTTCTACTATTGATGCTTTCATACTGCTATATGTTGAGTAGTGATTAATGTTGTATTTACCCATTAATTTTCCAAAGTGTTTGTTGAAAAATTCTTTACCATCATCTGTTTGTAAGTTTTTTGGTACTCGTCCCAATTCAAAAATATTTTCAATTGCCTTGGTTGTTTCGAGTACAGTTTTTGTTTTTAATGGTACTGCCCATGCAAATTTTGAGAATGTGTCAATTACATTTAACAAAAATCGATAATTTCTGTTTTCTCTAGAATAGTTCCCCATTTCAACTAAATCAGCTTGCCAAAGATCATCTATTCCTTTCATTACAACTCTACGATGCATAAAAACTTTTCGAGCTAGCTTATGCAGTTCGTTTACTAAATTTCTTTTTGAAAACATTAAGTTGTTTTACAGATTTTTTAGAGAGTGTTGTGATCTGCTTGACGTACTTTCAGCTATTGATACGAACATGTAATTTTCCAATCTATAAATTTTATCACTAAGCTGTTCAATTTGTTCTTCAAAAGAAGATTTAATTTTTAGAATGTCTTTTTGAATTTTATAATTGTCTTATTTCTCTAATTTTATTTCGCGTTGTAGCTCCTTGATTTGCATTTGAATATCTTCTCGACTTATATTATTGTCTTCCTTAAAGTATATTAATAATTTCTCTTCTAGTTTCTTTATTTGAGTTTGCAGAAACAATTTGTTGATAACATCGTTTTCCTCCAAAGATTTGCAACATTTTTGATCCTTTTGTTTTGGACATCAATGTTGTTGTTTGTATCCACAAAGAACCCCAGCAGTTTAGGTGCATTTTTCAGAGAAATTATGCTTCTAGTATCGTTTAAATAATGTCCAAATTTATCTACAGACATACTTTATATACATATGTATATATTTTATTAAAGTTAATGTATTATATTTGCTTCACATTGTTCTTCAATAACTGAGACAATCTCGTTATTGTGATTACTATGACCTGCAGCTTGTGATGCAAGCAGTAGTCGAAGACGCTCTACTAACTCATTTAGATCGTCCCAGTATGTATAGTTTGGCTTATAGGTGTAAAATTGCATCAATCCGTCACATAAATAGGTACCTTTTGGCTTAGATCCTGTTGATTCGGATAAATTGTTCTGATTTTTTTCGTCAATAATTTTTTTGATAATACGTTTATATTTGTATCCTCTAGTACCCTTGATTTGACCATCAGATTTATAGTCTCTTCTATATGCATTAGTAGTAGTTAAAATCTTTTTATTTCGAGTTCAAATTTTTCACAGTTTTTGGGTGTTTTATGAAACATTAGAGAAAAGAGTCCTGGTGTTAGAGACCATATTTGACCACCAACTTGTATTTTATCGCCATTGAATTTTAGGTTACTATTGCCAAATTTCCATTCATTATTGAAATTTTTATGTGGACCATAGTTTGTATCTAATTCATTTCTTGCTTCCAAGACTGATAAGTCAGTATAAGTGTCATCGGTATTGGAAGTCTGTGAGTAAAAATCATCTTCATCATCATCATCATCATTCTCATTATTAGCATCATTAAACCAGATGGTATTATCAAATATTGTTCCTTTTGCAAGTTTCTTTGGTGTTCTTGTCCTTTTCTGGACTGATGGCTTCTGAGACTTTAAACTTGTATTATTTTCAACTTCTGTCTTCATTTCGCTTTCTTCTTCTATTGGCATTCTTTCAATATTTTTAGAACTATTTATGAATTCTTTGAGAGGTTCTGTTATAGGTTTACATGTATCTCTCAGTTGTTCACGTGTATCTATTTCTACACTTCTTATACTACGAAACTTTTTCTTCAATACATTTCTTGTGGACACCAACTGCTTTAAGACTTTCTCATCCATGTTTGCTAACAGCAAATAGTAGATCAGCTATCAGCTATTATATCAGGTATCAGCTTTTTTATCAGGTATCAGATCAGGTTATCAGGTACCTGGTGTGGTTTTTAGATCAGGTTATCAGCTCTCAGATCAGCTTATTAGGTAGCTGGTCTGGTTTTTAGATCAGCTTATCAGGTATCAGATCAGGTTACCAGGTATCAGATCAGGTTATCGGATACCTGGTCAGGTTTTCAGATCAGGTATCAGATCAGTTATAGCAAATAGATTTATGAAGTTTAAAGTTAGATTACTAAATAACTAAAGGTAATCTTTTATGGGTAGTTGTTTATATAATTATGAAATAGTCAAATTGCTTTCTGTAGCGACCATCGCACGGTGACTCAGAATCAAATTTCATCGGCCAAAACCTATATTTTTTCTTGACATAGATTCTGTTATAACCGCGAATAGGGCAACACATTATTCAAACCGCTTAATTAGCAACATTGGTTAATGCCATTTTTCTGTTTCTGTATCTTACTTGCTTTTTCTCTTTTCTTTTGGATTGTTAAGAACCTCTTACTTGTGAATTGTTATACCTCTGAATTATTAAACTGAATTGAATAAACATTGTTAACTGGATTGATACTTCTTTTATTTCAACAAGCTACAACAGATTGGCGACGAGCGTAAAAGTAAAGTAAAAATCGTACCCAATAATATTCTCGTGTTCTTATATTTTCTAGAAAACAAGTGCAAGTTTTTTTTTGCGAACACATACACACGTACAAAAATGGATGCAAGCCAATTCGCAACTTTTATCAAAACGCAAGAGGCCCTGGTTCAGCAATTGGCGGTTTTAAGTGCAAGTGCTGGGGCTACTTCAAGTGCAACACAAGTAAGAGATACTAGCTTAAATACATCGCTAGTTCCAAATTTCGAATGTTTCGATCCGGCAAAAGAGACATACAAAAATTATATGCAGAGATTTTCAAATTACATAACCATGAAAAGCATAGCTGAAAACAAAAGTTACTGCGCAAAATTACTTCTAAATTCAATTGGCGCAAAATATTTTAACATGGCGACAGCGTTAGCAGCGCCGAAGGCGGCGACAGAGCTAACCTACAAAGAATTATTACAGCTTTTGGAAAATCATTTAGCGCCAAAGAGGAATGTGCTTGTGCAACAGCACAAATTTTTATCAATATACCAAAGTGAAGGGCAGACAGTTGCCGAGTTCGTAGCAGCGCTTCGCAGTGATATCAGTGCATGTGAATTTATTTCTCCATGTGAATGCCAGACGTCAATTGCGGACGTGTTCCTAAGAGCCCAATTCATTCGAGGCATTCGCGACAATAATGTACGCGAACAACTTCTTCAGTCAAGTACGTCGAAGTTTGAAGAAGTTGTGGACAAGGCTATGGCGTTAGAAGCTGCGAAGACGGACGCTCGAGAATTGTCACAAGCTGCAGCAAGTACATCAAATAATAATTCGATGGAAGTTAATAAAATTTTCAATAACAACAAGAAAGCAAAGAAAATCCCTAATTCCAAACAGCGGCAACAAAATCGAAAAGTTAACTATGAACAACTGGGTATTGCTGGATTATGTTTACGGTGTGCTAGGAACAACCATGTCGCGACGGAGTGTCGTTCCAGCAAAAATTTAAAATGTAATTTATGTTTAAAACAAGGGCATGTAGGCAAAGTCTGCATCACCTCTCTTTTGGCAAATGGTCCTGTTGCCGGACAAAAACTTAAAAGCAGTGCATTTGGGCGAACAACGAATCAGATACTCAGTGATGACTCTTACGGAATTTTAAAAATCGTAGATGTATACTGTAATTCAAAATCAGAACGCTACTATGCCAATATATTAGTTGAAGGAAAAACAGTACAGTTTGAAGTAGATTCTGGATCTGGATATTCGTTCTTGCCAAGAGACCAGTACGAAAAATTAAAATTATACAACAAATTAGTGCCAACAGAAACTGTTTTCCGTTCGTACACTCAGGACACGTTTAGAGCAGATGGGAAAGTAGTGGTCAATATCAAATTTAAAAATGTGTCAATATCTGATGAATTGTATATTGTACCTAGTGGTTGCTCAGCCCTTATAGGACGAACATGGATTCGCCGACTGGGGATTAACCTGCAGGAACTCGACGAAGTAAACTCAAGTTACGTAATTACAGATTCTATTAATGAATCAAATGAAATGAAGGAAATTATCTCAGAATTCAAAAATGTTTTTCAACAAAGGATTGGTTGCATACCTAACCTTAAAGTTTCCCTGCAATTACGCGAAAATACCACACCTATATATACAAAAGAACGAAACATTCCGTATGCTTTAACAGAACGAGTTGATAGAGAACTCGACGAGTTAGAGAAGGCTGGCATTATTACAAAGGTTGCACACAGTGACTGGGGGTCACCTCTAGTCGTTATTCCAAAGGAAGATGGTGGGGTACGCCTATGTGTTGACTACAAAGTCGGCGTAAACCAGCGCTTAGTAGACGCGCACTACCCGATAAAGAGAACGGACGAAATTTTCAATAGTCTCAAGGACTCTAAGTACTTCTGTCATCTAGATTTGTATAAGGCGTATTTACACGTGCCAGTGGATCAAAAATCAAGCGAAGTACAAACGATTTCAACACACAAGGGGACCTTCCGCATGAATCGGCTATCTTTCGGCATAAAGACAGCACCCGCCGAATTTAATAAAATCATAGACGAGATTTTACGTGAAATCCCTAAAACCGAATCGTATTTCGATGACATCGTGGTCCATGGCGAATCAATGAACGAATGTAAAGCTAATTTGAGAGCCTGCTTAAAACAACTACAAAAATATGATTTGCATCTAAATGTTTCGAAATGCAAATTTTTTGAAAATCAAATAGAATTTCTGGGGCATGTGATTCAACACAATAAAGTGCAGAAGTCCTCCTCAAAAGTCGAAGCCATATTGCAAATTCCTCAACCAGCTTGTGTGGAAGATGTGCGTAGGTTTTTAGGTATGGTGACCTACTACTCCAGATTTATACCAAATGCTTCTACAATTACTACACCCCTACGACGTTTACTTGAAATTAATTCAAAGTTCAAATGGACTTCACAGTGCGATAAAGCGTTTAACACCCTAAAAGCAGAAATTGCCAGTGATCGCGTGTTGATGCCTTTCAATTCGACGCTACCAGTACAACTCGCTTGCGACGCTAGCCCCACGGGAATATCAGGAGTTTTATCTCACATTGTAGACGATGAAGAGCGACCTGTGGCATTCGCTTCAAGATCGCTGACACCGGCCGAACAAAATTATTCTCAGCTAGATCGAGAGGCTTTAGCGATTGTCTACGCCGTTCAACATTTTCACCAGTACATTTACGGGCGGTGTTTCAAACTCATTACGGACAACCAGCCTTTATCCAGAATATTTCATCAGCATTCAAAACTGCCTCAAATGACGTCCTCCCGTCTTCAACGTTACGCAGCCTTCCTAACTGGCTATAACTACGAAGTTAGTACAAAAAGGAGCGACCAAAACACAAATGCAGATTTCCTATCTAGAACCACAATTAAGTCAGAGTCAGATAAAAATAGTTTCATCGATCAGGAAGTACACTCCATCTGTGATTCGACCTTACACCAAATCAATTCTAGCCAACTAAATTTTAAATCAATTAGAAATGCGACGAAAGACGATCCTGAGCTAGCAAGAATAATCTTCAAATTGCGAAATTCAAGTATAGAATCTGAGTACACCATTGACAACGACATTTTGTTTCGAAATCAAAGGGTTGTCATACCATCTAGCCTACAACAAATTGTTTTGGAAGAACTGCATTCAACACACATTGGTGTTACAAAGATGAAACAGCTGGCGCGACGTTATGTCTACTGGATTTCAATCGACAAGGACATCGAAAGGTTCGTACGATCTTGTGCTGCTTGCGCTTCTGTAAGGAAAAATCCACCGAAAGTCATCCTACACCCGTGGGAGGAACCAGATGGTAATTGGCAGCGTGTCCATATTGACTATGCTGGGCCCTACCAAGGTTTTCAATTCCTGGTAGTAGTCGATTCAAAATCAAAGTGGGTTGAAGTAGGCGTTTGTTCTTCTGCACCCACATCAACATCAACAATTGAAATATTGCGTAACATCTTTGCAAGGAACGGTTATCCTGACGTGCTGGTATCCGACAATGCTACAATCTTCAAAAGTGATGAATTCACAAATTTTTGCACAAGTTCCGGAATATTCCAAAAATTTATCGCTCCAGGCCATCCGGCAACGAATGGTCTAGCGGAACGGAATGTCCAAACTTTGAAACAGCGTTTAGCGGCTATGCACAATGAGCCATCGTCAATACAAGACAAAGTACGAGAAATTTTATTCAAATACCGAGCAACGCCACTTCGAAACGGGAAGTCACCTTCAGAAATGTATCTGGGAAGGCAAATAAGAACTCGTTTAGATGCCTTAAAGCCAGGGAACGTAACAAAGCCATCTACGCTTCAAGCCACGATTCGACAATTTAGTGAGGGCGACCGAGTTCAAGTCAGACATTATTGTTCAAACAAGCTGACATGGAAATTTGGTACTATCACGCAAAAGTTGGGGTGTCTTCACTATATGGTCAAGCTCGACAACGGATTTATTCTCAAACGACATATAAATCAACTGCGTGCTACGAATGTACAACCACAGCAATTAATAAATAGTCAACAACCCAAGGTGGGTTCCGACCAAATGCACCAAAGTGGTCATGATTTTCTCCCGTATCAACTTGGGGCATTAGTCTTATCCGACACTATAACACAACCTCAAAATACATTCGGAAATGAGGGACCATCAACGTCTGAACGACGACCTGTGGTCGAGGCAACACCCAGCCGTCGTACCTCAGCAAGGCAACGTAGATCACCTCGCTACCTGGGCGATTATGTTCGTCATTAAAATTTTGTGTTATGTTCATTTTAAGTGGGGGAGAATTGTTATAACCGCGAATAGGGCAACACATTATTCAAACCGCTTAATTAGCAACATTGGTTAATGCCATTTTTCTGTTTCTGTATCTTACTTGCTTTTTCTCTTTTCTTTTGGATTGTTAAGAACCTCTTACTTGTGAATTGTTATACCTCTGAATTATTAAACTGAATTGAATAAACATTGTTAACTGGATTGATACTTCTTTTATTTCAACAAGCTACAACAGATTCTCAAAATTTGTACGCCATCAGAAAGGAAACATATCAAAACTAAGGTAGCTAAAACAGTTGGTCAAAATATTCTTAGTAGTGGTCGTGGCATGTTGCCAAAAACAACAAATTTGTGATAATTTAAAAAAAAACAAAAATTTCTCATATTTTATCTGAAATAAATTACAATTCCTCGAAAACTGTTTTCGATAAAGGGCTGCAGTCTTTTTTGTTATGTTGGGTAAGCTTCAATAAATTTTCTGAAGCTATTGGAAAGTTATATTACTACCCGGAAGTTCACGGTTGTTGAAGGACACTTCATGAGTGTGCCCGAATCTATATCATCCGGTGTGCCACAGGGGAGCATATTGGGGCCAGTTTTGTATTTGATTTATACTTGTGATATGCCTTTGAGCAGCAATATCCATACATCTACATTTGCCGATGATACAGCCTGCCTTAGTATGCACGAAAACCCTCACGAGGCTTCCCGATATCTACAAGAACATATTACACAGCTGGAACTATTGTTAAACTTATGGAGAATTAAAGTTAACGAACAAAAGTGTGTTCAGCTAACATTTACCCTGCGAAGAGATACTTGTTCCCCAATTCGAATCAACAATCAAATTGTTCCTAAACATTCACACGTAAAATACCTTGGTATATACCTTGATCGACGGCTTACATGGAAACACCATATTGACTCAAAGCTAACACAAATAAAACTTAAATTAACTCAGATACATTGGCTGATTGGTAGAAGTTCAACACTCAGTCTAGATTGTAAACTTTTAATATACAAGTCGCTTTTGAAACCCATATGGTGCTACGGAATACAGCTATGGGGTACTGCTTCAGCTTCCAATATAGAGAGAATCCAACGAAGGCAAAACAAGATTTTAAGACTAATAACATCGGCTCCATGGTACATCAAAAATTCAAATTTACATAGTGATTTAAATATGCCACTAGTGACTGAAGAAATTAAAAAATACGCAGGCAAATACTTAACAAAACTCGAGTCTCATCCTAATCTACTTGCTCGTAACATCTTGAATTTTACTGGACACATCCGCTTAAAAAAGAGGGACACTATGGCTCTAATACTCAACACTCCAGATGAAACAGCTTGAAAATATTTTTGTGCTTAATACGATATTTATGTATTATTGATTACTATCACTAAGTTTATGCCTGACACTGGTTGGGCCTAATTATTATATCTAGATTTAAGATTTGAAAACTTATTGTTAGTTCATTTTTTTTTTGAAGATACAATAAATAAATAAACGCATGAAAAAAAAAATGTTGAGCTGTTGTTTTGTGAAATGGTATGTACACACCTTGTACTATTTGTAGTTAGAGTGCGATATAAGAAATTTTAATCCCCCATATTTTCGTAAACATTTTAGTATAGTAGTGTATAACTTCTGAAGATCAAAAAACCGTAACCTTCCAGAGGAAAACAAAAATGTCTTCTTTAAGAGTATATATACTTTTGTACCCGCCACGACCCGCCTGTGGAACACCTTTTTTACTTTAATGAAAATACTCAAAAATTATAGACAAAAATTTGTAGCGAAATTGCTAGAAAGTCTTCCTTAGAAATCACGTAAGTGCAATTCTACCTGAACAAAATAAAAATAACAATAGCAAACTTATTTTTATATACATAACTTTGAATTTAAAAAATATAGATTAATATTTAAAACCGAATACGGCAAACTCCAAATAAACAATCATAAGTACAAATCGCAGGTAGCAAAACGTATTATGTTGATTGTTTTCTTGCAATTTTGCATAGTTAATTGATTTTTGAATATAAGGTTAGGTAGACAGGTTGCTGAGAAGATATAGCTATAAACTCACGTTCATTTCGAAGGTCTTTCCATGCTTACCTGAAAGAAAATAAAGAATGAAGGGAGCGAGCGAAGGACTTAATTTTATTCGAAAATTGAGAATTTAAGTAGGTAACCCAGATTAGCTTTAAAAATTTTATATTGAGTATAGTATATAAGGATTATCAGGCTTATCATAAATAAAACTTCATATGGAAATTTCCGAACGTGTGAACAATTGGTATCAAAAAACTTCATACGACTGCGAAATATTTTTACAATTTATGAATATTATCATTCACAAAGATTTGTCTGTTGGAAAAAGTGGAAACATGTGAGTTTTTAATTGTATTGGAAGTGATAATACGAAATTAAAATCCATGTGAACGAAAAATTTGATTCGGAAATTTTCACATGTGGTATTCATAACAAGGCTGAATAATTTGGAAATAAAAATAAGTTTCATACAAATATTTGATTCTAAAAGATTGATAAATTTTTGCAAGTTTTACTTTATAGCGTTTTAGGAAACACGTTACTTTCATAGAAAATTAAACTTAAATTCTTACAGAATTGGACTTGCAAAAAAAGTATCTACTGTATCCAGCCAAATGAATAATAATTATAATTTGCATTTACCATTATTTGAGTGAAATAAAGTATAAAAATATTAATATTTAATGAATGATATTAAAATAACGTGTTTCTAACGTGTTTGTGCATTGTCAAATATAAATATCTATGATAAATCCATAGATTAACATTTCTTCAGGTACTAATATTTAGTTTTGAATTATGGTTAAAGTTTCTCATAAGTCCATCATAAAAAAAATCTAAAATCCAGATTTTGGAAAAAATCCCTAATTATATAATACTCAGCGTAAAGGCTTTATGATACCTAATTATATTTTAAATATTAACAGGTAATTTGTGCCTTAAGTGATAATTATTTTAAACTAGTTTTATGATTCTTATAAGTATAATTTTTTTTAATTCAGTGTCTTGCAGATATTCATCCAGTAGAAACGGTTCAGTTATTTATGTCTGCACATGTCTTACATACTAATGTATATATAATATATATTATATATATATATTGAAATAACCAACTGCCTATAAGCTATTTCTGACTGAAAAAAATAGTCTTATGTATTAAATTTTCAAAAACTTACTTTGTTGTTTTTATAAAAATAATTAAGGTTTTATTATAAGTCCTTTTTTAACAAAAATAAAAAGCGCGTATTTCTAAGTAAATTAAAAAAAAAATTTTAAAGTTTAACTTTAACCCTAAATTTCTCCACAACCACTGTACTGATTTTAATGAAACTAAAACTGGATAAGAGCTTAAAATGTTATCTATTCACGAAAAAAAATATGAAAAAATAATTTTCATTAGTTCAAAGTTACAGAGTTTTGGTCGATGAAAAACGATTCTGAACCACTGTGCGTCGATAGTCACAGCATAATCTTTTGGTACCATCTTTCTTTGCTACCAAAACAACTGGTTATGCAAACTCTGAAGTACTTCGCTTCACAATTCCTTCCTCCAGCCATTCTGCAACTTGGTTGTCGACAGTCTGGTGGTCAGCATGGCATCCTACGTGGATTATGGAATATTTGTATATCGTCTGTAAGTAGAATCCTCATTTTTACAGGAAAGTTCTTGGGCTTAATTGGGTTATAAGAATTTATCATCGCTAATAACTCTTCTTGCATGTTTCACTTCAAGTTATGCAAGTCGAGATCTTCATTTTCTGTGGTAATACATATTTCGCTAAACTGTTGTAATAGTTCACTGAACCTGTCCTCAGTTGTGGTACTTACACTTGTAAGATTTTGTTCCAACTTGGGCGGTATAGATTTTTATTTAAATTTCGCCCCATCTGCATTTATCAGAATGTCGGCGTGTTCAAGGATATAATTTCCTAACACAACCGAATATAAGATATCTCGTTCGCGCGCTATGTGAAATTTAACTGGAAACCGTCTTATTCTACTTCCGTCAAATGCCCCAATCGTCTCTATTTCTTTCTCTCCTATACCCAGGATTTTCCTTCTCTCAGCGCTTACTGTCACATCTTCCATCCACATCAGTGAATCATAGCGGACACAACTTTTTCGTACACCCTTAACTTTTGTTTCAAATCCTCTATGTTGGTGGCTTGATAAAGGACTGCTTTCTTTACTCTGGAGTCGGATATTCCTTCAATGAAATACTCTAGTATACTATCATCGTCGAGATTTATTTAGGAACCAATTTCCATGGTGAATCGCACTGTTGGAACGTTTAACACCAAATTCGCGTTCTAGCACTAATTTCAAAGAAAACCAATCTTGGGTTGACTTCGACAAAAAATTCTGGTCGCTACTGAGAGCAACTGCCTCGCGTAAATGTATTTTTGTAATTCGTTCCACCCTAATGTGGAAGCGCAATCTTCGAAATCCGTTAGCCACACTCCTACTTCTGGTTGACCTTCGCCAGAGAATTTATGCAAAGCATCGTCTATATCTTTCAATGTAAATGTGGATGTGTGGGTGTGTGAGGGTTCGCGATGTTCTACGTCTACAGGTCGCCGAATTACAGAAGAAGACCCATCGTCGGAACCAGCGTCATTATCGGTTCATTGCCCAAACCCAGTGTTTAATTACACGTTCTTGAAGGATAAGTTTCGGTCCGTCTACACCTAACCCTAATTCTCCACACTTTGCCTTTAGTTCGTCAACTATCATCCCTAAAAGCTTTAACAAGTCCACGACGTCCCTATGTCTAATGTTACAAAATATCAAATTATTATATTAAATCAATAATAATGATAAATAAATGTAATAATAATTGAATCGTTATTTATATTTTCTATGTGTTCAAAGGCTTCAAAATATTAAAATGTTTGCGATATTCACAGGCGTCTTTTAATAGAATGAAACATTTTTAATATTTTATAAAACCAAACAAAACAATTGTCAACTGCAACAGATTTTGTGAATTCTTCAATCTTTTATTGTAATTTCAATAACGTAGCGTTTTTTCTTTTAATATGATTGCATTGATTTGCGGATTTCCAAGGAAAATCAAAAAAAAAAAAATTCAAAGTAACAATATACGAACTTTACATTACTTTATTAATTTCCTTATTCTATACATGAATCTCAGAATTTTTCAAATCTCATACCATTACAAATTTTAGTTTAAGATAAGAAAGAAAAATTTACAATATATAATGATTTTATTAAATTTTCCAATAACCGACCCTCGTTTAAAATTTACCAGTCGACTCTCGTATAAAAATTAACTCAGAATTTGCACAACATAAAATTTTTGTAACTCGACCAGATTAGATTTTAATTTGACCAAAAATTATCAATATCTTCTTTAGTTATTTTTTCTATGTATTTCCGCGACTGCAATCTTCACATTATATACGGTCCGACAGATAACTTTTTTTTTTTGAAAACAGGGCTCAAAACATCGAGTGTAGCTTCGGCTGTGTGGCATGTAGCGCCGTCCTGTTGAAAACAAATGTTGCCAATATCCTCCTCTTAAATTTTTGTGAACAAAAATTCGTTCAACATGGCCCGATAACGATCGCCATTAACTGTAACGGGCACTCCTTGCTCATTGGCCCAATTATGCCTCTGGACCAAAATCCGCTCCAAACAGTGACTCGTTTTGGGTGCGTCGGCTTTTCAATGTATGCGTGCGGGTTTTCTGTGCCCCAAATGCACCGTTTTGCTTGTTTACATACCCGCCAAGATCAAAATGAGCTTCATCTGAAAAGATGATTTTTTTTGCAAAATCGGCATCTTCTGTAAGTCGATCGCAGGCAATATTTCCCAGCGTTGTTCAAGCGTATACACAACCATATTCGATCAGCGGAAGGATAAAACTAATTATCTGTCAAATCAGACATGAGCTAAGTGTTACCATTCACGAAATAAGCACTAGTTGAAAAAAAACGTTAGATGGCGGACCCCTTATTTTGTTCACAGTATTATAATAAAGTACTTAGCATAAAATACTTAGCTTATGATTCCACTTTGCGGACTTCTCTCAGCATACCACCTTTACGGCTACCATCTTCTCTTACAACAGGCAAAAAAACTCACTGGGCAACACAAGTTTAATCAGCTTCATCATCAATGCACTCGGCTTCTGTACATAAATACTTCTCATCGGAATTTTTCTCTTACGTTTTTAATTATAAAAATTTCTTTATTGTTCGTTCAATTGATTTGTCTGCTTGTTTGCTTTATTTCTTTAACTATTTTCTTTTTGTTATGCACACTTGGCTGTGTGGAGATCACCCTTTCACGTTGTGTTCGCCACGAACACGTACATCCAAATATATTTGTTTCATACGGAACCATGTTCATGTAAAAATTAATTCATAAAAATCTAATTAATTTATTAAAACAGTTTTATGGCCAGAAGAAAAAAAAGAAGCGACTTTTTCCTTCAACGAGGAGTATAATTATATATTAATATAAATATGTACATATCTATTTATACATGCTGTTGATACTTACATCAACATAATTTTTTACTTTTATTTTAATTATCATTATTAAAAAAACATTGCCTAATTTCCGTTTTTAAGTTCATTAACCATTATTAAACATTTTATTCTACTTATTTCTGTTTTAAACATTTTATTATGACCTAATTTTGTTTTTAAGTTCATTGAACATTTTATTCTACTTAAACATTTTATTTTATTTTTTTTGTATTAAGTTCATTAACCACTGTTATTGACAAGACAGAAATTAATATTTTTAATTTTGTGATAAGAAAAGGGAATTATGCAAACGTTGTTTATTCTACTTACTAAGCAATTTAAATCAATTTATTGTAACACTATTTTAGTATGTAAGAATGAATAATAAAGAAATTAATCAATCAATGTTAAGGCATTCAAGGTGTTTTTATTTAATTGATTCGTGTTCTTCAGGTTCAAGTGCATGTAAGAACAAATAAGATAAAAATAGTCACAGTTCAGATTTATGTGTCTGAATTGAATTAAGCTATCGCCTTATCGTACATTAGGGTGACCCCTAGATTTTCATAATTTACAAAGTTTCCTCCCACTAGTGGTAAGGGGCTTTAAAAATTAAGAAAAAAACACGCAACAACAATTTACCAGGACAGCAAGTCCATATACAACAATTCAAGAACAGCCAGTCCACATACAACAATTTAACAGGACAGCCACTTCGTATACAAAAATTTATTAGGGCAGCCAGTCCTTACACAACAATTCAACAGGTTACATTACCTATTTCTGGCGCTAAGCCTATAAACCACAGCAGTTTTTTGTCAAATCCTCTCACATCTCTTCAACATCTGTATTGAATATTTCTTCAACAAAAACCAAAACTCTAAGAAACAAAAAGACAATCTAATATGGCAAACTTAGAGAGTCTTATGTCTCAGCAGCAAGAGAAATCAACTGAGATAGAAAAACTTATTTCAAATATCAAGAAGGCCCCACATGAACGGCGAACGCTAGACTTCTGCATTGTGTCAGGCCTTAAAAAAACATGAAAACGCAATTAGAAGAGATAATACGCTATCAGCCAGCGATCCATATATTGTCCAAAACCTGCACAAATTCCAACGTGAAAAATAAGTGAGACAATTGAGTATATTACGTTTCAGATTAACAGACTTAGTATCAAACCGTTGCCAGCAATCTGATCATGAGGTATTATCACCTCAAAGTAAATAACTAGCTAAGAGACTAAAAGCTCGAATGACGGCCTTAACACGTTTATTAAATGGTTTATCGTTGGAAAAAGGTCATCCGCCACAATTTTATCAGATTAAGAGTGAAATCATAAAATAATTGTGGGATCAAATTCAAGAATTTTGTGATGAAGTATGGCATGAAGTGGAAGATCCTCCAAGATTGGAACTTGATCAGCATGAATACCATAATCTGGTCGACTTAGTTCAACATTATCTGATAGAATTAGCAGTACTATCAGATCAACACAAACGGAAGCATGTAGATGGTGGAGTGCAGTTGGAATTCAACCCAGGCGTACATAGCTCATTGCCTCTACCAAAGGTCACAATTCCACAATTTAATGGAGGTTGTTTAAAGTGGTGTTAATTTTATGAACTGTTTAATTAATTGGTCGACAAGCAACCTCTACCAAACGTTTAGAAAATGTGGTATCTCAAGTCAAACGTCTTAGGAGAAGCCGCAAAACTTATTGGCCATCTAACGCTATCCGAAGGGAACTACAAGACAGTATGGGCACTACTTCAGGACTTGTATGATAACAAAAGAGTCATAGTAGCTACTTTAGTAGAGAAGATTCCTTAACCAACCAACAGGAACCATATCTAGCGCGTCAATTAAAACTCTTCATGACACTACCAAGGAATGTTTGTTGGCGATAAATAACTTAAATGTTAACACTTCATCTTGGAATGCCATAATCATACAACTAATGATTAAAAAACTAGATCGTGCTCTCTATATTCGATTTATACAATCACTAAATAAACCAAGAGATGTGCCAACAATGAAAGAGTTGTTCTCCTTTCTTGAGATTCAATTCCAGTCAATGGAGTCATTTGGTTACAAAGAGAAATTAACTACCCATCAAAAGGAAAAGATGACAGTATCATCTGTGGCATATATGGATAATAATAACAATTGCAAACTATGTACCAAAGGAAATCATCCTATCTATCATTGCAAGAAATTCTTAAGCATGGCGGAATCAGATAGGTTAAAGTGGGCACAGCAACAACGACTTTGTGTTAACTGTCTCAGAGATGATCACGTAACAAAAGTTTGTATCTCCAGTGGATGTAGGAAATGCAACAAGAAGCATAGTTCATTATTACATTTAAAACAAAACATACAAAACAAACAGAAGACATCAGTTGGGCATATGCAATCTACAAACAAAAAAGGAGAGACGATTACTGTCTCATCCACATCTATGAAACCAATAACAGGGCATCAGAATTATGTCATGTTAGCCACCGCAAAGGTAGCTATCAAGGCCACAAATGGTATCACACACGAATTCCGAGCAATACTCGATTCAGGCTCGCAAGTAAATATTGTGACTGAACGCCATATCAAGAAGCTATATCTTTCTCCAACGGAAGCGTCCTTATGCATTGATGGTGCATAAATACATAAATTTATTCACAACAGAGGCCAATCGTCTAATGGCATTAAACCAACAAACGCTACCAGTAACTAAAAGCACTGTTGCTTCAGTGGCTCGTCAAGAGTCCAATGAAAACCAAGGCCTGATTCGCAAGGCACAAGCTAGAATGACAGCCTTAAGTAGGTTTTTAAATGGATTAACCATTACCGATGAAATACAACCACGTCCATTCTACGACGTTAAATTGGCAACTATCAACAAACTTTGGGACCAGATCTTGGTCTTATACGACAATATATGTGAGAACTTTGACGATCCATTGATTTCTGGTTTTGACATTGACAAATTTTATGAATTAAACGACAAGGTTCAAGAGCAGTTGGTCAATCTTTCCATAATGGCTTCAAAGCATCAAACAAGTACTGCAACCCCACAAACTACATCATCAAATTCTTGTGTACAAAGCTCTCTATCATTGCCAAAGGTTACAATCCAACATTTCAATGGAGATTATCTTAAATGGCGACAATTTCGTGATTTGTTTTCCGAAATGGTAGACAAACAAGCTATCCCTGCAATACAAAAATGTCGTATTTGAAATCGAATGTATCCGGAGAAGCCGAACATTTAATTCGACAGTTTACACTAACAGAAGAAAATTATAACACCGTGTGGCAAACATTACAAGACAGATACAATAACAAAAGAGTTCTTGTTGCTATCCTCGTAGAAAGAATAATCAACTAACCTGCTGTGTCATCATCTATATCATCAATTAAGGCCCTGCATGATACCACTAAGGAATCCTTATTAGCTCTCAATAATTTAGGGATTGCAACGGCAAATTGGGACGCAATTCTCATACAACTATTAATAAAAAAAATTTATAAAAATACACACGTCAGATATATGCAATCGTTAAGCAACCCTAAAGAAGTACCAATAATTTCAGAATTTCTCACATTTCTGGAACTACAGTTTCAATCAATGGAAGCAATTGCTAAAAAAAAAACAACTCATTACAAAGTTGTTTCATCTATTGCAGCTTCGAACGTAAGTGCAGCGTCCAACTTAAAATATAGTGGTACCTGCAAATTGTGCAACAACGGAAACCATAAGCTCTACTTTTGTAGTAAATTTAAGCAATTATCAGAATCGCAACGGTTGCAATGGGTACAACAACAAAATTTATGCGTAAATTGCTTCAAAGCCGACCACAATGCAAAGGCATGTAATTCGAGTAGCTGCAAATTGTGTGCACAAAAGCATAACACGTTGGTACATTTACCGAAGCGGAAAAACTCAGAAAATAGAAATAGTTCGGAGACAGACAATAATGCAACAGCATCCTTCAAAAATGAAGCAGCAGTTGCAACGACAGCAACGAAAACAGTCGTGGGCCGCCAGGGCGTTGTGTTATTGGCTACAGCAAGGGTTGTGGCTCCAAATGGAATCTCTAATGTATTTCGGGCTGTATTAGACTCAGGTTCACAGGTGAATATTGTGTCTGAACGTTTGATAAAAAAAATTGGGAATTTCACCAACAGAAGTATCGCTATGTATTGACGGTGTGGGCAAAGTACAAAAGCGATCATCACAACGAATTAATGTCATCATGAAGTCCCGCGACCACAGTTTCGTTACTAATTTGGAAGCCTATATTCTTCCAGACATAATTCCAGCACAGCCCAGTCAACATATCGATGTTTCATCCTGGAAAATTCCAAAACATATTCATTTAGCAGATCCCCATTTTTACAAACCAGAAAAAATCGACATACTACTCGGAGCGGAGTTCTTCTTCAGTTTGACTCAATCAGGTACAATTAAGTTGTCTAATGACCTTCTAATTCTTCAAAATACATCACTTGGATGTATTGTTGGTGGACCTGTGGAACAAAAGTCGATTGCCAGCAAGCCACATACAATAACATGTGCAATATTTGACAAGGCTACATCATTGGAAGAAACTATAGAGCAACTTTGGAAACTGGACGAAATTCAAGACAACAAAAACCATTGTCACCTTCAGACAAACAATGTGAACTACATTTTGGTCATCATGTACGTACTAACCAAGAAGGTCGTTTTGTAGCTAGAATTCCATTCAGAGAAAGTCCAGAGGCTCTGGGAGATTCACACGCGATGACGTACAACAGGTTTTTGGGGCTAGAACGGAAACTTCAAAAAAATGAGCCCATTCGTACACAGTATGTGCAGTTCATGCAACAATATAAACAATTAGGCCATATGCAAGAAGTCGATATCGATTCCTTGTGTGGGCCTAAATACTTTATACCCCATCACAGTGTATTGAAATCAGATAGTTCTACAACTAAGCTTAGAGTGGTTTTTGATGCATCGCCAAAAACCACTTCGGGCTATTCATTGAATGATTTGATGTACACTGGGCCAACTGTTCAGACCGAATTATTTTCAATCTTTTTGCGTTTCCGAACTACAAAATATGTTTTCATCACCGATATCGAGAAAATGTATCGGCAAATTCTAATTCATCATGATGACCAACAATACCAATTAATTATGTGGAGGAAAAACCCAGCGGCACCCATAAATTATTACAAGCTCAACACTGTAACGTATGGAACACGGGCAGCACCGTACCTGGCAACAAAATGCTTACAGAGGATTGCTGATGAAAATATGGTGGACTTTCCAGAAAGTTCCCAAATGTTGAAACATAATTTTTATGTCGATGACGGCCTGGGTCGTTCAGAAAATTTAAATATTGCGATTGAGACACAAAGGCAACTGATTACACTTTTGAGAGCCCATGGCTTCATTTTAAAAAAATGGTGTGCAAATCACTCTCAGCTACTTAAAAATATTCCAGTAGGAGATCAAGAGGTGGACTTGGACTTTAACAATAACAAGGCCAATACAGTAAAAACGCTTGGATTAATGTGGCTACCTAAATCTGATGGATTTTGCATCAAGGTAAAATTGGACAATATCAAGAGTGTATCTAAACGAACTGCAGCTTCAGACATCGCAAAATTGTTTGATCCCCTCGGACTGCTGGCGCCAGTAGTTGTGAGGGCAAAAATATTCATTCAACAATTATGGCAACAAAAATTGGATTGGGATGAGCAACTTCCAGAAAATCTCCGTACTGCATGGAATACCTTCAGGGAAGACTTAAAAGATTTAAATAATATGGAAATTCCACGACATATCTTCAAGGGTGAATTGCCAACAGGTCATCAATTACATATATTCGCAGATGCATCCGAGAGAGCATTTGGTGCAGTCGCATACGTGCGTGCGAAGCTAAAAGATGGACGAATCATAGTACAATTGCTCTGCGCAAAAAGTCGGGTTGCTCCATTGAAACAACAAACGTTGCCACGTCTTGAACTGTGCGCTGCAGTTATAGCTGCACAACTCGCTAACAGAATTAATTAAGTTATGCAAGTCGAGATCTTCATTTTCTGTGGTAATACATATTTCGCTAAACTGTTGTAATAGTTCACTGAACCTGTCCTCAGTTGTGGTACTTACACTTGTAAGATTTTGTTCCAACTTGGGCGGTATAGATTTTGATTTAAATTTCGCCCCATCTGCATTTATCAGAATGTCGGCGTGTTCAAGGATATAATTTCCTAACACAGCCGAATATAAGATATCTCGTTCGCGCGCTATGCGAAATTTAACTGGTATCATTATGCCGTCTAATTATACTTCCGTCTCAAATGCCCCAATCGTCTCTATTTCTTTCTCTCCTATACCCAGGATTTTCCTTCTCTCGGCATTTAAAGTCACATCTTCCATCCGCATCAGTGAATCATAGCGGACACAACTGATGTCGCTGCCAGTATCAACTATGGCTGACAACTCAACTCCTGCTACCGTAACGTCTTTAAAAACTCTATTTTTCTCCATAATTATTTCTTTCCGCTGCGCTGCGCCTTGCGGTGTCGAAAGCGTGTGAATGATACCACTCGCCTTGAAATTTTTCGTCTCCTTTTCCCTTTTCTCACTCTTTTTACAATCAAAAGATTTGTGACCTATTTCGTTACATTTGAAACACTTAGGTTGGCTCAACTTACACTCTCTAGCTAAGTGACCATTCTTTCCGCAGTTGTAGCATTCTGGAAAAACTTCCTCTTTCTTTAGTGCCTCTTACTTCGGGCGTGCTCTATTAAAGTTTGATGTTGGATTTGGTTTAGTTACTTTTTCGTACACCCTTAACTTTTGTTTTAAATCCTCTATGTTGGTGGCTTGATAAAGGACTGCTTTCTTTACCCTGGAGTCGGGTATTCCTTCAATGAAATACTCTAGTATACTATCATCGTCGAGATTTATTTAGGAACCAATTTCCATGGTGAATCTCACTGTTGGGACGTTTAACACCAAATTCGCGTTCTAGCACTAATTTCAAAGAAAACCAATCTTGAATGTTGGGTTGACTTCGACAAAAAATTCTGGCCGCTCCTGAGAGCAACAACCTCGCGTAAATGTATTTTTGTAATTCGTTCCACCCTAATGTGGAAGCGCAATCTTCGAAATCCGTTAGCCTCACCCCTACTTCTGGTTGACCTTCGTTAGAGAATTTATGCAAAGCATCGTCTATATCTTTCAATGTAAATGTGGATGTGTGGGTGTGTGAGGGTTCACGATGTTCTACGTCTACAGGTCGCCGAATTACAGAAGAAGACCCATCATCGGAACCAGCGTCATTATCAGTTCGTTGCCCAAACCCAGTGTTTAATTACACCTTCTTGTAGGATAAGTTTCGGTCCGTCTACATCTAACCCTAATTCTCCACACAATTTCTCTTATTTCAAATTTTAATTACCCACATTTTAAAATTTCACACAAATTTCACAATTTGAATTGGGGCAGAACTGGGAGTTCACTACTACTCATACACATTGGCGATATTATTGTACAATACGGAAAATTGTGCAATTATATTAATGGTGTTATAATAATATATAACATTAATTATAATAATTATATATTATTATAACACCATTGAATATTTGTTCGATCTTTAAGTAAATCCAAAATGTACTGAGAAATCATTTTAAAAAATGCATATCATATTTTGGATCAATAGAGGTTGCCATGGTAAAAAATATTTTGGGACGGCCTTAAGAATGCAATATTGGGGTATATTGGAGATCAAATGACTCAAAATGATGTCCATTACCAAAAACAGGAATGTGATTTATTGTTGTTGCTTATTAATAAATGCAATTTTTTCAAATTTGTTTTATTAAGGTCTGTTGGACCATTTCCTCCTTTCTTCGAAAATAATTCGAAATATAATTAAATATTCTTTTAAATACCTCACAATTGTATTTACTTCCCATGTGCATTTTAAAGTTGTTTTATATAAATATTTTCTTAGGTTCGGTTGCATAAAAAATAAAGTAATATCCCATGAAAGCATCCGTTAATACATCGCTCAAAAGTTATACGTTGTAGCTTCAAGTGGGGCGACAAAAATTTTAAAACTTAATAATTTGATATTGTCAAATCCATGAAAAAACTATATATAGGAATAAGTTTTTTTATGTATATTAAAAAATTAAAATATGTAAAATTAGAAGAGATGAGGAAAGGAAAACCATCTAAGCAGTTTGACCACAATGTGTCTCTACACGAGTATTGTTTGTATAAAGTGACTTTTCTGCAAATTAAAATTGAAAATTTATCATATTGTGTAGGAATCCATTTATATTATTATATTTTCGTGCTTTTTGTTTTTACTAAAACCTTTAGTATAGGCTTAACTTTAATGTACCTACGCAAACGTGGGTATGAAGTTCTTTTTCATAGAAAATTTTTCATATTTAATTTTGCAGACGTAAATAGAGCTCAAATTAAATGTCTTTAACTTTCACATATAATATTCGTATTCGCAAATATCAAAAATTGACAAAAAAACGTGCTCAAAAAATAAATATATTTTTGCAATTTTATTTTTGGTGCGAATCGGTATACCGGTACATACCTGTACAGACATAAACGGTATTCTGGATACCGGTATTTTCTAACCGAAATGAATTTCTAATATTAGCGGTATTTAAATCGGTATCGGTATTTTTACGATACCGTTTGCCAAACTTGCTATTTTTTAACATACATATACATAGACACATACATAATACATACATTAACAAACGAATTTATATTTACTTGTGCATATATACATACATATTTGTATGTATCAACATCTCTTTTAAAAAATCTATAAGTTCTCAACACAACAACAAGCGTTTGGGATAGTTTGGTACTTCAATTGTAGATATGTATGTATATGTATTTACAATGATATGCATGTACAATCCCTGCACTTGGCGTAGCTAGCGAATGTCTAGCTGTTTCGTTAACTACCAATCATTGCCACTAACTACCACCCTAACTACTAGCAATGCAAAAGACTGACGATTTTAACATGGGGATGAGATTGACGGTAGTCAATTGCCACCATATACATAACCCTTCGTCAGTGATTTCGCTAATGAATACAATTAATTTTTCTATTGATAAAACAAACACTTGATTTAACTTTCTAAAAGAAAAGCATTTTTCTCACTAAAAATTACACGTTCACTGACCACGAACTTCCAAATGTAACTGACGCCAAAACAAAATCAAAATAATTGTGTATTTAAAATAATTTTTTTCTTGTTGATTTTCTTTGGAATAACAGTACAGTTTTTTCCACTCGAAAAAAAAATTTCTTTGAGGTTAACGGCATTAACATCAGTGATGCCACCTTTTGAGACTCAAAACGAGTAAAAATTTTTTTAAATAGGGCTAAAAAGTGTTACGTGCCTCAATCTGCTCTGGTTGTTTTGGTGCCAACTAGCTCAAACGCACCTAACAGGGCAGGTTCCAACCCACATCCAGACAGAGACAAGAACAAATAAAAAAACTACATTACTGACACATAAAACTAACTCAACAACAGGGAAACACATTTTTGGAGGAAGAACTAGGTGTCATGTTCCTCACTTGCCTTCCCTGGGACTTAAATTTCCTCAATCTAATGTTTGTTGTGTCCCCCAAAAATCCACACACACTCACTTTAAGATTGGCCTCACATTTGCGTCACCCAATAAAATAAATTTAGCACGTCAACATATTTGTTCGCACACTTACACTTAGAGCTGGCAAACTATCGATAGTCACGCTATTCGATATTTTCGATAGTTTGTTGGAAAACTATCGATACTATTGATAGTATCGAGTTATTTTATTATTTGTATAATTTTGTTCACACGGTAACCCCTTTGTTCGTTCTCTGAATCACGATAGCAAATCATGCCGTTCACATGACGCATTCGTGATTCGTTTCGATAGTTCTTTTTGATTTATACAGATGGATAAAAAAATTAGGTTAAAATTATAAATATTTAATTTTATGTTTAATTTTATTCTAATTTTTAAATTTTAAGCACGCATCTATTTTTTGTTTTATTTTATGTTTACAACTGAATATTTATGTATGTAATATTTTTGTTTTGATAGCCAATTCAGACAAATTAGCGGCAATTTGTTATCAAAAGATTCAGCAAGATTCAGAATGAATAGTGAATGAGAGAGCAAACCTCGATATTTGCTATCCGTGTGAACATGCTATAGGAATGTTAAATTCCATTTTTTAATACATATGGCTCATTTATTTAAACAACGTCACAACTCAAAAAACTAGTTTTGAAAAAAATGACTTTAGTTTTCAATTTACATACAACTCAGTGGAGTTACTAATTGAGGGATATGTACTTACATGGACTTTCAATAAAAGAAAACTAATATGTTAAATTTTATCGAGTTTTTGCCGATTTGGTAATAATTTTTTTCAACGATAGTATCGCTATCGAGAAAAAGCTATCGATAGTCTAATAGAAACCAAACTATCGATAGTACTATCGATAGTTTGCCAGCTCTACTTACACTAATCACATAATTTTATTTGAAATGTATTATGTTACTAAATCTAATATTTCTTTTATCTATCTATATATCGAGGGCTTATATTCAATACCCACCATACACCAATTTTTGGAAAATGACTTTTTGATCGCAAATTGTTCTCTGACAAAAATTTCCGAAAAAAATTAATATACATAAGTCCTTTTTTTAATATTTGTGATATCGCTATCAACCGCACGATTTTTTTTAATACAATACCCGCCATGCGCCATACATTGAGAATACGGAACGAATAAATTTCCAATTTGAATTACTTTTTTTAATTATGTTTATTTTTTTGTTATTGCTTTGTTATTAAATTCTTTTATGTTAGAAAAACGTTAAACAAATGCTTAATTTAATAAAATTACATATTAGAGCAAAAAAAATATTTTTATTACTGTGCAATAACCGCTATACGCCATAAAAATATTTCAATCAAGTGCGATATGATCAACAAGAGGGTATTAACTCAAAATTTTTAAAATATCACTTTTTTCAAGAAATCAGCTAACAACATCAATATCTATCTACTGTAAAAATTTCAACGTATTCCGTTTACTCTTTCATCTCGAAAACCACTTTTGAGACCATATTCATGATAATGTAGTGATTACCTTTATTTCAGCAAAAAGGTATTATTTCGAGTTAATACAAAAGTTGAAATAGGTATGAATCGTATATCGTCGTGAAGAAAACAACATTTTTAGCAAACCGGATGTTTTGGTTTGCTATCTTACACCATGCAAAATGTAAACAAAAAATGAAAAAATATTGCCAATTTCATTGCATTATTTTTAAAGTAATTTTGTAATAAATTATATATCTAGATATTGGAATTAATAGCGAAAAGCCTCTAGTATCAGATTATTTAACTGTTATTGTTGACATTTTACTGATATTGAATATATCTGATGTTTTCATTAGACACTTTTGCAACACTTTTTCACTAATAACTCATAAACTAGACTTCGTGCGCATATGGCGCTTCCATCAATCAATAGCTTATTACAATGCGCGTCGGTAGTTATAAGGCTTATATCTCGGGAGACTTTCTGAAAAAAGTTATAGAGCAAAAAACATTTTTTTTTACTTAAAATAACAAAGTCATAGTTTTTTGCTTGTAACTCATAAACTAGATCGCGTGCGCATATGACGCTACCTGCAATCGATAGCAAACTGAAATACGCGTCGATTAAAGGTTCAATGACTTTCCGGGAGACTTTCTGGAAAAAGTTATTAGCTTAGCAAATTTTTTTTAATAAAAAATTTGCAACAAAAAAACATTTTCAGTTTTTTGCTCATATCTCAAAATCTAGATGTCGTGCGCATGTCGCACTACCTTCAATAGATTAAGGACAAAAATATGCGTATATAATGGGTTCTTTTTTATTCCGGGAGACTTTCTGAAAAAAGTTATAGAATCAGCAACATTTTTTTTATTAAAAATTTGCAACAAAAAAGCATATTTAGATTTTTGCTCATATCTCAAAACCTAGATCTCGTGCGAATATCGCACTACCTTCAATGAATTAAGAACAAAAATACGCGTCTATAATATGTACTACGTAGTTCCGGGAGACTTTCTGGAAAAAGTTATAGGTCCAGCAACATTTTTTTTTTGTTAAAAACATGCCAAAAAACCATCTTCACTTTTTCACTAATTACTTATGAACTAGATTTCGTACCTCTATGACATTATTGTTAATCAATTAAGAATAAAAATACGCGTCGATAATGGGTTCCAGCTTTTCCCGGGAGACTTTTTGGAAAAAGTTATAAGCAAATAAAAAAATTAAAAATTAGAAAATATTTTATAGTGTGGAACAACTGGGCAGCACTGATCAACTTTTTAGCGAAGCACGTTTTTTCTATTTTCGTACGTGCTAAATGTAAACAAAAGGTGAAAAAACTATGCTTTTTAATGCAATATTTTTAAAGTAATTTTTTACTAAATTATAAATTAAAAAACAGGAGTAATTAGCGAAAGACCTCTAGTATCAGATTATTTGATTGTCATTGTTGACATTTTATTTACGATGTGTTAATTAGACACTTTTTCAAATACTTTTTCGCTTATATCTCGTAAACTAGACTTCGTGCGCACATGGCGCTACCTTCAATAGATAGCTTATTACAATACGCGTCGGTTGTTATAAGGTTTATATCTCGTGAGACTTTCTGAAAAAAATTATAGACCAACAAACTTCTTTTTGTACTTAAAAAAATACAGTTTGAGTTTTTTACTCATAACTCATAAATCAGATTGCGTGCTCATATGACGCTACCTGCAATCGATAACAGACAAAAATATGCGTCGAATAAGGGTTCAATCATTTCCCAGGAGACTTTCGGGAAAAAGTTATTGGCTTAGCAAAAAATTTTTTATTAAAAAACAGACCAAAAAGCGGCTTTAGTGTTTAGCTACTAATTTAAAAACGAGACCTCGTGCCCACATAGCTTTACCTTCTGTCGCTTTAGGATATAAATAGGCATATATAATGGGAACTGTCATATCCCGGGAGACTTTCTGGAAAAAGTTATAGGCCCACAAAAAATTATAAAATGGAAAATACTTAAAAAGAAAATTAACTTGGTGTCAGTGATACCTAGTCAATTTTTAGCCAAATACAAAGCTGCATGGTGAAAAATTGTTTCATATTCTTTCGTTCTTAACGAACGTCTGGCAACATTTTAAAACGTGTTGAAAAACTAATTGTCAAACAGCAAGAAGACAAAAAGTGTTGCAATAATCCAAGCAAGACATGAAATAAATAAATTCAATAAAATAAATAAATTTGATATGCCATGGATCCAAGGTGGCGGCATAAAATTCTCACAACTTAGAAGTATCCGCACAATCAAGGCACATTAAATATGCCTTGCGCACAATGTACTTCTGTATTAATTACCTCCCATAGAAGATATACAAATACAAGAATTTGAAGAATTAGCATTGGAACGATTGAAAAGAGTATTGCGAATTTTGGAACAGGCGCGCACGATAAATTTTAGTTTGCTTTCAGATGATTGGAAAGAGTATGTGCATGCAGAACTATCACGGGATGGCTTAAAAGGTTATCTGCGACTATTCACAAATGGGGGTTCATCGGCAACCAACAATGCGAGCAAACATGAGTTTGAATTGGAAGCCAGGCGCCGAGATTACATATCACATTTTATATTAAGAATCGTTTACTGTCGAACTATGGAATTAAAGTGGTAAGTTAAGAGCCGAACTTCATTGTTTTTTATTCATCACAATAATTTTATATTAGTTGGTTCTTGGCACGTGAAATGGAGCTCTTCAAATACAAATTTTCCCTTAAGAATTGGTACGATCCAGGCGCTGTTAATACAAACGATTTTATATCGATTACTGCGGTCAAACAAATGGATAAAATTTAACAAATTGTCAGCTGCTGGCTTGTCATCGGCCCATGTACAAGAAGTTATGGGATATTTGACTGGTCGTAAAAGATCAATTTCATTTGATGAATTCCTGATGTCTGCTGCAATATCATCTAAGTTGCCCCGTCCAAGTTGTTTTCATATTTTCATTTCATATCATTTATTTGTTAATATGTAATACATGTAGCCTTTTGGGCATTATAATTATGTTACAAGATTAAAATATACAATCTATTTACAAGTATTTAACAATATAGTATTTCAAAATATATTTTGTATTTAAATGTTCTTGTGCCTATGTAATCAATATCTATTTATGCATTTAAGTGCCAGGACAAAATGTTAAAAGTTAAAAGAAAATGAGTTCCTTAGGATGTATCGTTGGTCATTTCCAAAGTCTTTGAGACTACACAAACTGAAATGAAATAGTAAAAGAAGTCGGTGTTAGGAAATATTTAAATTTTTAATAAATTTTTAAATAAAATACTCTCCTTTTTTTGTGGCAATTTGCAAATATTTGTGTTGTGAAGCTGAAGTGAATAATTTCTTAATCAGTAATTTCAATTCTTATTGAAATTCACTACAGTTCAATTAAATTGTTTTACAAAATGAATTCTTCACTTTTCACTTAGTAGTATAGAACTTTCTTTGTATTTATTGCTTTTAAGAACTTTATTAATTCTTTTTGTATCAAAATCAATAGCGTTTTTTCTTTCAGTTTATTTCTAACCTCTAGTTCTAGAGGTCCTACACGTGACCCAATTTCTTGAGAAGATTAGTGGTCCTTTTGGCGAAATATGGAAGTGCACACGTGTGACACTATATAGTTTTTTTTTTGCTTCGAAATAAATAAATCTTTAAAAAACTACAATAAATATTTAATAAATATTAACGGTGTAATTCATAAAAAATATTTTAGGTTTATTAAAAAAATGGCAACGCCAGCCATTAAAAAAAAATGACAACGCACTAAGTGTAGTACCTCAGTGGTAGTGCGGAAACCAAATATGTCAAATAAGCACTTAATAAACCTGAAATATTTTTTATGAACAAGGCAAGTATTTTTTTATTAACCGAAACTTATACAACTCTAAATTGAAATTTTGAATAATAAACAAAACAATTTTTTGGTATAAACCAATATTTTTTGGACCGATTTTTTTGACGATTTCCAAAATTATTTTAGAAACGTGACCGAATGGGGCACGTGTAGGACCTCTAGAACTACCTAAACTATATAGTGTCACACGTGTGCACTTCCATATTTCGCCAAAATGACCACTAATCTTCTCAAGAAATGGCACTAAAAAGCAGATTTCAAAAAATATTTTTTTGGCGATTTCCAAAATTATTTTAGAAACGTGACCGATTGGGTCACGTGTAGGACCTCTAGAACTACCTAAACTATATAGTGTCACACGTGTGCACTTCCATATTTCGCCAAAATGACCACTAATCTTCTCAAGAAATGGCACTAAAAAGAAGATTTCAAAAAATATTTTTTGACGATTTCCTAAATTATTTTAGAAACGTGACCGATTGGGTCACGTGTAGGACCTCTAGAACTACCTAAACTATATAGTGTCACACGTGTGCACTTCCATATTTCGCCAAAATGACCACTAATCTTCTCAAGAAATGGCACTAAAAAGCAGATTTCAAAAAATATTTTTTTGGCGATTTCCAAAATTATTTTAGAAACGTGACCGATTGGGTCACGTGTACGACCTCTAGAACTACCTAAACTATATAGTGTCACACGTGTGCACTTCCATATTTCGCCAAAATGACCACTAATCTTCTCAAGAAATGGCACTAAAAAGCAGATTTCAAAAAATATTTTTTGACGATTTCCTAAATTATTTTAGAAACGTGACCGATTGGGTCACGTGTAGGACTTCTAGAACTACCTAAAATATATAGTGTCACACATGTGCACTTCCATATGTCGCCAAAATGACCACTAATCTTCTCAAGAAATTGGGTCACATGTAGGACCTCTAGAACTAGAGGTTAGAAATAAACTGAAAGAAAAAACTCTATTGATTTTGATACAAAAAGAATTAATAAAGTTCTTAAAAGAAATAAATACAAAGAAAGTTCTATACTACTAAGTGAAAAGTGAAGAATTCATTTTGTAAAACAATTTAATTGAACTGTAGTGAATTTCAATAAGAATTGAAATTACTGATTAAGAAATTATTCACTTCAGCTTCACAACACAAATATTTGCAAATTGCCACAAAAAAAGGAGAGTATTTTATTTAAAAATTTATTAAAAATTTAAATATTTCCTAACACCGACTTCTTTTACTATTTCATTTCAGTTTGTGTAGTCTCAAAGACTTTGGAAATGACCAACGATACATCCTAAGGAACTTATTTTCTTTTAACTTTTAACATTTTGTCCTGGCACTTAAATGCATAAATAGATATTGATTACATAGGCACAAGAACATTTAAATACAAAATATATTTTGAAATACTATATTGTTAAATACTTGTAAATAGATTGTATATTTTAATCTTGTAACATAATTATAATGCCCAAAAGGCTACATGTATTACATATTAACAAATAAATGATATGAAATGAAAATATGAAAACAACTTGGACGGGGCAACTTAGATGATATTGCAGCAGACATCAGGAATTCATCAAATGAAATTGATCTTTTACGACCAGTCAAATATCCCAAAATATATGAAGTTCGGCTCTTAACTTACCACTTTAATTCCATAGTTCGACAGTAAACGATTCTTAATATAAAATGTGATATGTAATCTCGGCGCCTGGCTTCCAATTCAAACTCATGTTTGCTCGCATTGTTGGTTGCCGATGAACCCCCATTTGTAATAGTCGCAGATAACCTTTTAAGCCATCCCGTGATAGTTCGGCATGCACATACTCTTTCCAATCATCTGAAAGCAAACTCAAATTTTTCGTGCGCGTCTTTTCCAAAATTCGCAATACTCTTTTCAATCGTTCCAATGCTAATTCTTCAAATTCTTGTATTTGTATATCTTCTATGGGAGGTAATTAATACAGAAGTACATTGTGCGCAAGGCATATTTAATGTGCCTTGATTGTGCGGATACTTCTAAGTTGTGAGAATTTTATGCCGCCACCTTGGATCCATGGCATATCAAATTTATTTATTTTATTGAATTTATTTATTTCATGTCTTGCTTGGATTATTGCAACACTTTTTGTCTTCTTGCTGTTTGACAATTAGTTTTTCAACACGTTTTAAAATGTTGCCAGACGTTCGTTAAGAACGAAAGAATATGAAACAATTTTTCACCATGCAGCTTTGTATTTGGCTAAAAATTGACTAGGTATCACTGACACCAAGTTAATTTTCTTTTTAAGTATTTTCCATTTTATAATTTTTTGTGGGCCTATAACTTTTTCCAGAAAGTCTCCCGGGATATGACAGTTCCCATTATATATGCCTATTTATATCCTAAAGCGACAGAAGGTAAAGCTATGTGGGCACGAGGTCTCGTTTTTAAATTAGTAGCTAAACACTAAAGCCGCTTTTTGGTCTGTTTTTTAATAAAAAATTTTTTGCTAAGCCAATAACTTTTTCCCGAAAGTCTCCTGGAAAATGATTGAACCCTTATTCGACGCATATTTTTGTCTGTTATCGATTGCAGGTAGCGTCATATGAGCACGCAATCTGATTTATGAGTTATGAGTAAAAAACTCAAACTGTATTTTTTTAAGTACAAAAAGAAGTTTGTTGGTCTATAATTTTTTTCAGAAAGTCTCACGAGATATAAACCTTATAACAACCGACGCGTATTGTAATAAGCTATCTATTGAAGGTAGCGCCATGTGCGCACGAAGTCTAGTTTACGAGATATAAGCGAAAAAGTATTTGAAAAAGTGTCTAATTAACACATCGGATATATTTAACATGACTAAAATGTCAACAATGACAGTCAAATAATCTGATACTAGAGGTCTTTCGCTAATTACTCCTGTTTTTTAATTTATAATTTAGTAAAAAATTACTTTAAAAATATCGTATTAAAAACCATAGTTTTTTCACCTTTTGTTTACATTTAGCACGTACGAAAATAGAAAAAACGTGCTTCGCTAAAAAGTTGATCAGTGCTGCCCAGTTGTTCCACACTATAAAATATTTTCTAATTTTTAATTTTTTTATTTGCTTATAACTTTTTCCAAAAAGTCTCCCGGGAAAAGCTGGAACCCATTATCGACGCGTATTTTTATTCTTAATTGATTAACAATAATGTCATATAGGTAAAAAAAATGTTTTTTGCTCTATAACTTTTTTCAGAAAGTCTCCCGAGATATAAGCCTTATAACTACCGACGCGCATTGTAATAAGCTATTGATTGATAGTAGCGCCATAAGCGCACGAAGTCTAGTTTATGAGTTATTAGTGAAAAAGTGTTGCAAAAGTGTCTAATGAAAACATCAGATATATTCAATATCAGTAAAATCTCAACAATGACAGTTAAATAATCTGATACTAGAGGCTATTCGCTATTAATTCCAATATCTAGATATATTAATTTATTAAAAAATTACTTGAAACATAATGCAATGAAATTGGAAATATTTTTTCATTATTTGTTTACATTTTTCAACAATGTTGCCAGAACTGTAAAATGTTGCCGTTTTCCCCAGTTTGTTTTCTTCACTTCCGTAAAGTCGAATTTTAAAAGAGTCTAGCTGCTAATTTTGTACACTGTCATATAATAATTAATACTGTCAAAATCCATACAAAACATTTTCTGCAATTGTTTTCTGACATTAGATTATGTCTAGAGGTATATTTTTTACAAGCGAACAATTTATTCTAAATAAAAACACATTGCAAAACGTAGACGCAGCGTTTTTTTTTGCATTGCAGCGGTTTTAAGAAATTGAAATAAAATGCATGGTTTAAATTTTTTTAAATATATTTTGCACACATACTACATTGAAAAATTTAGGAAAAAAATCTACTATATAAAAAAATAATCTTTTTACTCCTATTATATATTGCTATATATTGCTGGAAGAACCTAATGACACATGCTCAAAGTCATTAATAAAGTCCTAGTTTACACTATGCAAGTCTTATTGCTAATCTGATTAGTTTGTTAGGAAAGAGAGATGAGGGGAAAAGAAAAGTTGCTGTTCCCCTCCTCGAAAAAATTACAAAAATCTTTGTCAACGCATGCCACAATCATAACAACAATATTTTTCACTACTTCTTTAAGTAGGTTAAATTACTGTACACATTTAAGTAGAAAATATCAATTTTATTCATGTAACATGACTTTTAAAGGAAAAACAAGAAAATAAAGTTTGAATATATTTAATAAAAGAAATTTTATTAATAAAAAATGAATATAAATTTTATTTCATTAAAACATAAAACAATAATAAAATTTTTGTATTTTGCTTTGAATCCCGTTCGTTGAATAGAATATGCATTGATATACATCATAACAATTGCTAATAACAATATTAATACTTATACGTTGGAAAATTGCCACATATGCAAAAAATTGCTGATTGCTGTAAAACAATTACTAAAATATAGAACAATTGTGGAAATGGCGCAATATTGCAGCTCTATATCTCCTGATATATTCAAGATATCGGAAAACTGATAACGAATTTGAAAAGAGGACACATTATTCATATATAATCAATCAATAACTATTTTTTTTTTTTTAAATGTTTCATACATCAAACCAGTAACCAACCGACGATTTGTATTACTGTTAGTCCTGGTCCAGACTTGCAATTTTTGTTGCAACAATTCTTGAATATGTGTGAGAGTGTTGAAATAGATATATAAACTTTTTGTATTACTCTCGCTCTTTTGCATTAAAAAATAAATAGTTGCTGCAACAAAAATTACAAGCCTGGGCCGGCACTATATAGTTCCTGCAACAGTCTGGACTTGGACTTGATTAGAGAATTTCAATGGTGATGATAATAGCAAAAATACATTCAAAAATATGCAAAATACAAAATGCCACAATATGAAGTAATTTTACGATTTTGGCCGAGATAAAGTTGAAATGAAATAATATCGAATTTGGTCATATACCAAATTAACTCATTTGACTTAATTTCGACGAAATTAACATAAAATAACAATGTAAAACGATCTTTTTTTTTATGAAAAACTCTGTTTTTCAACCAAGAATATTGTTAAGAATCTTCGCCTTGAGCTTTCTTCCAAGCACTTGTAGCTCAAAGAAATGGGAAGATTACTTCAATGTTTTGAAAATAATGATTTTCTTACAGGCGCATATACCTGAAGAAATTTTGGTTTATTGTATGACCTTTCAAGCACTTTAACTTGAAGGTAAATTGATTTAGTTGGCGCAACAACAGCACTTGAACCGTGTTGTTTATCTTAATTGAGAAAGACCGTTTCTTTCAGTTTCAAATTAAGAATTGTTTTATTCAGAATTTTCTTAGTCTTATATACTAGTTTTATCAAAAGAAATATGATTAATTTACATAATTTTTTTTTGCAGTAATAATAAAAAAAAGACAAATTAAATTGCAATAATAACTTGTATTAAATTGTGCGGTATTAAATTACAGTGTAGTAAATTAAAATAAATTGTAATAAAAAAGAAATGTATTAATTTAGGCCAAGTGTGCAAAAGTTTATTAAACTTAAATAAAATAATAAATGCTTTTTGTGTATTATTATGTATTAATTTAGGAAAAGTGTGCCATATTAAATTACAATTGTAGGCAAAAATAAAGTAAAGGTAAATATATGTATTGGCCAAGTGTGTTAAGGTTTATTGAACTTAAATTAAATAATGCTCGTGCATTAACATTCTCCCCCCGTTGAGTGCAGCTCAAAACATTTCTTGTTGTAGGGCTGTTGTTGAATGTTGTATTGGTTATTATATGTGAACAGTGAAGTCTGAGTCTAGTTGTTGCATGCGAGGTGCTGGAATTGGAGTTGACTGTTGTTTGCACTTATGTTTTACTAGTAGATATATGACAATGCTAAAAACAATCAATAATGATGTATACCCAACCGTCATGTGATGATAGTTGTGAGCTTCAAGTTTGTTTGGGAGTCTTAATATCTCTTGTGTTGCTAATGATTGTTGTAGAGCTGTTAAATTTTTTACTTGGGAAATATATTGATTCACATCTTCTTGTGGTAACAATGGTTTAATGTGTTCTTCGTGTCGTTGTTGCGTGAGTTCCCCGAAGCTAGTATATGATTTTTCAATCTTGCTGATATTAGGTTTCGTGCACGCAATGTCGTGAATTTGTATTTAAAAGTGCACTCTGGTTCCAATGCAAGCAAGCCAGATCCTTCAAGTGTGAATTGTGTGATTTCCGTTTTGCATAGTGCTGTTGCCTGAGACGGACTTGAAACTGAATAAATCCATTTGTTTTGTTGATGAAGGGGGATCCAGACTTCTTTATCTTTCATATGCTGTACTGATTGGGTGTTGTTGTGAAATAAATTCAGCTCGCAGGCACATGGTGATAAGCCATTGTGTCATTTTGACTTTCCATTTAAAAATATTGTAAAGAATAATTATTCATAATTGTCATAACTTATCAGTAACACTGGCAATATTCAATGCATGTGTTCATAAAATATAACTTAACAAATTCTGTTGAATTCGTTAAACCAAGTAGGCTTTTTTTTAAGCTTTGACAATCATGTGAAATTATTTGATATATAATAAAAACTTGTGAAAAGACTGGACGCATATTATTTAAAATAAATAAGAATATTAAAGCTCAGGTGTGGGGTATACTAATCCAAATTGAAAATAATGAACCGTATGTCTAAGCAACAACTCTTGGAAGAATTAAGAAACGCTGATGTAGAAATTCCAACGAATGCTTCTATTGCACGTCTGCGAGAGCTTTATGAAAGCATAATGGAAGGCAAGGCAAGTAATGATGGTAAGGAGCTCTCTGCTGTGTTGAAAGAAAGTTCCAAGGAAAATGATGCTGCTGATTTAATAGTCTTGGAAAACCACTTCCAAAGTTTGAACAATGATGCCAAAACTGACGTCGCTACCAAGCAAAATTGTGAAAGCAATACAATTGTGAGATCTGATGTTACTGATGCGAGCGGTCCCTTTATTGCTAGCGGTGTGATTGCATCACCTCAAAATGCTGAAAGTGAAGCCTCTTATTTAGACTCTCAGCTGGAAATTATGAGAAAAAAACATGAAATTCTGAAATTGCAACAAGCCATTGCTGCTTTAGAAATCGCTGAATCACATCAGCCCTGTGGGTCACAAATATCGTCATTTTCTACTCAGAATCGTTTGGTCTTTGGTGATATTGAGCATGCCATCGAAAAATTTGATGGCGAGAACCATGCATATAGTGTATATGATTTCTTACGTAATTTTGAACGTGTAATGCACATGGTTGGTGCCAGCGAATTGTTCAAATATACATCCCTTTGTAACTCATTGACTGGTACTGCTAGATTGCTGTTAAGTCGAATTGATATTATAAGCTATGACCAAATAAAAGCAGCACTAATTAAAGAATTTGGTAGAGCAGTAAACCGCGGTGAAATTTATAAAGTTCTAGCTAATAATAAGTGGAATAAGAAAGACAATATTCGTCGATATGTGCTAGAAATGGAAAATATTGCTTCTCGCTGTGGCGACATTGACGAATTCGAATTAATCGGATTTATAATTGACGGTATGCAAGATAATACACCAGAGGCGTATTTACTTATGAATGCTCGTACGATGAATCAATTTAAGGAATCTTTGAACTTTTATGAACAACGTCGAGCGAGTCGCCCTTCTATCAACAAGACGACAACACCGTCAAAAACAACAACTATGCTGGAAAAATTTAATGAATTCAAAGATGTTTCTTCCGATGCCACTAAAATAAGATGTTATAACTGTACGCAGGTGGGTCATTATCAGAGCAAGTGCCCATATCATAAACGACCCGAGGGAAGCTGCTTCCGCTGCTGGCGGATGGGCCATGATCACCGCAGCTGCACCAATCCAAAAAAGTGATTGGTTTTACGTAAGAAGGAATTTGCTGTTGTTAATTCCTATGAAGCTAATGTAGAGGACTCTTCTTTTGACCATTCTATAAACGCTGTAAATAATGTAAGTATTACCTATTGTGATAGTAGGGTCAAGTGCAACGAATTTATGAGCTATATTTCTCTTTTTGATACCGGTAGTCCAACTAGTTTTGTAAAGAAGTCTTTTGTTCCATTTATCATAAATAATCCAGCCATTAAATCATCGTACTATGGCCTAGGAAAATCTGATTTGATGACTTATGGAACAACTGAGGTAATAATTGATTTTAGAGGTCAATGCAAGAAAATATTGTTAAATATTGTACCGGACACAACTATGTCAATCCCACTTATACTGGGAAGAGATTTTCTTAATAAATTTAATATTCATTTGTACCAGAAATTTATTGTAGATACTTTCACGAATAAAAATATTGAATTTCTTGATGAACAGCAATCATTTTTCTGTACACTTGATCCTGATAAGGGAACTGAAATAAGGAATCATTCGGCTGCTAGTAATGAAATGGGAAAATTGTGTGTTCAAAATGTAAACGACTCATTAGATAATTTTGGTATATGTAATGATAGTAGGTCTTTCGAGGATGGTGGTTTGGATAGATCTTATGCAATGGGTGATTCTGAATGTGATGTCACTGGCTTGTGCAATTTGAATGATATGTTCACAGAAATTTGTTGTTTTGATTTAACATCATCTAATGTTGATATTAATCCAGCTCTTGATCGGCAATATTTTGAAAAAATGCGTGAGACTATAAATAGAAATGAAGCAGATGATATTGGGTAAAGTTTTTTGACTATGGGATGAATATTAGGCTAACAAATGATACTCCATTTCATTTTCCGCCCCGTCGTCTCTCTTATCATGAAAGAAATGAACTTCGAAAAATCACCGATGAATTACTGGCAAATAACATAATTAGGCCTAGTGAGTCACCTTATGCTTCCGCTATCGTATTAGTGCGGAAGAAAAATGGGGAAATACGAAAGTGCGTAGACTATCGTGCTTTGAATAAATTAACTATTAGGGACAACTTTCCGTTACCCCTGATAGAGGATTGTATAGAGTATTTGGGTGGAAAACGCTATTTTACCACTCTTGATTTACGGAATGGATTTTTTCACGTAAGGATGGCCCCAGATTCCGTAAAATACACGTCTTTCGTGACGCCGTATGGGCAGTTTGAGTACTTGCGCATGCCATTTTGTCTGAAAAATGCACCTGCTGTTTTTCAACGTTATATATATAATATATTTAGAGATTTCGTTGATGAAGGCTTGATAATTATTTATATGGATGATATTGTTATTGCCACTGTTGAATTTGAAACTCACGTGCAATTAGTATCAAATGTATTACGAAGAATGAAGGAAAGGGGACTAGAACTACGAATGTCTAAATGTAAGTTTGCTTATGATAGAATAAACTACTTGGGATATTGTGTAGGTCCAGAGGGGATACGCCCTGGTGATTCTCATTTAGCAGCAATAAAAATGTATCCCTTTCCTCGTAATCAAACGGAGATGCGAACGTGTCTAGGACTGTTTTCTTACTTTAGAAAATTTGTACCGGATTATGCTAGAATTACGAAAGTTCTGCGACAACTCGCTCGTGATGGGAAATATTTACCAACGAACGAATGCTATAGAGCTTTCAATATATTGAAAGAAATGTTATCCTCAGGTCCTGTTCTTTCTATATATGATCCGCAAAAACAGACCGAATTGCATTGTGATGCAAGTTCATCAGGATTTGGTGCGGTGCTTTTACAACGTCAACTGGATGGAAAGTTTCATCCTGTTATGTTTTTTTCTAGAGCAACCACCGCAGCTGAAGTGCGATATCATAGTTTCGAGTTGGAGACGTTAGCGATTATATATGCTTTGCCCCGTTTTAGAGTCTATTTGCAAGGTATTTCGTTTAAGATTGTAACTGACTGTAACTCATTGGCTTTGACTTTAGAAAGGAAACAGATGAATGCCAGAATCGCACGTTGGGCTCTTGAGTTGGAGGACTATGATTACACTATAGAACACCGACGTGGTGTCTCTATAGGGCACGTTGATGCCCTTAGCCGTTCTACTTCTGCAGGAACTGGAAATGTTTTTGATGCTTATGGTGCTACACTAGGGGAAAAGCTTGAGAATGTAGGATGTACATTGATCGCTACTGTAAACTGCGAAGAAGTTGATGTTTGCATTCGAGCTACTCAGAATCGTGATGTAGAAATAGACGAGTTGAGGGATCGATTGGAAAAAGGAATTGTTAAGGGATTTGAATTAATAGATGGGTTGGTTTTTAGGAAAGACACTAGTGGTATTCTACAGTTATTCGTGTCATCTGAAATGGAGCTTAATGTTATTAGATTGATGCATGAGAAGATATGTCATTTAGGTGTGGAAAAGACTTGTAATAAGATAAAAGAGAACTACTGGTTCCCAATGATGAAGCAGAAGGTGAATAAGTTTATTGGGAACTGCATTCGTTGTATTATGTTTTCTGCTCCCGTACGATTAATGAGCACAACTTATACAGTATTCCTAAAAAACCAATCCCTTTTGATACCGTCCACATAGATCATTTTGGACCGCTACCTTCTATAAACTCAAAGCGAAAGCACATTTTGGTTATAAAGGGTGTTTTTTATTGAGGTATAGAACTTTAAGTTAGCATCACTTTTTTAACTGGCGGCCATTTTGTCAGCTGTCAAGTGATTAATATTTAGTTTGGTTTGCCATTTCATCAAGAACAGGTTGACAAAAGAACAACGCTTGCAAATCGTGCAAATTTATTTCGAAAATAATGCTTCAGTTCGCGAAGTTTACCGCAAGCTCCGTCCATTTTATGGTCGACATAATCGTCCATCAGAGCAATTAATTCGGTTAACCATGGATCGTTTTCGCACTACGTTTACTCTATGTGATAATACGCATCCGCTGAGGTCGCTCGTCTACGCCAACAAACCAGAAACGTTAGGGGACTTGGAAGCCAACATTCGTGGCGTTATTGCCAACATACGGCCCCATATGCTCGAAAAAGTGGTTGAAAATTGGACCTGTAGAATCATATTAAACGTTAATGGCATAAAATTATCCTTCCAATAAAGCCAAATTGATGGACATTAAAACGATTTTCTTGTGTTTTATTTCAATTCGAAGTTCTATACCTCTAAAAAAAACACCCTATAGTAGATGCATTTACTAAATATGTTCGTCTTTATCCGGTTATTTCTACTAGTACAAAAGAAGTGATTGCATGTTTAGACAGATATTTCAGTTACTATAGTAGGCCAAGACGAATTATATCTGACCGTGGTACTTGTTTTACTTCTCTTGATTTTAGTGCTTATTTACAAAAAAATAACATAGTACATGTCAAAATTGCCACAGCTTCTCCACAAGCAAATGGGCAAGTGGAGCGTGTAAATAGGGTAATAAAGGCCATATTGAGTAAAATAACAGAACCTATAAGTCACGCTGATTGGTCCCTTTTGTTAGGAAAAGTAGAATATGGTTTGAACAACACTATTCATTCGTCTACTAGGGACACCCCTAGTAAATTATTGTTTGGTGTTGAACAAAGAGGTGTAGAGGTTGATGAGCTTACTGAATATCTTGAAGAGAAGCTAGATAAGAATGTAGGTTGTGACTTGGATCTCATTAGATCGTCCGCCTTGGGTGCTATAGAGAAGTCACAGGAATATGCTCAGAGGCATATTCAGGAGCATAGCAGGCCAGCTAAAAAGTATTGCGAGGGTGACTTTGTTATTATTCGTAATGTGGATACGGTTATAGGAACAAATAAAAAAATTGTTCCAAAGTATCGGGGTCCGTATGTTATTCACAAAGTTTTGCCTCATGACCGTTATGTTATAAGGGATATAGAGAATTGTCAACTTACTCAGTTACCATTCTAGAATAAAAGATTTGGTGTTGAAATCAAATACAGACGAATGATTTCTATTCAATTCTATCATGCAATCGGCAATACGTATGGTTTGGATTTCTAATCAAAATTATAAGTAGAATACTTAAGCTCATAAAGTTACAATCGAGGTCGATTGAATTGTCAGGTCGGCCGAAGTTGTAAGGAATAATTATTCATAATTGTCATAACTTATCAGTAACACTGGCAATATTCAATGCATGTGTTCATAAAATATAACTTAACAAATTCTGTTGAATTCGTTAAACCAAGTAGGCTTTTTTTTAAGCTTTGACAATCATGTGAAATTATTTGATATATAATAAAAACTTGTGAAAAGACTGGACGCATATTATTTAAAATAAATAAGAATATTAAAATATTTTTAATTCTAGAAGTATAAAAATTTTTGCATATTTTCGCTTCAAACGACATTTCTAAAATTCAATTTCACTTTCTCATTTAAGCGAACAAGAAATTTTCATAATTATCATATTATACATATTATACAAAGTAAATTTGGCATAATATGATTGCACAAATATGGGCGGAGTAACTAGACCATATGCCCATAAACTGATTTATTTTGAGTCATTGTGTAATAAAAACGCGAGATTGATTTTTGGAAATACATTCATATTTGGTTTAAAAAATCGCAAGATCTACCAGCTGTTATGGCAACACTAGCATAACGGTAAAATGAAAGAATTTGTGCTGCATAAGAAAAAATAGCAAAAATCTGCCATTTGCAAAGAAGAAGCGTATTGGAAAAGTCTGGTCTGGTCTAAGGTAAGTTTTTATTAAATGTAGTAAGTAAATACTTCAATCATTTAATATTAAATTTCATTTTCATAGCGTAAATGGGAAAGACGAAAGCAGTTAAAAAAAATGTACAACCAATGGATCGTTTTAAGCAAGGTAATTAATTATTAGAACACATATTTCGATATCCTTAATAATCTGTTTGTTCATATACATAGGTAAAACTTCCCGAAAAGAATACAGCAAATTACGGCAGAAGAACTGGTAAGAGAAAACTTGAAAAGTTCTTAAAGTTTTAAATACATTTATATATGTATGTAAATGTACTTATATACATACGTACGATATTCATTGCATTTTTATTTCTTTCAGTTTTTACCTAGTGCAATTTCAAAATGGCGATCGTTACATAGCAGAGTCTGCTAGCGTATATTTCGAAGAAGATAGAAAAACTTGCATAGTGAAGGTAAATGGCCGGAGGTATGCGGCAAAAATAATTTCAAAAAGTGGTAAGTTTTTTTTCCAATAAAATATAATATACATACATACATGTGTGCCATGTGCCACACATGCATAAAAAAGCATAACCACTAATTACTAATGGAAAACTTATTGAGACACGTATTTATTAAGTTAAACAATTTCATACCTAACTCATAGAATCAAACAGTTTTTCATTAATAATTAGTGGTTACGTTTTTTTGGGACATGGCGCATAGATGTAAACTTGGCCATGTGCACATACATACATACATACATATATGTATGTATATGTACACGTTATTCCAATAGGCATAGTAACAGAGTTGTTCGTAATATGGTTTCACAGTAGTAAATGTGCGAAATGAAAGCGTGGTTAGTGACGAAATTCCAAAGAACCGTAAAAGTGTACAGTTATTTGCGGTAAATCAGTCAATCAGTGCGATCGGGACGCAAAAATCTCGAAGAGCAAACAACGAACTCATTCCTGACCTAACTTAAAAAATAACCATAATACGAACAATTCTATTTATTACCACTTAATATTAGACTTATGTACTTATGTATGTACATACATATGTATGTATGTATGTATGTACCAATATTTTTTGATGTTGGTATTGATATTGTAGTTGATGTTGTTAGAAAATCGAAAAGTTTCGTGAAACCAAATCGTCGCCCCAGAATAGTTTTGCTCCACCGACCATTCTTAAAAAAATTAACTATGGAATATATATATGTGAACCAAAAATGCGTTTCAAGAAATTTATGATAGTTAATGACAAGCATTGTCTATTTTATATCAGGTTTTTTATATTTAGTTCGGATTTTTTTTCTGAGAAACATTTTTGGGTGGATTGTTTAACAAGTTTTAAAATAGTACACTTCTGGCCCCATAAACTTCAAACGCGGCGTTCTTCGGAAAAATGTTATTTAACCATTTTATACGTAATTTTGCCCTATCATGGTCTTTTAATGAGATGAAACTAAGTTTATTTGAAATTACATGAAATTAACTCCTTCGCAATTGTTATAGCTTTGTTGTTTTAAATACATACATATTTGCAACAATAATTCTATGGCAATTGCACACGTTTAAATTTCACATACCCGTATATAACCCTATTATATTTGGACTGAATATGTAGTATTATTTAGTAATATAACAATGAAAACATCGCATACCACTTTATTGAATGCTTATAAACTTTGTTTTCTATTCGGAAATGATCCTATAACACATAACGTATTGAAAAAAAGTTTTCCCTAAAAACTTTCATCTCATTAAAGGAGCATGATAGGCCATAGTTAAGGCAAAATTATGTTTAGGAAAAAGGTTGTACTATTTATTCTGCACAAAAATTTATAGATAAAATTTTTCCGAAAAACGCCTCGTTTGAAAATCATGAAGCCAAAACTGTTTATAATTTTTTTTCGGTGAAAAGGACAATGCGCAAAATAAAATAATACTTGGTACTAAAATTCAAAATTTTGAGAAAACTTTTAACGGCTTCTATGTAATTTTAACCGAAAATTATTTGCGAATATTTGATAATTTTTGCAATATCTGATTTTTTGGAATTTCTTATATCCATTAGCTATTGTACATATGTACATGTAAAAATAATTTACTATCGCCTAGGTTCTACATTCATAAAATGAAATTAAAACACGTTTAAAGTTTTGAAGGAATGAAGTAATATTTTTTTAAAACTTTAAGCTACAGCAAAATTTCATGTCAGGTGGAGACGTAGAGTAACCCATCGTCAGTAGACTTCAACCACATTTTAAACAGTCGCAAACCTCTTATCTTAGTAAGCGTAGTAGACTTTAACAAAACCCTGGATATATTTTATATAAGGCAATATGAAAAATAAAATCTAAGTTTAACAGTTAAGAAATTTATTATTCGACATATTGTCATAAGTTTATTTTAATTGAAATTTATTTATTTCTTAAATGTTAGAAACTTCAACAAAACCCAGCAAGTAATTCATATTCGATATGAATCTATTATATTTTTCTACACCGTTATACAATAAAAGCATTTATAAGGCAGAATAAAAAATAAAATCTAAATTTAAATATTAAGAAACAAATAAATTTCAATTTCAAAAAATAAAGTTATGACAATATGTCGAATAATAAATTTCTTAAATGTTACATTTAGGTTTCATTTTTCATTTTGCCTTATAAATACTTTTATTGTAAAAACAGATTTCTAATTGTATAAAAAATAGATTTCTAATTGTATAAAGGTACAGAAAAATTAAAGAAATAAATAAATTTCAGTTAAAGTAAACTTATGACTAGGGAAATGATTTTCATGTAAATACATGTTTTCTGTCGTTGGTCGTAGTTCAACGTAAATAAAATATCTTTGCGATTTGTTAGTGCATATTTTTGCACATTTTAAAATAAATACATATTTTTGCATATTTCATTATAAATGTATATTTTAAATACATTTTTTAATTTTTTTCATGCTATAAAACAAATTTTGGTGTTTTTTGATTAGTTTGCAAAGTACTTTTGGAATTCATACGACTGTGTAAAAACAAAAAAGCGGAAAATGAAAACAATTTCAAGTGGGATGAAAACTCAATTCATTTGAAAAATTCAAGACAAAAAAAAAATACAAAAGCATGAAATAAAAGCACTTTTAAGCCCAAAAATTTTTGTGTAATTTTTTGGCGCTCTCTAACCAGTGAAAGCTGTCGAAAACTAAATTTATATTAACAAAGTTAAAGAAATTTTAAATAAAAAAAAACTTAAGCACTGAATTGATATTTGTGCACCCAGAGAATGGCTTTCGTGTTGACACTATATCCCAATTAGATCGTTTTGATTCTTTAAAAGCTCAAGTAAAAAAATGTGTGCTCTGAAGACAGAATAAGTGAAGAAATTAAAAATAAATCAGATAAAGTTATACAAAAAAAATAATCAATATTTTATAATTCAAACAGCTAAAATTTAGAGACTCAATATTCCACAAACGTACTAGCAGCGGGTTATTTAAATATGTTTTTTCAGAAAAAATAGTCAAAGACTTACATTTGACAATTTACAAAAATACTTATTCATTTACGTAAGTGAGTTCTCGCTGAACCTTCATAGTGAACAGACGTCTTAGCGGAGTTTTTTTTCATATACATATTAAACAAACAAAAAATCATACCAAAAATATTCGTAATACATAATAACAGTAATACATATTAACTTTGATAAATAAGCAAAGCAAATATTGCTGATCTTTTTTTTACATAGCAAGAAACAAAAAAACAAACAAAAACCGCAAACAAAGTGCCCTTGAGGAATACTCTACATGAGTACCTCAAAAACAAAAAATTGTGAAGTGAGTTCAAACGGCAGAAATGCATATTTTACTGTGAGTTCTGAAGCTCTTAATGTTAACAATAAAAATAAAAAATCTGATGATAGTCTTTTTCTAACGGCAAAGCCACTTTTTCGTCAGCGATCAACTTCGCTTTGTCCAATGCCAACTAGTGATTCGTTAACATTACAATTGCCTAGTACTTCTTCATATAAGTCAGTGATATCATCCCCTTCGGGCTCGTATACATCACTTAACAAGGTTATCACTACAGATAACAGTAGCACTAAAGCCAAGGTCCAAGTCGGAATGGATAGGTATATAACTGTGGTAAAGCGTGGGCGAAGCCCAAATTCTTCAAAAATTTCATCTGCTCCAAAGATGTCTAGGGATAACAGCGCATCATCTACTAATCGTCAAAATCGGTTTTCACTATTGCAAGACAATAACGACAAGCCCGCTGCATTATCGCTAAAGTCTTTTAAAACTTTTAAAAAACTCTAACACGCTTTTAAAAAAACTATTGTCGGCCATTGGGGAAAATACTTTTCACATCATTCCAATTAAACGAGGTAATATTGATGAAACTAAGATCCAAATATATGATGAAAAAGATTTCCGGAAAATTATTAGTGAATTTGAAAAAAACAAAACAAATTTTTACACCTATCAACTTAAAAGTGCTAAAGGCCTAAAAATAGTATTAAAGGGCATAGATTCATATGTTGACCCCGAAGAAGTAAAATGTGCTCTTATCGACAAAGGATTTAAGGTTAAAAATGTTACTAATATAATTAACAGAGAAAAGGTCCCCCAACCCCTATTTCGGATCGAACTGGAGCCGAATGACACACAATTGAAAAAAAATTAAACCCATCCAATTTATAGCGTAAAGTTTCTCTTGCACCGAAAAATCACAGTTGAAGAGCCACGTAAGCGTTCAGGTCCCGTACAGTGCCACAATTGCCAAGAATATGGCCATACTAAAACTTACTGCAAATTATCTACAGTTTGTGTTATCTGCGGTGAATTGCACGGTTCTGCTAGCTGTACGAAGGCAAAAGATCAAGCTGAAAAAAAATGTAGTAATTGTGGAGGTAATCACACTGCTAACTACAGAGGATGTCCTGTATATTCTTTCGTTAAAAAGACCATTGGACAAAAACCTAAATTAGCTCCAGTTCAATCAGCAAATGCTTTCTCCGCCAATTTTCCTCCAATGAGCCAACCAAGTACTTCACGTGTATCATATGCCGATGCTGTTAAGACAAATTCTTTTCCCACGCAGAAAGTGTCTCCACCAAGTAATTCAACAAATGCTAACACAAGCTTTAATTTCAGTCGCCTTGAAGCCACTATTGATAATCTGGTTCAAACTATAAACAACTTTACTACAAATATGACTAGCATGATGCAAGAAATGCTGCGAATGCAGAATACACTGCTTCAAGCATTAGTTAACAAACCATGAACACGTTAAAAATATGTTTCTGGAACGCAAACGGCATTCGCCAACATAAAAATGAACTTGAGCACTTCCTCACGGAAAAAAATATTGATATAATGTTGGTCTCAGAGACTCATTTGACTTCGAGAAGTCTTTTTAAAATTTCTGGCTACACCTTATATGATTCAAAGGACCCAAGAGGAAGAGCATGCGGTGGATCAGCAATTCTAATAAGGTCAAGGCTCAAGCATTATATTATTGACAAAATTTCTGAAGAACATCTACAAGCAACGAATATTTGAATTGAAAATTTTTGCACTAATTTTGTAATATCATCAATTTACTCCCCTCCCAGATTCGCAATTACTGAAGATCAATACGAGGATTTCTTCAAATCTCTTGGCCCTTGTTTCGTAGCAGCTGGAGACTATAATGCCAAACATACGTTCTGGGGTTCGCGTCTTATCTCACCCAGAGGTCGAGCGTTGTTCAACACAATTTCAAAAATGGGCTTCGACGTCATTTCGAGTGGGGAGCCCACTTACTGGCCTACAGACATACAAAAAATTCCGGATGTTATAGATTTTGGCGTCATGAAAAATATCTCTAGGGATTCAATTCAAGTTGAAGCTTCTCTAGATCTCTCGTCCGACCACTCTCCCACGATCGTTTCAATTTGTAGCCCATTAAGAAGTGACTTACCTCATCCTTATGTGAAGATGATAAATCGTGTTAATTGGCTGGGATTCAAAAAATATCTTAGTAGTCATTGCACAGAAAATATTACGCTAAGAACACCCGATGATATTGAATCTAACATTACCAACCTTAATGAAAATATTAAACAGGCTGCTGAACATGCCACTACCTCCAATCCGCAGACTGGGTTTAATAGAATTTATTCTACTGATATTGAACGTCTCGTGTGTGAAAAAAGAAGAGCTAGAAGGGAATGGCAACAGCACAGATCACCTCAACATAAAACTAGGTTTAAAGAGTGCACTAAACGACTCCAAGAGTTGCTTGCATTTGAAAAAACTGCATCTCTTAAAAATTATCTGGAAGGTCTTGATGTCACACCAGCATCTAATTACTCTTTGTGGCGCCTTGCTAGAAAGCTTAAAACACCCGTCGAGTTTAAACCACCTCTGCGCACATCTACCGGAGATTGGGCAAGAAGGGACTCTGAAAAAGGTAAATTATTTGCCGAGCATTTAAAATCCGTATTTACCCCAAACTCATGTTCTGGTGCTGTTGAGTTGCCGAGTGTAGTTGCGCTACCCCCTCGACCCATAAAATTTAAGACGCGTGATGTACAAAAACTAATTGCTGAACTCAACCCGAAAAAAGCTCCGGGTATTGATGAAATTAGTAACCAGATGCTGATGAAGTTGCCTCGTATTGCAATTAGAATCCTGTTATTCATTTTTAATGCCATTTTACGTCTGGAGTATTATCCAAACAGCTGGAAGCTTGCCAAGGTTAAAATGATTCCAAAGCCGGGCAAAGATCTTACCAAGGCTGAGTCATATAGGCCAATAAGTTTACTGTCAACAATGTCAAAGCTCTTTGAAAAGTTACTCATGATCAAATTGTCCCCAATTCTAACTGATAATGAGTGCATACCGGACCATCAATTTGGTTTTAGAAGTCAGCATAGCACCATTGAACAAACTCATAGATTGGTTCAATTTATACGAAAAACTTTTGAAGAAAAGAAATATTGTTCTGCCCTCTTTATTGATGTTTCTCAGGCATTTGATAAAGTATGGCATGAAGGCCTTATTTTAAAATTGAAATCATATCTACCAATAAATTTTCTGAAACTATAATAAATAATAATAATAAATAAATGCATGAAAAAAATTTTATTTCAATTGCATACTTATGTTGCATTTTTGTACCTGTAAATGAAATAAATAAGCCAACCCTTTCTATTGCTCCTTTCATGATGAAATTTTTGCTCGAACTTCAGCGTACTGAAACGCTTACACACACACATACAATACACTTGTTTATACACACACATAGCCCATAAAGTCTGCGTTCATAAAGTAAATTTTTATTACAGGTACAAAAATGCAACATACTTCAACTTACTTCCTTTGTTACAAAAAACCAAAAAAAAAAAATTCAAATTCCTTATCATTATTTTTGTCATCCATGGAATCCAACAAAATAGAATTTGTACATTAGAATCCCTAAATATTTTTTGTGTATCACAGTGTTATTATAAGGAAAATCGATAATTAAAATCCAAATTAAGCTTCTTTTAAAATTATTATATTCTTAATACAAGAACTAAATCTTGAATTCGATCTTAAAATTAGATTTTATTCAAGATTAAAATCACACATTACCGCATTTACTTCCAAACAGATGTGCATGTTTCCTTTGATTCGCTTTTTAAAACGAAACATTCGAATGTTTCCATAATAATTTGGAAAGATGAGAGTAAATGTGTGTTTCGTTTGTCATTCTGGCAAAGACATCCATGTTTCGTTTGCTTCGCTTTTTTTGAACGAAGCAAACGACAACTAGATTGATGTACTATTCTATTCGAACTCTCATGCTTCGTTACTCTCATGTCTCTATTCTCTCATGTTTCCATTCTCTAACAGCAACACTCATTTTTTCAGTTGCATTGCTCGTTTCGCTTTTACAAATGAGAATAGGAAGACTGTTTGAAAATTTGAGAATGTGTTGAACAGCGTTTCAATCATACTCGTGCAGATCATTACTTAATACGATATTTATGTATTATTGATTACTATCACTAAGTTTATACCTGACACTGGTTGGGCCTAATTATTATATCTAGATTTAAGATTTGAAAACTTATTGTTAGTTCATTTTTTGAAGATACAATAAATAAATATACGCATGGAAAAAAAAAAAAAAAAATTACGTAAGTAAAATTCTTCTTAACTGTATTTTAAATATGGAATATAAATGTTTGTTAAGAAAGCAATGGAGTTGATTTTTTTCAATATTTTAATGTTATTAAATGTTGAAAAAAGAGTTAATAAATGCATATTTTATTAGTTTTTAATAAATATTTTTATATTTTTAATGTATATTTTATGTACATAAAACGCGATTTTAAATGAATGAAAATCCTTTCCCTACTTATGACAATATGTCGAATAATAAATTTCTTAACTGTTAAACTTAGATTTTATTTTTCATATCGCCTTATATAAAATATATCCTGGGTTTTGTTAAAGTGTACTATGCTTATGTTTCATTTGTGATTGTGATCAAATTCAATACTTGATGTAGTTTTTTGCAGTTATTTCTATTGTAAGTACATAAACATAAGTTTTTTATGAGAATATATGTATGTACATACACACATAGATATGTATGTACATATGCATGTATGTATATACAAGTGCTTTTTGCCGCATAATTTGCTAACCATGGGCTATAAAGATATCTATAGCAAGGCAGAGATTTGGAGTAAAACTGTTAGGTCGTCAAATTTAGTTGTGTTTCAAAAGACGAATTTACGCAACGAATTCTTGAAGGCATTTGCGTCGAACTATGCGAAGTTAGTCGCACGCCCCTATTTGTTTTTTTTTCAAAGTTGCTTCAAATTTTTATTTGAAATAAACTGGGAATAAAATCGTCGTGGACAAAAGTCTCATTACTAGTGAAAGGATTTTCAAATCAAACACTGCCTTTTATTTTTCAAAAATGAAAAATATTTCCAAGCACAGCTGGACACAGCTAACTTATTTATAGAAAATCTTTACGCTAAAATTAAAAAAAAGAATGCTTTGTTTGTAAGTGTACATACATATGTATCTATTTATTTTTTTTTATGCTGGCTTAAAGTGATTTTCGTGTTTTCGATATTTGTTAATCGTAAACTATTTTTGTAAGAGGCATTTTTTTTACTTTTATATTAAGTATTCGATTGAAATATTCGCATACATTTTATCGAATGCAAATAGCAAAAGTAATCGAATAATTTGCAAATAAGAAAGCGAGTGCAAACATTCTTTACATCCCTATAATATATTCAATAAAAGTTCATGTTAATTAGATGTCCTTGGTCTTACAAAACAACTTGAAAATGCGTGTACCCATTTGGATACAATATACTGAAAGGGTAAATATATGTAGATACTACTAATGCACTGAATGTGAGTCTTTGATATTCGCGAGTACGAATACGAATAGTATATGTGAAAGTTATAGACATTTAATTTGGGCTCTTTTTACGTCTCCGAAATGAAATATAAAAAATTTTCTATGAAAAAGAAACTCACACCCATGGCTTTTTTATATATTTTTATTAAGGAACTTAAAATTTAAATTTTCTGCAAGCAGAAAATTTTCATAATGTTTTTCGCTTATAGTTTTGGAGCCTACTACGCTTATTTTGCTTTTGTAATTTTCAAAAATATTATTTGTGAATTCTCAAATGTTTTTGGGAGTTTGTGCATAAGATAAGAGGTTTGTGACTGTTCAAAATGTGTGGTTGAAGTCTACTGGCGATTTGTTAAAGCAACAATGAAATGCATATAGACATCGCTTAACCACCAGCAAAAAGAGTTTAATCAATTTTAGTTTAGGGCTTGTTTCCAATATTGCGAATTTTCAAAATTTCCGTGATATGTGATTTTTTCGACTTTTAATCAAGTTCAAGACTTGATATAGATTATTGCATTTATTTTTATTGCAAGTACGAAATCAGAATTTTTTGGTGTGAATATATGTACGTATATGCAAGTGATTTTTGCAGTCTTTGAGGACTTAAAATCGTTTTCAGTTTCATTTTGTAGTGGAATGTAGAACCTGGGCGTAAATGTTTTTCATATGTTTATGTAAAATTCTTGCTTTTTGAAGTAATTTAATACAAAAATAATTTTTTGCTATGTCCACTACTTGAATTAATAAATTTAGCAGTAATATCGGTATACCGATATTGTAGACTCCTTAACGGTATTACCGATACCAAAATAAAAAATATCGAAGCTTGAGTTTTTTTTTTTTTTTTTTTTTAAATGTCACCTTTTTTGTTTTTGCTCATCTTGCATAGGTAAATATGAGTATAAAACTTTTTTGGCAGGGATGTTCCAGGAGAGGTTAACTTCTTCATGCTCCTAAAAGTTCAAAAGTTTAATTTTTTTTATATTAAAGCAAAAGTAAATAGTAATATTTTTTTAATATTTACATTAATTTTGCAAATAATATTTTTGTCCCAGACAACAAAGGATGACGGGACGAAAATGACATTTTATAGTCTCCTTGGTTCAAGTTTAGGATTTTGAGCTTTCGCCGACATTAAAAGTTGCATTTGCTAAACAAAAGTACGGCAAAAGTTCAAAAAAAAAAATTTAATTTTTCAGAGATAGGATTAGTTTCTCTACGGATCACTTTTTAACCCCTTAGTCTGATTTTTCTCAAAATCAAACTTTAACAGCCTATGAAGTTTCATTGATCTAGGGGTACTCAATAACTTTCCACGAGCAATATAAACTAAAGAAGTATTGGTCAGTTTTTTTGGCTCAAATATTCCTCTTTGCGTTGTTTACATCTGTTATTTCTTAATTTTCTCAAAATTTTCAGATGATAAGAACTATCTCCTCGGTCAACTAAAATCACTTTCGAACTCCTTTTCCAAAACTTCTTCCAAATTGTCTTCAGTAACGATATCACCTCAAGCATCGCCAAAAAAGAAAAAAGTATCATCAAATATAAAACAAAATTTACAAGTTAACATAGCACCAGCACCGTCAACTTCTTCTGCTATCTCCACTCATAACAAATTACACTCTATCACGGGAGTATCAAATGTGTCTTCCCAGCAGATACTGATTCCGAAAACTAACAAGAACATAAATCGATCAAATATATTGCCTGAAGATATTTCTCCCCGCAAAAATTCAAGTTCTTCTGAGAGCTTATCACCAAAAACCATTCTTAAGTCCAGCTTAAATTCATCTTTTCCGTCTGCGAAACATGAAGTCTCTCCTCTGCAACAGTCTCTATCAGGAATGAGTAAACAAAATCTTGAAATGCCCACATCAGCAATCACCTCTAATTCGAAGAACTTAAGTCCTCCTCAACGAACCACAACGGTTAAAGTGCCTCTAGCAAATTCGTTATTTCCAAAAACTATCAAGCAATCAAGTTTATTGTTTCCAGTAAAGTTATCGTCAGAACTTATTTTGTTTGAAAACCCAGCGGAAATTTTACCTATCATTAAAACATCGAGCATGACTCCTTTAAGAAAGTCTCAGAAAACTGTGATTGAGCAAAAACTAATAAATGACGTAAAATTATCATACTTCAATATTTCTCCTGAAATAAAATAGATTTCTTCGCCAGTTTCAAATTTACCAAAGGAACTCACTTTCACTTCTAATTCATTATTAGCGTTACCAATATTTGATGAACAGCCTCCAGCAGAAAAAAATAAAAAAGGATTGTTTAATCGTACTTCTTTTTTTAGTAAATTGGAGCCACCATCCTCCATGAGACCAAACGTATTAGAAGAACGTAACATTAAAATAATACAATCTAATATATTGCCATTATCAACAGAATATGTTTCTTCCTTAAATGATTCGAGCTCGAAGATCACAACAGTGTCAAGAGTTACTCTTTTAAAAAACGAAAGACAACGTATTTCCCCGCATGATTCATTGCCATCTTCAACAACTACTGATATAGTTTCTGTAACAACATCACCAGTCGTATCTCCTCTGAACGGACCAGTTGAAATAAATAAACAAGAATTGTCTAAAGCTACTTCTCTTCTCAATAAATTAAGATCACCGTCTTCCATGGGGGCAAACGTATTAGAAGAAAGTACAACTAAAATAATCCAATCGAATATATTACCACTATCACCCCAATACTATTCTCCTTTAAATATTTCGAGCCCGACGATCACAGTTCTAAAAAGTACTATTTTAAAAGACGGAAAACAACGTATTTCCCCAAATGATTCGTGGTCATCTTCAACAACAAGTGAAATGTTTCCTGTAACAACATCACCAATCATATCTCCTCTGAACGAACCTGTTGGAACAAAAAATCTGCACAAGTTTATTAGAACGCAGGAATCTCATTTGGACGATTCAAGCTCAATTTTTCCAAGCACTTCAAATATAGCACAACCTTTCGTCAATAATAGTCTAGCTCATTTAAAAAAATCATTGTCGAAAACAGCATTTGCATCACAACAAACAAAGCAACAAAACTGATTCACCATGCTGCTCAAAAAATATGCTCAACAGTACAAAAAGTACGGCAATTTCTACAACTAATTGTACTGTTTCGGAATATTTTCCTGACACATCAGTAGATATAACAGCCGAAAAGCTTGGTTCTACAAAAAATATTTCTGCAGAACAAGATAGCAGTGTAAACATGATAGCAGATACAGTGAAATTGTCAGAAATAAAAGTGCCGCATAGAAGTAATATGTCTAAAAAACAATTCTGTATGTTCTGTAAGACCCTTCAGACTAAGTTAAGCCGACATTTTTTTTTAAAACATAAATCAGAAGAACAGATAAAAATGTTTTACATATGCCAGTTAGGTGTAAGAAGCGCTTAAATATAATAGAAAAATTAAGAAAACAGGGTGATTTTATTCATAATACTTCTAACGAATACAACACTGGAATCCTAATTGTGAGCAGACAACAACAAGCAAGCAGTAAAAATACAGCAGACCATTATGTTTGCTGCAAAAAATGTAAAGGTTTTTTTTCCCAAAAATGCGTTGCGTAATCACAGAACTAGATGTGGCAAAGAAAATAAAAACTCGAGAGATAATTATATATGTAGCAGAAGACTAACTCAATACATCCACAAAGATGCAAATATGACAGTCAGAAATAAAATTTTTCCGGTATTAAGGGATGATGATGTTACTCGAGCCATTCGATATGACCATTTAATAATAGTATATGCGAATTACCTAACGCTAAAACACACATTATCGCACCAAGAGGACATGATAAGATCTCGTTTGAGATTATTGGGAAGATTTTTAATTACGATGCAAACATTTGATGATAGCATTAAGGAATTGAAAGACATTTTTAAACCTAGCTTGTTCGATGCATGCGTAAGTGCCTTGCGAATAGTTGCAAAATGGGATGATAACTTAAGATGGTTCAAAAATCCCGCCGTTGCCGAAGATTTGTCATCTTTAATTAAGAAAGTTGGTAAAAGGCTAGACAAGGAGTTGATTAAAGTTCCTGAGGCCGATGAAAAAATTAAAAATCTTAGAAATTTCATGATTCTTTGGGAGGGGGACATTCCGGTTTTGATAAACCAAAAAGCATTTGAAGACCAATGCACCCAAAAACGCTCTAAAAAAGTCGTGCTACCATCAAAGAATGATATAAAAATATTATACACCTATTTAAAAAACAAAATGTTTAGTGCAATTGGTGAACTAGAAAAAGAGTTCAACATAGATAGCTGGATTGACCTCGTTAAATCATCTTTAATATTCATCCAAATTTTTAATAGAAGGCGTGCGGGAGAAATAGAAAGATTAACTATAACCAGCTATTTAAATAAACAATGCATAAGTGAAGACTTCGATGTGTAAATTTTAGGAAATATGTCTCAAAAATCAGTAGCTTTTGCTAAACAGTTTGTGCGTTTAACATTAAGGGGAAAACTTGGGAGGAATGTAAGCGTTGAGCCCTATATGCACAAGAGCGATTGATTTAATTCTTAAATTCAGAGACATGGCTGGAATTTCGGAGAATAACGAATTTATATTTGCTAGAAAAGTCACATCAAAGTTTGCTAAAGTATACTATAGAGCTTGTCCCCTTTTAAAGCAGTTTTCCGAAGAATGTGGTGCCGAAATTCCTCAAAGCTTACGAGGGACTTTCCTACGAAAGCACATTGCTACGTACATATCGCTCTTAAATATAGAGGATGCCACAATAGATAGGCTAGCGAATTTCATGGGCCACCACAAGGATATACACAAAAGTATATACCGAGTTCCAGTTCCAGTGGCAGAAATTACTAGTATATCCAAACTTTTGATGTCGGCAGTTGGAGAAGATGATGATAATGATGACGAGGAGGAGGATGAGGTTGACGAGGAGGAGGACATATTACAAGGCCATGATGACAAGTCGGGTGTAAACAAAAACACAAGTTCATCATCCAGCAAAAAAAAACCGAAGCAGAGCAAGATATATGAAAATATTTGTGACTTGCATCTATGTAAATATATAGAAATTTTAATAAATTTTCATAAAAGCATCTTCTGTTGGCAAAACAAAGCGCACCAAATGGAATCAAAACGAAAAAGATGCTATATATCATATTTTTGGAAATTTGAAAGCTCTAAAAAAACTTCCAACATTGCGGCAATGTTTTGATGCAGTTCATAATAACGACTCTTTAAAATATAGAACTGCTGCACAGTTAAAAACGTGGATCGATAATCAGAGGCGCTACAAATAAAAAGTAAGTGCTAAAGGTATGATCAAACTTGCCAAACATTTGCCCAAAAAAGCGTAACCAATAAAAAAACTTTTGTTTCAGAAAATTGCGTATTAAGCTCAAAAGTTTACAATAATATTGGATTATATATAATTGTCTATTAGTAATATATATAACTGTTTAACTTAATAAACAAGTGTTCGAATCAACAGGTTTTTTATTTGTATTTAGTGGTAAAATTTTTAAATTTGTTGAGAGCCAAAAGACGAAAGGAAAAGAATACTTTGTTTCATGTACTACATGCAGTTCTTGTTGAGTACCACATATTTCTCAATCTCATGAGAAATATATGAGCAAATATGTTAAACTGCAAAACAAAAAGTTTCAAAAGAGAATTTAAAAATGTTTTGCAAAACTATATAGAACGTTTATGTTTTGACAAAAATCTAATATTTCTGTTAATCTTATTAAAACGGCCCATATCACGATTGGCGCATTTCTACTTCGACTATGAAATTTTGGTCATAGATTAAAGAAAATATGTTGCGCTGTTCTTTAATCTACGATAAAGGAAATTTTGAAAGTTGTGCAAATATTAATTTAATTTCATGCCATATTTTATATTTTATTTATAGTAAGTTTTCAACAAATTCCAAGGAAATAATTCAATCAATACAACAGTTTCTACCAGTAATAAATAAACCAGTGATATGAAACGTTCACAACAGCAATCATCTCTAATTCCAACAATTTAAGATCTTCGCACACCACAACGAATACCGTGACTCTAAAATATATTCTTTTTATGCATAAATATTTCAATTGAATTGAAGAAACAATTGTATTAAAATAATTTAAAACGTTATGAAACTATTACTTCGTTTATAGGCAAGTCTTCTTTGCAAATAAAACTACTTGTAAATACTGAACTCACCGTTTATACGTAGAAAGCATTCATTACTATCTGTGTACTGTATTGCTACACATTGTTATCTGTGTATTATATTTCTTACAAAACAAAAATAGTTGGCAACATTTTACATCTTATTTGTAAATAGTTTTCGTGTGTTACTAACTTACAATAAAAAAGTTATATGGCAACGCTTTCGACTTTTATTTGCAAATAAGAAGTGCGTATAAACGGGATACGCGACACTTAGAGCCGATTTCTTCAAATTGTTTAAATATCACTTCATGTTTAAAAGTAATTTTTCCATACAAAAATTAATAAAAATCGACATGTAAATACGAATTGATATTTAAATATAGTTGATGAAATTGGCCCTTAAGACTACACTTAAATACCCCAACTAATTTGATTTTATAAAGATTAGAAAAGTAATTTTGTTTCTTTGTTTTCCTTTTTATGAACAATGAATACGACGCTCAAACTTAACAACTTAACTTATTTTTATGAATAATTGTAAATTAAATGCCTAATATTTACTTGGTTATTGTATAGGGTGTTTTTTATTGAGGTATAGAACTTTAAGTTGGCATCACTTTTTTAACTGGCGGCCATTTTGTCAGCTGTCAAGTGATTAATATTTAGTTTGGTTTGCCATTTCATCATGAACAGGTTGACAAAAGAACAACGCTTGCAAATCGTGCAAATTTATTTCGAAAATAATGGTTCAGTTCGCGAAGTTTACCGCAAGCTCCGTCCATTTTATGGTCGACATAATCGTCCATCAGAGCAATTATGGAATGGACCTGTCAATTGGCCACCAAGATCGTGTGATTTGACACCATTGGATTATTTTCTTTGGGGATATGTGAAGTCGCTCGTCTACGCCAACAAACCAGAAACGTTAGGGGACTTGGAAGCCAACATTCGTGGCGTTATTGCCAACATACGGCCCCATATGCTCGAAAAAGTGGTTGAAAATTGGACCTGTAGAATTGGCTTTATTCATTTCAGCCGCGGCGGCCACATGCCCGAAATCATATTTAAACGTTAATGGCATAAAATTATCCTTCCAATAAAGCCAAATTGATGGACATTAAAACGATTTTCTTGTGTTTTATTTCAATTCGAAGTTATATACCTCTAAAAAAACACCCTGTATGTGTTTTTTATAAGCGATTATTATACAATTTACAACAAATCAAAATTGTTGACAAGTTATGTATATTCAATTGTATGTATGTATATATGTAAAAAAATTTGTACATAAAAACTAAAAGTTAAAATAATTTTTTTTTTGTTATATCGCTCACTTACTCAAAGAACGTCATAAATCAAAAAAGGAGTTTTTGAGTTAATGATACAGAATTAATCCTCATATCGTACTTCAAATTTTATAAAAATTTCATACAAATATACATATGTCTTATTTACTAAACTCTGAGAGAAAACTTGAAATTTTCTTTTTGCATTAACATATTTAGAAATTGAAAACTTCAAACTTGTTTTCTAGCGAACTGTCTTTTTTTAGTTGTGACGCTCTTTGAGTAAATGAGCGATAAGTATTCATTTAACCCTTAACTACAGACGTCAAATTATATGAACGTTAGTACAGATCAGCGGTAATTTTTAAAAGTTATATTAAATTTATAAAATTTTTGCAAAGCAATTGAAAAATTTATTTAATATATATCTGATATATATTTCTTGCATTTCAAGATCTAGGAAAAGTTGTAAAACTGTTTATTGTTTAATAAAACCGCACAAATTTCTTAAGAAACATATAGAGAGAGATCCCACGAAATTAAAAAATTTAAACTGTTTACCGGTAATAATACCGGTCGTCTGTAGTTAAGAGTTAATTGAAATAATTTAGAATTGTTTTTGTAACATATTAATTTGAAGATTATAAAACGGAGTTTGTTAGTAATTATTTTTATGATTAATGTAAATTAATTTTCTAATATTTACTTGGTCATTTTGTCTTTTAATTTTTAATAAGCGACTATTATACAACCTTCAACAGATAAAAACTAAATAAGTTACATATATTCATATGTACATATGTATGTATGTAATTTTTTTATATAAAAACTAAAAGTTAAAGTACATTTTTGTTTTATGTTATAGTATGTATTTGATATAATTTTGTACATATTGTTTTTGTAACATATTAATTTGATATTATAAATATTATAAACGAAGTTTGTTTCTTTGTTCTTCATTTTGTAAGCACTGAATATGACACTAAAACTTGAAAACGCAAACACAAATTAATGCAAAATTTTCTTTTCCATTAAGTTGTTTGTAAATTGAAAACCTTAAACTCGTTTTCTGGCAAACAATTTTTTTTAATTATGACGTTTGAATAAGAGCGATATGTTAACAAACATAAAAAAGTTTTCTTAATAAACATCTGCATATAAATTTAAACTTTAACATATGTATATACATACAATGTACATACATACATATTTTGCCTTTGCTGTTGAGAGTCATGAAGCAAAAAAAAAATCTTTTAAAAAATACGAATTTAAAGTTTAAAGTTTTTAATTAACTGGCAATTACATACATTAACATACATGCTAAACTAATTAATTAAATAATCTCCGATTTTTCTCTCTATTTACAACAAAAAACTGCTTAGAACTCAGCAATGCATAACTAATAAATTCACTAAAAAATAATCAGTTTAATTTAATAAATATAGAATAATACGAAATAAATTAGAGAAACATCGTAAGATCGAGCCGCAAAACTAGAGACATATCTGATATATTAAAGGGTTTTACTCTAACAAATTACAAAATTAACAAAAATTTTACTTTTTAAATATATACATACTTGAATAGTGGGATTTTATTGTGTAAAATGCTAATTTAGTCAATCAATAATTTTTGTCGTTTGCACCTTAATTTTTCTCTCATATGTCTAAGAGAATCGGTTTTACTTAAGATTTGTTAACGATTCTATAGTTTTTGGTTTCTTAAACACGATCGGTTAGGCAATTCGAATGAAACCTGGGGTCGAATCGTCACATTCGTGAACGTACAACTCGTCACGTAAGAACACCATTTACGGATTATGACATACGTGAACATGCTGAAATCCTATTCAGCTTATACGATTGACGTATTAATTAAGTTTTCCCTGTCCAGACTTGCCATTTTTGTTGCCATAATTCTTGAGTTTATCGGTGAGAAGATTGCGGAGGGATACACAGTTTCATGTGCTCTTTTGTTTTGAAATTCGTAGTTAAGATTTAAATGTTGGTAGGTAGGTAGGTAGGTAGGTACTCGTAGTTGACATTTTATTTTATTTTATTTCTTCAGTTGTATAAAAAACGGAATTTTGAGTGTAATAGAATGTTTTACATAATTGCAAAACTAGAATTTTATAATGTGGACACTAATGCAATTTTAAAAAGTTGCAGCAACAAAAATTGCAAGTCTGGACGAGGACTTTATTTTCGTACGATCACGGATGTGATGATTTGGGACCTGAATTTTGAGTTGTTATTTTCTATACAGCATCTTAAAAAAGACAAAATTTTCGCAATATGGGCTGTGTACTTTGAGTAATTTTCCTCTGCAAAGTAGTAATCGCTAGGTAATCAGTCTTTTGACGCGAACTCCTACATATTATTCTTTACTACATCTAAATATACACATTAGTTATAGTATATTCAATGAATATATGCCCTTTATGATATAGAGCTGTATACCATAATACTTTATCTTGTAATATTTTGCAGAGATTTTGTAATCTGTTAAAGTAAATCCTTACTTTTGCGGCTCGATCTTACAATGTTTTTCAAATATTTTTAATATTCTACATGTATGAAATTAAGCTGATTATATTTTTAATCAATTCATTATGTGGTGGTATATCCTAAGTTTTGCTGGTTACCGTATGTATGAAATACTTACAGCTTAACTAACAAAAACTTGCAGCAAAAGTTGCTGCTGTAAATGAAAAGCTTTTATACGATCAAATCAATTCAAAAATACATTTTAAAAAATTAAGCAAACTTCCAATGAAATATAAAAAACTACTTAAAAAATCTGTTTTATTGCAATTTTTTTGGGAATTTGAGAGGTAAGCTATCACTTAATTTTAAAAAATATATCGCAAAAATAAAAACTTAATTAAGTAATTAAAAGAAAAATTATCTATACATTTCTGAAATCAAAAAAGATTTATTATACTAGTATTTTAAATAGTTTTTTTCTATGAACTTTACACACCGCAATTTTTATTTCTTCAAGTCTAACCTTATAGGAGATATAACCAAAAAAGAAGGAAAGGGCACAGACTACAAATAAAAGACATTGAGATGTTTACTCTTTAATATTTGATGCAAAGTATAATAAATAAAAAATATGAAAGTCTGAAAAAATTTTTCATTTTATTTTTGGCTATCTTCTCGAAAATCCCTTTTTTATACCCATATCATAAAATTGATATAAATATATGTCCGCTCTTTTAACTCATATGTATGTTCGCCCTTTTGGCGCATCCGCTTGACGTTATCCTACTTCAACATATCGTCATGTGAGAACTTAAGTGTTCAATACACCACACTTTGCTATTGGATATTGGATACTTAAGTTCTCACATGACGATATGTATATATTTGTCCACGTACATACCTACATACGTGTGTATGTAATTACACTTTGCAATATCGCTTGGCCATGGACATGCATCCGATAAAACTTGTTTTTATTATAATATTATTGTGCGTTTCCAAGACGTTTTCACATGTGAATGCATAACTAATAAACATATGGACCCTTAATTATGAAAGTGGTCTAAGTCATATGCAATTTTGCTTCGAAATATCAAATAAATCTTTAAAAAAACTTCAATAGATATTTAATACACATGAAATAAATTTGTATGAATCGAGATCAGTACAATTCTTAATTAAAATGTTACATAATAAAAAAAATATTTTTTTATATATTCAAATGTAATCTACTAAATGTCTAATTCATAAAAAATATTTTAGGTGTATAGAAATATGTCAAATAAGCGCTTAATAAACCTGAATTATTTTTTATGAATAAGGCAGTAAATATACGACTCAGAGAACTTTCATAATTACGGACATATACATATATATATGTATATGTACAACATATTCTGTCCAACTGTCAAAATCCATAACCAAAAGCAAACTAATTTGTCATTCTGTTTTCATTACCGGAAATAAGAAAACTCCAAAGTCGTTCAGCCATTAAATTTCGAACGCCGTTCATACAACAATTTTTAGACAAAGTATGGCATCACAAAAAAAATTAACTGATATTTTAAATAGAAAATTAATACATATAAAAGCTATATATAGATAAAAGAGATAACTAAAACGAACATGTAGACAAAGTGGATTTAAATAAAATAAAAAAATAAAAAAAATGACCTCAAAGGTGCATGACCTTAAACGCATCGCAATGAATATGGCTATTTGAGGACTGGGCTTAAACACCACAAATGTCCTGAAAGACATCGATGTTTTTAAAAAATGGCCTTATATGTATCGCTGTGAATACAGATATATATATATATATATATATATATATATATATATATATATATATATATATATATATATGTGTGTGCTGAATGCATGCTTCAAAAACCAAAAAAATATGTCTTTTTTAATAGGTAATTTTAAAAATATTTAATTTATTTTTATCTTAAAACCGATATAAAGTTTTTAAACCCCACCAAATTAAAATAACAAAACTTTTACGATTAATTACATACTTAGGAAACGTTATGATATAACACGCATATCTTTGAAACGTGTTTTGTAAGTATACCCCCTTTCCATGTCAACCCAACGTGCCAGACTTTCTAATAAAATCGTTTATATTTCTTGGCGGCGTTAAAATTTTATGATTACTTCGTACTGTGGGCATATCAATACCAATTTAACAAGGTTGTGTATACAACACAGCTGATTGTTTCGGGGTGGAAGCTTACTATATTTGAGTATTATTTAACTGCGTTATTATCTTTATAAACGCACATGTTAGTATAAAGAAGTAATTTAATTAATTTAAGACATGCAATAAAAGAGAGTCATGCATAAAAATTGAAGAAACGAAAATTAAACGTGGATCTTGAATGATTTTCTGGTATATTAACAACAGTCAGCTGTTCTTAAGAATATACCTTATTAATTCTCTAGAGTCGAACTCTATCAATAATTAAAGATCGAGGGAGATTACTGTATTACTAAAAAGATGCACTATTAGTATACAATATTTGGTAAAAATACAAACAAGGGGTTAGCAACAAAATTTATGTGTGCTTTGCAGTTGGTGCTATCAACTTGGCGCTTTTAGTATTGTATTATAATTTTTGAATTTTTCGATGCGACATTTTTTTAGTTCGTGATTGCCATTTCTTTTTATTATTAATTACTGTTTAGTGCTACCAACAATTATAACATTAACTTAAACAAAAAAAGGGACTGTGGAGAAATAAATTTTATTAAATCATGCATTTTAATTGTTTATTAGTATTTTTATTAAATAGAAATAATGTGCTTATAACTTAATATAACGTTAATATATGCATGTGGATACTGCTGAATTTTATATTTGAAAGAATATAATTTATTTTACTGTAAGCTTTGATAGTTCAAAGATTAAGAAAAGTTGTTCTATCTCATTCTAGTCCTTACTTTATTGATTTTTTAATCGGCGCTTGGTTAATAATTTCGTATGGTTTCAAACATTTCGGTTCCATAAGAAAGAAAAGGAATCCTTAACACAAAAAACCCAAAAAAAAGTGATGTAGCGCTCCAACATCTTACATTGGGAGTATTACAGTAGTAGTCCAAACTTATTTAGTAATATTATAATTTTTAATAAAAAATCAAAATTGTACTTATGTTGTGATATATAAAAGGCAACATTCTAATTTGTAATTGAAAAAGAACTATGATTAATAGATTCAGGACGTATATTGGAAACGTACTATAATATAAAATGAAAAAGCATAATACTATGTTCACAATTGCGTTTTTAAACATGTTTAAGATGAGTTTTCTAAAAACTAAACACAACCGTTCATATTATGTCAATAAATTATAGTGTTTGTAAGAAATTTCGAACAATTGTTTTTTTAATTTGCTTTATTATTTTTAAACAACAAATGCTTTAATAAATAATTTAATATTTTTCAAGCAATTGTATATCAAATAATTTTTTTACTTGCCGCCATTTAATAACAACACAAAGTTACCAGAATTATAAAAAACATACTGAACATACTCCATTTACGTGTTTATCGAAGTGTTTAAATCTAAAACACTTAATATGTGATGTTTAACAAAACAAGCCAATATATGGAAAAACATCTAAAAATCGTCGTGTTTAAGCTTTTAAACACGAATGAGACGTTAAACACGTAAGTGTGAATTTAGTATAACTTTAACGTTCGACGTCGTGCTTACTGGGTATATTGTTTTGCTGTATTACCTTAATAAGTTGCCATGTTTATAAATTTTTTCCTTTGCAAAAAGTGTTGCCGGCACTAAAAAAATTAAATAATCAGCATTTTTTTTGGTTTGGAATTTTTACTTTTGTTTGCATTCGAACAGACGAATTTAATTACATAAGTGATTTTAAATGTGTTTTATAATGGAATGTTCTTACATTTTACACATACAATGTGCAAGCATTCCTGAAAATAATAGGCATTATAAGCAAAGTGTAAAAAACTGTGATGGTTAACATAGGTATTTTATTTAAATTTGATTGCGTTTTTACTAAAATCCATAACATTTTATAGTATGAATGAAAAAAACATTAGTTATTAACTGAAGTATTTGTTTTTGTACCCAGAACTGTCCCTTTTGTATCAATAATTTTCAGATGTTTTGTTTTAAAACAAATTTAATGTAAAAAGCAAAAACTTTTGGCGGAAAGAAGAAGTAGAGTTAAATTTTGGGTGTTTTTTATTGAGGTATAGAACTTTAAGTTGGCATCACTTTTTTAACTGGCGGCCATTTTGTCAGCTGTCAAGTGATTAATATTTAGTTTGGTTTGCCATTTCATCATGAACAGGTTGACAAAAGAACAACGCTTGCAAATCGTGCAAATTTATTTCGAAAATAATGGTTCAGTTCGCGAAGTTTACCGCAAGCTCCGTCCATTTTATGGTCGACATAATCGTCCATCAGAGCAATTAATTCGATTAACCGGTCAATTGGCCACCAAGATCGTGTGATTTGACACCATTGGATTATTTTCTTTGGGGATATGTGAAGTCGCTCGTCTACGCCAACAAACCAGAAACGTTAGGGGACTTGGAAGCCAACATTCGTGGCGTTATTGCCAACATACGGCCCCATATGCTCGAAAAAGTGGTTGAAAATTGGACCTGTAGAATTGGCTTTATTCGAGCCAGCCGCGGCGGCCACATGCCCGAAATCATATTTAAACCTTAATGGCATAAAATTATCCTTCCAATAAAGCCAAATTGATGGACATTAAAACGATTTTCTTGTGTTTTATTTCAATTTGAAGTTCTATATCTCTAAAAAAACACCCTATATATAGCCAAACTTTTAGACCATTATATGTGTATAAATCTTAAATCTAGCTTAGTGAAATAGCTCAAATTATAAAAAATATCATCTTAAATGATAAAAAACTAAATTCAAATGAAAATCTGTTAATACAGTTTTTTCTCAGAATTAAATTTTTTATCATCAAAGATGATTTTCATTTTATTAACTTCTGTTATCTATTTTCAAAAAAATTTCAAATCCCATATTTTCCATATTTTTGTGCAACTTTCTGAACATTTTCAATAGTCATTTTGATGTCAAGTTTGATTGGAAACTTGTACTCAACCCAGAATGCTATGATGCTGTCAAATATATTAATTTTGGGGCCCTTCCCTCTCCTCCTTATAGGAATATATAAGTTAATATGTATGTATACATACATATTTAAACATATTATTGTTTTATACTAGGTAATTATCATAACGTTATCACTTAACAGTTTTTTAATTTTGAGCTCTAAGAAACAAGTCAACTAATTTTTTCCTATATATTTGCTTATGGGACATTCACATAATATGAGAACATTAACTTATTGCTTAAGGAGGAAAATATGTACTTAATGTAGTGTTCTAACCGTACACTTATTCGTTTTTCTCTCAGCTTATCATATTATTGCTATTTCGCTCTACTATTCAAAAAGTGTCATGATTTTTAAGCAGAGCTTCTCACAACAAGAGAGTAAACATATTTCAAAGTATATCATACCTTTCTTGGCAAGTGAAATTAATATCAAAACTATTATTTTTTATCTATATATTGTTCTGTCATACACATTGACAATATTATTGTGCAATATAATAAGTTGCACAATTATATTGCGAGTGTATAGTCGTTTAATTTGGCACAAGTGAAAGTAATAAAAGCGCTAAAAAAAACAATAATGTATTTAAATTTTAAAAATACAAAATAAAGTTCAAAAAGCACTATATTAGCTTCACTGATTGGATAACTACCTATGTCGTTCTCTTTCTCACAACATAATAGGAATCGCTTCAATATTACTATTGCATATTTGTGCCAATTCAAAGGTAGACGCATTTTGACAATTAACAACTGTTTTCAAAATTTATTGCTATTGTAAAATTTTTGCAGAATTTGCGCTAAGGTCTTTTATTATGCAACTTTACAAAAACGCAGCAATACAAAAAACATCACTATTTTTTACTTGTCAGAAACAAACACAAACATGAACCAAAATGTATGATGCAAACAACTTTTGACAGTTTAAGCACAAAAACACGGAATATGATTAGGACGATTGCATTGACCTGATAAATTGACCTTGATTTGTGCCCATGTTTTTATATTTCTTAAGACAAAGAAGTAATAAAATGGCTAATGCGTAATATGATTGATTTTTTCAAAAACTATGCAATTGTTGTGTCTCTACTGTGCATGACACACTACATTGAAATGCCTTGGAGTGTAATTCATTTAAAAGCCAAATTAAACCGTTGCACTTATTGAAATAGTTATCAGATTAAAAAAAATCCTTTACACCACCTGTCAAACGTCGTAAATAATAGCTGGTTATATATGCCTTGTTTAAAGTTAATGTAGCGATGAGTTTACCTTGTAACAAAACCTTGCTTCTTTTTATTTGTTCAAATACGTTGCCAGACCGATACATCCCAGAAATAAAAAACAAGATTGCCACTCAGTTGTACAAAAAATTTCTTCTGAGCACTTTCCATATACAAATGTACTTTGCTTACTAGAGAGTTACACGATCAAGTTTTGCCTTTCATATTTCAATGCACTCACAATTTTTCACTAACACTGGGTCTTCACGTAGCAATATCGATTGCGGCAATTGTCAAATTTGATTGCGTCCATGAAATTTCCTACGCGTAGACTGCGATTGCCATAAGTGTGAATCCATTGCGCAATGATTGCTGTGCTGATTGCTCGAGCAATTATTGCCAAGCAATCTGCTGTCACTTTTGTTGAATTTTTCATTAATTTTTGCAAAACAGCGAATTCGAGTAAAACATAAAAAGACATCATCCGAAAACATAAGAAAAAATAAACAAAATTTTCCATATTTTTGCGTTGGAAATATATATTTTAGGCAATACCTGCCCTATGAATATGTAAGATTTGTGGAAAAAATTGCCGTACGTATTCTCCGCCTCAAGCAAGAAGCAAAAAAAAGTAAAATTATTCTGCCGACGTTATTGCTTCTTCTCAGCAATGAAATGTTTACGTGAAGACCCATTGTAATGCATTCATATTTTTAAAATTTGGTGCTAATTTGCCTTCAAATTGTCTTTCAACTCTGTGGTCAAATTTACAGACAAAGAAACAGCTGTCAGCAAATCTGATGAGACCATCTTTCGTTTTTGCTTTCAAATATTCTTGTGCAAATAAATATATTACGCCGAAAAATAGTAATTAATGATAATGGGCCTAATTACCAGTGTCATATTTCCACTACAACCATTGTTGCCATTTTAGCATTTTCACTAGTTAAAAAGCATTCAACTTTCAAAAAATTCTGCTAAATGCTTTCTGGTAGAATTTGTTGAAAATAAAAAAATTTAATTTGTTAAAATAAATTTTCACTATATAGGATTTTTCTCATAAATGTGCATGCACTGCAGGGTAAAGGTTCCCTGATGATCTGCACTAGCAACAGTGAAATGCGCATAGGATCCAGCTAATCAATTTCAATGTATTTTTAATAAAAAAAATATTTCAATGAATAAGTAAAATAATATTTTGGGAGTATTAGTTCGTTAAAAAAAATTTAAACTTAATTGTAACATAACCAAAAAACACCAATTACTAACTATTTTATATGTGCTATAAAAATACCTATAACTACTAATAAGTTTGAATAAATGTGAAATTCAAAGCAATTTCAATAATTTTTTCTACATTTAAATCTGGCATTATACTTTTATTCTGTAAAACATTTTAGCAGAATTTTTTGACTGGTTTAGCATTCTCCCATCATCATTTTCTGGCAACACTGACTACGACTACGACAATTTACTACTAGATTAAAGAAAAAATGTTGCAATGTTCTTTAGTCTAGTACAAAATCATGGTAGTCGAAGTCCTAATAAATACAATGAGGTGTGGCGAATGCATCTTAGATATATAAATGAATTCGAATTCCGAGGGCGTGAAGCCTACATCACAGCTTTCAATTTAAATGATTTTTGGCAACCAGTGTGTGTGAAAAATTTTAGAGAAAAAAAAAGTTTAAGGACCAAACTTTAGCGTTACAACACATATTATATGTCTAAGTCACACTAATAACACAACCAACACTTTCTTTACATTTTTTCACACATAATTATTGCCAAACATTACATTTACATTTTTTCACACATAGTTATTGCCAAAAGTGACTTAAGTTGAAACCTGTAACGTAGGCACCCAATTTCAAAGCAATTTTATTCACAATATATATTTATTTTACTTAATAATGTAATATTATTTGTAATAAATGAGCATAAAAAGCTATAGCGACAGAATATTTGAAAGCAAAAACGAAAAATGTGCTCATTAGTAATTTTGTCATCTGTTTCTTTGCCCGAAAATTTTAACACAAAATTGGAAAGCAATTTGTACTTGAAGGTTGCATGATCAAGATTTGTCTTTCAAATTTTAATACACTCATACTCTTTCACTAATACAAAAATTTGCTGCTAATTTGCTTTCAAGTATTTTTCCAATTCTGTGTTCAAATTTACAGGAAAAGAAACAACCGACAGCGATTCTAATGAGCACATGTTTCGTTTTTGGTTTAACTATAGGTTTCAAATATTCTTTCTAATTCTGTGTTTAAATTTACAGACAAAGAAACAGCTAACAGCAATTGTAGTGAGCATATTTTTCGTTTTTGTTCTCAAATATTCTACCACTGTGGGTTTCTGTGCTCTTTTACAAATAACATTATATTAAACCGAAAAATAGTAATTGGATTAAAATAAATATATGTGGATAAAATAATAAGTACAATGATGTCTGGCGACGGCATCTTGAAAATAAAATTGCTTTGAAATGGCGCGTAGCGGATGTTGCAGCTTTCAATTTAAGTAATTTTTGGCAATAACTATGTGTGAAAAACTATTAAAATATTAAAAGTACGAATACAAGTGAAAAAGTGTGAATTCATTGATATTTGAAAGGCTAAACTTGATCGTGTAACCATCAAGTAAAAAAAATATATACCTTTGAAATATGGTAGGATTGTCGATAGTTTTATCTGGCATCACTATTCTAGATATGTAGTGAAAGACAGAGATGGAGATAAGTCTGGGACAATATCTCTCTCTCATTTTTCTCATACAAAAAATTTCTGATTTTTATAACGGAACTTTACTTAACTTTAAGCAAAGAAATATCATCGTTTCATTTCAAGTATGTTTTTTGTGGTAGATAGATGAAATTTAAGTAAGTCTTATAATGTGTAAAATGTAAAATATGTGAAGCATAAAAAATGTAAAATATAAAAATCTTGTGGAGAAAAACAATGAAATAAAAGGGTAAGTAAAAAGGTAATCTGATACATAAATGTGTTTAAAGATCGTCTGGCCTGACGCACGATGTCGACAGATAACTTGCATTCAAACCCAGAAAACTTGATTTTGGTTTTAATATATATACATAAGTAATCGATTGAACGTTGTTTCGATATCGTGGGTCAGGCCAATAATTATCAAGTTAAAAATTAGGGCCTGTTCGGAAATGCATCACTAAAGTGTTTTGCGGAAGTAAATATCGCTAAATGCAAAAGAAATGTACAAACATATACAGTGAATCAATCGGAAAATCGGACATGGGATTTCTTGTGTTTGTTTTATTTAAAAAGTTAGTTAAATGTGTGTTTTTTTTTATTTCTAATCCCAAAATATTTTTTATTTGGCGTATTTGTAAATGCATATGGCAAGCATGCGCAAAAATTAATATCCCGTTACAAAAATATTCTTTCATAAACCAAAAGATCAACATTTGAAAGTCAAACGGTAAATCGGACAAGCAAAGCAGGCTTTGATTTTTCTACATTTTTGCAATCAAAAATAAAAAGAAATAATTTAGTTTCATTCTATTTGTGAACTAAGAGTAGTTTTGTCGACAAAAAATAAAAATGGCTCCAAGAGGTAAGCAAACAACAGTGGAAATGAGGCATCTTGTCATTCGACTGTATGGAGAAGGCAAAACTGTACGAAATATTGCTGAAATTGTGAGTAGAAGTCGGTCGACCGTTCATGATATTATTAAAAGATACAGAAATGAAAATAGAGTTGAAAACAAAAGCAAAGAAGGTCTTGGAAAGATTTTAAATGATCATGACGAAAGACTTATTTTACTTGAAGTGAAGAAAAATCCCTTAAAATCCGCCGTTGAGCTACAAAAATATGTAGAAACACATATAGGAAAGTCAGTTTGTTGCGAGACTATAAGAAATACCTTAAGAAAACATGATTTTCATGGTCGGGTTTTGAGAAAAAAGCCCTTTATAAGCCCTAAAAATAAAACATTACGCCTGAAGTTTGCAAAAGAATATATTTTAAAAAACCAAGATTTTTGGAATACGGTAAGTCCGTTTCAAGTCAGATTTTTTTAGGAAATACATTCCAGTTGTCTTTATATATAGGTTCTGTATACAGACGAAAGTAAGTTTAATCTGCATGGGTCAGATGAAAGGAGGTTTGTTTGGCGAAAACCAAACACTGAGTTTGAGTTAAAAAATACTAGAGCCACAGTTAAACATGGGGGAGGTTCTGTGATGGTTTGGGGCTGTATGTCTAGCGCTGGAGTAGGTAATTTCGTATTTATAGATGGAAAAATGGACAGACATGTTTACCTTAACATTTTAAAGAACAACGTCAAACAAAGCGCGGAAAAACTGGGCATACAAGACAGTTTTGCCTTTTATCAAGATAATGATCCACAGCATACCGCCGAAGTTTGCAAGTTATGGCTCATTCATCACTGCCCTAAACTGTTGAAACCTCCCCCACAATCGCCAGACCTGAATGTCATTGAACATTTGTGGGATGAATTAGCGCGTAGGGTCTACAAGAACAACATCAGTCAATTAAAAATATCTTTAAAAACAGAGTGGGACAAAAGACCTCCAGAAGTGTGTGCAAATTAATTTAACTCTATGCAAAAAAGACTACAAAAAGTTATTGACTCTAAAGGCAATGCTACAAAATACTATATTTAATTTTTTTTATTATTGTACGTTTTTATTTATGTTATTAAAAAATTACCACTTTGTCCGATTTTCCGTTTGAGTTAAAAAAAAACTAAGTTAAATTATTTATCACTAATATTTCTTAAAAAAATTTAAATGTTTTGCTTTTTTCTTATCAATAACTTCGAAATTATCTTTCTTAATAAAAATTTACGTTTTGTTCAAAAACAAAAATTGCATTTTGTTTGTAATGTTTCTTAACATAAATGTTTTAGGAATGTCAGATTTTGCGTTTGATTCACTGTAGCTCATTGAAACAAACAACGTCATAACTCAAAAAATATAATTTTTGATTTAATGACGCAGAATTAATCCTCAAAGTGTTCGTCACATTGTTTAAAAATGTTATACAAATATCTTGTTTACTCAACTATTGAAAGTTAATTTTATTTTCCCATTATGTTGCGTGTAAATTTAATTTTTAAACTCATTTTCTAACAAAAAATTTTTTTTGAGTTGTGACGTTTGAGTAAATGAGCGATATGTGTGTATGAAACGCGCGAAAAACATAACCCTACTTGGCAGTCGGCTAAATATATGTGGTACAAACATGCTTCTACGAAAACAGAAAAATTGAACTGCATTTTAAATGAAAGTTTGGTCGTTTGATGCAGAATATCGGCTTATTTCCGAGTACTCCCTTATCTTTGTAAACATTTGACATTTTTAACATTTTTGTACCCTGAGAACCGTAACAGGTATACGCTTGAGAATTTTATTGCTTATGTACATATCATTGCATTAATATAGAAAGGTCTCAACTCTTTATTTTTTTTAAATCGAGATTTTACATTTTTCCATACATTAGATGTTATTCTATCGAAATATACGAAAACTCGATTGCAATAAAATAATGGGTTAGGGTCTTTCTATATTGAGGTAGCTATATGTATGTTGCATACCGTTGCCTTAATATCGAAAGACCCCAACTCATTATTTTTTGAAAATGAGTTTTTTGTATATTTCGATAGAACATTTAATATATCGAAAAATGCCAAAATCTCGATTTAAAAATATGACTTGGGGCCTTTTTATATTGAGGTAACGATTTGCATGTATGTATACTGTAAAATTCTCGAACGAATGACTGTTACGATTCGCAAGGTACAGTTTCGTCTAAAGTGCGTTATTCTCCCTTATCGTAAAAAAATGGCGAAAAGTTTGTTTACTTGAAATTTAGGTTTTTTCCTACCAAATACCAAATTTTCACGTGAACAAACTGTTTGCCTTTTATTCCCAATTTCTTGGCTGTTAAAATACATGCCACACAAGCTTAAGTTGAAATTTAGAAAACAATTTTCGCCCAAGTGATAGTTTCTTTCATTCGTCTACCTATTACGGTTTACAAAGTACAGTCTTATTAAAATGCGTAACTTTAAAGGAGTATAAATAACTTATAAAATCCAAAATACAAATTAATAGCAGGTATTTGCTCCAGCACGCAAATTTAGAAGAAAATTTTTTGCAATTCACAAAACTATTTACAAGTGAAAGTACCAGTTTCTTTGTTCAAAAATGGAAACGCAAAAATAAAAATTGCAAAAATAAAAAGTTTTAATCGTTCATTTCCAAATTTTTTCTTTCTGAAGTTGGATGTTAGAACACATACCTAACTATTCACCCATGTGAAATATTTACTGTGAACAAAAAATTGTGAACGCAAGCATTGGCGATCACAACTTTAGGAAAAGGGAACACATTTCAAGTGAACTTTTATTCCCGATAAGGGTGATTAATTTGTATACTCCAAATTTCAATTTAAGCAATTGTATCACGTGTTTTATATACTTGTTCTGTGATTTTTTTATATGCTCCCATAAAATAACGCAATTTTATTAAAACTTTACCTTGTGAACCATAATAGGTAGACAATTGAGTGCAAATTACGGCATTCGATATCGTTCGAAATTAATTTTGTATGAAAATTCGTTCTATATCGTATGTCGTAATTTCCCACCACGTAGCAAAAACTTGTAACACAAAGTGTAGCAAACGATAATTGGGATGTGTTACAATTTTTTGGTAGCTATTACCGAGTATAACAACAATCTGACTTTGAAATTTTCCAAACACCCCCTGAATCTTGAGTTTGGCGTAAAAACCCGATTTTTCGTACTTATATGTGCATCAATATTTAGTTAAGTTGAATATCAACCGATTTTATTCTTGGTTTTCAAGATTTTTAAGCTTCCAATTTCCAAGGTCCTTAAGTACAATATAACAAACATAGATCAATCAACATAGCACAAAATTGGTACAAAAGTGGTCGCCAAACGTTTTTTCTTGAGAGCCACATTGTTTTCATACACCAACCTAAAACTTATTGCAAATTGTACTTTCGTCATCCTGAAAGCTTAAATACCATAACGCATAAGTAGATTAGAATAATAAAATCGGTTGATATTCAACTTAGTTAGAGGTTGATAAGTACATACGGGTAGGAAAAATCGGTGTCTTACGGTAAGTCAAAATTATGGGGGTGTTTGGAAAATTTCAAAAATAGATTGTTATACTTGGCAATATCTACCAAAAATAGTAAAACATCGCAGGTATTTTTTTCTCACACATTGTAATCGAGGCCTTATTGTATTACATATTATATAATGAATTTGTTTATAAATTAATAACAATTCAAAGAATATTTTCACATTTTTAAATAAAAAATCACGCCTTTTGACATATGACTATTTCATCAAAGGAACGATATATCCATACCTTAAATGCAAACGAGCTTAACCACACTAAAATTATTTTATAGAGGAAACAAAAAACGTATTAAAATTTATTATACAGTCATGTTCTAAAAATCACATTTTTCAAATCACATGTGACTTAAAAAGTAATAATGGCACATTCGTATTTTTCACTCTTTTTTGTTGTATTGAGCGCCAAATATCATTTCTGAAAAAAAATTGTCGTATATGATTTTAAAAAAAGTCTGCAGGACCATTATTGCCTTTAAAATAACATGTAATTTGAAAGATTTGATTTTCAGAACATGCCTTATAATAAAGTATGAATACTACATATAATAATATAACTATATATATATTATCACCTAAAATGCAAACTACATTGTAAATTTTTTTTGCAGCAAAAAAAAAAATAAGATACAAAATAAATAATAATATAATAATGGACCATTCCTTGCAATTTTTTAAAATTTTATTTTTATCGGCCATATTCTTGAAAATCACTTCATTTTAAATTCTACAAATTTCAGGAAAATTGTTGTAGCTTGTCATTTGGTTTTAATTCAAATGCATTAAATTATCTGATAAAAAGAAAACAGTTTTCCGTTTTTGAAATTTTGCGATTTCAAAACGAAATGGTTTTCAGAATATGGTCGGTAAAAATAAAATATTAAAATATTGCATGGAATAGTTATTATTCACCCTTATCGGGAATAAAAGTTCACGTGAAAAGTGTTCCATTCCTGTAAAATTGTGAGCGCCAATGTTTGCGTTGTTGTTGTATCAGTATACTATGTATGTATTTTCTAATTTTGTTCGCCATTTTTTGGTAACGGGAAATATTTCACGTGAACAATTATTTTTTTATTTGTTTTATATCTTATTTAGTTTCTGCTGTAAATTTTTTTTGTGCAGTTACGTCCGTTTGCATTTTATGTGACAATATATGTACATATATTACATGTAGTTAAATTTAAAAATTAAAGTTCGAAATCGTTTTTTTTATTGATTATGGTTAATTTTATCAAACTACTTGTTCACACAAATATTTAGACCCCTGCGATCAAAAATAACGAATTTATTAAATAAATTCGAACTGACGTAATTCTGAATGCATTTTTTTATTAACTAACACTAAATCCTAAATTTATATAAAAATGAAGTAAATAGTTAAAAACATATACTATGTAAGTATCCATGCAACAAGTAAATTTCGAATTAGCGACTTTGAAACGTTTTTTGTTTCTCCTGTAAAAAATATAAAAAGTGTAGTTACGTCCGTTTGCATTTATGGGGACGATATGTAGTCACATCTCCAATAACATGATTTTTGAGTAAAAAATTTAAAATTATTCATTATATTGTTTTTTAATTTGTAAAAAATCATTATAATTTGGGTATGTTGCAATATCTTGTTAAAAGTTTAACAGTTCAGCGCCAAAAAATATTTGTAATTTGTTACATTTTGTGTGATCTTTGTTTTTAGTATTTGTTACAGATAAAGAGGCCGCAACAACACAAACACAACAAAATCTTAGGAAGAACCATTTATATATAAGAGTAAGTATCTGCATACATATATCTATATAATTTTGTAAGTAACAATAATTAATAACGCTTTTCAGATGTTTTCCTTAATAAAATTTCATAACGAAAAGATGTGCATAGTGGAATCGAAGAAAGTGCAGATGTTGGAGAGAACCATCTGCACCGTAAAGTGCAAAGGAGGGAAATATTCAGCTTTTCTTATTTCTAAAAGTGGTGAGTAAAAAATATTTTTAAAAATATATCCTATATATATAGATCATTTGAATTAACACAATCCCACGATATAGAATTTTTTGTTTACCCTTCAAAAAACAAACTTAACCATTCGGCCCTGTTCTGTAGGCCGAATCTGAGTAAATTTGTCGTTTTCAAAACGATATAAAAGTTTTGGTGTTCTGTAAACCGAATTCACATTGTTTTACTCGTTTTTAAATCGGGTAAACATATTAAAATATTTTATTCAACTTAATTTCGAATGTCACAAAATCGAGTTTTTTTAAAAATTACGTTTTACATTACTTTTTTATATATTATGTATTTACTTATAAGCTCTTATAAATACGTGTGTACACACAAGTAGATATACATATGTATATACACATCAATCAAAATGAATTCCACGAATTTATATATTTTATATGAACTTTCACGTTTGATTTCAAATAACCCTCAATTTGATATCAAAAATTTGTGTTTGCTGGGCACAAAGCAATTAGCATGTATGTAAGTATGTATGTATGTGTGCACAAAGAAGTTTTTTGTTTATGTTGAAAACATATGACACGTTTTTAAGCATTCTATAAGCGCAGAAACGTTTACATTTACATTACATTCACATTTACATTATATCTACGATTTCTACAGTCGGCTAATGGAGCCTTTTGTTTTTCATCACGTCACAGTTTTTCTATGAATCCACCTAATACTATTACGAAGTATACCAGTATAATTCACCATAACCATTGGTTTAAAATGTTAAGACTTTATGACACTTAAGACCCGTTTGAATACACCAAATATTTCATTGATTCCTGTTAAAATCATTATTTAAAAATAGCTGATAATGCAGCTTTTTAGCTAGTAGATAAAATCTCTTTCACAAATTGTTGTAGTTGGTGAAATGATGAAAAAGAATTAAAAAGTAGGCATGTAATGAATGTTAATTAAGCAAATGCAAATGCGGAAACAAATAATAAATTTAATTTTTCCAAAAGCGAATGCGAATACTTACAATAGATTCAAAAATCAAAGGATAATAATAAGCATAAGAAAATAAACTTGTATTGTATACATGCATGTACTACAACGCAGTTTGTTTAAATTGGGTAGAATTGAGCAAATATTTAGCTTAGTGTGAAAGCTTATAGGGTCAATTATTTTAGAGATTTTTTTCAGATTTTCCAGAAGAGGTTAAGAGGCCGCGCAAGTCGAATTTTTGTCAAAAATCGAGTTGGCTGGCCGTTTTTGTGTTCTCTTCATAATTTTAAACCATTACCATTATTTTGTATGCAAAAACTGTTAGATCTTGCAAATAATTCGTTTTTCCAGGTAGCCTACATTACAATACCCTCTATAAGAATTAGTTGGCAAAACATTGTTATTTAAAAAAAAATTATCTTGTTGTGCATTGTTATTATAAATTTTGCATGAACGTTGCTTCAGAAGCACTGAACAAACTTATTTGAACAACAGAATATATATAATTTGCATTGTAAATTTATACGTTTTGGATGATAAATCTGAACTACATGGCAAAAAATTTAAGCTTGAAGAAAAGTTGACCAGGTTGTCAAAGTATAAAAATAAAAGTCGATCAAGCTTAAATGAGATTTCCAATGATAATTCTTCATCCACTTTAAATATCGATCCTAATCCAAAAACTGAATCTCTCAGTATAACACCTGTGGAAATAAAACCAAAGTCTAATGTAGTCGTGCTAGAAAGAGACAAACATAATAAAAATGAATCCAGTTTAATCAATCCAAATGGAGCCAATTCTACTGAAATTTCAACACATTTTGATAAAAATGGAAAATTGGAGAGTAAATTTCTAAAAAGTGACATCAAAGTTTCAGCTGACACTTCAAAAAAGGATACAGCATTTCATTCCAATACTTATGCTGTATCTGACACCAGTTCGTTCAAGTCTAAAAGCAAAAGCTTAAATACGATTTCTAATGATGATTCATCCATTTTAAATATCGATTCTTATCCAAAAACTGACACCAGTTCCCCAACGTCCGAAAGCAAAAGCTTAACTACGATTTCCAATGGTGAATCTTCATCCGCTATAAATATCGATCCTTATCCGAAAACTGATACCAGTTCGTCAATGTCCAAAAGCAAAAGCTTAAGAACGATTTCTAATGCTAATTCGTCATCCACTTTAAACATCGATCCTTATCCAAAAACTACATCTCAAAGTATAACATCTGTGGAAAATAAATTTAAATCTAATATAGTCGTATTTGAAAAAACCAAACGTAATAAAAATGAATCCAGATTAATTAATCCAAATGAAGCCAATTATTTCCCAACACATTTTGATAAAAATGAAAAATCTGAGAGTAAATTTCTAGAATGTAATACCGAACTTTCCGATGATATTTTTAATAAGGACACCGTATTTCATTCCGATACTTATGTTGTATATGATACCAGTTCGTCAAAGTCTGAAAGCAAAAGTTTAAATACGATTTCTAATTCTGATTTGTCATTCACTTTTTTAAATCTCGATCACACTTTAACATCTCAGGAAATGAAGCCAGACAACTTTAATCTAATCAAACCTGCAAACTTCGCCAACAACGTAACTAAGTACCTAAATAGCACATCACTATCAGATAATTTGGAATCCAAAAGCAGTATAGATTTATGCTCAGCTTACGAAGATAAAAGTTTTACTCTACAAAGCATTTCTGACCTTTTGTCAAGTACACCTGAAACAATCTTCAATAGGTCGAAGGGTGTCGTTTATCGAAATGAATTAGAAAATATGAAAGATATTCCACTTATTATGAACCAAAGAATCGTTCCCTACTCTGATTCTGATACTTCTATTTCTGATACTAGTTCACCAATTCAAACTTATTCAAATAGCACCAGTAAGGATTGCGGAAATCCTAAAACTTTGATATTCCACTCAAACTCAATTGATAAAAGTAATATAACATCAACATGTAGTACTTACAAAAATATATTTTTAAGTGATGCTACCGACGTTCAAACGGAAACATTTTCCAATGACAGTGTATATTTAAAAAATTTAACTGCGAGAAACTCGGCCAACGTAAAAACAACTAAATATCTCTAGTACAGCAATATTAGAAAATCATGTCAACTCAGGAAGTTTTAATGATGTAAGCTCGGCACGTGATAAAAGTTCTGCTTGGGAATACATTCCAGATCAGACTTCTAGTATGTGTAAGGAAATTTCTGTGAGCGCTGAAGATACTGTAAAGCAAAATAAATCTTTGAATGTTATAAATGATCCTCTGAATGTACATGATGTTATTGTTCCCCATTCCAAAACAAAATTAAAAAGACATTTTTGCATTTTTTGTAAGGAACTGAAGTGTGCAATAGGAAGACATTTGTTTTTAAAACATAAGGATGAAGCTGAAGTAAAAAAAGCTTTTGCTTTACCTAAAAGCAAAGAACGTTTGGAAATTATAGCCACATTGAGAAAACAAGGCGATTTTGAACACAACACATCTTCAAATCACAATACAGGAGTTCTTATTGTCAGTCGACGCCAACAGAGTAAATTTAATAATACTACTGATGATTATGTTTGTTGTAGAAATTGCAAAGGTTTTTTTTCCAAGAGAACGATTCGTATTCATGTTTCATCTTGTAGTAAGTCTGAGGGTAAAAGAAATAATTTGATCGAAAGCCGTAGATTGACACAGTACATTCATTCGGTAGCCAATACTGCGTTAAAAACTAAAATATTTCCCATTCTGAGAAACAATGCTACCGCTCGAGCAATAAGATATGATGAACTTGCAATAAAATTTGGAAATAAATTGGCGGAAAAATATTCTTCTGTGCACCAACATGACATGATAAGGGGAAACTTGAGGCTACTTGGTCGTTTCATGATTGAGATGAAAAAACTGGATCCCGATATAAATGAACTTAAAGATGTTTTTTACCCAAATCATTTCGACAAGTGCGTCACAGCACTTCGAAATGTTTCCGAGTGGAATGAAGAAAATATGGGATTTAATTCTCCATCTACGGCTCAAAGTTTGACTTCCTTAATAAAAAATGTGGTAAAAAACAAAGGACAGAACTGATAAAGCTCCGTAGACTTGATCTTAAATCGGAACTGGACGATTTCTTGTTGTTATGGGAAGAAGATATTCCATCAGTAATCAATAAAAAAGCAGCCGAAGATCAAACAAATAAAAAGAGAATCAAAAAGGTTGTTTTACCCTCAAAAGAAGATATTAAAAAGTTGTATACACATTTCAAAACAAAAATTCTTGATGCTATGAAAGTACTTTCCGAAAAATTTCGCCTCTCTAGTTGGACCAACTTAGTTCAAGCCACACTTGTGCTAATACAAATATTCAATCGGAGAAGGGCGGGCGAAATCGAGTGACTAACCACAGATAACTTCGACAATAAAGAAGTAATCACCGATAGTATGGACAAAGACATATTAAAAAACTTTTCGGAAAACTCAATAAAGCTTGCAAAACAATTCATTAGGATCTCATTGCGTGGCAAGCTTGGTAGAACAGTAAGCATCCTGTTGTGTCCCATGTCCGTAAAAGCAATTGAACTTATAATGAAATATAGAACAGATGCAGGTGTAACTACAAATAATAAATATATCTTTGGTAAACAAACTAATTCACAATTATCGAAACCTTACTACCGAGCATGTCCCTTGCTTAAAAAGTTTTCTGAACAGTGTGGAGGACGAATTCCGGAAAGTCTGAGAGGAACAATGTTACGAAAACATATTGCGACGTATACATCGATGCTTAATATTGAAGAGGCATCTATAGAGAGACTTGCTAACTTCATGGGTCACCACACGGAGATACACAAAACTATATATAGAATGCCTGCTCCTGTCGCGGAAATCACCTGCGTATCAAAACTTTTGATGGATGCGGTAGGAAATGAAGTGGATGACGACAATATCGAAGCAGAAGATGAGGACTATTTAGAAATCATAGAAGAGGGTTCAGCAGACTTTGGTGATAAAGAAACACATAATCCAGAAGATAGTATGTTAGAAGGATCAAAAAGTTCTTGTACAACGTCTAGTAAAAAACTTAAAAGCAGTAAGTAATGTGAACTGGAGGTTTACTAATAACACAGAAGAAAATTACATAACTATTATTTAAATATAATTTTTTGGTAATTGTAGAATACGAGTATACATGCACACTCGTATGTACGAGTATATATAGGGTGTTTTTTATTGAGGTATAGAACTTTAACTTGGCATCACTTTTTTAACTGGCGGCCATTTTGTCAGATGTCAAGTGATTAATATTTAGTTTGGTTTGCCATTTCATCATGAACAGGTTGACAAAAGAACAACGCTTGCAAATCGTGCAAATTTATTTCGAAAATAATGGTTCAGTTCGCGAAGTTTACCGCAAGCTCCGTCCATTTTATGGTCGACATAATCGTCCATCAGAGCAATTAATTCGGTTAACCATGGATCGTTTTCGCACTACGTTTACTCTATGTGATAATACGCATCCGCAGAGACGTCGAACAGTGCGCACCGAAGAAACAATTGCCGCTGTAGAGCAAGGTGTTGAAGAGGACCCGAATGAATCTATTCGCCACCTACCGACTATTTTGTTCCCGAATTGGATGGCATGAATGTGGATGAGTTGTGGTTCCAACAAGACGGCGCTACATGCCACACAGCGCACGTCACAATCGATTTATTGAAGGAAACATTCGATGAGCGCATAATTTCGCGGAATGGACCTGTCAATTGGCCACCAAGATCGTGTGATTTGACACCATTGGATTATTTTCTTTGGGGATATGTGAAGTCGCTCGTCTACGCCAACAAACCAGAAACGTTAGGGGACTTGGAAGCCAACATTCGTGGCGTTATTGCCAACATACGGCCCCATATGCTCGAAAAAGTGGTTGAAAATTGGACCTGTAGAATTGGCTTTATTCGAGCCAGCCGCGGCGGCCACATGCCCGAAATCATATTTAAACGTTAATGGCATAAAATTATCCTTCCAATAAAGCCAAATTGATGGACATTAAAACGATTTTCTTGTGTTTTATTTCAATTCGAAGTTCTATACCTCTAAAAAAACACCCTGTACAGTGCAAGCTCTTAAAGAAAGTAGTATTTAAAAGTACTTAAAACTAACCCCCATATTCATAAAATTTAAAATGAGTTTGAAAAGTATTTTATTTAAAATTTTTCATACAAAATATTCTTAATATGTTTTTCAAATACATATTATTTATTTATGAATTTGGGGGTAAGTGCTTAAGGTTAAAATTAGTAATAAAATAAAACGTAAAATAAACTAATGTCGAGTATACGCTATGACATTTTGTGACATCGCAATAGTATGTACTAGTATCAACGTTTGTCATTTCTGATAATTTTCGTTGTGTGGCATTGATTTCCATATAAAAAGCATAATGTAAACGGCGTTGCACACACTTAAAATGACACCACAAAATGGGAACATACGATATGCCAGATGTGTACTCTCAGCATTGCAATCTTTCATTTAGTCATAAAATAAATACTAATACACATTCAAATCATTACTAAATACTTGTGCTTAACTATATATTTTAGTGAAGTAGTAAATTTGTTTAGATGATTACACACAGCATTATCCACTCATTTACCGTATGTTCTGGGGTCTAATCGTCGCTTTCGATAACGAGCTGATTCGATCACGTTGTTTTTTTTCAGTTTGAAATTGTGGCATTCGATATCGATGAACGTAGTAAAATAGTTCGATATCAATTGGCGAAGTTTCAAACTAAAAAAAAACGTGATCGAATCAAATGGTTATGGAAAGCGACGATTATACCTCCGACCTATCTAATTGCACGACTTTCAATACTAGTATCCGTTACTACACCATTTTTCATTGAAATTGAAAATATTCTGAATGAAATTTAGAAATTTAAACTTGAAATTAGGAAAATTCCAATCGAAAACTCTCCAGCTACGACTGATTGCCTGTTCTTCTATTCAGGAAAACGCCTCCGAGTGAAAATTTTCATTACAAAAAACGAAAGTTTTAAAAATTGTTTTTGTTTGCCATACAATTCTAAAATGAAATAAAAGTGAGAATTTCAACGCCTTTCTCTCTTTTTTAAAAACGGTAAATATTGTATGATAGATAAAAACAAATTTTTTGCATTTACGCAGTTTTTTCCATGTAACTTTCACCATGTTCAACGCATATTCCGGAATACACAAAAAATGTGCTGAACGTTGGTCCCAAAAAGGTACGAGAATAAAAACTGGCCTTTTTATGTAGAACAGATAATTAATACTTCAAAGTCATTTAATTTGTTGGAGATTGAAGTACATAGAGCTATGCAGCATCCTACAAATTTTTACAAACCTGTTGGTCAATAATGCACTTATTTTTATGTATGACCATGTATTTATTAAATAAAAGATGGATGGATTCCATATTAAAAATTTTCATTTTCATTTAGAATTTTCTTAATTTCAAAATAAATTTTCTCAATTTCAAATTGAAATGCTTAATATTAATTTGCATTTTCTAAGGATTACCTTAAATTTTCTCTATTTAAATTAAAAATGGAGTACATTTTTATTTTTTTAACAACAAGATTTGCTTATATCTAGAATCGTTATTTGGAAAAACAAAACGCTCCAGATGGAACAATGCAGAAAGAAAAGCTATTTACGCAATATTTGGAGACTTACAAAAGTTAGATGCAATAAAGAAATCAACCATTCTTAAGACGAGAACACCCCAGCAGTTAAAGAGCTGGATTGATAATCAAAGGAGATACAAAAATGACAAAAGTAAGTTAATAAGAATTCTTTTTAAACTCATACACTAAAATATATGTATATATATAATTGTTTTAAAATTTTTATTTTAGATGACTCGGTAGATGACGAAATTAAATAGGTGTTCATTCTTTGCAAATCGTCGCACAATGTAATTTTAATCCACTATGTTATCTAAGTATGAAGTGTTTTATCCTTAACTTTATGTATGTATGTATGTATATATGAATGTATTGATAAGATATACAAAATCTGTCTTATGTCATGTATGTATGTATGTAATAACCAAATTTTAATATTTCCCCTTTTAGGCACGCAAAGTTTACTTTGGAAAGTCTTAATTAAGTTGGGCGACAGACAGAAAGAGAAAGTATTTCTCCCTTTGTCTTTTACATAGCTGAATTAACCATTTGCAAAGTAAACTTTGCGTGTCTAAAAGGGGTGTATTTAAAACAAGAAAATAGTTCTTCCAAAAGAAAAATAATGCCATTGCCTTGTAAGAGATGATATCTCATTTATCTCAAATGGTATATACAAATGTGCATGTTTATTAAACTAAAATCACGAAAATTCGTCGTTCGCCTAAGTTGAATTCATAGCATAAGTCGGACCAGAAAATTCAAAATGCGATTTTCATCGAAAGCTTAAAAATAATATTGTTTTCTGATCTCTGTAAATCTACAGATTTTCAATGACTTTTTTAATATTAATTGAAAATAAAAATTTAGTTCCTAGTATATGGAAAGAATATATTATAAATATAATATACATATCGCACTTAATCAACAAGAGGGTATTAACTCAGTTTTTAATATTTCACATTTTGCAAGAAATCAACTAACAACATTGACATCTTCTACTTTGAAAATTTCAACGCATTCCGATTACTCTTTGGCTAATGAAATTGATTTGAATTCATGCTTTTAATTCGAAATGCAACTGTTTTTATGATAAAATTGCTTAATTTTTTTTTGAGTTGTGACTCTTTTCAAAACCTATATTCTTCCCCAATAATTCAAAATTTTAAAATAAAAGCAATGTAAATATATTTTCAAATTCCTTCAAAATGTAACTACAAATAGATTCTCGTCTCTACTGAAAATTTTAAAATTTTGAGTTAATACCCTCTTGTTGATTAAGTGGAATACGTATGTACATATGTATGTGTACATATTTTTCCAATTGTATCCATTAAAGTAATTTCTGAAAATGCAACTTAAAAAAAATTTCTCAAACCAATATCTTTTAAGAAATTACTTGTTTTTTGTTATGGATATTTTCGTTGAAATTGTCTCTTTTACATATTATCTTATTAAAGAAATGCCTTGTTGTATTATTTAAAAAAATACAAAAATATATGTATGTTATGCTTTAATAACATTAAGAATATGTTATGATGAGTTTCAATTATGTTGAATTTTTTCGCGTTTATTTATGAAAATCTAGTCCATGGTTTTTATTTTTAATTTGGTTGAATCTGACCATATTAATATATAATAACAAATAAAATACAACGTCACTCTGCAATTAAAAAAATAGATTTTGAAACAAATTTTTTTAGTTATTTGCCAAACCAAAAGTAAGAATTAAATTCGCCATAATTAAAAGGCGACAATTATTGATACACTTATTACACATTTATATGATATCGGGCCTGTTCTGAAAATCACGGTGATTTCAAATCATGTGATTTCAAAAGTAAACTACTAATAGCTAACTTGATAGTGGGTTTTTATTGTACTTTAAGTTTTTGTCATTTATAATAAAATGTTTTCTTCCAACGCTATAAATCGTGCAATTTTCAAAAGCAATGATTTAGCTTTCATTAATTTTTCGAAATCACCATGATTTGACAAGTCGTGATTTGCAGAACAGGCCCGAATATTTAGGCAAAAATATAAATATAATGATTAAAAGTTAATTGATCTTATCTGACTCATATTCGTGTTTTTTTCTGTTTTACAATTTTAAACATGAAACGTATACATATATAACATATAACATATATAACAGGGACCGAAACGGCTATTTTATTTTAAAAATTACTTTATAATAATTTAGGGTATTCAACCCAGTTAATGTCTTAATATTTTAATATTGTAGCTTAAATTTTAATATTGTAGCTTTTAATATTGTAGCTTATTGTGGCTCAAACAAAAAAGTAATAAAATAATAACTTACCCCCTTATTCTGAACTTTGTGACAAATAACAAAATTATAACAAATGACAATTTTAATATTTTAAGCAATGAAAAAATTTTCTTTTCTTATAATATTTATTTTGTCACAGAGCTAAGAATACGGGTTTTAATAGAGACTTCTGAGCTTTATTATTTTGTCATAACTACACATAAAAATGTGAGAGATAGTAAGCAATATACAAAGGTGCTAAAGCGAAAATACAAAGAAGTACAATATTTATACATAATTATAAATTATGAGGGGTTGCTCACAGCAGTCATATTTTTTCGTGTTATTATTTTAAAACAGGTTAATTAATGACTACCATTTTATTTTCTGAGGAATTAATAATAATCAAGAGGTAACTGTTACTTGCTGAGGAATAAATAAAAAAATTAAAAAATAATCGGTAAAGTTCAGTTTTTTAATAAAAATTAAACAAATGTAAACAAATACATCTGAAAGTAGTCCATGTAACAGGGAGTATATTGGTATATTCTCTTAGTTTGAATTTTTTTAGTTCAAATTTGGAAAAAAATCGTTTTTGGAAATTAAGAAAATCCTTAATGAAAAGGGGAATGTGAATTTGAATGAGAATGTGAATTTGAATGAGAATGTGAATTTCAATTTAAAATTGAGAAAATTCTGAATGAGATTGAAATTTAAAATTGTAATTGAAAAAATTCCAAATGATGTTAAGAAATTTTAATTTGAAATTAAGAAAATTTAAAATAAAATTGGGAAGTTGCACTTTGCAATTGAGAGAATCAAAAATATATTTTAGTAATTTTAAATTGAAATTCATTTTTCATTTTGAAATTGAAATTCTCAATTACATTTGAAATTTTCAATAACATTTGAAATTTTCTCAATTTCAAATTGAAATACTTAATTTCTTTTAAAACTTTTTCAGTTTCAAATTATGTATCTCATTTTCATTTGCAAATTGTTCAATTTCATTTGGAATGTTCGCAATATTCATTCTCAATAGCAAACACTTTTAACTATTGTTTTATAAAAATATCACTGTAAGTACTTCAAAATGACACAGAAAACCCTCCGAGCCACCCGTCTTAATTTTGATCTCTAAAACACAGTGGCAAACTCCGTTTTGAAAGATTAGGTCAAAATCAAGAGATATTTAATTTTTAAGATTTCTCCCTTTTCTAACTATTATTTTTTTTTTTCACTATTACTTGCTATTAGTTCGAATTGTTCTCAGGAAAAATTTCACGCAGAATTTTATTCGTGATTGTCCTGTATATGTATATGGAAAAAAGCTTCGAAAAGTCTTGAAATAACGTTATTTATTCTTTTTTTTTTTTGCCGAAACTTAACTCTGACAATGATAACCGTCTATTTTCAGGTGGATACAATTCCATTATTTTTAGTTTGTGACAATAGTCTAATTTATCAATTATATTTGAAAAAACAATATCATAAAAAATTCATAAAATTGGTCACGTACATACATATGTATGTATAAAATAGTAAAACGAAAAATTAAAATAAATGAATTTTGCTGGCCTGAATTTTTTTTTCTGATTTTTTCTGATTTTTCTATTATAAAGAAAGAGCCTTAATATAATAAAGAGCCTTATAACATAAAGATTTTGAATCGATTCGATTTACGGAACAGTGCCAAATATCTTTTTGAAAATACATTTATGAAAGTTTCCATTAATATATCTAATATATCAAAACTTGTAGCCTCAAATAGGCCAACAAAAATCTTACAAATTAATAATTTGATATAGTCATATAAATATCGCTCATTTACTCAAACAACGTCATAACTCAAAAAAAAAACAGCTTGCCACAAAACGAGTGTGAAGTTTTCAATTTACATACAACTTAATGGAAAAAGAAATTTTAATTTTCTCTGAAGAGTTGAGAACGCAAGATATTTGTCATTTTTTGAGTTATGACATTGTTTGAGTTAGTGAGCGATATATATGTATGTATGTACAGGGAAGAATATATTTCTTGAAAGGAAATTTTTTGTCCATGAAAATCCGAAGAATCTTATACGTACATACATATATAAATACTGCATATATTTTTTATCGTACCCTTTTAAGTATCTCAACGTCCACTAATATTGGTGAAACATGTATGGTTTAAATTATATTTTTGTGGAGTTATGCACAATTTAAATGTTTCTTAAAAATTCTACGCATGAAAGTGGTAAAAACGATTTAAATTCGCTTAAAAAACAAAATTTTGTAAAATGTAAAATATAAAAATATTTTTTCATTTGCTCAAATGTAATCTACAAAAAAGTTGCCAAAAAAGTATCACTCTACGTCCTTTTTCTCATAACATTATGTTTTATAGCGCTGCAATTAGCAAATAGAAAAAGTTTCGTGCAACAAAATTCATGAAATTTCATGAAAAAAATGCTTCTTGTAAATCAGGTATTGGTGCTCTTTTGTTGAAAACATTTTTGAAAATTTTATTAACATTTAAACAAAAGTATCAGCTCAAAATAATACAAAAATATAAGTCACAAAATCCACAAAAAGTGGTAACAAAAATTTTACCAATTTAACATGAGAAAAAAATATACGGACCTGTTCTGCATATTATGACATGCCAAATATATATCAAAAAATTAAAGTCTAAACCATTGCTTTTGTCAATTGTACAGTTTATAGCGTTGGAAGTCGAAACAAAATATTCTGTTACATGCTTATTACAAAAACTAAAACCCAACAAGGTGGGTAGTAAAAGCTTCTTTAAATCACGCTATTTAAAATTACCATGATTTCAGAATAGGTCCGATAGATTTATCAATTTGTACTTTGCATTTTTCTTAATTCTCTAAATTAATTATATGCTGTAAAAATCGAAAGCAAATGTTTTTAGTATCTAAAACATAAAAAACTATTCCAAAATTTTAATATACAGTAGACCTATAAAGTTTTAGTACACCTTCCAGTTTTTTAATAATGGTAATAACTAATATAATAAACCTAATCGAATCAGATATTTTTGAGCCAGTAGATTTTAAACAGAAAAATGAGATATTCAAGAGATATTCCAGCCATACCCATAAATAACGCCAAAAATTTTTACGTTTAACAAAAGTGTGTAATAAATTTTTAAATATAATGTAAATGCAAAAGACTCAAAGCTACTGACTGAAAAATATCTAATCCAATTAGAATAACTGCATACTTATGTAAGTTGCTATAATTATTAGAAAATGGGAAGGTGCACTTTTACTTTATAGTTTCACTGTATAAAGATTTTGTTTGATTTCTGTTTAAAGATTTTGTTACTACAAATCTGCAAGAGCATAGCTGATAAAAAATAAACTGATCAAGTCCACGTTTTTGATGTGCATATGTACATATCTTTCTTAACTGATGTTGCATCTGTAAGGAAAAAAGTTTATTACTAAATGTGCATTTATACAACATATATCGCTCATTTACTTAAAGAACATCATAACTCAAAAAATAGAATTTTTCAGTTAATAATGCAGAATTAATCCACATATAGTTCTTCATATAGTGTAAAAATTTCATACAAATATCTTGTTACACAACTCTTGAAAGCAATTTTCTTTTTCATAACGTTGTGTGTAAATTGAACACTTCAAACTCGTTTTCTCGCAAACTAGTTTTTTTTAGTTATGACGTTCTTTAAGTGAATAAGCGACATAAAAAATACCTTGACTTTAATTTTTTTGATTCCTTTATTCTTGTCCTTTGTTAAGTTGGTAGACACATTTTCACAAACGTTTTGAACCTTTAAGATAGGACAATCCTTCTCATCTTTAAATTTAGATCCTCAATATTTCATTGGGTATTGTGGTATTGCATTTACCAACAAAGAGGCCAAAAGTTTTTTAGGTCCTTAAAATTAATAAACCGTGAAAAAAATTAAAATTTCTAATATTGAAATATTGTTCCAAAAATACTTACCCTTTTGATGCATTTGCGTAACACGGTGAGCTGCTGATACCTCTTGAACTGTTGAATTGTAAGCCTGTAGATCAGCATCAGCTATTCAAGGTGGCCCAGCCGAAACTATATTAAGTGCTGGAATAGTTTGTTGTTGTTAGTACAGCTCAGCGTGGAGTATTACGCATTTCTGTAGGCACTCTAGCACCCAACAAATGTTGGCAGGGTCAATGCTAGTGGAATTAAGTGGGTGTATTTGGTCAAGTTGTTGTAATGACGAGTTTCATGTGGCGTTATTTGGGTGGAATGAATTTGATATATTGTATTTTCTTCACATTCAATAACTTGCCACTTACTTACTTATTTTATTTGCTGCCTTTCCGAAATGTACAAAACCTTTAGATTAGTCATCATCAGGAGCAACTTTGCAGATAAATAAACATACGAGTATTTCCAAGTGAGGGGAAGTATTCAATGCCTGGATCAAATTTCTTTATAAAATCTTTGAAGTATTTAAATATTGCACAAATTGTGGCCTAAAAATTTACAGTCAGCATTTGAGGAAGACCACTGGAACTACACGATTCACAATATAGAAATCACAGCTATGTTACACAAATACAAATTAAATACACAAATGCTTAAATAATCCACTTTTAAAAAATTTTGTTTTATAGCCATTGCTTTTTAGGCACGTAGAAAAGAATGTTTTCACTCACAAGTTAACCTGCATTGGGCGAAAACTGAAAACATTGCACAGCTGACATTTTAAATGGCGCAATAAATTCCAAAGTCGCAATTTTGCTTTATTTGAACGCAGGTATTGATTACGATAAAAACCGCTAAATCGCTCAAACCAAAAGTAAAATATGGCAGTGCGGTAAGGCAAAACATTTTAAAAAGTTTAAAAATTTTTACACTTCTCAACAGTTCAAAGCTAAATAACATAGTGAAGTAGTAATAATACACACAATAAGGTTGTTTAAAATCAAAATCTAAAAATGTATAAAATGGTTTTCAAATTAATAAGTTTTTAAAGTATGCGTGCAATAGGTGATTATAGTGAAAACGGTTCTTAAAATATGCAAATGTTTCCTAATTATGCTTCGCATCAAAAATAAGTTTTCTTATTATGCTCAAGACACACATATATTTATGTATGTATCAAACGGTTTCTATAAAAAATTTTCTTTCGTTTAGGCACTAACAATTACAACACTTTTACATAAAAACTGTTTCTTTCTTATTTACCTATATATATAACACTTAAACAAACACTTAACAAAAAAATAACTTAGCGGTGCTCTATTTACTTAACTTTTTTTTTTATAGATATACACGTATCGGGACACGGATCTTTGGCGGGAAAAATAGAGCGTATGCAAATAATTTATATGGTAATTTCGCGTCACTGCATTAGGGCGTAAAATTCACCAGGGGTTTTTTAAGATATGCAATATGGATGACTTACTTTGATCCGGCTTTACTTTTTTTATGGTCTTTGTACTCCGCCTGTTTCACCAGTTGCCCACATTTGATCCTTTTCTTTCTTTATATGTTGACACCCGTCTCCTCCAATAATATTTGTCGACTTCACTTGTACACCTTTATCAATATATTATTATATTTTTGCACAATTTTAATCTCATATTAATTACCTTTACCTTTTTGACTCAAGCAGTTTTATTTTATTTATATTTCCTTGTCTTCTTTTTCCTTGCAAATAATTCCACCATTTATGACCGAAAAATTCATCCCTGACCTTTCATTCACAATAGCCTGAATTTTTGGCCGATCTTACACCAGCATTCAGCACTATGTCTGCCATTATTGTTTTTTTTTTTTGCTTTTCTATTACATATTATATTATTATTACAGGAGAAAAAAAAATTATAAATAAAAATTTCATTCGTAAAACAGCTCTGGGCGAGTTAACATCACGCGTCGTTGGCAATTACTTCGTAAATGCAACCAGGCCACTGTTCGTTTACTGGTCTTCGAGGGTTTTGCGTCTCACCCCCCGCATGTGATTAGTAGTTGGCGTCAGTTAACGGTACCGAGCATGCAAAAAACTTATTAATAACCTAGCTTTCTAAGAAAGCATACTTTGAAATCGTGGTGGAGTACAAAATAAAACTCATTGAAACAGGAGAGGATTTTGCGGATTCCGGCTTTCTACACGACGCACAATGTTGCGAAACCGGATTTTTTTGGAAATCATATTGCCTAAACTGTAATTTTAATTGTATCGCTGAGAAACTTCTACAGATTGGTCAGAATGACATCCCAAACAGAATGAGTGAAAAAAAATTTACACCGAAAAAAATTGTTGGGTCAAATTTTCAACAGAAGTCAAAAATAAAAAAAAAAATTGTTCGAAAAATTAAAAAAAAAATTATTTTAATTCTTCTTTTATTTCTGATAAATACCCTATGATTAGTTTTTAAAATAAATTATAGGGTGGTCCGAACAAGAATTATAAACGTAAAATTTTCATGATTTTTCGATATTTGTTGAAATTTTATATATTTTATATATATTCTTATTTGAAAGGTGGCAATAAAAGGTTTAATTTGATACCGGTTTGAAGTCAATAGCTTCAGTTTTAAGAGAGTTATGCTCATTTTTGTGGAGTGCTAGAATAGATGTAGAATAAAAAAAAAACTTTGAATATACTATTTTATAACACAGGCCTATTTTATTGCATTCTACAGAAAAATTACAAATTATCAGTCATCTACCAATAAGTTCATTGCTTCCTCTGATAATTCCAGGTGTTTCTTCTCCTTCAGTATTCTCCTACTTGTGATTGCGGGATCAGAATTGGCGAGCAGATAATGTAATATGTCTTCACAATTGTCTTTTCTTGATGTTTTCCTCGCATGGTAAAGCCTTGTGTTTCTGAAGTCCTTGTTTCCTGCTTCCAATGCTTCTTCTGATAGTTGGCCAATGGGGACCAAAAATGAACGAATTATTTCAGCTCCATGAATAAGAACCTTGTGGACAGTTGGTGGCACGAATATTTCTTTACATAGAGACCAGCAGTTTCTTTTCCGTACTTCGAGAACTTATCGCAGTCTATCTTATATCCAGAAGTTATAGCTTGAAGAATACTAGAAAACCTTCTTATAAGTTCGGTATCTACTCCTGTGGCCAGAGCGGTTTTCTCAGGATCACTGTAATGTAAATTCCTTAGGTTCGGGTTTTCGTTTTGAAGTAGTTGGATGATTTCCAACTTCAATATAGCCCTCTTGAATCCAGTCCGTAGCTCCAAGCCGTTCATACATCCTGTTAAACTCTTGAATACGTGCATTGTACTTATTGACGAACTTTTTCAATTTATCTTTTATGTTTGGAAATATTAAACTACTTTTCACTCCATGCTCATGATCAAGCAATTCCAAAACATCCTCCACGTTTCTAGTTTTACTCTGTTGCATCAACTCATGCAGTTCCTGATAGGAAATTTTAATGTATTCCATAATTCTTGACTGTCAAAATTATAATGGAAACCACAGTGAACTTCATTGCACTTTTATATGCATAGTGGAGAAAGATAACGACGTAAAGGCCGCATTCCACCATAAAAACAAAGGGGGAGAGAGAGAGCGAAAGAGACAGAATAAAATAGTAAAACAACAGAGAGAGAGAAAGGTACCACCACAAGCTAAAAGAAAACACTATATAAAGACGGACACACACGCGGACTAATTAGTGACAAAAAAGAAAACACTGAAGATGGCGATTAGCCGAAACCGGTCTGAAAATAATAAAAATTTGACGTGGGATGACGGAAAGTCACCCGAAAACCAATATGATTAAATTATTCAATAAGTGATTCCGAGAATTTCCGTTTTATTTCTATGGAATAAATACTGAGAGTGATATACTAAAATCGCTATAACTCCCAGGAGGGCAGGTATGGGCAGCTGATCTTTTCACAGTTCGTTGAAAACAAATTATGTAACATTTCTGTAGCGGTTTGGAACTGGGACTCTCTGGGACTTTTTAGATATTGCTTACCTAACCCAAATTTTAAGGAAAAATGGACCTTTAGTCGGGTTTTCGCTCTAAAAAAGGTGCATATGAAAATGTCTCAAACAACATTCCTTTTTTTTACAGAAGATACTTGTCCGAAGGCAGATTTTTTTTCCGAATCAAAATATCTGTCACCAAAATCAAATGAGATCATTTTTAATACAGCCCTGAAATCCCCTCTTTTCGTGAAAATTTTGTATATTTGACTTCTAAAATCAATTAGAAATCAACGGGCCAACATAAAAATAAGCTTTATGTGTTTTTTGTTTACTTGGAATGTCTGTGACAAAATTGCATTATTAAAAACACTGAAAAAAATAATCGGAAAAAAGTTACTTTTCCACTAGCCGCAACACAGTGCGACGGTGCAGATCGGCGCGTGATTCTTGGGAGAGTCTTCTAAATTGTAGCACGACAACTCGTGTGAATTGGTGATGGCGCAATAGTTCTACGAACTGGCCAAATAATTCTCCTGGCTTTAGCGGGAGTGACAGAATAGAAGGAAAAAAAATAAATAAAAATTATATTTGGTTAAAATATGTAGTACATATAGGAAGAAAAACCTGTGCTAATGCTGATTCCTTTAACTCTAAAGAAAAAATAAATAAAACGAACAACCAACAAGTTGGAAACCTTGAGCAACTATCAGCAAAACAATATGGGCAACATCTTGGACATGGCAGCCGATTTTGAAAACGTGAAACTTGAAGAGGAAAAATCTCATAGTAATTTGCAAGAAATTAGTTTGGTTTGCAAAAGCTGCCATCATATGATAACTGCCCTTTCGTAAGCCGTCACGCAACAACACACCCGGGTTACTGAATTTTTCATGGGAAGACGGGTGTGCGGTGGCGAAATCTTACTGCTTCCCTTGTGCAGTTCCCAACGTGGGGAATTCCCACACCCTGACACTTCTCAAGCCGGGCTACTCAGGAAGGTACCCCTCCGTATTTAATTACTTAGGATATCACCTGGTGGTGTACATCATGTCACCTAGCCCGTATGTATGTTTTCTTTTATTTAGTACTAATTCGTGTATTGCCATTAATCTAACACAATTAAAAAAAAACAAGATTTTTAAAGTAATTTTAAATCGTTTCTCTTTTTTCGAATTTATGGTAAGGGTTTTGACAAGCAATTTATTTGCGCTTAACAAAAAAAAAACTTTTCAGAACGTATACGTTTGTCTTAATAATTCTTTTTGGACGATGAGATATTTAACAGTGTATGACAATAGCGGTCAAATTATTGTAGACAGGTAGTATAAAAATTTTGTAAACTTGACAGACACGAACATACACGCTATTATATATTGCACCTTAACCCTTACTGTAAACTAAACCTATATTGCACTGATTTTTTATTACATCGGGGGAAAAATATAGCACTTTTCTAGACTTTGATGTATTTAGCGTGGTAAATTCCAATTGGTTTTCCTTGGAGCGATTCCAGTTCATACATATTATTACCGATTGGTCTTATTACGCGACATCTCATGTATTTGCGGCAAAACTTTGCATTTACATTGTTTTTAAAATCAGAGAGTGCAAAATTTTTCCTATACACTTCTTGTCCGAAACTTAGCTTTAGTGTTCGTGGTCGCCTATTGTATCTCTGTGAGCTGTCGTGATATGCGTTCGTTAAATTATTTCTAATTTTTTCGCGAATCATTTTCAACTTGTCGTTTCTTGCTATATCGGTGATTTCGTGGTCGGACATTGACTGTAGCTTTCTGGCCAAACGATAATCTGCTCCATGGGAGTAAATATTATGTCCGAATAAGGTAAAAAACGGGGTCACGCCTGTTGCGGCATGGACTAACGTGCGTAACGCGCGTTCTATTTCTGGGAGATACAGGTCCCAGTCACTCTGATCATTTCTCAGGTAGGCTCTGATGGCTGCAAGTACGGGTTGGTTTGACTGCGGCGAATCATAGGCAGTTTTGTTATGGCTTATCCCATACGTGCTTATCATGTCTTTAAAGCTTGTTGACACAAACTGCTGCCCATTATCGCTAAGCAACACCTCTGGCACACCAAATTTTTGAAATACCTCTTGTACCAAAAATTGCACCACATTTTTCGTAGTCGCTTCTTTCATGGCCTTCAAAAACACGAATTTGGAAATGAAAATATACGCGTGTCCCAACTTTGACCTCGGGTATTTTCCTTAAAAATCTATATATATTTTCTGGAAAGGGATATCGGTTTGCACCTCTTCTCCTATCGTTGGCATTGTACCATGATTGACAGATTTTGTTTCTTTACATGTTACACAATCATTAATATATTGTCGTACCTGTGTTGCCATTTTCGGCCAATAATAAATTTGCGATTTCAAACTCCCGCCAAAAATCAACTCCGAGGTATATGGGTTGGTCCAACTCTGGACAAAGTTAAAAAATTGTGTTACGTTTCATTCCATTATACTCGACCTCTGTTTGAATTTTGCCTAATACCCTATGTTTTTGTCCGGCAGCGGTACACACGTTGCTGCATATGTCTGTTATTTTTGCTCCCATCTCAAATACGCGGCAGTTCTGGCATAATAAGCTTACCGACGCCCCTGAGTCAAGTAGGCCTTTAACAACTTTTCCTTTTATAATTATTTCTGCGTACGGTATCGAGTCTGATTTTTCACTCATACGATTAATGGACTCTGCCACTAACCTGCGTTGCCGTTTTCGTCTACAAAGATCATCCCTTAAATTACGAATATATTGGATTTTTGTGGCCTTTTGTGACTTCTCCTGAGTTTCTATGTTTCGGCTAACCGCTACCTTATTTCCTTGCTTGTTGTTAAAATCTGGAGTTTCTGACTCATCATGAAGCGCGCTTTGTGACATTGTGGCCGGAGATAGAGTTCTTAATCTGTTCGTGTTACTATGTTCGTCGAAAATGCGTTCTCTAACCTTTTCATAATTCTGAGCCCTTGCACTAAATGATAATAAGTGACGTATATTTGAAATTTTTGATGGGTTAATTTTTTCATTTACTGCTGCCTCGGGGCTGTTTCGCTAGACCACGACTCCCCGATTGTCGTCGTGCCCCTTTGCGAGTTTACCGTATCCTGTAAACATTGCGGATAATTTGGGGGGGATTGTAATTTGCTTACCGCATTTGTAACAAAATGAAGTCCTCTGACTTGATGGACATTCTTTAAAACCGTGCCCCTTGTTCTGGCAATTCCAACAAACCATTTGGCTACTAATAGCAGCGATTTCATTTACCGATTCACTTTAATTTTCTTCTAAATTTATGTCGGCTTCACTCACGTACCTTGGGCCTCTATTTTATTGCGCTGTAACTCCTCGCATTCCACCTCGCGAAAAAGTACTTTCATCTTCTACGCACTAAATCCGGAGATCTTTCACCGAAGTGACTGCTATTGAGTACACGATTCGAGCTATGCTTTCCCTTAAGTTACGTTTCGCTATCTTGATCATATCCCCCTCTGCCACGGGTATTTCTAATTTAGCTCGCAATAAATTCAGACTATGAAAATACTCGTCTATGGATTCACCGGGCATTTGTTTTCGCTCCACAACTTCCCAATTTGACCTGACTGTTTTATATCGGTTCACCAAAGCCATGCGCAACGTTGCCCAGTCATTAATAACTGTTGTCTGCAAAAGAGCCCAGTACCACTGCTTTACCGAACCCGATACTATATTTTGGTATTTGGTACTGCCTCTGCATATGCTCTAAACGAAAAATAAAATTTTCAACCGATAATTGGTCACGCCCTCCTTGGTTACCTCTAAAATCCAGGCCAAATTTGTCTACTCTTATTTTCCACCCGTCCTGACTTGTCGAAGTTCTCGGCTGATCTAAATTCACACGCATATCATTAACACTTTCTTGGACCATTGATTTTACCGATTGAGGCATTTCTTCTTGCGCCAAATACCTACTGGTAATCGTGTTTCTATTCCCCCTATTTTTCGGTATCGCCCCTTGATTTGCCGTTGGTACATATATTGTCCCTGACAAATCTTCGATTCGCGGAGGTCGTGTCGCCATTCTTTCAGAATATTGTGTTTTTAAATATTTTTCTTTAACTTGAGGTGAAGAGCGGTTTAAATCAAACGAGAGATTACGATCTCTCTGCCTTTTCAGCTTATCGGACTGCCTTGAAAACTCTTTATCTTTAATATTATCGGTGTCGGCCATGAAATATTCACCCTACTACAGATCAAGACTCTTCTACTTTTTACAGAAAATCCCAATTGATACTTCAAATGATTTCGTTGGAGCACTTTGCAATTTATAATGTATAAAAAAAACGAAATTTGTCACTAATAGAAAAAAAATATATATGAAAAAATATGACCCAAAATAAAGAACAGGCTAGGATACACTACAACCACTGACTAAAAATAAATAATAAAATAAAGGAAAATAAATAATAATAAAAAAATAAAAAAAGATAAATAATAATAAAACAAAACTAAAAACGATACTACTATTTTTGCCGCAAATTATTATGCTGATTTACGATCGACCAAAAATTGTGCTTACGCTGCACCAGTAATGACATACATTGATAAACGTCTCTTGCGGTAGAGATGATATATATTTAGGTATTTCACGACTGTTATGGACAAAAAAATTGTATAATAAAGAATTTGTTTATTTAATACTTGGGCTTAGCTTTAATGTGGGCCAAAATTAACATGTGTAGCTTGTTTTGATATTTAATACTTTTAAGTACCCTTTATGGAGTCTCCAATATGTTTCCCATAAGCAAATTTAAAAAAATTATTACGATACGAATTTTGGTTTTTCTAGAATTTGAATATGGATATCTAGATTCTAATTCCGGACCAAAAATTCATATCCTGCCCCATAGCACTACGACAAAACAGACCTCAGGTCCTTTCAGAGCGGACTAGCAAAATAAAATTAGTGAAAATTCGATATTGCTAGATTAAAGGAAGAACAAGTTCAGAAAGATTAAAATGTAGCCATATCGAGCAAAAAGTAAAAAGGCGCTAAAAGATAATTGTAAAAAGTGCTAGATTTGCACGTTTTTTAGTTTGGGGCCAAAATTTTTTTCGCGTTTTAATTGACTGAAAGCGGGCTAAATCTAGCCCGAAAAGGGCTAAGTTAGCATAACTGAATAACATATCCATGAGTGAGAGAGTCAAAAGCTTACTCTTGCATTACTTGCGGCTGGTGTAGTAACTAGTCGATTTTTCGTTAGGGAAATACCTAACGATTTGGAGTCAATTTCTACTTTAAAACTGGAGGGATGTGTACGTCAACCACTACTTTGATACAAAGTGAGCGCTTTACTACCCAGCGGGAAAACTCAGAAGACATTCTTACTTCGGGCCTTATTAAAGGCGTGTTTAGGAATTTCAATTGGTATTTGTATCTAACTGCTAAAGAATGCCTTATAGAAGGCCGCGACTCTTTTGCATAAAAGATAAGGTACACATTCCAAATTTCCTTTCTATAAGAATTTTTTGCGTGTTATTTTACCAAACCAAAAGTAAAATCTATTAATTTGAAGACTTTTCAGAATTGCTGGCAAAAGAAGCGAGAGCAGAAGGCGAGTAGGCCTCGTACATCCAAAAGAAGGAGTACAAAGGCCTTGTAGAAGGTATCCTACCTTTTTCTTTTTCCCGCTGGGTATAAAGCGTACAAGTATAAAATTGGTATTTGCAAACATGTGTATGTATGTACATATGTATAAACATATCGAATACAAAAAATATAAACAAACTAGGAGAAGTGTTCATGCAATTTCCTTGCAAATAATCTATGTAAGCCAAATATTGCCGATTTTGTAATTTAATACGAACGGAGACGAATATATGTTTTATTGTTGTAAAATTGCAAATAGATATATAAGTATATCGATTCACATTGAAGTCAATATTGCGCTAATATCAATACATAAATAATTGCAAGGCTTAATTTTTAAAAAATATAATTGCTTCATTTATAAAAAATAGTCTATATATTTAAGGGCGCAATTTTTTTCACATATAGTATTTATTATGTTCATGCAAAAATATATGAAAATGAATCAGGCTTTATAGGTTTGTGTGATCGATCCGGCTCATTTCTTGAAGTTAGTAATTCTGAGTTTGAATCTGGCATTTCTTGTGTGCAATGTGCCCAAAAAAGCATAACCACTAATTACTAATGAATAGGGAAAGGATTTTCATGTGAATACATGTTTTCTGTCGTTGGTCATAGTTCAAAGTTATTAAAATATCTTTGTGAATCAACAAATTTGCGACAAAATGGCATCGATTTGTTACTGCATATTTTAAAATAAATACATATTTTTGCATATTTCATTATAAATGTATATTTTTAATACATTTTTTAATTTCATGTTAGAAAAAAAATTTTTGGTTTTTTTTGATTAGTTTGCAAAGTATTTTTGCAATTCTTACGACTGTGTAAGAACAAAAAAAAAGGAAAACGTAAACAATTTCAACTGACATGAAAACTCAATTCATTTGAAAAATTCAATACAAATAATAAAATACAAAAGCATGAGATAAAAGCCCTTTTAAACCCAAAAATGTTTGTGTAATTTTTGGGTGCTCTTTACCGGTTCCGTATTAATTTCATGGTCGAATGCTGTCGAATACTATATTTATATTAACAAAGTTAAAGAAATTTAAAATTAAAAAAAAAGCACTGAATTGATATTTGTGTACCCAGAGAATGGCTTTCGTGTTTACACTTTAGCCCATTTAATTGTTTTTGATTCTTTAACAGATCAAGTTCAATTAATTGAAGATGCGGTAAAAAAATTTGTGTTCTGAAAGACAGAATAAGTGAAGAAATTAAAAATAAATTAGATGATAAAGTTATACAAAAAAATTATGGACTTAAATAATGCAACAAATTGGATCAATATTTTATAGTTTAACAGGTCAATTTAAAATCTTAGTATTCCACAAACGAAGTTTTGTTGACGTGAAATGTTAATCTTTACATTAAAAATGTTTTTTCAGAAAAAATAGTCAAAGATTTACTTTTGACAATTTACAAAAACACTTATTCATTTACGTAAATAAAAGTTATTCTTAATTTTATTTTGTATTTTTTATTATTTGACAAACTATTTGTTAAAAAACCAATAAAGCTGATTTTTTTAAGTTTTTAATGTTATTAAATATTGGAAAAAGTGTTGATAAATGCATATTTTTATTGTTTTTAATACATATTTTTATATTTTTAATGTATATTTTATGTACATAAAACATGATTTTAAATGCATGAAAATTCTTTCCCTACTAATGAAAAACTATTTGACATGTATTTATTGATTTAAACCAGGGACCGTAACGGTTATAATTTTTATTTTAAAAATTACTTTTTAATCGTTATTTCTTGAGTTTTATTTATTCCTCACAAAATAATAGTTATTTTGTGACTTTTATTTATTCCTCACAAAATAAGAGTTATTTCTTGATTTTTATTTATTCCTCACAAAATAAGAGTTATTTTTTTATTTTTATTTATTTCTCACAAAATAACAGTTATTTTGTGACTTTTATTTATTCCTCAGAAAATAAGAGTTATTTTTTTATTTTTATTTATTTCTCACAAATTAACAGTTATTTTGTGAGTTTTATTTATTCCTCACAAAATAAGAGTTATTTTTTGATTTTTATTTATTCCTCAGAAAATAAAAGTCATTTTTAAAATAATAACTGCCAGTTCATAGAAGTCAAGTAAAAATTCTTGCTTGGCTATTTACATTGAAATCAAAAATAAATTTTGAGTGCTTTGTTTGTGTTTTCAATATAAATAGCCAAGCAAGAATTTTTACATGGCTTCTATGAACTGGTAGTAAATAAAATATAAAAAAATAACTCAGTGTTTTTGTAAATAAAATGAAAAATAGAGACTTTAGTATAGATTCTGCATATATTCGTACAATAATTTTTTCCTTTTGAAATTTGTATGAAAAACATATTGTTTGTAACGAATTGTCATTATTTTTCATACAATTTGGTAACGTGTAGAAATGAAATTTTTTACAAAATATGCCTATTTAAATTGAAAAAAAAAACAAATTTGATATTTTTTATTACAAATAATTTTATTTCATTTACAAAAACAACCAATTTATAAGAAAGTGAGTTTCTTTTTTGCTAAGCTTTCACGCCCAAGCCGCTCATCTGGTTTTAAAAATTCTTTCACCAATGGAAAGCTACATTACCAGCGTCAAATATAAGATATTTTTATCCGGTTTGGAACCGGATTTCTTATATTTGGTACGGATTTTGTCCGAAAAACACATTTTTGTGCTGGTTAGGGTTTTAAGACCGGTTCTTATGTATTTTATAATTAATTTGTTGCATAACATAAATATATTTTTTGATTTGTCAACATTTTTTAATGTACTAAATATCTCAACACCTTCATAATTAACACATAAGAGTTACCAGCTTGATAAATGAAACTTGATAAATGAAAGAAAAATGAAATGTCATATGGGCTTTAGCGAATAAAATAAAAACTTCGGCCCATTGGGTGGTCTAATGTACATGAATTTAATAAATTTTACTCTTTGTGAAGAATGATGCAACGCAAAAGTCTTCTGACTTACCATCATCTTCAAACGCTGAAACACCAGATGCTTTACCGTCGTCTGAAGACACAAACACGTGTTCATTATTAAACGAGTTCTTAAACTCTATTGAAGTAAATTCAGAGGATGAAGACTCAAATGGTGATCTGGAGGTGGAAATGAAAAGGGCGATAAGCGAAATAGACAATTACAATCCTAAGCTTATTGACGTGGATGCATATGTAATGAAATATTGGGAGGGAAAAAAATATATATATCCATACCTGTACAGATTGGCACAGGTTTTGCATAGCACGCCAGCAACACAAGTCTCTGTGGAAAGAGCATTTTCTGCGCTAAAATTAATATTGACAGATTTAAGATCGAATTTATCACCAGAGTCCATGCAAAAACTCTTATTTGTTAAATTAAATTAATTAATAAACACATTTTAAAAATGACTTTTATTTTCTGAGGAATAAATAAAAATCAAAAAATAACTGTTATTTTGTGAGGAATAAATAAAAGTCACAAAATAACTCTTATTTTGTGAGGAATAAATAAAAGTCACAAAATAACTGTTATTTTGTGAGAAATAAATAAAAATAAAAAAATAACTCTTATTTTCTGAGGAATAAATAAGAATCACAAAATAACTGTTATTTTGTGAGGAATAAATAAAAGTCACAAAATAACTCTTATTTTGTGAGGAATAAATAAAAATCAAGAAATAACTCTTATTTTGTGAGGAATAAATAAAAATTAAAAAAATAAAAATCATTGCATCTATAGGTAGTCCATGTAACATGGAGTATTGTGGTATATTCCTTGTACCCGTAGCACTTCTCTATTATTGTGATTTTTTCAGTTTAAATTTGGAAAATAATCGTTATTTGCGATCCCTGATTTAAACTGTTTTCAATCATGTTGGATTCTATAAAATTGTCTAATTGTATGAAACTGTTTAACTTAATAAATATGATTGTACGTGTCTGAATCAAACAGTTTTTCGTTAGTAATTAGTGGTTACGCTTTTTTACGCATGTGTGGGGCATGACACACAGATGTAAGCCCGGCCTAAGATTCGTATAAAAGTCTCCGAAAATTTTTGTTTAAATTACAAAGAAATCAAGAGCTGTAAAAATTAAGGTTTGGAACCAGTAACATTTTAAATAGCACTTACATAAGTATTTAGGTACATATGTATGTATACCTATCTGTAAATATAATTAATAAATAGTTACAAGTTAGCAAGCATAAGGTATCGTTTTATTACATCTTCGTTTCATAAATTTATACCTACACATATATACACAAATGAATTTTATAAAAACAATTTCACTCTAATTCAAAGCGAGTCGATATATTGGGTGTTTTTATTGAGGTATAGAACTTTAAGTTGGCATCACTTTTTTAACTGGCGGCCATTTTGTCAGCTGTCAAGTGATTAATATTTAGTTTGGTTTGCCATTTCATCATGAACAGGTTGACAAAAGAACAACGCTTGCAAATCGTGCAAATTTATTTCGAAAATAATGGTTCAGTTCGCGAAGTTTACCGCAAGCTCCGTCCATTTTATGGTCGACATAATCGTCCATCAGAGCAATTAATTCGGTTAACCATGGATCGTTTTCGCACTACGTTTACTCTATGTGATAATACGCATCCGCAGAGACGTCGAACAGTGCGCACCGAAGAAACAATTGCCGCTGTAGAGCAAAGTGTTGAAGAGGACCCGATTGAATCGATTCGCCACCGTGCACAGCAATTGGAGCTTTGTCCATCAACTTTATGGAAGATTTTGCGCAAAGATCTTGGCTTGCGACCTTACAAGATCCAGCTTGTGCAAGAATTAAAGCCGCGAGACCATGCAATGCGTCGTGATTTTGGTGTATGGGCCGAAAATGAGATTGATCTCGATGCTGATTTTCATCGCAAAATTTTGTTCAGTGATGAGGCTCATTTTTGGTTGAATGGCTACGTCAACAAGCAAAATTGCCGCATTTGGAGTGAAGAGAATCCACATGAAACCCTTGAGACGCCATTACATCCACAAAAACTGACTGTTTGGTGTGCTCTATGGGCTGGTGGAGTCATTGGGCCATACTTCTTCCGAAATAATGCTGGAGAGTCAGTTACCGTTAATGGAGACCGGTATAGAGCCATGATAACCGACTATTTTGTTCCCGAATTGCATGGCATGAATGTGGATGAGTTGTGGTTCCAACAAGACGGCGCTACATGCCACACAGCGCACGTCACAATCGATTTATTGAAGGAAACATTCGATGAGCGCATAATTTCGCGGAATGGACCTGTCAATTGGCCACCAAGATCGTGTGATTTGACACCATTGGATTATTTTCTTTGGGGATATGTGAAGTCGCTCGTCTACGCCAACAAACCAGAAACGTTAGGGGACTTGGAAGCCAACATTCGTGGCGTTATTGCCAACATACGGCCCCATATGCTCGAAAAAGTGGTTGAAAATTGGACCTGTAGAATTGGCTTTATTCGAGCCAGCCGCGGCGGCCACATGCCCGAAATCATATTTAAACGTTAATGGCATAAAATTATCCTTCCAATAAAGCCAAATTGATGGACATTAAAGCGATTTTCTTGTGTTTTATTTCAATTCGAAGTTCTATACCTCTAAAAAAACACCCTATAGTTTAATTTTTACAACAATAAAATACATGATTTTACGCTACAATAACTCAATCGGTCACATAACAACCAAACCAATTTATGCCTTGCCAGAGCTACATATGTGCCATTTCAACTTTCACAAAACTTATATTAAGTATTTATGTACCAAAAATAAAAAGTACCTAAGTATATCGAACACAGTAATTTTAAACATAAATGCAAAATGTTCCTGCGATTAAAGCACTTGTGTTCAAACTGTTTTTGTACATACATATTAAAATATATTATGTTTATATAATCTATAGTAGAAAGAACTCAGATTATCAAACCAGCCAGTTAGTCCATATTTACACTATGTAAGTCTTATTGCTAAGCTGATTAGTTTGTTAGGAAAGAGAGACGAGGGGAAACGAAACTTTCCTGTTCTCCTCGTCTCTCTCTCCATCAAACTAATCAGCTTAGCAATAAGACTTGCATAGTGTAAATATGGACTTAGATTGCTTTCCTATCCAAACGCTAATGTATTCACACAGAAGAATAACAGATTCAAATACAGCCATTCAAGCTTATCTTCTTGGGAGTATGTAATTATAAGAAATACAAGTATTGAATTAATTGTTGTTATGGCTTTGTGTACAAAGAACCGAAATTTTATATATATGTATGTACACACTTTCAAATATTTTAATTAAATTGGGTGAACCTGGAATATATGTATGTATATATGTAGCCAAAATATGTATAAGTAGGTATAAGGGTTAAAAATGTGTATTATATTTTATTAAAACAACACCATAAAGCAGTAAATGAGTTCAAATTTTCAGCATAATTCTACCATGTTTTTTCCATTGGGAAATCCTGAAAATCCATTTCATTTGATAGCCATATCATAAAAGTGATAAAAATAGCGGTTCGCCGCTTTGGGGCGGCTACCACGTTTTTTGGCTACGGAATCTCCACACATTGATCCTGTCGTAGTAGTTATATCCTATATGTATAAGTGCATAGTATGTATGTACATATGTAGGTATATGTATTTTTTGCCACAATGTAACTAAGTTTAATTTCTGTTCCAAAAAGCAGAAATCACAAATTGATTTTTATTTCTTATCGCAAAATATAATTGTTATTTGATTAGGCTTAAGTTCGTGTCGCTCTGTATGCCAAATTACATGTGATAATTTTTAAGGAACAAATAACACCAAAGTTAATTGTAAATATTCTGACAAACACTAGCAGAACGAAAGCACTAACAATTATTTCTGCTGGAAAAAAGAAAAATCAGGAAATAACAATTATGTATTTCTGCTTAAAAAATAAAAATTATAATTTTAAAATCATTGGAGGTTATAAAATAGTTCAGAATAAGTAAAATGGTGTGATTGTCCACTTTGTTTGATGCTTGTTTGTATGTAGTTGCCTTTTATCTCTGAAAATTCAACAATAATTATTATTTTTGGTCCCTGATTAATTTCTTTTTCAATAATATATTGAAAAAAAAATTTTAAACCACGTTTGGATAATTATTATTTTTGGTCCCTGATTAATTTCTTTTTCAATAATATATTGAAAAAAAAAGAAATTTTAAACCACATTTGGAGCAAAGCATGCGAATTTTCACAGGCCGACTTCTTAGTTATTAACTATAATAGCTTTTAATTCTTACATACATATTTTGTTACAAAATATATTCAGAAAACAAAATAAGCAAATCAGACACAAATCAATGCTCTTTAACAACCGCTAATTTATTTATTTACATATTACCGACATACATTACCCTGTCGGAGAATGTGTGGTTGACTACAAAAAAAAAAAAAAAAAGTTGAGTACGTAATCGAATTTGGTGAGAGCCAACAAATTTATTCTCAGCTACTTTGAAACTCATTTCAGTTTTATATTAACACATTGCTGTTATTATTTTAGATGGTACCTTGGCTGGATAATTAGCGCGTTGAGTACACAAAGTGTGATGATACATGTTCGAACCCCAGAAATTTTTTAAATTTACTGACTACCAGGTGATTTAAAAAAGCCAACTTTAAGCACAGGGTAACCAGAGATGTTACGAGACGGAAGATAATTGTGAACTTTTGATGCCTCGCTCACACCGAATCTGTGTCTTCTTTAATGTTTCTTTCGTAGTGGCATTAATTTAACGTTTTTCATTTTATGCTTTGTGTCCCCATTTGCTATGAGATTTTTGTAAATAAATGGTAATAATTAATATTTGTGAACGAAAATGCTTAAAACGAAGTATCTAATCCTTTCAAAAAACAAATTTTAATCAAATGTATTTTCATTTTATGCTTTGTGGTCTCATTCGTTGTCGGCTTTTTGTAAGTTGAAGTTAAAAATTAATATTTTTGAAGGAAAATGTTTAAAATTGAGTTTGTAAGTATTTGGAAACTAAATTTAGTGACTTTTATAATACTAATAATGCTTTATATATATATATATATATATATATATATATATATATATATATATATATATATATATATATTGTTTTTTTTAGTTCAACACTACAAAATCTTTCATTTAATTTTGTAAAAATTTTCAATTGTTCATTTCACAAATTACACATTTTCTCTTGTTTGTTTTGATTATATCGTTAACAACTTAATAACAAATATACTACAGTTGTTTCTTTCTCGCCGAACCTGTGTCAGAGCTGATTTAGCTTTTTTCAACACTCACTTTCTTCACCTCTGTGTACTTTGTGCTTTAAGTTAGCTGAAAGTAATGCAGAGTGAGACAATTGACTACTGTCTAGGACATCGCAATGTTAAAATAGTCAGTTGGTTACATTGAAAAGTAATCTAAGTGTCAGTCAGTACTAGTTGCGAAATAGTTATCATAAAGTTAGTTTAAAGTTAACGGAATTTCCGACAGGGTAGCAAACGTTATATATACATACATACATATTTACATTTATATATTTTATCAACACCTGCATTCATTACCACAACCCAGCGGGAAAAAGAAGTAGCACGGATGCCTTCTAAAAGGCCTCTATACTCCTTCTTTAGGATATACAAGGCCTGCTCGCTCCATCCCATATTCATATCTTTTTTACACACGTTGTCATTGCGAGTAGGCCTTCCGTTCTCCCTTCTTTCGCAGATATTCTAAAAGGCCTTCAAATTAACGGCTTCTTAAGGGCCTTCCAGAGAATGGCTGTTAAAAAGCCTTCAAATAAAGGTCATATTGAAATAGTTGTGAAAATATACTTTTTATATGAATATAAAATATTTTCCCAACTGTTTTACTTGTATTACAGCACTTGTAAGTTTTGATAAACAGGTCCGAGGTATTTAATATACACATGCATACATATAGTGTTTTGACGTTTATTTTGTGATCAAAAGGGTCGAATATATTGAAAGAAAACTTCTGAAAATAACAAGAAGCCACATAGTATAAATAATATTAATCGACCAAAACAACTGTCTTATTCAACGTACAAAACTAAACTAAAATGATTTACGCTTTCTTTCCAGTAGAGGGGTAATGGGAACGAACGACATGTTTTAGGAATTCAAAACCCGGAAAAACCAAAATAAGTTCGCAACCCTGTTACAAAATGTAGAATTTTGGGGATTTTCATGCTGAGATTTTATGAGACTAAGTGTTTGTGAGTTTAATTATTTGTTTAAGTGTATGTATGTACTTGTGTGTGCTGTTTTTTTTATTGTTATTGTAGAGAAACATTGTGCTTACAGTGGATTTATGGATGAATCTGTGATTCTTTGTTTATGTGTATGCATGTGTTTGTGCATATGTATGCGTTTTTGTATTTACTGGTATGTTTGCCAGTATCCACTACTTTTGTTGTAGTAGCAGACAAACATTATACCCTGTAGGAAATGTCGATGGTGAAAATGTACTGACTCGCTTTTGATTTTGTAACCAGTACTACTCTATAATTGTTCCTCATGCACTGCTTTGTGCTATAGACTTAGACATAGACATAGTGACTACTTAGTTCTATAGTATGTATATTGACAAGTTGTTGACAATTCCACCACAAATACGTCATATATGTTTTCTCTCTCTCTCTTTTATACTGAAGTATAGAAGAAAACTTATTATACTATTACAATTGTCACTATAATTTTAGTGTCGACACAAAGGCACTTGGTCCCAGTCTGACTGCAGGGTAGTGACAAGGGATCTGTGTGTTTGTGTGTATGAGTATGCAGTGATCGTTAGTTGATTGAATTTGGTTTGCTCCTCTGAGTTTTCGTTGCTTTGTGTATGTATGATAATTATTATATGTATACATTTATTTTTGGGATCTCGGGGGAAATAATCTAATAGCTTTGGGTAGTGGCAACCCTGATAGATGTTTGGAATGGAGGAGGATAGGGAATGTATTTGGTAATGTATGTATGTATGTTTATGTTGTTGGATTAATTTTTGTGATCGTATCTATTTTTGCTTTAAAGAATATTACATCAACACTTCTTCATACATATTTACTTATGAGTGTATATATGTTTTCTGAGCTATTGGCATTGCTATTGTTATGGAGATAGAAAAATATTGTGTTGGCATAGGTTTTATATGTACAAGTGCTTTTCAGATATTAAATATTTTGAGACCCATCAGGTTGACAAGCAGAATTTTATGAATAGGGGTAATTATATTTTTATATATTTTAGTATATTATACTTTAGCAAAAACTTATAGAAGGACCTGCATTCACGTGCCCCGACTTTTCCTATACCTTCATATTGCAAACTGATGCTAGCGATTTTGGTCTGGGTGCTTCTGTGTATATGAATTTAATCATATACCGTAATACCACCAGAGAAATTAGATTTAACGACTACTACGCGATTCTCATATGAATTGTGGGGGTGTGTGTATTTGTGTGTTGTGTGTGTGTGTGTGTGCGGGTGTGTGTATGAATTTCATCATGTGTCGTAATACCAGCAGAGAAGTTAGATTTGATGACTACTACGCGATTCTCATTTAACGTATATACATAAGTAGAAAAAATAATGTAGATTGTCATCAGTATACTTTGATATCTCAACAAGTCACAACCTATTTTTCAAACCAAATTGTTAGAGTGTTTGAAAACAAACAAAAAAACTACAAAAGTGCTGAAACTAATTATTGTTTGTTAAACAAGTTTATAGTTTGTAAAAAAAAATAATTAAATAAATTGTTTATAAATAAAATAATTAAATAAATTGTTTATAAATAAAATAATTAAGTACATTTTTTATAAATAAAATAACTAATTAAATTATAAACAAATAAATAAATAATAAAAATAATTAAATAAAATGAATACCTCAAGTTGTCCCATCTGCAATAAAGTCTTTATGCCTCAAACAAAAGTAAATGAGCATATAGAAACACACTCCTACGCTAACCAGTCGAAGACTATGCTGGGAATTAGTAAGCTAAATATTAAAAACAAATATTGTGAAGATTGTGATGAGATGATTCCATCAAATGCTTATATGGCTCATGTCAGAACCATAAAACACCAAAAAACAGCTGTCAGCAAGAAAGGATCAGCGATTTTCCCACTAGAAGAATAAGTAACTTCAATGAGAGGATCGAGACATATATTCTCCTCAACAAAAATGTGGGTGTCTTGTTTCCGGAGGAGTTTCTCGTATCTGTATCCATAGTGAAACAACTTAATGAACGTAGTAGGATACATACTACGTTTAAATTTAATATGGAGCTCACATGTTATTATATGAAGATGGTGAATGATGAGATGAATGTTACCCAACTTGCGCACATCTCAAAGATGATGTTGGTGACCCTATCTGATGACATAGATGAGATGTACAAGAAACAGACCGATGAGCTAAGAGCCAAAATGAAACAAGGCGTCCATAATAAGAGGATCTAGCTTTATCCCTCTATCAAAAACTCTTGCAGTAAAACATGCAGGCATAAATGTCGAGAACAATGATGTTTATTGTTTTAAATGGTCTCTCATTGCTGCTTTGTATACAGATAAATCGAATACAACGGAAAAACTTTACAAATTACAATATTACAAATATTTCTGATTAGAATATTAATATAGCGGCAATTGTATTAAATTTTGAAGGCCTAGAGTTTCCACTCCCATTGAAGCAGATAAAACAATTCGAGAATCAAAATGATGTGAGCATAAATGTATTTGGTCATAATGGAACAAGTCCGCGTAGATTACAAATGGTACATCCAACTGTTTGTGAAAGTTCTTAAACTTAATAATAGTTTCATCTTCGGGCATTCTGATGACTTTTTTGCCCCAAATATTTTTATGATGATTATACACATAATCACCATGTGTATGATATAGGCAGGTGTTGCAAATCAGGATCTTACTTCAGTGTGATGTCATGTTCGAACGAAGAAGTCTGAAAAAGATAGAGAAATAAAGTAATATGTAAATAAATATAACAATAACAAGTAAAATGTGAAAAAAATTTGATAAATGCACAAATGAAACTTACTTTGATATATATTTCATGAGCACATAATGGAAGTTTTCATTTGACTGGAGCAATAACAGATTAATATGAAGGTGTTTCTCTCCTTTCGTTACATAGTATGGTCTTATAAATGTTGTTCCATTATGACCAAATACATTTATGCTCACATCATTTTGATTCTCGAATTGTTTTATCTGCTTCAATGGGAGTGGAAACTCTAGGCCTTCAAAATTTAATACAATTGCCCCTATATTAATATTCTAATCATAAATATTTGTAATATTGTAATTTGTAAAGTTTTTCCGTTGTATTCGATTTATCTGTATACAAAGCAGCAATGAGAGACCATTTAAAACAATAAACATCATTGTTCTCGACATTTATGCCTGCATGTTTTACTGCAAGAGTTTTTGATAGAGGGATAAAGCTAGATCCTCTCATTATGGACGCCTTGTTTCATTTTGGCTCTTAGCTCATCGGTCTGTTTCTTGTACATCTCATCTATGTCATCAGATAGGGTCACCAACATCATCTTTGAGATGTGCGCAAGTTGGGTAACATTCATCTCGTCATTCACCATCTTCATATAATAACATGTGAGCTCCATATTAAATTTAAACGTAGTATGTATCCTACTACGTTCATTAAGTTGTTTCACTATGGATACAGATGCGAGAAACTCCTCCGGAAACAAGACACCCACATTTTTGTTGAGGAGAATATATGTCTCGATCCTCTCATTGAAGTTACTTATTCTTCTAGTGAGAAAATCGCTGATCCTTTCTTGCTGACAGCTGTTTTTTGGTGTTTTATGGTTCTGACATGAGCCATATAAGCATTTGATGGAATCATCTCATCACAATCTTCACAATATTTGTTTTTAATATTTAGCTTACTAATTCCCAGCATAGTCTTCGACTGGTTAGCGTAGGAGTGCGTTTCTATATGCTCATTTACTTTTGTTTGAGGCATAAAGACTTTATTGCAGATGGGAAAACTTGAGGTATTCATTTTATTTAATTATTTTTATTATTTATTTATTTGTTTATAATTTATTTAGTTATTTTATATATAAAAAAATTACTTAATTATTTTATTTATAAACAATTTTTTTAATTATTTTATTTATAAACAATTTATTTAATTATTTTTTTTACAAACTATAAACTTGTTTAACAAACAATAATTAGTTTCAGCACTTTTGTAGTTTTTTTGTTTGTTTTCAAACACTCTAACAATTTGGTTTGGAAAATAGGTTGTGACTTCTTGAGATATCAAAGTATACTGATGACAATCTACATTATTTTTTCTACTTATGTATATACGTTAAATGAGAATCGCGTAGTAGTCATCAAATCTAACTTCTCTGCTGGTATTACGACATATGATGAAATTCATACACACAAACGCACACACACATACACACACACCCCCACAATTCATATGAGAATCGCGTAGTAGTCGTCAAATCTAATTTCTCTGTAGTTATTACGGTATATGATTAAATTCATATACACAGCAGCACCCAGACCAAAATCGCTAGCATCAGTTTGCAATATGAAGGTATAGGAAAAATCGGGGCACGTGAATGCAGGTCCTTCTATAAGTTTTTGGTAAAGTATAATATACTAAAATAAAAATATAATTACCCCTATTCATAAAATTCTGCTTGTCAACCTGATGGGTCTCAAAATATTTAATATCTGAAAAGCACTTGTACATATAAAACCTATGCCAACACAATATTTTTCTATCTCCATAACAATAGCAATGCCAATAGCTCAGAAAACATATATACACTCATAAGTAAATATGTATGAAGAAGTGTTGATGTAATATTCTTTAAAGCAAAAATAGATACGATCACAAAAATTAATCCAACAACATAAACATACATACATACATTACCAAATACATTCCCTATCCCCCACCATTCCAAACATCTATCACGGTTGCCACTACCTAAAGCTATTAGATTATTTCTCCCGAGATCCCAAAAATAAATGTATACATATAATAATTATCATACATACACAAAGCAACGAAAACTCAGAGGAGCAAACCAAATTCAATCAACTAACGATCACTACATACTCATACACACAAACACACAGATCCCTTGCCACTACCCTGCAGTCAGACTGGGACCAAGTGCTTTTGTGTCGACACTAAAATTCTAGTGACAATTGTAATATAATAAGTTTCCTTCTATACTTCAGTATAAAAGAGAGAGAGAAAACAGATATGACGTATTTGTGGTGGAATTGTCAACAACTTGTCAATATACATACTATAGAACTAAGTAGTCACTATGTCTATGTCTAAGTCTATAGCACAAAACAGTGCATGAGGAACAATTATAGAGTAGTACTGGTTACAAAATCAAAAGCGAGTCAGTACATTTTCACCATCGACATTTCCTACAGGGTATAATGTTTGTCTGCTACTACAACAAAAGTAGTGGATACTGGCAAACATACAAGTAAATACAAAAACGCATACATATGCACAAACGCATACATACACATAAACAAAGAATCACAGATGCATCCATAAATCCACTGTAAGCAGAACGTTTCCCTACAATAACAACAAAAGCAGCACACACAGGTACATACATACACATAAACAAAGAATCAAACTCACACACACTTAGTATCACAAAATCTCAGCATGAAAATCCCCACAATCCCACATTTTGTAACAGGGTTGCCAACTTATTTTGGTTTTTCCGGGTTTTGAATTCCTAAAACATGTCGTTCGTCCCCATTACCCCTCTACTCTTTCCTTATAGCGATTTCTTTTCTGACAAATATGTTGCATATATGTTACATGTTTTACATTTCTGTGTTCGTTTGTACAAAAAATACAACTGTGGAAAAACTTTTCAATTTCTTTTCTCAATCCTCGCTGAACCTTCATAGTGAACAGACGTCTTAGCGGAGTTTTTTTTTCATATACATATTAAACAAACAAAAATTCATAAAAAATATTCGTAATACATAATAACAGTAATACATACATATTAACTTTGATAAATAAGCAAAGCAAATATTGCTGATATTATTTTTACATAGTAAGAAACAAAAAACAAAAACAAACAAAAACCGCAAACAAAGTGCCCTTGAGGAATACTCTACATGAGTACCTCAAAAACAAAAAATTGTGAAGTGAGTTCAAACGGAGTTCTGAAGCTCTCAATGTTGACAATAAAAATAAAAAATCTGATGATAGTCTTTTTCTAACGGCAAAGCCACTTTTTCGTCAGCGATCAACTTCGCTTTGTCCAATGCCAACAAGTGATTCGTTAACATTACAGTTGCCTAGTACATCTTCATATAAGTCAGCGATATCATCCCCTTCGGGCTCGTGTTCATCACTTAACAAAGTTATCACTACAGATAACAGCAGTTCAAAACCCAAAGTCCAAGTCGGTATGGACAGATATATAACTGTGGTAAAGCGTGGCCGTAGCCCAAAATCTTCTACAATTTCATCTGCTCCAAAAATGTCTAGGGATAACAGCGCGTCCTCTATTAATCGTCAAAATCGTTTTTCAATATTGCAAGACAATAACGAGAAGCCCGCTGCATCATCGCAAAAGTCTTTTAAGCCACCACCTATCTATCTGAGAGAAAAAAATTCTAACACGCTTCTAAAAAAACTGCTGTCGGACATTGGTGAAAATACTTTCCACATCATTCCAATTAAACGAGGTAATATTGATGAAACTAAAATCCAAATTTATGATGAAAAAAATTTTCGAAAAATTGTTAGCGAATTTGAAAAAAACAAAACAAATTTTTACACTTACCAACTTAAGAGTGCTAAAGGCCTACAGATAGTATTAAAGGGCATAGATTCATATGTTGACCCCGAAGAAGTAAAATGTGCACTTCTTGAAAAAGGATTTAAGGTTAGAAATGTTACCAATATAATTAACAGAGAAAAGGTCCCACAACCCCTATTTCGGGTTGAATTGGAGCCGAATGACATGCAGTTGAAAAAAAATGAAACCCATCCTATTTATAATGTAAAGTTTCTATTACACCGAAAAATCACAGTTGAAGAGCCACGTAAGCGTTCAGGTCCCGTACAGTGCCATAATTGCCAAGAATATGGCCATACAAAATCCTATTGCAATTTACCTACAGTTTGTGTTATCTGCGGTGAATTGCATGGTACTGCTAGCTGTACTAAGCCAAAAGAACAAGCAGAAAAAAAATGTAGTAATTGTGGAGGCAATCACACCGCTAACTACAGAGGATGCCCTGTGTATTCTTTCGTTAAACAGGCTATGGGTCAAAAACCTAAATTAGTTCCAGCTCAATCAACTAACGCTTACTCTGTCATTTTCCTCCAATGAGCCAACCTAGTACCTCACGTGTATCGTATGCCGATGCTGTTAAAATAAAGTTTCTATTACACCGAAAAATCACAGTTGAAGAGCCACGTAAGCGTTCAGGTCCCGTACAGTGCCATAATTGCCAAGAATATGGCCATACAAAATCCTATTGCAATTTACCTACAGTTTGTGTTATCTGCGGTGAATTGCATGGTACTGCTAGCTGTACTAAGCCAAAAGAACAAGCAGAAAAAAAATGTAGTAATTGTGGAGGCAATCACACCGCTAACTACAGAGGATGCCCTGTGTATTCTTTCGTTAAACAGGCTATGGGTCAAAAACCTAAATTAGTTCCAGCTCAATCAACTAACGCTTACTCTGTCACTTTTCCTCCAATGAGCCAACATAGTACCTCACGTGTATCGTATGCCGATGCTGTTAAAATAATTTCTATTCCCACGCAGAAAGTGTCCCCACCAAGTAATTCAACAAATGCGAACACAACTTTTAATTTCAGTCTCCTTGAAGCCACTATTGATAATCTGGTGCAAACTATAAACAATTTCACAACAAATATGACTAATATGATGCAAGAAATGCTTCGAATGCAGAATACTCTGCTTCAAGCATTAATTAACAAGCCATGAACACGTTAAAAATATGTTTCTGGAACGCAAACGGCATTCGCCAACACAAAAATGAGCTCGAGCACTTCCTTACGGAAAAAGGTATTGATATAATATTGGTCTCTGAGACTCATTTGACTTCGAGAAGCCTTTTCAAAATCAATGGCTACAACTTATATGATACAAAAGACCCTAGAGGAAGAGCACTATATTCTTGACAACGTTTGTAAAGAAAATCTACAAGCAACAAATATTTGCGTCGAAAATTTGTGTACAAATTTCGTTATATCATCAATTTACTCCCCTCCCAGATTTTCAATCACTGAGGATCAATACGAGGATTTCTTCAAATCTCTTGGACCTTGTTTTGTAGCAGCTGGCGACTACAATGCCAAGCATACGTTCTGGGGTTCGCGTCTTATTACACCTAGAGGTAGAGCGTTGTTCACCACAATTTCAAAAATGGGTTTGGACGTTATTTCGAGTGGGCAGCCCACTTACTGGCCTACTGACATACAAAAAATTCCGGATGTTATAGATTTTGGCGTCATGAAAAATATTTCTAGAGATTTAGTTCATATTGAAGCTTCTCTAGCTCTCTCCTCCGATCACTCTCCCACTATCGTTACAATCTGTAATCCACTAAGAAGTGATTTACCTCATCCATATGTGAAGATGGTCAATCGTGTTAATTGGCTGAGATTCAAAAAATATCTTAGTAGTCATTGCACAGAAAACATAACGCTAAGTACATCCGATGATATTGAATCTAACATTGCGAATCTTAACGGAAATATTAAACAGGCTGCTGAACATGCTACTACCTCCCACCCGCAGACTGGGTTTAATAGAATTTATTCTACGGATACTGAACGTCTCGTAAGTGAAAAAAGAAGAGCTAGAAGGGAATGGCAGCAACACAGATCACCGCAACATAAAATCAGGTTTAAAGAGTGCACTAAACGACTCCAAGAGTTGCTTGAATCTGAAAAAAACTGCATCTCTTAAAAATTATTTGGAAGGTCTTGATGTTACACCAGCATCTAATTATTCTTTGTGGCGCGCTGCGAGGAAGCTTAAAACACCCGTTTGAGTTTAAACCACCCCTGCGCACTTCTACCGGAGGTTGGGCAAGAAACGATACTGAAAAAGGTAACATATTTGCTGAGCATTTAAAAACCGTATTTACCCCAAACACATGTATAGGTGTTGCTGATTTGCCATGTGTAGTTGCTCTACCCCCTCGTCCCTTAAAGTTTAAGATGCGTGATGTACAAAAACTAATTGCTGAACTCAACCCAAAAAAAGCTCCGGGTATTGATGAAATTAGTAATAAGATGCTGATGAAGTTGCCTCGTATTGCAATTAGAATTTTGCTATTCATTTTTAATGCCATTTTAAGACTGGAGTATTATCCACACAGCTGGAAGCTTGCCAAGGTCAAAATGATTCCAAAGCCGGGCAAAGATCTTACCAAGGCTGAGTCATACAGGCCAATAAGTTTACTGCCAACAATGTCAAAGCTCTTCGAAAAGTTACTCATGATCAAATTGTCCCCAATTCTAACTGATAATGCGTGCATACCGGATCATCAATTTGGTTTTAGAAGTCAGCATAGCACCATTGAACAAACGCATAGATTGGTTCAATTTATTAGAAGAACACTCGAAGAAAAGAAGTATTGTTCTGCCCTCTTTATTGATGTTTCTCAAGCATTTGATAAAGTGTGGCATAGAGGCCTAATTTTAAAATTGAAGACATATCTACCAATAAGCATTGTTAATCTTCTGCAAAGTTATATTCTTGCTCGAAAGTTCACTGTTGTGGAAGGAGACTTCATGAGTGCGTCCGAATCAATATCATCCGGTGTGCCACAGGGGAGCATACTGGGCCCAGTCTTGTATTTGATTTATACTTGTGATATGCCTTTGAGCAGCAATATCCATACATCTACATTTGCTGATGATACAGCCTGCCTTAGTATGCACGAAAACCCTCACGAGGCTTCCCGATATCTACAAGAACATATTACACAGCTGGAATTATGGTTAAACTTATGGAGAATTAAGGTAAACGAACAAAAGTGTGTTCAGGTAACATTTACTCTGCGAAAAGATACCTGTTCACCCATTCGAATCAATAATCAAGTTGTTCCTCAACATTCACATGTAAAATGCCTTGGTATACACCTTGACCGACGGATAACATGGAAACACCATATTGACTCTAAGCTAACACAAATGAAACTAAAATTAATTCAGTTACATTGGCTGATTGGTAGAAAGTCAACACTGAGTCTAGATTGCAAATTTTTGATATACAAGTCGCTTTTGAAACCTATATGGTGCTACGGAATTCAGCTATGGGGCACTGCTTCAGCTTCAAATGTAGAGAAAATCCAACGAAGACAAAACAAAATTTTACGGTTAATAACATCGGCTCCATGGTACATAAGAAACTCAAATTTAAATCGTGATCTAAATATGCCACAAGTGACTGAAGAAATTGCAAAATACTCAGGCAAATATTTAACTTAACTCGAGTCACACCCTAATCCGCTTGCTCGAAATATCTTGAACTTTACCGGACACACCCGCTTAAAAAAGTGGGACACAAGGGCTCTAATACTTACCACACCAGATGAAACTGTATGAAATTATTTTTTTATTTTTTGCTTTGCACAACTCTTATGTATCACTAAGTTTATGTCCGACACTGGTCGGGCCTAATAATTATATTTAGATTTAAGATTTGAATACTTATTGTTAGTTCATTTTTGAAGATACAAAATAAATATATGTGTGCATAAAAAAAAAAAAAAAAAATTTCTTTTCTGAATATGTTGTATGAAAAACATATAAATATGTTACATATTTTACCCTCACTTTATTTTAGGTGTACATACTGCCCTTTTTTCTAACTGTGGTAACGAAGGATTTATTTTGCATGTCATATTTAAAATTTCGAGAGTTTCTTAAATACAAAATATAAAAATTATTATTAGAAAAAGGAAAATAAATAAATATTTATTTAAATATTGTGACTGTTTTGATATTTTTAGACGCATTAGTGATGTCAATGTGTGTTTAAAAATCATAATAGTGTGCGAAAAACCTCTTAAATAGCCTTAAAAATCGCTAATGAAGTACACTAATGATAAAATGTAACTGCTGTAAATAAAAGCAGTTAATTTTGTTCCATTGTAGTAATATAATATTTAGTACTTTTAGTGATTCTAGGTAATATTTAAAAATGTTACATACATATAGTGTAACATATTTTTTCAGAAAAGAAATCGCCATTAACCGCTCTGTATTTGGTATTTTTATATGAAATTTTTTTTCTTATAACGGCATATCAATTCTTTTGCTTTTGCTTTCGCGAAAAAAGCAAAACAAAATACTTTACTCCTTCTGTTCTCCCTTCTTACAGAAGAGAATGTGGAGCCGAAGTCTTCTATGAGGCCTTCTTCAGAAGTTACATAAGAATGTTAACTGAGTCAAAAACATGAATTCGTTTGCTTTTGTTTTGGCAAAATAACAAAACAAAAAATGTTACTCCCTCACTTCTTCCTTCTCATAGAAGGGAATGTGGAAAAACCGAGGCCTTCTATAAGGTATTCTTTATCAGTTTGATAACAATAGTAATTGAGTCGAAAAAATTCCTGAGCAGGCCTTTAATAAGGCCTGAAGTAAGAAGGTCTTCTTAGTTTTACCGCTGAGAATATTGTTGCTGTTGTAGTAGAGCATTGATGATCAGTTTCATACATGACTGTCCATTTCACCAAACAATTGTTTAGAAGCCACACCTCATTTTATTTTATGATCTTTATACAGATAACTTAGAAGAAGTTCAATTAAAATATAATGAAAAAATGGAACTAGATGAATTTTGGAAAGATTTTAATAACATTCAGGATGACAGTTTAGAGGAAGTGATCGAGCCTAGTACATCTAAAAAACAAAATATAATTGTTATTGAAAAATGAGACAAAAGATATAGATCTTCGTGATAAACTTGAAGTAGTGGTTCATAAAACATAGACCGAGCAGGTGGTGTGCCGAAGATTTATTAAAATTTCTTAAAGAAGAAAATATAAAAGTGAGTCAGTTTTATACAAACTCCCACGGTTACACTTAGGAGTAACCGATGCTTAAAAAAAATTTCGAAAATATATCAATTGCCAAATACTTTACAAATCAATGTGAATATCGAAGGGTTACCTCTTTTTCGAAGTTCGAAAATGCAGTTATGGCCTATTTTACTAAGAGTTAACAATATTGATACCTCACCAATATTTCCTGCTGGATTATTTTTATTGGTGTTGAAATAGGAAGCCAAAAACACGATTTGGAAATAAAGAGCATAATATGCGATGCTCCAGCCTGTACGCCTCAGTACATTAGTGGTGTTCCAGGGCATACTTCAAGACATGGCTGTTCAAAATGTACCCAGGTTGCAAAAAAGATTGATGATACAGTTCCTGGAAATTTAATAACCGACACCGATTTTGACTGCCGAAAATATAAAATCCACCATGGGACAAAGTATTTGCAACAAAAATCTCCCTTGGAGTTATTAGGTATTTCAATGGTAACGCAACTAACACTTGACTGCAAGCACTTAGTAGATTTAGGCGTAACTAGAAAGTTTTGTTAAGAATAATTAATAAAAAAGTTTGTTTTCCAAATGCTTTAGGTTTTGAAAAAAATATTTCAAAAAAATTACTTGAGATGAAAACTTTTATTCCTAAGGAATTCGTAAGAAAGCCAAGGTCTTTAGATGAAATTCTACACTAGAAAGCTACGGAATTTCTATTACATACAGAAATAGTTGCATTAGAAAATGAAATAGACGAAAATGTTTTCTACGAATTCCTGTTACTTCACTGTGCGTATAGATTATTTTGTTGTCCTAAGCAACGTCTAAGTAATATAGAAACATCGCACTCGTTTCTAAGTCTTTTTGTGCAGAATTTTTCGATTGTATTCGGCAAGAACAGTATTTCATATAATGTTCACTGCTTACTCCATTTAAAGAAAATTATACTTTACGTTGGTGATCCAATTGTAAGCTCAGCATACGGTTTTGAGAACCATTTACAAAAAATGAAAAAAGGAGTAAGAAGTCCAAAAAATATACTTCAAAAGCTTTGTAGACAAATTTCTGAAAACGATTTCAAAGTTAATGAAGTTTGTGAGGGGCTGATCAAAAAGGCAAATGGTGCATTAATATACAATTTTAAGGGATGGTCTTTAAGCACGACCCAGCCTGACAAATATTGTTATATTAAAAAAAGTACGGCAGTAGAAATTTTGTCCTTCATGAGAGGTGATCATAGTTGTTTTATTGGCCGCAGCCCTAAGAACCTTAAGAATTTTTTTCAAGAACCGTGTGAATCAATGACTAGGAATTTTTTAGCAGATTTAAAATCAAATGATGAAACCGGGACCTTATTTGCCGACTTAGAATGCAAAGCAGTTTGCATTCCATATAACAAAAATTTTATTTCACTACCAATGCTTCATAATAGTTATTAACCTTAAAAATTTAAAGTACTAACCTTTTTGCATACGCAGTAAAAAAATAAAAAATGTCCGATTCTGAGGGAAGTAGTAAACTTCGCAAAATCAAACGTCCCAACTGCAATTGCGAGGGATTAAAACAGAAAATAAAAAAGTTAAAGGGCAATTACTTACTTTTTTGTTTGACCATTTATGAATTTGAATATGAACTAAGTGTTCCAGCTTTAGGTTTTAATGCATTTTTTTTACAAACTTCTTTCAGACGACCTTAAACAAAGAGATAAAAAAAGTCAAGGTAAAAACATGATGTTTCACTCTAGACTTAGCTATCAACTTTATTAATTGAAAAACATATGTATGTATTTTAGACCAACTAAATTTTTTTGCTAAGGCTATCAGCAAAGAACAAATACTTTTAAAAAGAGTTTCTAGCAAGCAATCGGACAAAGTATGTTTAGCAAAGAAGTTCCCAATAACAAATGATGAACAACTTATTGAAATAAATGGAAATATTACAGCTGAAAACTGAAATGAATATGTAAGTATATATCTTATGCCGAGTTTACATCTTACTAATTACTAATAAAAAACTGTTTGATTCAGACATGTATTTATTGATTTAAACACTTTGCAATCATGTTGGATTCTATAAAATTGTCTATTAGTTATGTATGAAACTGTTTAACTTAATAAATAGTTGATTCTGAGATTACGGACTAATTTGCTAAATTTTTATTTAAAAGGGAAAAATATACATATTTCACTTTATTATTTACTTCATAGTAACGTTTTATAGGTCTTTTGCTGTCTCTGAAATAATTTTTCCTAAAATTGTTTTTTTTTAATTGCCTGCTAAAGTGTTAAAAAGTCATTACCCTGGCTGTCCCTAACAATAGTTTTCTTAAATATATCTACATTTTTAACAAAATAGTATAAATTTTTTTAATAAAATGATAGTATAATAAAAAAATTAATATTAAATGATCTCTTTTTTCCAGTAATATATATTATTTTTTTTTCAATTAATATTATTATGAATGACAATATTTTGTCCCTTGTTGAGGAACATTCCCCTGATTGCATCACTGTGAATATTTTACATTCTTTCTTTATATTAAACAAACACACGCACACATATAACTTTTTACTGTAGCTTGCTCTTTGATTTTGCTGGCAGTCAGTCGGTTTTTAGCACAGAGAAGATACAGTCCACTTAAAAATATAAAATAAATGAAACACAAGTTTAATTGAATAAAATCTATAAGAAAAAAGGTGTTGTTTTTATGATTGATTGAATATTCAAAAACATATTGGTCCTCCTCGCCAAATCGTGAACTAGTTTGTAAAAAAAAAAAAAATTGTGAGAAAACGACTCGAATGTGCATTTAATGTGAAATTAAAAATACATACAGATATTTAAATTGTGTTGGGCAAATTAGGAGCTCCAAGAGACAACAAGTCATTGGACACTGTTTGCATATATAGTGTGTATAAAAATATACGAGAGGAACTCGGGTTCGATAGCAATTGGATAATCCGCGATGCACAAAGAAAAAAAAACGTTTAGTTTGAATCTACATACTTAAATACATATACATATGTATATGTATGTACATACATCTGTGCAACAAAACCAAAAATTGAATAAGCAAAGCTCATGATACAATTATACAAGAGCAAATAGAACATACTGTGTGCAAAATCAGTAAAAAGAAGAAAAAAGAGAGAAATAGAGACGATTGTGTGTTTTGGTGCTGTTTATGTACAACTACATACATACATATATACATAAATACGCATGCTCATTGGCATTGATGACATGCTACTACCGAAAGAAAAATAAGCAATGAGTTATAAAATGTAATGATCATTAAAGGTAGAGGTCCATAGCTCGCTTTTTGCGCGTTACGCTTTCTATGCATCTGTCAAAAAAGTAGAATCAATGTAATAGTATGTGACAAGTTACATTGCAAAAAGCGCAGAACGCGTAGGCGCGTTCAAAGCACAAAGTAGGTCTACTTTCTACTTTTGTACGCGTTACAAGCACCATGAAAGAAAGTCAGCTGTTCTTGAATGCTAATGATGTTAAATAATACTTTATTTCTTACGTTATCGATAAATATTATTTTGCCGTGGATAATTTTTTTCTTTTCAATAAAAAAAATTTTTTAGTAAAAAAAAACTTGTTTAATAAAATATGTGAATATTTTCATTAATGCGATGTATTTTAATTAACTTTTCACCACACTTTTCTCAGTAACAAATTTTGCATATTAGTTATCGATTACTTTTACGTACTGAGTGTCATCTCCGCTAATTCTGTATTATTTACTTTGTGTTCATTACATATTTTTAAACAATAAAATGGAAGAAAATTTAATTAATGCTGTAAAAAAGCACGAGCTTTTATATAACAAAAGCTTGCTGCTATATAGAAATAAAATAAAGAGAGCAGCGGCTTGGAATTCTGTTAGTAAAGAGGTGGGCTTACCAGGTAAGTATAAAATTATCAATATTTGAATGAGGCGCACGTACATTTTAATCGTTTTTTTACAGAGGATGTTTGCCAAACTCGATGGAAATCCCTTCGAGAAGATAAATATGTAAAAAAAACATTGAAAAGCGTAGTGCCTCTGGTAGTGGAGCGGAAGTGAATGAGGAGAGTGAATGGCAATTTAAAGAGCAGATGGATTTTCTGCGTGACCACATTCAACTCCGAAGGTGAGTAATTCTTTATAAATAATTTATATAAGTTTACATATGTATGCATGTACATGTATACTATTTCATATTTACTATCCCGCTGCAGGACGGTGACATGTGTAGTTATAGAAAGTCAGGATGAAAGCTTCTCGGAAGGCGACCAAAATATTGAGAGTTTGGTAGATGTAAGTAGCGTCAACTAAAGTGCAAAATAGTTTTTATGTATACATACATACTATTTTGCATTTTAGATAAGTATGTATGCACACATATACACACATACATATGCACATATGTATGTTTTTATATACATACATAAGTACATATGCCTTTTATTATACATATGTACATATGTTTAGTTATACCATACTAATATTATATTAATGTTTTTTTTACATATGCAAATAGGTGTCGTCTTTTGACTACTGCGAATACCAACCATCCTCGGCTGTCGCACCAGAAAACAGCGACTCTAACCCCCATTCGTCTGAAGCTTCAAATAGAAGACGAAAAAAGGCTAAACGAGAGAGTGAAAGTGACGCCTTCACTGGGTTTTTAGATAAAATGACCTCAATTGCAGAAGCTCGCTTTGCTGTTCCAGCTCCAAAAGAAAATACAGCACATGATGGGTTTTTTGGAATGGTTCGCGAAATATTTAACGACATGCCAAGTGAAGATGTTGCCAACGCTAAGTTTTTTTTTTAATTATTTGCGCGAACAAGTGACAGCCAAAAAAAAAGTAATTTTTCTGGTTTGTAATACCAAAAATATGTAGTATATCGCAATTGAATTTATATTGGTCGAATTAACACTGAATTTGTTATTTGTTTACATGGTAGAATGGGAAAATTTTCAGTATATTTTGTTGTTATAAAATTTTCAAAAGTAAAATTTTTAAATTTTTTAACAACAAAATGTATCGAAAATGTTTCCATTTTACCAAGTAAACAAATAACAAATTCAGTGTGGATTCCACCATTGAAAACAAAAGCAAATGTTCATATTTTGTTGTGTTTTTCAATGTAAACAAAAAACAAAAACTAGGCAATAACATTTGCATGCATATGTACATATATATGTACGTAAATACTTATGTATATAGGTACAGTGAGTGTCACTTAAAATCGTACATCATGGCTACTCAAAATGATGTTTAGTTATTTAAAAAACTTGCAATTTAAATAGCAAAAAAAAACTGTTATATTATATTTTTTAAACTCAATAAAATTTATTTCAACACAAAAACCAGTGTAATATCAATTTATTTTAAAATTGTTAACGAAAAAATACAAATTTTAAAAACCAAACATCATTTTGAGTAGCCATGATGTACGATTTTAAGTGACACTCACTGTACCTATACACATAAGTATTTACGTACATATGTACATATGTATGTAAATGTTATTGCCTAGTTTTTGTTTTTTGTTTACATTGAAAAAGACAACAAAATATGAACATTTGCTTTCTACATACACATGAAGTCTATTTTAAGTTTTTTTGTTTTTTTTACTAGAAAATAACATTTTTATGTTTTTTAAAGTGCCTTGTGAATATTTTTGTTTTTTATTGGAATATATTGTTATGTTCTGTTTTTATGTTTATATTTTAAAGTGCCTTTTGTACAAATTATATTTAGAAAAAAATAAAAAATTAATGCATGCAAAAGTGAGTTTAATTTTTTTTATTTGTTTGAATTTATCATGTCATTTTAAATAGGTAGTTGTTTAATTTAGAAGCTCAATTGAAGAATTGATATAGAAAGACTAATTTACTTTATTTAGGAAAAGGTAGTCGCGTAAAATGTCTCTTTGTTGAAACGCACTCCTTGTCGAATTGTTAGATGAGAATTTAGGGCCTTTCTGCAATTGCTGTGTCTTTTGCCTCCATAGACCTTGTATAATAGAACCGTTTTCCTCTCGGTCCACAAATTCTGGCGGACAATAAGTTCCGTCAAGCATTTTTAGAAAATTGTGGAGCAAAACTGTAGCGCAAACAACTTTTTCTGCGGATTCTGGAGCCATGTTTAAAATTTCACGAAGTATTCTCCATCTTGCCGTCAAAATACCGAAAGCATTTTCAATAGTTCTGCGTGCTCTTTACAGTCTTTTGTTAAAGTTTTCTTTGTTTTCGCTTAATAACAGTCCAGGATACGGCCTCATAAGATAGGGTTTTAGAGGAAAAGCAGCATCACCGACTAAATAATACGGAAATTTGACAGCACTATTTGGCAATACAGTGTCCGCTGGGAAATTAAGATTTTCCGACTGCAAAAGCCTTCCAAATTGAGAATGGCTTAGTACTCCCCCATCGCTTTGGAAGCCATAAGCTCCTACATCGACCGCAGTCAACGTATAATTTGCGTCACATATTCCCAACAATACAATGCTGTATGTTCCTTGAAAGTTATGGAAAAATTTAACTTATGATATTTTTCGAAATATACCTTTATAATTATAAAAGTTTGAGCCCGAATGTGCGGGGCACGTAATAGCGACGTGCTTTCCATCGATAGCTCCAACACAGTTCGGAAAATTCCACATGGTCTTGAAATCCTCAGCTATTCGTTCCCACTCATGCGTATTTGGATAAGACAAGTAAATGCCACTAAGCTGCTTCCATATAACTTCACACATCTCCAAAACGATTCTTCTCACAACGGTCACAGACATTTTGAATGTTAGAGAGAGGTATTGCCTGCTAGTGCCATGCGCTAAATAGCTGCTTAGAAAAGTTATTGCTTAAGCTTGTGCATACATTTATATGTAATTTTCAATTTACTTACATTAAAGTCAAGAACAGCCGACAATCTGCTGAAATGAGTTCTTCTTAAGACTATCTTTTAAAATGCTGAATAAATAGTCAAAGACATCTGCAGACATTCTTGTCGCGGTTCGAAATTGCTCAGCGTCAGAAGTTTTAATTTTTTTAAATGTGGTTTCAAAAAACCCACTTAAATTCCGTTCTAAATACAACGGCCGTACCCAAAACCTTTTCTTTTTTTGAAATTGTTCATAGGCATTTTTTGCACATAAAATTAAATATACAAACTCGACTAACTCCACAAATTCTTTTAAAAACTCGATTTCACTCTCCATTTTTTCTTTATAAGTATTTATAAACCAACGCACACAGCTGATCAAAACAAAAATAAAATGACGCATGAAAAGCAGTGCATGTAACTCAACGCGAACAAGGTATAGAACGAAACAAGAGGATGAAACGCGTCTAAAGCATAACGCGCAAAAAGCGAGCTATGGACCTCTACCTTAACTGAATTGTAATTAGAAAAAAGTGTACATAAGCACAGAAAAGTTAATGGATATTTTCGGACAAAGACACAATTTTTTTTCGCGTGTTTTTTAAGGAAAAGAATTGAACGGCAGGGTCATGAAATTGTGTTGACTATACCATATAAACCAATCGGCAACTTCACGCGACAGGCTTTAAGTGCATAAATGAATAACAAAATAAATAAATAATAAAATAAGCAGTTGTGAACGTTGAGACATCAAGTAAATTGAACATTAAACACAATTACACAACAATTTAAAATTGGTTTTGGCAACCATAATACTGGTGAATAATTCTGTAAGTACAAAGCATATTTTTATCATTTTATAAATACAATCAATGGCTACGATGAAAGGCATTCAATCGAAACGTCGAGTGGAAAAAGCTTCGATTTCTCGCGCATTTAACTTTGTAAATGATCCACCTGACGTTATTGATGCAGATCAAATTGAAATTCGTTCAGCACGCTTAGAGGCCGCTTTTGATGAGTTAAAAGAACTTACTTCGCAACTATACAGTTTTGAAGGCGAAGGAGATTTTGTAGATCCTGAGGAAGATTTTGCAGACTATGAGGCAAAATATTTTGCAGTTAAGGGGATTTTCCAAAAAATGCTAAACACACTTCGACCACGTGGATCGATTCCTAATCCACAAGATAACGCGCTTGATCAGTTAGCTGAACAACATTCATCATTTTTAGACAGACTTGATTCACCTCTAAACACGCGAAATGGTGATAATGATCTACCGAAGATTAGAATTGAACCTTTCTCTGGAAAATACAGGGATTGGCCAGCATTTAAAGATCTTTTTGTTAGCGCTATAGATTCTAAGCCCAATTTATCAAATATACGTAAATTTCATTATTTAAAATCAGTATTGAAGGACGAGGCTGCAAACCTTATCAAGCATATGCAGATTTCTGATTTATCGTACTCTACTGCATGGGAAAGGTTGAGAGAACGTTATGATCGTCCGCGCCATATTGTAAACTCATATATTGAAACATTTATGTCGATTTCATCAATGAAGGATGAATGTTCTTCGGGATTACGCAAAATCTCGGATATATCGAACGAGGTTATCAGGGGCTTAGAAGCGATCGGGTATGATGAGCGCGACCATTGGCTAATATATATTCTTCAAACGAAAATATATTCCGATTCTCGCAGAAAGTGGATAGAACAAACTCGAGATGAAACAAAGCCTACAATACGGACGTTTTTGACATTTTTGGATAGGCGCTGTGAAGAAATTGAGCTCGGTAAAAACACTGACAAAAAAGCAGGTACAAAGTTAGCAATTCAAAGCAGAATTGTTCTCCGACCATGGTAGCTACTAATGATTACAAGGGTTGCGCAGATTGCCAGTCGAGTGAACATTATGTCCATAAGTGTCAACATTTCTTGTCGTTGAACAATGATGAACGCCGCAAATTGGTTAAGGATAAACATTTGTGTTTTAACTGTCTACGCAGTGGGCACAACGTTTATCACTGCAAATCTAAGAGCAAATGTCGTATTTGTCAACGCAGTCACAACAGTCTTTTACACAATGCATCATCGGGTAATTCGCAACAAGAGAATTCATCGCATGGTCACCGCATTGCTATGTCGAAACCTGAAGTGAATCAACAAGTATCGCTGAACACTCTGGGTACACAACCTAGTAATAAAACGTTAGGGAAACCAGTTCTTAAACGCATTTTACCAACTGCAATCGTTAATGTCCGAAACCATGCCGGAAACTTTATTGAATGCCGCATTTTACTAGATACCGCATCCGAATATTCATACATCTCGGAGAATTGCATCAAAAGGTTAGGTTTGCAACGTCATGCTTCACGTATGGCTCTTTCTGGTATTCAATCAATCAGGGCTGATCCTACGCGCGGTCATGCTTATATTCATTTGAAGTCAAGATTATCACAAGATTCGCTTAATGCTTGCGTACACGTATTGGGGTAGATTACCTCGTCTTTACCAAGGTCATCCATAAATAATGTTGACTCTACTTTGCTTGACAATATCGAACTCGCGGACCCACAGTGGTATCGCTCGTCGCCCATTGACATTCTATTAGGCGTTGATGAGGTTTGGAATGTCCTATCGTTAGAAAAACTGCAAGATGATCAGGGGAAGGTATTTGCCATCTCGTCAATTTTTGGCTGGGTAATAACATCAGGTTTTTTATCATGTCAAGATCATGTACCCGCAACTTTACACACGTTAATGAATATAGACCAATCCATTCGAGCTTTCTGGGAAATAGAAGAATGTGCAAATGTTATCAACGAGTTAGATAACGAAGCGCTCATCGTGGAAGAACATTTCAAAAGAACATATAGTCGCCATTACGACGGGAGATACGTAGTTGAGCTTCCATTCAAGGAACAGAATATCAAATTTGGTAATACGTACGATGGTGCACTTAAACGTTTTAAGGCAACTGAGCGTAGGTTAAACAGAGACTCTACTCTAAAAACACAATATATACAATTTATGCAGGAATACCAAACATTAGGCAATATGCGAGAGCTTTCTCCGAATGAAATTGATGTTGCAGATCACTGAGTATACTACTTACCACACCATCTAATTATTGGGGTCAAACTCAGGGTGGTTTTTGATGGATCATTTAATGACACCACAGGTGTTTCACTGAATGATAGGTTATACATTGGACCCGCGATTCAGCGCAATTTGTTTGCCGTTTGTTTAAGATTTCGCTTACACAAATACGTTTTATCTGCAGATATCATCAAGATGTTCCGCCAGATCTGGATAGCCGAAAAACACCGCAACTCTCAAAGAATCCTCTGGAGAGAAAACACAACTGAAATACTTAAACATTTTCAGCTATGCACAGTCACATATGGAACTGCTTCGGCGCCATTCCTCTCAGTAAGGGTATTGCAACAATTGGCGGAAGATTACAAGACATCTCATCCCAACGCATCACGGATTTTACTAGAAGATTTCTACGTCGACGACGTGTTAACAGGAGCTTCATCTGAACATCAGCTGCTAAATTATCGGGATGAACTTATTGATTTACTCGCCCAGGCTGGGCTTCAACTTAGCAAGTGGGTTTCCAACACTGATAAAATTGTGCCAACTCGGCAAAATACACCAAGTTTTTTTAAAAAAGATGACTCAACAAAGGTACTTGGCATACATTGGTACTCCAACGAGGACGCTATGGGGTACAAAATATCGTTGGGAATTACACAACCCGCTACAAAAAGGAATATATTATCTGAGGTAGCTCGTATATTTGATCCATTGGGATTAGTATCACCGGTGGTTATAAAGTTCATGATTTTGTTCCAGGAACTGTGGCTCATGAATTTGGGATGGGATGATGCTCTACCACCGCATTTAGCAGAAATATGGTATAAGTATCGAACAGATTTAACAAATCTTGACCGGTTAAAGTTGCCTCGATTTGTCCCAAATAACAATATAGAAATTACTTTACACGGTTTCAGCGATGCGTCGACAAAGGCTTATTCAGCTGTTGTATATTGCACTATGATGGATGACAATGAGATCATTCATGTATCATTAATGGCATCAAAAACTCGTGTAGCACCGCTTAAGCAGATCACATTACCTAGGTTGGAATTATGTGGAGCGGTGTTACTCACCCGTCTGATAAAATCACTTGTATCATCGTTACCAAACAAGAACATTGATTTGCATGCATGGTGCGTTTCAACTGTTGTATTGGCGTGGTTGTCCATACAGCCAAACAAACTTAAAACCTTTGTGGGTAACCGCACTGCGGAAATATTGAACACTCTTTCACGCAGCGCTTGGAAACACGTGCGAACAAAATAAAACCCGGCAGACTGTGCTTCCCGAGGATTGATGGTGAACCAACCTCTAGGTCATGATCTCTGGTGGTCGGGACCTGCGTTTTTGAGGAATCTAGAACAACTTGGGAATTGCAAAAGTGAGGAAACAGATTCAATAAGGCTGCAAGTAGAAGTCGAAATGAAAAATACTACAGTAGCTAATTTATCTACGCATCAAACTGTAACAGAGCATCCGTTAGAAATGTTGCTCGAAAATACGTCCACGTGGTGGAAACTTTTACGCGTCACAGCATACGTTGTTCGTTTTTTTAATTTAAAGGTACATAAGGTCAAAATTTCGAATACGTTTCTAACAATTGATGAGATCACAAAAGCTAAAATCCTGTGCTTAAGAATGGCGCAGAATTAATTCTCATCAGAAAGGAGTAAGCTGCTACGGGGACTAAATATACAAAAAAAATCCCAATTGACAAAACTTTCGCCATATATTGATGACAATGGACTCCTGAGCGTAGGTGGTCGCATAAGACATTCAGAACTCGCAGATACGATTCAACACCCAATAATTCTTCCAAGAAATCATAAGGTTACAAGGCTAATTATAGAGGATCAGCATAAAAGAAATTTACATCCTGGAGTATCATGATTATTCGTTATTTTACGTCAACAGTATTGGATTATAGGGGCAAGAAACTTGATTCGTCAAACAACGCACAAATGCCTGAGGTGCTTTAGACAGGCTCAGCATACAACGCAACAGAGAATGGCAGATCTCCCTGCGGTTCGAGTTAGACAAGCTTTTCCCTTTGAGAATACCGGGTGCGATTACGCCGGTCCAATCAGTCTTAAATTGCATCATGGTAGAAACGCCAGGCACTGCAAAGGTTACATATGCCTATTCGTATGTATGGTCACATCCGCCATACATTTGGATCTATTAACCGACCTTAGCACCGATTGCTTCCTGGCAGCCCTACGCCGTTTTATGGCTCGCCGTGGAAAATGTTCTACAATTTTTAGCGACAATGGCAAGAACTTCGTTGGCGCTAAGCGTAAGCTGAATGAACTCTATCAACACTTGCAAGCTGACAGCCACAATGAAGAAGTGACATCAACCTTGGCTCAAGAGGGAATAAAATGGAGTTTTACACCACCTTACTAGCCGCACTGGGGTGGCATATGGGAATCGGGCGTTCGCTCTGTTAAGTTACATTTACGCCGCGTTATAGGCAACAGCATATTGACATTCGACCAAATGCACACCTTGCTGGCTCAAGTGGAAGCAGTAGTCAATTCCAGGCCTCTGGGATACGCCTCAGACTCCGAGACTAACTACCTCTCACCTTCACATTTTTTACTTGGAAGGCCATCAACCATGATTCCAGAAGATGATCTTACTAACGTACCGCAAAATCGTCTTAATTATTGGCAACATGTACAGTGTATGTACCAAGGGTTTTGGAAGCAGTGGAGCCAAGAATACCTCACCTCTTTTCAACATCGACCAAAATGGTACAATATTCAACCCAACATCAAGGTAGAAGACATGGTTTTAGTTAAAGAAGACAGAACTCCTCCCTCGACATGGATCATTGCCCGTGTGATCGAGACTTTCCCAGGTAGAGATGGGTTGACAAGGGTTGTGATGCTGAGGACTGCTCGAGGGACAATGACCAGAAACATCACCAAGATTGTGAAACTACCCGTATGCTGAAATAATCTTTCAGGGTTGGCCAAGATGTTGAGGAACATTACCCTGATTGCATCACTGTGAATATTTTACATTCTTTCTTTATATTAAACAAACACACGCACACATATAACTTTTTACTGTAGCTTGCTCTTTGATTTTGCTGGCAGTCAGTCGGTTTTTAGCACAGAGAAGATACAGTCCACTTAAAAATATAAAATAAATGAAACACAAGTTTAATTGAATAAAATCTATAAGAAAAAAGGTGTTGTTTTTATGATTGATTGAATATTCAAAAACAGACAATATTTTGTCCCTCAAGTTTCACGTCATTCCTCTGTAAAATCGTATATTTGTTAAAACTTAATTTTCCAAAACATTGGTGATTTGCAATAATTTAAATTTGAAGGAACATTATGTTTTCTGCGTATACATGTTGCAGCACTTTCACCAACTATATTAATAAAGAGAGTTCAGGGACATTTTGCCTTTCGTATCGAGCAGTCACACTTATGTTGGTCATTCTCCGGTGTTGTGCAAATAAAAAAGTTCTGAATATTTTATAATATTTTATATTTATTTAAGTTCATTTTAATTATCAGCTTCCAAGTCAGGCAAATTTATTTAGACGTAAGTACTTCAATAATCAGCTAAGAGATGGGAATGATGACTAGGTTAGGAGTTATCGGCTATACCAACCACTATTCCTTATATAAAGGCTCAAGTTTTTGAGCTAAATTTCCGATAACTCAGATAAGCTGCCGAAGGATACTCTGCCAAAGAGCTGCAGCCGGATATCCTCCAGAGCGGGACAATGACACAGGAGGCGCAGGACATTTTCCTCCTCTTCCTCGTCATTGCAACTATAGCTGCAGTCATTATAAGGGAGACCCATACGTTTAGCATGGGTTCCGAAAGTGCCGGTCAACTTGGCCACGAGGTTTCCTATTGAAGTTCATGAGGTTTTTCGTTCTATGGGAGTTTAGGCAAAACCAGAGGGTTCTCGCTATTGGCTCGTTGCGCCATCTATATTGGGCTATTTCAAGAAAGGTAACATCGAAGCGTCTCCAGCAGGATGAGAGTGGGACACCACAGAGATTGTCAATATCAACCTCTGTAGGTATGGTTCCCCTCTTTGCTAGGTCATCCGCAACTATGTTTCCTGAAATAGTCCCGTGTCCCCGCACCCAACTTAGTAGAATATTTGAGTGCTGTGCAATTCCATCGAGGGCTTTGTAACATTCTTGAATGAATATGGTGTACACACCTATGAGAGACCTAATAGCAGTTTTGCTGTCAGTTATGATATGAATATCTCTGTCCGAGATCCGATAGAATCTTAACCAGTGAATCGCTCTTTTAATGGCAGATAACTCTGCCTGTCATATACTACATTCGTCCGGGAGTCTGAAGGACAGTTCAATTCCAAATTCTGGAATATAAACGCCCCCACCAACCCTCCCCCCTTTTTTTGAACAGTCCGTGAAAATCTGTACGGCTCCGTTCAATGGGGAAAACCCTTCTATCAATGCAATTTGAAAATTCCTATTGAAGTAGGGTGTCGGAGTGCAGTAGTCAATCAGATTTGGAATGTGCTTTCCACCAGACTGAAATTCCATAAACAAGTATAGGTTTTATAACCGTATCTAATATCCAACCAACTCTCTTGGGACCAATTCTCCAGTTAGGTCCGATTGCGTTTCTACAGACGTATTTTGCCGTTGTGGCTTTCGCTACTCTTGCCTGAAGATTCTCCCTCCAGGAGAGCTTGCTATCGAGGACAACACCCAGATATTTGGCATTATCTGACAGGGTTAGGGTAATGCCATTTAGCTTTGGGTTGTTGAAATGGAGAACCTTGTATCTTCTAGAAAAGAGTACCAGTTCCGTTTTGGTCGGGTTGACACTAAGCCCGCTATGTGAGCACCAGGCACTAACCTCATTTAGTGCTGTTTCTAGTCTCTGTGATATAGTATTCAGATGGAATCCAGATATTGCAATCGCTACATCATCTGCGTATGCAACTGTTTTAATATTCATGGAATCCAATTTTTTGAGCAGATTATTGACAGTCACATTCCACAACAGGGGTGAAGCACACCACCTTGAGGTGTACCTCTGTGGTCTTGCCTGGTGATGGTGGCTGTTCCTATGGTAGAAGTGATGATTCTACGAAGTAGCAAATTCTCAATGAGCTGATAGACCTCTCGATCAACCCTCAGTTCTCTGAGAGACTGAATGATTGCCTTCGGATCAATGTTATTAAAGGCACCTTCAATGTCTACGAAGGCTACCAAGGTATAATTTTTATGCTCGAATCACTTCTCTATGCATCCTACAAGCGAATGTAAGGCGGTCTCAACCGATTTTCCCCTGGTATATGCATGTTGAGAGGCCGAAAGCTGAGAGTTATCAATGACTGTTCTAATATGAACATCCATTATTCTCTCAAGTGTTTTTAGAAGAAAGGAAGTTAAACTAATAGGTCTAAAATCCTTCGCCTTGGTATGTGATGCCTTCCCCCTTTGGGTATGAAGATCACATTACATTTAGTCCATGCAATTGGAATATATGACCATATAATGCAGGCCTTATATATTACGAATAACGCAGGAATGATACCATCCGGACCTGGAGATTTAAACGGATAGAAGCTATTGAAGGCCAATTTCACTTTCTCCACAGTAATGTCTATGGATACATGTGTCTGGGCATGGGAAGGGTATACTTGTTGAGTATCACTATAGAGTTGACAGCCCGGAAAGCGGGTGTTCATTAGGACCTCTAGATATCCGTTACTATCTGACGTCCAGTTTCCATCATTATTCTGGATGTAATTGGGTATCAACGGTTTTTTCGCTAGGATTTTACGCAGTCTGCTAGTCTCGGAATGGGGTTCTACTTTGTTACAGAATTCTCTTCAAGTTTTGCGTTTTGCATTCCTGACTTAATTTTTGAATTTATTCAATGAGGCTTTATAAAGTGACCAATTACCTGTCCTTTTAGCCGCATTGAAAATTTGTCTGCAGTTCTTACGAGTTTTTGCAATGCTATCAGACCACCAAGGTAGTCTTCTATTTTTGCGTTGTATAGATGCCCTGCAGATAGACCAGTGGCTTCTTTAAATGCATTTGTTAGCGTATCTACGACTAATTCAATATCAATATATAAGTTGGTGAGGATTTGGTTCTGTACCTCCCAGTTTGTTTTACAATCTGTTAATATATAATCTTGCGTTACTATTTGAAATGCTAATTAAGAATGTTAGATAGCAATGGTCAGAGAACGAGCATTCCGAAGAGACCCTCCATTCACGAATTAAATGAGCGTGCCTCGAATTGACTAGAGTTATGCCTTCTGCCTATTAGAGACTACGAATGTTGGTTCTGAACCCTAATTTATTATTGCCAGATTATTGTCCATAATAAAATCAAATATGCACTCACCTCTTACATTTGTGTCTGAGCTTCCCCAGATATGATGATGTGCATTTGCATCAGCGCCTATTAAGATAGGATTACCGCGCTTACTTGCTTCCTTGACTGCCTTTTGGACCAAAATGCTTGGTGGGGGTCCGCGTGGTCATAAGCCACCACACTGTTGTTTCTTTCGTCTCCCATGCTACGGCTACTGTATTCTCATCACTGAAATTATACAGAATGAAGATATTTAAATTGGTTTTCACCATAATACAGGATCTGATGTTTTTATCATTGTTACCTGATTTACTTACACACAGTAGTCTGTAGCCTTTTGCGCTGAGTCCAATAATTTTAACATTTACGGTCCATGGTTCTTAGATGAGCGCAATATCCACTCCTCCTTCTACGAGTCGGTTAGTTAATGCCGCTGAGGCTTCCTTCGAGTGATGAAGATTAATCTGGATAACCTTTGCCATTCTCAGATATCAGGGTCATAGTTGACAACGATGGCTTCGTCATCTGAGTTTGGATCCAGAAGAGCGTTTTCATCGTCTACGAAGTCAAGTCTATCTAGGAGGTCCCCAATCAGACAAGAGCCTGTTTGGGAGTACCCCGAAGCGACAGAATTCGCAGTTTCAACTATGGCCTCCGCGTTGGCCTTGGCTGTTTTATCAACCTGTACCCCTTGCGACCCCTCTGCTGCAACGGGGTTTTCGGCATCAGATTTGTCATCACCCTGGTAGATGCGCAGTTTGATGCCAATGAAACCATAGTACACCATCCCTTGCTTTTCCCGGAGTAGAGACAACGTCTCCTTATTAAGGACCACGATCGCCTTTCTACGGGCACCAAGTGAGCCTTTGCCCACGCCAGCGAGGATTTCTCCTTACTGGTTAAATCCTTGGACGGCTTATTGCCCAACTGCTCGATATAGAGTCGAGCAGCTCGTAATTCACCGGTGGCTTTGCGCGTCAGGAAGCTACGTTCACGCGTATCTTGTATGCTCGATCCACACATTAGTGATTTTTGGTGCAGTTGGCACGGCTGGTGTTACTCCAACTGGCGCACCTTTCATTTGTTTTTTGGATGCAGTTGGCACTGCCGAGGATTTCCCGGTTGGCACACCTAAGGTAATTTTGGCTGATTGCTCAGCTCTAAATTTAGCTGCAGCAGATGTATTTGGACTAACGTCCAAGGACACGCTGCGGGTTAACCTTGCCCTTCCTAATGGAATGACAAGGTTTGGTTTTTTGTTTTTATTTATTTTTCTCTATTTTGTTTCCACGAGTATGAAAGTAAGGGGTTGGACCACCCATGCAGTGACGGCGTACATGGGCTAGACAACCACGTTTTAACCGACTCGTGCCTTGGCGTCGGCGTGGAGCTGTTAACGACTAGTCTTCTTTAACTACTAACTAGCCATTCAGGTTCTCGGCACTGCTACCAACCACCTTAACCTTACAAGTGGTTTAGTTTTGGTCCGCGGGCTCCACGCATAGAGAAAACAGCATCATAAAGAGAGACGCCACGACACAAATACAAAGCCGGAGCCATGACCACCTAAAGGAGTATCATGTCACCCTCTTAGATTTATTTGGAGTAACTGTCCATCATGATCTCCTTCAAAGTTGGAAGGTCGATCGTCCTAGATAGCTTCTCCCCATTATGATCACAGACATGTGTGGAATGTTTCTCATGATCGGGAGTCTCCATCCGTGGTTATCTCTCCCATGGTTCTCCCAGCCTTGGAGTCTCTTTCTCAGGGTACGCCATTGCAGGTGAGATACCAGCAATGCATTTTCACCAGTACGCAGCCTGTCCATGACAACGATCCTGCGAGTCTCAAACATGAAATCCCGTCGGTCCGTGCCAGACCCGGGAGATGACAGCGACACAAATGACCACTTATGAAGTGTATCAGGAGAGTCGCTGATGACGTCCCTCCCCTATCCGCCGCCTGGGGACGCGCCCGACAGGAGACTACTACTCCTACAGCACAGCTAGGTGCTAAACTAGCGCTCTTGTTCGGCAAAGAATGATGACTAACAGGGGAATGATAATTTAACTCAAGTTAAGCCCTTATGACACTTCCTTTTTTTACACTTTTCTCTAAAACTGTATAAATGAAAGAAAAATGAAGTGTTATATGGAATTTACTGAAGTGCAATTCTTTAGTTTCATGATGCCGAAAAATAAAGCAAAAACCAAGGAACAAGTATTGGTGGTTAAGCGAGAGGCAGAAAATAGCGATATAATAAGATTAAAAACGACCCAGTTAAGTATGAACAGCAAAACCAAAAGGAGAAATTAAAGTATCTTAAGAAAAAAGAGAAAAAGTTAATAAAACCTATTTCTGAAATGACATTACGAGAAAAAGGTGCCAAGAGAAAATATTGGAGAAATAATTAAAAAAATTACAGAGAAAATAAGAATAAAAAGGAAACCGTGGTTAAAAATTTCTTGAGAGCTTATTCTCTACCAGACTCAGATAACGTTAATGGAAACAATACTCCAGACCTGGAACCAAGTGCATCTCCTGAACCGGCAGTTCTTCACCTTCGAGAGAAAGTTCGAAAGGATAAACTGTTGCCAATAAGAAATAGGAAAAGATATTCTTTGGCACTAAAGCAAAAAGATAACATCATTCGTATATTGAAAAGTAAAAAAGAAATGCATAAGAAAATATATAACAGATTAAAGGCTATAAGGAAACCAAGATGTGAGGTAAGTAAAATGGTTTCGAATTCTGAAATATCTCATAGTCCGGACACTATAAAAAATATTTTGTTCGGAAAAGTTCTTCGAGATCAGTTAGTTTATAATTTTACAAGTATGAAATCGAATCGAGAAAGGCAAATGTTCACAAAAATAATTTCGGGTAAAATAATTAAAAAATATAGAATGCAAAATCAATGATATCGATTCTGAAAATACAAGAGAACATCAAGGGACTATATCAATACTTCATCGTTGACCTATTCACGAAAAGACAGATTTGACACCATAAAAAACGGGAAATCAGTAAAAGAGTTTCTTGAGCTTGATATTAACAGCCGGATTTGTCTTGGCAAGCGTGAGTTTGTCCGAAAAAGAAAAATGTCGAAGCCAAAACGATTCTTAAATTACACCTTAAAGAATTCGCATAAGAAATTTTTGAAAGAATATTCAAATAATATCCTAAGTTATGCAAGGTTTTGCACATATTGCCCATTTTGGATTCAGCAAATGAGTGTTAGCAGTCGCGAGACATGTAAATATGTTTAGAATGTTTTATTAGTATGAATCAATTCAAACACATAAACTTGAACTGTACTAATTTTCTCTTTTTTTCTTTTGTCTTCAAGCACTTGGAACTTGAAGATTAGAAGATTTTTACTTTCAAGCACTTGGAACTTGAACGTAATGTTGTCAATAAATAAAAGCGAGTATTTTACTACTGATACAAATATAATTTTTATTGGAATATTTATACTAAAATTAATAACAAATAATTGTTGAGTCAACAAATATACTTAAAACTAAATTTACATTAAATTGACCAATCAAATTAAAGTGACAATACTTTCAGTTAATTCAATGTGTAATATGATATCTTTTTATTAACAAATTTTTGTTTGTCAGCTAATCAAGTCTAAGTAAACAACATTAATGGAATTAACTAACTTTTGTATTATCATTAATAATTATTAAGTGGATTCACGGGTTTTTAAACAGCATACAACACGCGAACTTCAAATTCTTGGTTGAATTACTTTTTAAGAACAACGTCCTCAATGAAAAAAAACAGGTGATGTTATTAGATCTATTTGTTACAGAAAGGAAGCAAGATGCCTCTTAAGAATGTGTGATTTGTGTAAAGAGTTTAAAGTTACTTTTAAGGATTTGGTAAGCACAGAACATACATACTACTTCAAATGGGGATGTACTAAAGAAACATATTTCGATAAGCGAAGCAACCAAAATAAAACTGTGACAAGAAATCTAAAACAAAAAATTTAATGCCAACTGCAGGATATAGTACGCACTTTTGAAAAACAATTGCCTCTGTTTTCTAATCACGAAAGTACGAACATGCATCAGTTTAACGAAATCCAAAACTTGAAAAACAATCTTAAAGAAAACGATGTATTAATCCACATGGACTTTAGCGACAATTATAATCTTAAGTATGCGGAAGAAGTGCAAAGTTTTCACTTCGGTGGATCGCGCAAGCAAATAACTCTACACACCGTTGTTGTTTATACAAAATGAGAACGACACTCCGAAAGTCGAGAGATTTTGTACCTTGTTTGAGTCACTCCTTCACAATGTTTTTGCCATTTGGGCTCACTTACAGCCAATTTTGGATCGCATAGCTTCAACAAGAAAAGCGACGAATATATATTTTTTTAAGTGACGATCCAGCGACTCAGTACCGAAACAAAACTATGTTTTATTTTCTTTCCAACGGACTCCACGAGTTTTATCCTCAAATGAAAAAGTTTACATGGAACTACAGTGAATCTGGTCACGGAAAAGACGATCCCGATGGTATTGGAGGAACCGTTAAACGAACCGCAGATCGTCTTGTTGCGCAAGGTACCGATTTGATGAATTTGAATATTTTATTGCAGAAACTGGAAAACAATTGCCCGAGAATGCTTTTTTTTAATAAAAAATATAGATATTGAGGCAAAGTTTAAAAAATTGAGAACAAAAATATTTTACCATTTCCTGGCACTTTAAAAGTGCATAAATTTTGTAGTAATCATCTGTCTATTCGCTTAAAAATTAAAAGTTTAAGTTGTTTCGGTTGTTAAAATTGTCATCACTTTGAATTAGGAATTGTCGATTATCACCAGCAAAGGACAAGACTTAATTCCTGCAGCTCACATGATTCTTTGAAGATACAATAAATAAATATATGTATGCATAAAAAAAAACACATGATTCTTTGACAATTTATTCTTCAAAAGCTTGGAAATACGAGGATGTGTACAATTCAAGTGAAGATGATAACGACAGTGTTCCAAAAGTACAGAGTCTGAAAGCTGGCACTTTCATAGTATTTAATTTTGCTGAAGGCGATAAATATGTACAACATTTTAGGTAAAAATTATATTTTGACATTATCATATTTTTTACATTATAATTTCTTTTTTTTAACAGATATGCTGTCATTTGTCAAGAAGACTCCAAGGATGACAAAGTTCAAATTGCAAAACTTCTAAGGCGAACATCGAATATCTTTGTTGTCGATAAAAGTGATATATCTTACATTTTTTTATATCAAGATTAGGGTATATTTCCAACACCAATCGTTATTGTGCACGAATGTGGCGTTAAATACAAGTTTCTATACAAAGTAGACTCTGACAATTATTAATTATTATTTATTAGTAGTTTATAACCAGGGCAAGCCAAAAAAAGCACAAAAAAATTTAAAAATATAAGCTAAAAAGCCCAAAAAACCCTTGGAAAAAGTTCAAAATAAGCAAAATATACCAAGAAAAAGCATAAACGAAAAACGCGAATTATAAATGTATTTTTATAGTTTTTATTCAAATAAATGTTTATTACATATTAGAATCATATGTTTTTTTAAATTCTCGAATAGGAATGATCTCCGATTGTCGCACAATACCGTAGAATATATAGAAAATTTACGTTCAACTTCAGTCGATGTTACCGGGGCATATTTAAAAGCTAACAATCCACATGGGGATAATGTGTCAATATATTCATCTTTTTCTTTTATATTGAAAAATATGTTATTTTTAATCTAAGCTAATGTTTGGAGTCCAAATTTTTATTGAAAACTTTAGAAAACTTTTCAAAAAACACCTTATTTTCTAAAGCCTCAATTTTTGCTTTTACATCTTCTATGACGGATAAACTTTCGTGCAAAGTTAGACCTCTGCTTTCTAATTTAACTATGTTTTTGCAAATACATTCAAAATTGTCTTTAATGTATGCTAAATCAGAATTTACAGTTGGGTTTTCAAATAATAATTTTGCATTGCAAATGGCTTCTGCCTCTTCATTAGAAAACTCGTTTAAAACGTTCTTTATTTCCGTAAAATTATCGCAGTCTGGTCGTACCAGGCTTTGGGGGTTTGCTTATTGTTGGGTACATAGAGTGCAATAAACTTGTACGATTGGTTGCCTGAAAATTTTTAAAAATTTTTTTATTGATAACAAGTAAATCTGCTTTGAAATATATTACATGTTTACCTTAAGAAAGACGGCTTTGCAATTGCTAACAATGGAGTTGAAATTAACAAAATGTAAACGAACAAAATCTGCGATTCTGTGCAACCCATGGGCTAGACATGTTACGTGCAACATCTTTGAGTAAAGGGTTTTTAATGACCGCATTGCAGATACCATATAAGGGGCTGCATCAGTAAAGACAAGCATAACATTTCTGTATTTAATACCTACATCAGTTAAATGTGTATGAATATATGTACATATGTATGTATATATTTAAATGTTAAATTTAAAAATGAAGCAATTTACATATATACAAAAATGCCGCCATTGAACTACCATTTGCTCGTTCCACATGTGCTAAGTTAAGTAAGTAGCACTTTTCTTTTTCCGTTTCATCCAATAAACCAAACAAGAAATTTGCAACCAAGCGGCTCTCACAGTCAGTACTTTCATCTAATGATACCCAAATTTTTTTGTTTGCTGCTTTATTTTGGAGCTCTTTGATATATGTTTCATAAAGTGTAGTAATATATTTTTTTCTCAACATCGTTTCGTAGGGTAAAGAATGATTTGTAAATTTTTCAAAAAACGATATAATGCCACGACCATTGACTTTATGCAAAGGTATATTTTCAGTCAAAAACATTTTGCATAACTCCATATGAAATGGATTTATAGTTGGATCATCTGAGTAGCTAGTTAACAATGACTGAGTGCTGTGCAAATACTCTTAATTGAAAATTCTCTAACATTTTTCTTCTTTTCAGAAGTTGTTTTATGTTTTGATATGCCAAAATGTTGTTGAACATTATACATTTTCATCCCACTTATAGTACAATTACAAATTACACAAAACAAAACAGAATTGTCGGCCTTTAATAATCCCGGGTAATTTTGCGCCATACGGGTATTGAACTCTTTTTTTGTTTCTTTTGGCATTCTATTTCTAACTTTTAAACTTTAATTTTTTTTACAAAGCTACAAGCGCTTTACTTTTTTAATATTTTACCGTTTACAAATTCAATGAAAACTGATTTGTGTTTATTTGTGAAAGATAGTTTTATTTCTTTGAAATAAATATAACATAAATATTACCAAAAAGTTTGTTCTTGTGTGGTCGTGGTTCACAAAATTTCAAAAATTATTAATTGCTTCTGGAATATTAAATGTGTTTTGAAGAAACAAACTCCATACACCATGTTTTCTTTGATCAGGCGCATATCCAGGACAAGGTTTTTAAATTTTTGTACTGAATATTTTAATTTTGGTGGGAGAAATTTCCATTTTTCATTCCAATATATCTGTTTTTGAATTTGATTGATTGCAACTCATTTTTGAATTCAAAATCAATTCAATTCAAATGAATTTAAAAAATGAATTGCAATTCATTTTGACAAACTCATTTGAATTAGAAACGAATTGCAATTCATTTGACAAATTCATTTGAATTGAAAACGAATTGCAATTCATTTTTACCAAATTCATTTGAATTGACTCAAATTTAATTCAATTAAATTTTTGTGCGAAAAGAATTAATTCAAAATTTGCTAATTCAGTGCATGAATGATTCGCGAATTAATTAAAAAATGAGTGATTCATTTACAGCTCTGTAGCTCGTTTCTGTAATTCTCGCATCGAAAAATTTCTCACATGAAGTGTGAAACAAAAAATTCCATCGTTTCTCGATTTGTGAGAAAAAAGTGTTTCTGTAATTTAAAGTGATAAGAAGCAACACTAATTTCGTTTTTATTGGAATATTTCCAACAATCAAGTGTCAAATGAAAAGAAAATGTTACAAAAATATTATTTCAATAACAAAAAAAGAAATAATTTAAAAGAAAAAGAAAATAAAATAATGAACAAGAATATAAAATGAATGCAAAATGCTTGAAAGAAGTTTTTCTATCAACTCAAAAAAATCAAAGATAATTTCCCAAAAAAAATCTAAATAAATGTGAACATATCGACTTTTTAATAATATTTTGGTCCAACAATTCGTTGCATATCTTCTTAACTAGTTTATATTTCATATTTTTATACACAAATTATAAAGTTCATATGTTTTTGTAAAATTTTGGTTGTTCTCGCACCACTTTAAAATGCGAGTTGTTTTGACAGTTCTTGCGAGAAACTTTTCACAAAATATTGTTACAGAAACACTTGTTCTCACAAATTTCCAATAACATACGTCAAAAACGGTAAAATGACAAACAGTTCTCACAAAAAGTAATTACAGAAACACTTGCATGTGAGAAACGATTTTTTGTTTCAATTCACATAGTTTCTTCTTCATTGCCATCGTTTTCTGTGAGAAATTTTTCGATGCGAGAATTACAGAAACGTGCTACTGATATCTAGTTCCTTTTTAAAATATATTTATCTGTAAATATAAATGAATTTAATATATGTATTTTTATGTTTGAAAATACATTTTTTTGTATTTTTAAATTTTTGCATGTGGCTAGTAAAGGGACAACAAAACGGTTCTAGAGAAATAGCTACCAAGTGAGAGGTAGCGAATTTGGTAGTGCTTTTGGTACAGCTAAACTGATACTCCTAAGTGGCTAGCACCGACACGGCCACTATGGGTTAGAAAAGGGGCTAGTACCATGGTGTTATCGCTGTGGGTAGCTAAAGGTAATGCACTGGGGGTCAATTGCCACCTCGTAGGATATCTCCATGTTAAATTTGCCACTCAAAAGTATGTCTTGTAGATTGCACTGGGACCAGCGGTAGTTCCAAAAGAACTAGTGAATATACAGGCGAATCGCTAGGACGTCATACCACTGGGATGTGTACGAAAAAGCATGTGCCAAACAAAAATACCATAAGGCAATGTCTATGGATTAGTGACAAAAAGGGGTTTAATACGAAACAATGCTTATTAAAGAATAAGTTTAAGTAAAATATATATAAAGTAAATTCAAGCTAGCTTGAGCGGTGGATTGGCTAGTGAGGTTAATACTAAGATAAATATTCTTAGTTCTATGCACGGCAATTTTTTTGTATATTTATAAAAAATGTGTGATTAAAATGCATATATAGAAAATGCAAGAACCGATTCTTTATTTTTGCTTATTTTCAATACCAATCGTACCAAGACATACAAGAACATATTTAAAAACCATTTCGTTCCAAAATTAATAATAGAAAAATTAAGATTGATTGCCTTGTAAAAATCAAAAAGGTTCTTCTTTGGGAGAGAGGATCCTAAGCCAGAAAAACTTCAGAAAGGTTGCCTACCTACCCGATGGTGCCGGCGCTAACTGGCTCTAAAGTGTTTGCAGGCAGTTGAATGCCTAGAACCAATAAAATATGCCAAGTTTAGTAGAGCTCAACGTGGAGCTCTTTTGACAGCAGTTTATTGATTAAATTCTCATACAAATAATTTCGGCTTATATGCTAATTATGTGAAGAATCTAGATTGTAAAAATGAGTGATCTTATTTCTATTTTATATACATTAAAAATATTTACATTTATAATATTCATCGATAACCAAAATGTCACGTGATATATTTAAAGTAATAAAATATTTTCCCATAAATATTGAAGTGCGCCACAAATAACAACAACCCACGGTATGCTTACCAAGCACATACATAGCACAAGCATTGCACTGGAATACCAATACAGTGACCAGCGGTATGCAAGACATATGATACCTTCAATTACTATTGTATGCAAAACCGTAAAACAATGAATACATTCAATACAAAATTAGTTATTAATTGTAAAATATTTAGATTTATTACAATATTAGTTGGTACCGCGCATACCGGTTTTAATTATTTAATATGATATAACTTAAGTCTATTCTTATGAACTACTTGTGTTTTATTTGTTTCCCTATCAACTATAGTTACATTTCTTAAATGTATTTTCTTAATTTTGCAAAGTCCTCTATATTGGGTTTCTAACTTATGACCTGCTTCATTTTTGAGTAAAATTAGATTTTCTATTTTTAAATTATATTCTATTATTGCCTTATCGCAATTTAATTTTTGCCTAAGTTTATGCCTATTTAGTAATTGTTGAGCTTTCTTATATGCTACTTCTAACCTAAATTTGGATTCATTAGCATAGTTGTCTATATTATAGAGTGAAGTAATTCTATCTACTTCATTAAACTGAAAAAGAAAACTGAAAACTGAAACTGAAAAGAATTCGGCTGTTTTGCAAAAACTAGTTCATATGGACAGTAATTATGTACTGTTGAAGGTGTTGTATTAAAACAGTAAGTGAAATATTTCAGCTATTTATCCCAATCAGTTTTACCAACTGTTATATAAGATCGTACGTATTCATTAAAAGTTCTATGACTTCTTTAAATTTTACCTAATGTCTGATGATGGTATGCAGTTGAAGTTAATTTTTCTATTTTTAATATATTACATAGTTCTGTCAATAATTCATTTTTATATTCGGTACCCATGTCCGAAATGAACATCTTCATTGGACCATAGGTAAGTATAAAATTAGCAAATATTGCTTTCGCGATTGTTTTAGAACTTTTGTCTTTCACTGGTATAGTAACTAAATATTTAGTTAAATCACATATTATTGTGATTGCGTATTAATTTCCAAATAATGTTTTAGGAAACGGTCCTATTGTGTCTACGTACACCGTGTTAAATGGTTTTGTTGGTGTTGGTGTAATTGTCATTGGACTTTTAGAATGTTTTAGTGTTTTGGCAGTTTGACATTTATGACATGTTTTAACGTATTTAGATATGTCTTTGGACATATTTTTCCAATAGTAATATCTCTTTATTTTTTTTTAATGTTCTATAAAGTCCACAATGTCCTCCTTCTATGGGATCATCGTGATATTTCAGCATAATTTCAAGAATTGCCTTAGCATTCTTATTATGAATTTGGTTCACCTCATTTAGTAGCGCTACTTTAATTTTATTCAATATTTTATTGCCCATAAATTTATATTCATTAATAAAGATAAAATCAAAATTTTTCTCACTAGATGCCACTTGTAAATTATATATATTATGTTTACAGGCCACTTTTTCGAGCCTAGAGAAAAATTTTCCTAAGTCAAAATTCTCGTTAGTAAACAAATCATTAATTTGTATATATGTTACTATAGATTTTCCACGTTTGAAATAACATCTTCTGGGGGAAATCTTTAGTTAATAGTATTTTCTGACGTCAGTGTTTGTTATAGGTACATATGTATATACTGGGCTTATCATTATTTTTATTTTAATCAAATTTATGCTGTTTATTTAGTGTATTACTATTCTTTTCTTTTTCTGTATTGGTCATCGATCTTGTCGTGACTCTTAATATAGAAAAAATTTTATTATTCATGTTGTTTAAAGTTAAACGTCATATTTTAGTATCAAATTGTTTCGCTATTTAAAGGTATTTTTTCATTATTGAATTATTTTTAAATCTTATATACTTGAAGAATGTAAATTTATGTCATATTTGGAATTTATATATCTCATTTTGCTATAATTTAATCATTCAAAAGTAAACTTACTTTATTTTCAACCCTGCGTTTCAATTGTGAATTATTCATATTTCGTCAAGTAACTTAATGAGCCGTGTGGTCAAGTCAAAAAATAGTTATGTTCTTTCTTTTGATTCACTTCCGTTTTTGAACTCAAGAAAACCACACTGAGATTCCTCAATTGTAACCTTGGATATCTACATACTATAAATACTCTTAAAAACAAATTTAATTTAAATAAAACCGAATGTAAGTTGAATTTGAATTTTCAATTGTGTCATTTATTCCCCAATAATTCAGGTACCCTCTCCTGATACAAATATCCACACATCCATATTCCCCACTAATATTGGATCTTATTTTACTTCACCGTAAGTAACTATTCTAATACGATTAAATAGTTTAGTTTTGGAATAAATTGAAATACTCCAAAATTAAACATGGTCCTTTTTTAAGCCAATCACTTTTTTCCGCTGGCAACACTAAAACAGACAGTCCAAAATAAAAATAAAATATCTCTATCGGTTTCTTTAATACACCGACACACTACAATGAAATCATATGCAAGTTTAATTTTTGTGTCTCGCAGTCAGTGAGGTTTTAAACAGTGAATCAAAGACAAGAAACAAAAGAAAACCGTGAAAAATAAAAGAAATGTGAAATAAAAACTAAACTCATAAAAATGTGCAGAAAAAGAAATATAAAATAAGAAAAACAGTGAAAAAAAATATTTGGTATACACATAAATAAATTAATAAATTTTATAAGAAAAAAAACTAACTAACATAATGAAATCCCTGAAAATAAAAGCAAAAGTGGAAAACAGAAAAGTTAGTCCCAAAAAATTTAAATACAAAAAAAAACACAAAAAACAAAATTAAAATCATAATTGTTAGTGTCAAAACTACTACAAAAAAAACAATTCAAGAAAGTTTTAATAAAAAACCAACATACATACATACATATGTATTTATGTACATGAGAAAACCTTTTTACCAAGAACTAAATTAAAATAATCAGAATTGTGAAAAAAGGTACAGTACATACCACATACTTACATACATATGTACATATGTATGTTTGAAAATTAAATCTAAATACCTATGTAAGTATGTATGTATGTATTAATTACCGAAAATATGTATGCATATTGTTTTAAATAAAATACCCTAAAGAAAAGATACATACAAACATATATGTTTTTATAACAGTGAATACCTATGTACATATTTTTACAAAAAGGAAAATAATAATAAAATAGAATAAAATTGTACATACATACACACATATACATATATGTACATATATACATATGTATAGAGATATACATATGTATATGTACGTAAAGGTTTACTGTAAAGTCAACTCCCGTTTCTTGTCATAAGGTAAAAGACACGTCTATATATTACATATGTACAAATGTATACAGTATTAACATAGTTACATGCATACAACTTTATATGCATACATACATATGTACATATGCAATTATCTCCTTAATACATAACTAAATGCTAACGGTGTACAAATTTAAAACTAAAAGAAAAAAAACATAAAATTGCTCAAAGTTAAAAATTTGGAGAACAATACAAAAACAAAATACACGTACATAAATAAAGAACCGCAAGATAAGTGCATTTGTTAGTGCAAACAATTAAAATTTTGAAAAAACTTATACCAAAAAGGAATAATAAAAAATAAAAAAATTTGCGCTCAAACAGAATCTCTTTCTCCCTAATAAATTGGGAAATTTTTTCTGCAAAAAAAAACCTAATCTGCAACTAGTAGTGAAAAAATACATACACACACATATACATACATAAATACGCATCATAGACAAGTAAATACTTAAATTGAATAACAAAAAAAAAAAAGAAATAAAAGTCTAACAAAATTTGTATTGAGAAAAAAACCCCAAAGGACAAGCAAATAAAGTGAAGCAACTTGCAGACAGTTTATATAAAAGTGAAAAATAAAAAATACAAAAAAAATATACAAAACAAAACAAAATAACCTCTCTAAAATATTTAATTGTGCAAATTACAAATCTCCATACAATTCATGGGTAATAGTGACTTTGTTTATCGTTTAATGAATAAATATTTTACGATAATATACAAAAAAAAATTGTTTTGTCCTAAAAAAAAACTGAAATAATAAAATTCAAAAAAAAAAAAAATACAAAAACAAAAAATAAATAAAAATATTGCACTAAGTATAAAATTTTGAATTAACACAATAAAAAATCGTGGAGAGTCCCTCATTCAATATAAAAAACAAAGAGAACAATAATAACGCAGGCAAAAGGTACGTAATTTCCTACAAATATCATTTTGCATTCTCGCTGAACCTTCATAGTGAATAGCGGAGTTTTTTTTTCATATACATATTAAACAAACAAAAAATCATACAAAAAATATTCGTAATACATAATAACAGTAATATATACATATTAACTTTGATAAATAAGCAAAGCAAATATTGCTGATATTTTTTTTACATAGCAAGAAACAAAAACAAACAAAAAACCGCAAACAAAGTGCTCTTGAGGAATACTATACATGAGTACCACAAAAACAGAAAATTGTGAAGTGAGTACAAACGGCAGAAATTCATATTTTACTGTGAGTTCTGAAGCTCTTAATGATAACAATAAAAATACAAAATCTGATGATAGTATTTTTCTAACGGCAAAGCCACTTTTTCGTCAGCGATCAACTTCGCTTGGTCCAATGCCAACTAGTGATTCGTTAACATTACAATTGCCTAGTACTTCTTCATATAAGTCAGTGATATCATCCCCTTCGGGCTCGTATACATCACTTAACAAGGTTATCACTACAGATAACAGTAGCACTACGCCCAAAGTCCAAGTCGGAATGGATAGGTATATAACTGTGGTAAAGCGTGGGCGAAGCCCAAATTCTTCAAAAATTTCATCTGTTCCAAAGATGTCTAGGGATAACAGCGCATCATCTACTAATCGTCAAAATCGGTTTTAACTATTGCAAGACAATAACGACAAGGCCGCTGCATTATCGCTAAAGTCTTTTAAGCCACCACCTATCTATCTGAGAGAAAAATATCTAACGCGCTTTTAAAAAAACTTTTGTCGGCCATTGGTAAAAATACTTTTCACATCATTCCAATTAAACGAGGTAATATTGATGAAACTAAGATGAAAAAGATTTCCGAAAAATTATTTGTGAGTTTTAAAAAAACAAAACAAATTTTTACACTTACCAACTTAAAAGTGCTAAAGACCTACAAATAGTATTAAAGGGCATATATTCATATGTTGACCCCGAAGAAGTAAAATGTGCTCTTATCGACAAAGGATTTAAGGTAAATAATGTTACTAATATAATTAACAGAGAAAAGGTCCCCCAACCCCTATTTCGGGTCGAACTGGAGCCTAATGACATACAATTGAAAAAAAATGAAACCCATCCAATTTATAGCGTAAAGTTTCTCTTGCACCGAAAAATTACAGTTGAACAGCCACGTAAGCGTTCAGGTCCCGTACAGTGCCACAATTGCCAAGAATATGGCCATACAAAAACTTACTGCAAATTACCTACAGTTTGTGTTATCTGCGGTGAATTGCACGGTTCGGCTAGCTGTACGAAGGCAAAAGATCAAGCTGAAAAAAATGTAGTAATTGTGGAGGTAATCACACTGCTAACTACAGAAAATGTCCTGTATATTCTTTCGTTAAAAGGACTATGGGACAAAAACCTAAATTAGCTCCAGCTCAATCAGCAAATGCTTTCTCCGCCAATTTTCCTCCAATGAGCCAACCAAGTACTTCGCGTGTATCATATGCCGATGCTGTTAAGACAAATTCTTTTCCCACGCAGAAAGTGTCCCCACCAAGTAATTTAACAAATGATAACACAAGCTTTAATTTCATTCGCCTTGAAGCCACTATTGATAATCTAATCAAACTATAAACAACTTTACTACAAATATGACTAGTATGATGCAAGAAATGCTGCGAATGCAGAATACTCTGCTTCAAGAATTAATTAACAAGCCATGAACACGTTAAAAATATGTTTCTGGAACGCAAACGGCATTCGCCAACACAAAAATGAGCTCGAGCACTTCCTTTCGGAAAAAAATATTGATGTAATGTTAGTTTCTGAGACTCATTTGACTTCGAGAAGCCTTTTTAAAATGAATGGCTACACCTTATATGATACTAAGGACCCGAGAGTAAGAGCATGCGGTGGATCAGCAATTTTAATAAAGTCAAGACTCAAGCACTATATTCTTGATAACATCTGTGCAGAACATTTACAAGCAACTAATATTTGTGTTGACATTTTTTTTACAAATTTCGTTATATCATCAATTTACTCCCCTTCAAGATTTTCAATCACTGAGGATGAATACGAGGATTTCTACAAATCTCTTGGGCCTTGTTTCGTAGCAGCTGGCGACTACAATGCAAAACATACGTTCTGGGGTTCACGCCTTATTACACCTAGAGGAAGAGCGTTGTTCAATACAATTTCAAAAATGGGCTTGAACGTCATTTCAAGTGGAGCGCCTACTTACTGGCCTACAGACATACAAAAAATTCCGGATGTTATAGGTTTTGGAGTCATGAAAAATATTTCTAGAGATTTAGTTCATGTCGAAGCTTCCTTAGATCTCTCCTCCGATCACTCTCCCACTATCGTTACAATCTGTAACCCACTAAGAAGTGATTTACCTCACCCATATGTGAAGATGATCAATCGTGTTAATTGGCTGAGATTCAAAAAATATCTTAGTAGTCATTGCACGGAAAACATAATGCTAAGAACATCCGATGATATTGAATCTAACATTGCGAATCTTACCGAAAATATAAAGCAGGCTGCTGAACATGCTTCTACCTCCCACCCGCAGACTGGGTTCAATAGAATTTATTCTACGGATATTGAATGTCTCGTATGTGAAAAAAGAAGAGCTAGACGGGAATGGCAACAGCACAGATCGCCCCAGCATAAAATCAGATTTAAAGAGTGCACTAAACGACTCCAAGAGTTGCTTGCATATGAAAAAACTGCATCTCTTAAAAATTATCTGGAAAATCTCGATGTCACACCAGCATCTAATTACTCTTTGTGGCGCGCTGCGAAAAAGCTTAAAACACCCGTTGAGTTTAAACCACCTCTGCGCACTTCTACCGGAGGTTGGGCAAGAAGTGATACGGAAAAAGGTAACTTGTTTGCAAAGCATTTAAAATCCGTATTTACCCCAAACAGATGTACTGCTGCTGTTGATTTACCGAGTGTAGTTGCTCTACCCTCTTGACCCTTAAAGTTTAAGATGCGTGACGTACAGAAACTAATTGCTGAACTCAACCTGAAGAAAGCTCCAGGAATTGATGGAATCAGTATCAAGATGCTGATGAATATGCCACGTATTGCAATTGCAATCCTTCTATTTATTTTTAATGCCATATTAAGACTAGAGTATTATCCACATTATGCCAAGGTCAAAATGATTCCAAAGCCGGGCAAAGACCTTACCAAGGCTGAATCGTATAGGCCAATAAGTCTACTATCAACAATGTCTAAACTTTTCAAAAACTGTTCATGATAAAATTGTCCCCAATTCTAATTGGTAGTGGGTGCATACCAGACCATCAGTTTGGTTTTAGGAGTCAGCATAGCACCATTGAATAAACTCATAGATTGGTTCAATTTATACGAAAAACTTTTGAAGAAAAGAAATATTGTTCTGCCCTCTTCATTGATGTTTCTCAGGCATTTGATAAAGTATGGCATGAAGGCCTTATTTTAAAATTGAAATCATATCTACCAATAAATTTTCTGAAGCTATTGGAAAGTTATATTACTACCCGGAAGTTCACGGTTATTGAAGGAGACTTCATGAGTGTGCCCGAATCTATATCATCCGGTAAGCCACAGGGGAGCATATTGGGGCCAGTTTTGTATTTGATTTATACTTGTGATATGCCTTTGAGCAGCAATATCCATACATCTACATTTGCCGATGATACAGCCTGCCTTAGTATGCACGAAAACCCTCACGAGGCTTCCCGATATCTATTAGAACATATTACACAGCTGGAACTATGGTTAAACTTATGGAGAATTAAAGTTAACGAACAAAAGTGTGATCAGCTAACATTTACCCTGCGAAGAGATACTTGTTCCCCAGTTCGAATTAACAATCAAGTTGTTCCTCAACATTCACATGTAAAATGCCTTGGTATACACCTTGATCGAAGGCTTACATGGAAACACCATATTGACTCAAAGCTAACACATATAAACTTAAATTAACTCAGATACATTGGCTGATTGGTAGAAATTCAACACTCAGTCTAGATTGTAAACTTTTAATATACAAGTCGCTTTTGAAACCCATATGGTGCTACGGAATACAGCTATGGGGTACTGCTTCAGCTTCCAATATAGAGAGAATTCAACGAAGGCAAAACAAGATTTTAAGACTAATAACATCGGCTCTATGGTATATCAAAAATTAAAATTAATTAAATATCCCACTAGTGACTGAAGAAATTAAAAAATACGCAGGCAAATACTTAACAAAACTCGAGTCTCATCCTAATCCACTTGCTCGTAACATCTTGAATTTTACTGGACACATCCGCTTAAAAAAGAGGGACACTATGGCTCTAATACTCAACACTCCAGATGAAACAGCTTGAAAATATTTTTGTGCTTAATACGATATTTATGTATTATTGATTACTATCACTAAGTTTATGCCTGACACTGGTTGGGCCTAATTATTATATCTAGATTTAAGATTTGAAAACTTATTGTTAGTTAATTTTTTGAAGATACAATAAATAAATAAACGCATGAAAAAAAGAAAAAAAAAATATAATTTTCCATCAATCTCGTTCCAATACAAACAATAATATCAAATCCCTAATTAAACGTCCAACATTTAAAATTAAAATATTTAATATTTCTAAATTCGTAAATCTCACGAATATTAACAAAAATTCAAGGGAATACATCCCTAATCAATCGTCGCTAAACCCCAGCCAACATTTAAAATTAAAACTTTTAATTATATTTTCAAATTCGCGAATCTCGCGAATATTAACAAAGTTTAAAGCGATTAATTCCCTAATCAAACGTCGCTATCCCCAGCGAATATTTGATATTGGAACATTTAAGTATATTTTTAGTGCTTAAGCACAATTATTAAAAAGCTGAACTAATATTATCTGTTTGTAACACAATAAAATAAACAAAATCAAAATTGTAAAAACCAGAGTCCAAACTCTCCCCGAAATGGTTGATGAATTCTTATTTGATTCAGACGATTTTGTCGCGTTCTGTGCTGAGGTTAATAATATTCCCATGGATGACCTAACAGACTCGCTCCTCGAAGTGTACCTTCAAGACCTGAATGATCGTTGGACGAATGTGCAAGGATCCTACCGATCCCTCCGCATCAGCAAGGATGCTGAACTTGAAGAATGGCCATCTTTCCGAGACATGTTCACGGCAGTATACATCGATAACCCGCGAATCCCACAAGTACAAAAGCTGTATCATCTCCGCTTAAAGGTGCAAGGACAGTCAGGAGCGATTATAAAGAAATACAAGTTATGCTCTGATAACTTCACCCTGGCTTGGGAAGCACTAAAGGATCGAAATGAACACCAAAGAATCCTGGTCGAGAATCAGATTAAGATTCTTCTAAACTTGTCCATAGAAAGTAGCATAGGTCTTAAAAAACTTCAGAGTACAATTAATAAAGGCTCAAGAGGTGCCAATAGGGGAATGGGATCCATTTATTATTATTCTCTGTGCGAGCAAACTTCCAATGGAAACTCTATCCTTGTTTGAACAATCTCTAGCGTCTCGAAGGTTTAGAATCTCGAAACCAAGAACAAGACTCCTATAAAGGTAAAATTGGCAAATATTAGAACAAATACGCCAAAGCTCTAAATTTATGAATTTAAGTCCTCAAAGCAGAAATAAATTCGTTTCCGAAAACAGAATATGTATCAACTGTTTAGCAAATACTCATTTGCGGAATGAATGTCCCAGCAAATTCTTCTGTTCTCACTGTAAAAGAAATCGTCACTCCTTATTGCATTTCGCAAAGCCTGACATCAACAGTTCCAATTTTCCCGATGATCAGAGGCCTGAAACTTCAGCGCAAGGTAGAGCAAGAATGGCACTACTAACAACCACTCATGTTGCGAACCTCGATAACACGATCTCCAATGAAACTACACTGCTTCCCACAGCAATAATGAGTATTAACCACCAAGTGGAAAATTTCAAAGCTCGTGCTTATCTTGATCAAGCATCGGAAAAGACTTTTATCTCTAAAAGACTTCAGCAGCAACTTATGCTCCCAACAGAAACGCGAGCTTTCCAAATTCATGGCATCGGTGGCCAAGTGATAGCTCAATCGAAATCTCTTTGTCATTTAACGATATACTCTGAGAAAGGTATTCGGTATGTGGATATACAGGCGATAGTCGTCCCTGAAATTACCCGTATGTTGCCCAGTTGTTCATCAAGGATATTGATCTCGCTGACCCCAATTTACACTTAGCTAGTCGTGTAGATCTGTTAATCGGTAGTAACATACTCCCACAAATTTTCCTCGAAGGAAGTAAACGAGTACCTCCTTCCCTAATGGATCAATCTACTATTTTCGGATGGGTCATTAATGGTCTGGTTAATTTCGAACCCGTCTCAATGTTCTCACTTGGAGTGACTGAAGTCACGTCTAATCCCCTCACCGACCCGTTACGAAAGTTTAGAGAACAGGAAGAAGTACCGACACAACGACCTGTATCTAAAGAGGATGCCTTTTGTGAAGAGCTTTATCAGCAAACGACATGTCGTAATCAGGACGGTCCTTACATAGTAAAACTTCCCTTCAAATCGGAATTCCCACAAAAAATTTGTCTCGGTTCATCTCGAGCCGTAGCAAAGACACAATATATATAATAATATATATAAGAAACAAGAATTAGCAGAAATATATAAAAACGTTTTAAAGGAATACATAATGATAAATCATATGAAACCCACAACTTCGACTGAAAATGTGTCCAAGCATGGGTATAACTCATTTTATTTATCGCACCACTCAGTACTTAAACCAGAGAACAAATCCACTAAAGTAAGAGTAGTCTTCAATGCCTCTTAGACGACGAGCTCAGGATTATCCCTCAATAACATCCTCCATGTTGGTCCAACATTACAAAATGACTTAATGAGTTTGATTTTGAAGTGGAGATTATATGAATTTGTATTTAATGGCGATATAGAGAAAATTTATCGGCAGATTGTCATCGCAAAAGAAGACGCCCCTTTCCAACGAATTCTATTTCGTCAGAGCCCCAACGAACCCCTCCAAGATTATGCATTGGAAACTGTGACTTTTGGAGTGAATTGTGCCCCATATTTAGCCATACGGACACTTCTCCACCCTCAAGCTGCTTATATTCTGAAAAATCAAACATATGTCGATGATATATTATCAGGCTCTCATGATAAACAATCATCTATTGACTCCTTAGCTCAGGTCATTACCGTATTAAAATCCGCTGGATTTCCCCTACGGAAAATTACCTCTAATTTTCCCGAAATTTTAGCATCTCTCCTCAAAGAAGATATACTGGATGCTGATTTTCTCAAATTTAAGGAAACAAGTGCGACAAAAACACTCGGAATCCAATAGAACGCACTGACTGATTGCTTCTCGTACACTATTAAAACAGTTGCCCCCGCTAGTTCTACAACCAAAACACAGATTTTATCTATTGTGGCGAAATTTTTCGACCCAGCTGGACGGATTTCTCCTGTCATACTTCAAGCAAAAATTATCCTAAACAGCTCTGGTTAGCTGGCACCGGTTGGGATGAAAACATTAAACCCAATACGCTAAAAATATGGAATAAATTTATTAAAAATCTTCCGGTAATATCCACATTGAAGATACCCCGATGGGTCGGATTCTCTCCCTCTTTAGCAAGCCAGATCCACGAACTTGTGATGCATCGGAAAAGGCCTACTGTGCAGCTATTTATTTCAGAATTCAGTCAGACTCATCAATTGTGTCACACTTAATAGTCTCCAAAACAAAAGTCGCTCCTATTGACCCAGTGAGCCTCCCACGCTTAGAGCTCTGTGGAGCAGTTTTGCTATCTAAGTTAACTAAACAAATTCTGAACTCTTTGCACTTAGTCAATCATGATGTCGTCATATGGACAGATTCCTCTATCGTCATAGAATGGCTTGATAAGGCCCCCAATGCATGGTTCTCTAAATGGGATCAAGCAGTGAGAGTCCTGACATATGTGGTACGATGTATTGATATCATGAAAAGGGTGGTGCAAAACCTATCCACATCTCAACCCATACCCCAAATGCAAAACAGCGAACATAATAAAACGAATTTCCTTCATTAGCCATAAAGAATTTTCTAACACCAAAAATAAATTAATTCATCTCACTCAGAGACTATATTATCCGAAAGAGTTTCATTCCCTGCTGAAATATAGGAAAGTTCATAAGAAAAGTTCTCTATATCCTTTAAACACTTATTTAGACGAAAACAACGTTATACGTGCAAACGGTAGAATTTCTAATGCCGTTCTGTCCTTCAACGAATACCACCCAATCATCTTGCCGGTAAACTCGACTTTCTGCAAACTTTTCATTGTTTATACCCATAATCTGCTCATGCATGCCGAAATTAATTTGATGTTGAGAACAATTAGAGGACAGTATTTTGTACCTCGTCTAAGAAGTGCCCTTAGATTTTGTATTAGAACATGCACCACATGCATTCCATATAAGAAGTAGGTAAAATTCCAACTGATGGGAGTCTTCACTTTCACTGGTAATGATTTTTCCGGCCCATTTTCAATTAAGACATCACTTGTGCGAAATGCTCCTTACCACAAAGCATATGTATGTGTTTTCGTCTGTTTTAGCACAAAAGCCATCCATCGCGAGTTATGTTCAGACCTGACTACCGGGTGCTTTCAAGCAGCGTTCACTAAGTTTATAGAACGCCGAGGGCTACCCAAAAAGGTCATGTCCGATAACGGAACTAATTTCGTTGGCGCAGAACGTTCGTTTCGTTTGGAATATTTGGAATTCATCAAACATACTTCTCAAGATATGGCAGAGAAATACGCAGCTCAAGGGCTTCAATGAATTCCCGAATTGAGTCTGTATTGAACTCACGACCGTTGTCACCTATGTCAGATGATCCTGACAAACTACTCGCCCTAAAGAATCTCTGACTTTACGCGATCGTTGGGAGAAATTGAAATTGTTGCATCACCAGTTTGCCCGACGGTGGAAAGATGAATACCTCAAAGAACTCCAGAAGAGATACATGAGGCAACACAAAGAGCAAAATATTCACGAAGGGCAGATTGTAATCATCAAAGACGACCTACTTCCCCCAAACGAATGGAAGTTAGCAAGAATTACCAAAATCTATTTTGGTAATGACGGCTTCGTTCGAGTGGCAGACTTAAAAACCCAAACCGGGACGATCACGAGAGCAATTACAAAGTTCTGCATTCTCCCCGTCACGACCTCTGATAGGGAGACCGAATCAGATTGTGTTTCTAAATTAACATAAACATGATAATTAATACATTCATTTCCCACAAACTTTTTTTTCTAATCCCACACATTTACCCTCCCATATTCCTTTCTTTACTTGCACTAAAGCAACATATTATTAATAATCCCTTTTTTTCCACAGGTCCCCTCGAAAGCCAGAGATACACCAGTGTCGCATCTGCAAACCCTACCATTCAAGTCGGTATTACAAACGGTTCTTAAAGACGAAGATTGAAGACCGAAAACGTAAAGTAAAACGCCTTGGATATTGCCAAAATTGTCTGGCAACTTCCCATAAAACCAGGGAATGCACATCGGCAGACGTGTGTCAAAAGTGTGGTTGGGCCCATCACACCCTTCTTCACCAGTCAAACAGAAGAAATTCACAACACATGGTACAACAAGAATCTGCACCAAGAGCAGCTCGTAATCCAAGATCCACTTCCAGTAAATCACCAGGGCCGTCAAGGTCATCAAGGGTGCAGGACCGATTAGGCCAGAGCTCCCGCCCTCAATGTAACCATGAAACGAATGAGCGATCCTCTGCACGCATCCGAGAAGAGTCCAGAACCCGTAACACTAGCCCGAGGCGTATTTTGCTAGGTGCCTTGTGCGCACTCCAACGCCTACATAAAACCCTTTAATATTTTGCCACATTGGCCAAGGCGCCCAAGATGTTTAAAGTTAAACCTCATATTTGAGTATCAAATTGTTTCGCTATTTAAAGCTATTTTTTTCATATTGAATTATTTTTAAATCTTATATACTTGAAATATGTAAATTTATATCATATTTGGAATTCATATATATCTCATTTTGCTATAATTTAATCATTCAAAAGTAAACTTACTTTATTTTCAACCCTGCGTTTCAATTGTGAATTATTCATATTTCGTCAAGTAACTTAACGAGCCGTGTGGTCAAGTCAAAAAATAGTTATGTTCTTTCTTTTGATTCACTTCTGTTTTTGAACTCAAGAAAACCACACTGAGATTCCTCAATTGCAACCTTGCATATCTACATACTATAAATCCTCTTAAGAACAACTTTAATTTAAATAAAATCGAATGTAAGTTGAATTTGAATTTTCAATTGTGTCATTTATTCCCCAATAATTCAGGTACCCTCTGATACAAATATCCACACATCCATATTCCGCACTAATATTGGATCTTATTTTACTTCACCGTAAGTAACTATTCTAATATGATTAAATACTTTAGTTTTGGAATAAATTAAAATACTCCAAAATTAAACACATGTCTTTAAGATCGTTTATTGCTATTCGCGATAGAGCATCAGCAACATAGTTATCTTTTCCTATTGCATTGATCTTAGGGGAAAGTCCGAGCTTTTCTAACTATTTGTGTGGTTTCCACTTCTATAGTTAATAATTTTTGTCTCATTCCATTGTTGTAATTGTTATTGCTGGTATATCTATTATAGTTATAGTCATTGCTATTATTATTGTTATTAAATAATTTTAATAACGTTTTTTTTTCTTTTCTTTTTAATTTTCTTCATTTTCTTGTTTTGTTAAAACGTAATTGATGAAAAGGTATTATTAAATTTCTTTGTCTGAATTAACTATTATACAATTCATTCTATTCTATATATTTGGTTTGTGTTTTAATATATCTGTATATCCCATTATGTATTAATTATTTTAAATATCTTCTTTTAAATATTTTTTCTTCATTAAGAAACATTCTAATTCTATATGTGTTCTATTCATGACGTTATCCCTTGTGTTAGTTGTGTTCCTTCTTTACCCAAGAGCTTAAAAAATTCTCTCAAAAACTTAATTGCCTTTTTTAGATCTTCTTTTTCATTAGAATCCCATTTTTGGGGTTTTTGGTCTAATTTTTCTTTTAACCATTATATTGTGATCCTTACAAGATTAAAAATCTAGGAAAATATTAAAATAAAATTTTTTAAAGCAAAATTATACTATTAAATAATTTAATTTTTGATAAAAACTAAAACAAAATTTATCAAATAACGATTAATGCACTGTTATTATATATATGTTGTTTAATTTTGCTGGCACCGTCAATCTTCCTTAGTTGACCAATATACATAAGTATATATATATTGCTGGATTGTACATGATGTTATTTGTTTTTGTTGATGGGAATGCATTTGCTGCTATTGTTCATTAACATATGAATGTTGTTAAGCGGTTGGTTTACAACATTAAGACCATGTGTTGCAACTGCCCTTGATATTGTTGCTGATGATAATAATTCCTTTTTTCGATAATGGTAACTATCCTTTTAATTTTATTGCCTCTTGGCCAGGCGGACATCTTTCTTCCTCTGGCAGAGCGTTTTGGCTGGTCTGCCAGGACCCACAAACATTTTAGGAAGTCTATTTTATTTGCGTTGTAAAGATTTTTTGAAGACTGGCAGGATCGCCATGTAAAAATCAAAAAGGTTCTTCTTTGGGAGAGAGGCTCCTAAGCCAGAAAAACGTCAGAAAGGTTGCCTACCTACCCGATGGTGCCGGCGCTAATGAACGCCACTGGCTCTAAAGTGTTTGAAGGCAGTTGGATGCCTAGAAACAATAAAATATGCCAAGTTTAGTAGAGCTCAACGTGGAGCTCTTTTGACAGCAGTTTATTGATTAAATTCTCATACAAATAATTTCAGCTTATATACTAATTATGTGAAGAGTCTAGATTGTAAAAATGAGTGATCTTATTTCTATTTTATATACATTAAAAATATTTACATTTATAATATTCATCGATAACCAAAATGTCACATGATATATTTAAAGTAATAAAATATTTTCCCATAAATATTGAAGTGCGCCACAAACAACAACAACCCACGGTATGATTACCAAGCACATGCATAGCGCAAGCATTGTACTGGAATGCCAATACAGTGACCAGCGGTATGCAAGATATATGATACCCTCAATTGCTGTTGTATGCAGACCCGTAAAACAATGAATACGGATATACACAAAATTTCGGATGTTATAGATTTTGGCGTCATGAAACATATATCTGGTGATTTAATTCATGTTGAAGCTTCCCTAGATCCCTCCTCCGATCACTCTCCTACAATCGTTACAATTTGTAACCTACTAAAAAGTGACTTACCTATCCCATATGTGAAGATGATCAATCGTGTTAATTGGGCTGAGGTTCAAAAAATATCTCAGTAGTCATTGTAGGGCAAACACTAAGCTAAGAACATCCGAAGATATTGAATTTAACGTTACCAATTTTAACGAAAATATTAAACAGGCTTCTGAACATGCCACTACCTCGCAACCGCAGACTGGCTTTAATATAATTTATTCTACAGATATTGAACGTCTTGTATGTGAAAAAAGGAAAGCTAGAAGGGAATGGCAACAACACACATCACCCCTAAATATAATTGACTTAAAGATTGTACTAAACCATCCCTGATCATCAATTTGGTTTTAGAAGTCAGCATAGCACAATTGAGCAAACGCATAGATTGGTCCGAATTATAATGAAAACGTTTGAAGAAAAGAAGTATTGTTCTGCCTTCTTCATTGATGTTTCTCAGGCATTTGACAAAGTATGGCACGAATGCCTAATTTTAAAATTGGTAGTATTCTGGGGCCAGTCTTGTTTTTAATACATACTTGTGATATGTGAGCAATAATATTCATAGCTACATTTGCCGATGATACAGCCTGTATGAGTATGTTCATATAACCTTTACCTTAAGAAGAGATACTTGTTCCCCCATTCGAATTAACAGTCAAAATATTCCTCAACATTCTCAAGTGAAATACCTTGGTAAAGGGGTATACCAAGGTATTTCACTTGTTTGTTTTCAATATAAGTAAGCGAAAGAAACTTTCTTGTCGACATCGTGGGCCAGGCCGTTAAAAAATTATGCAAACATATTAACATCCTCTTCGCAAGAGTTAGAAACTACCCATACAGTTGAACTGTCGAGGGATAATCAGACGATTGTTTCTTACATTTTATGTAGAATCAGAGTGACTTAGGGTTACTTTTTATCTCCTGTTCCTTAGATAAGAGAAATTGTTTTATTTAAGAAGTTAAATTATCGGCGGTAATGAATAAACTTATCTTCAGACTCAGAATCACCAATATCTAAAAACTTTTTATAGAATTTATTACGCAAATTCTTTAGATTTTTGGTGTACCATGATAGTTCATAAGGCTAAGATATCACGCACTTTCTGTAAAAATAAATCATAATATTCATTAGTATTTAACCCACCAAACGAATCAGTCCAGATTATAGACTCGAACAAGGAATTAAGGACTTCAAAATTACATAAGTTAAAGTTAAAGACATTAGCAATCGCCGATTGAGAATATTTGAAAAATGTTATGTTATCAATTTCAATAACCAGAGGTTTGTGATGAATATTAGGTTGAGAAATCCATAGTAAAGGAACATAATAAAACGTGAGGGTTTTCGTGCATACTAAGGCAGGCTGTATCATCGGCAAATGTAGATGTGTGAATATTACTGCTCAAAGGCATATCACAAGTATAAATCAAATACAAAACTGGCCCCAGTATACTCCGCTGTGGCAAACCGGATGAGATAGTTTCTCCTTCCACAACAGTGAATTTCCGGGCAATAATGTAAATTTCCAAAAGATTTAGAATGTTTATTGGTCTTTAATTTTAAAATAGGCCTTCATGCCACACTTTATCAAATGCCTGAGAAACATCAATAAACAGCGCAGAGCAATACTTCTTTTCTTCAAAAGTTTTTCGTATAAATTGAACCAATCTATGACTTTATTCAATGGTGCTATGCTGACTTCTAAAACCAAATTGATGATCCGGTATGCACTCATTATCAGTTAGAATTGGGGACAATTTTATCATGATTAATTTTTCAAAGAGCTTTGACATTGTTGACAGTAAACTTATTGGCCAATATGACTCAGCCTTGGTAAGATCTTTGCCCGGCTTTGGAATCATTTTAACCTTGGCAAGCTTCCAGCTGTTTGGATAATATTCCAGACGTAAAATGGCATTAAAAATTAATAACAGGATTCTAATTGCAATACGAGGCAACTTCATCAGCATCTCGTTACTAATTTCATCAATACCCGGAGCTTTTTTCGGGTTGAGTTCAGCAATTAGTTTTTGTACATCACGCGTCTTTAAATTTATGAGTCGTGGGGGTAGCGCAACTACACTCGGCAAATCAACAGCACCAGAACATGAGTTTGGGGTAAATACGGATTTTAAATGCTCAGCAAATAATTTAACTTTTTCAGAGTCACTTCTTGCCCAATCTCCGGTAGATGTGCGCAGAGGTGGTTTAAACTCGACGGGTGTTTTAAGCTTTCTAGCAGCGCGCCACAAAGAGTAATTAGATGCTGGTGTGACATCAAGACCTTCCAGATAATTTTTAAGAGATGCAGTTTTTTCACATGCAAGCAACTCTTGGAGTCGTTTAGTGCACTCTTTAAACTTAGTTTTATGTTGAGGTGATCTGTGCTGTTGCCATTCCCTTCTAGCTCTTCTTTTTTCACACACGAGACGTTTAATATCAGTAGAATAAATTCTATTAAAACCAGTCTGCGGATGGGAGGTAGTGGCATGTTCAGCAGCCTGTTTAATATTTTCATTAAGGTTGGTAATGTTAGATTCAATATCATCGGGTGTTCTTAGCGTAATATTTTCTGTGCAATGAGTACTAAGATATTTTTTGAATCCCAGCCAATTAACTCGATTTATCATCTTCACATAAGGATGAGGTAAGTTACTTCTTAATGGGCTACATATTGAAACGATCGTGGGAGAGTGGTCGGACGAGAGATCTAGAGAAGCTTCAACTTGAGTTGAATCCCTAGAAATATTTTTCATGACGCCAAAATCTATAACATCCGGAATTTTTTGTATGTCAGTAGGCCAGTAAGTGGGCTCCCTACTCGAAATGACGTCCAAGCCCATTTTTTAAATTGTGTTGAACAACGCTCGACCTCTGGGTGTGATAAGACGCGAACCCCAGAACGTATGTTTGGCATTATAGTCGCCAGCTGCTACGAAACAAGGGCCAAGTGATTTAAAGAAATCCTCGTATTGATCTTCAGTAATTTCGAATCTGGGAGGGGAGTAAATTGATGATATTACAAAATTAGTGCAAAAATTTTCAATACAAATATTCGTTGCTTGTAGATGTTCTTCAGAAATGTTGTCAATAATATAATGCTTGAGTCTTGACCTTATTAGAATTGCTGATCCACCACATGCTCTTCCTCTTGGGTCCTTTGAATCATATAAGGTGTAGCCAGAAATTTTAAAAAGACTTCTCGAAGTCAAATGAGTCTCTGAGACAAACATTATGTCAATATTTTTTCCCGTGAGGAAGTGCTCAAGTTCATTTTTATGTTGGCGAATGCCGTTAGCGTTCCAGAAACATATTTTTAACGTGTTCATGGTTTGTTAACTAATGCTTGAAGCAGTTTATTCTGCATTCGCAGCATTTCTTGCATCATATTAATCATATTTGTAGTAAAGTTGTTTATAGTTTGCACCAGATTATCAATAGTAGCTTCAAGGCGATTGAAATTAAAGCTTGAGTTTGTATTTGTTGAATTATTTGGTGGTGAAACATTTTGAGTAGTAATAAAATTTGTCTTAGCAGCATCGGCATACGATACACGGGAAGTAACTGGTTGGCTCACTTGCGCAATAGTGGCGGATAAAGCGTTTGCTGATTGGGCTGGAGCGAATGTAGGTTTTTGCCCCATAGTCTATTTGACGAAAGAGTACACACGACAACCTCTGTAGTTAGCGGTGTGATTACGTCCACAATTGCTGCATTTTTTATCACTTTGATTTTTTGGCTTATTGCAACTAGCAGTGCCGTGTAATTCGCCGCACACAACACAAACAGTAGGTAAATTGCAGTAAGTTTTAGTATGGCCATATTCTTGACAATTATGGCACTGTACGGGTCCAGAACGCTTATGTGGTTCTTCAACTGTTATTTTTCGGTATAAAAGATATTTTAGATTATAAATTGGGTGCGTCTCATTTTTTCTCAATTTTATATCATTTGGTTCAACGCGAAATAGAGGTTGGGGGATATTTTCCCTATTTATTATGTTCGATAAATTTTTTACCTTAAATCCCTGGAGGACGAGTGCATGTTTTATTTCTTCGGGAGCGACATAGGAATCTACGCCCTTCAATACGATCTGCAGACCTTTAGCACTCTTGAGCTGGTATGTGTAGAAATTTGTTTTACTTTTTTCAAATTCGGAAACCATTGTGCGAAAATCTTTTTCTTCATAAATTTGAATTTTCGTTTCATCAATGCTACCACGTTTTATTGGAACAATGTGAAATTTATTCTCACCAATTACCGAAATTAATTTTTTGATAAGAGCGTTTGAGTTTTTTTCTCTTAAATAGATTGGTGGCGGCTTGGAGGTTTTGTTCGCAGATTCAGCGGGTTTGTCGTTGTCATCTTGCAATATTTTAAAACGGTTTTGGCGATTAGCGCTGTTATCCCTAGAGATCTTTGGAGCAGATGAAATTTTAGGAGATTTTGGGCTTCGCCCGCGCTTTACCACGGTTATATATCTGTCCATTCCGACTTGAACCTTGGGTTTTTGGCTACTGTTATCTATAGTAAAAACAGCGTTAAGTGATGACCACGAGGCCGAAGCGGATGATATCGCTGAGTTAAATGTAGAGGTACTAGGCAACGGTAATGTTAACGAATCACTAGTTGGCATTGGACAAAGCGAAGTTGATCGCTGACGAAAATGCGGCTTTGCCGTTAGAGAAAGTCTATCATCAGATTTTTTATTTTTATTGTTTTTATTAAGAGCTTCAGAACTCACAGTAAGTCTATCATTAGATTTGTTATTTTTATTGTTATCATTGAGAGCATCAGAACTCACAGTAAAATAGGCATTTCTACCGTTATAACTCACTTCACAATTATTTGTATTTGAGGTACTCATATGGAGTATTCCTCAAGGGTACTTTGACTGTGTTTTTTTACGGTTTTTTTTTTGTTTTTGTTATTTCTATATATAAAAATATTAGCAAAGCAAAAAAAAAGCTTATTTATCAAAGTTAATATGTACTACGAATATTTTTTGTATGATTTTTTTTTTGTTTAGTATGTATGTAAGAAAAATTCCGCTATTACGTCTGTTCACTATGAAGGTACAACGAGAACCATTTCAAATATTTGATTCTAAAAGATAAATCTTTGCAAGTTTTACTTTATAGCGTTTTAGGAAACACGATACTTTCATAGAAAATTAAACTTAAATTATTACAGCAGTGAAACAGAATTGTGCTTACAAAAAAATTTATCTGCTTCTGTCAAAACTTTTAAAAACCGCTACAAGGAAGTTTATTGAAGTAAAAGTAAATTCAATATGTGCTTTGCAAAATGGTTACAAGGTAAACTTACTATCCAGATATCTTCTGAAACTACAGGTAAAAACAGTGGAGGAAGACCACAAAAATCGCTAGATAAGTGTAGTATACAACTTGACCGACGGCTTACATGGAAACACCACATTGAATCTAAGCTAACATAAATGAAACTAAAATTAACTCAGGTACATTGGCTGATTGGTAGAAATTCCACGCTGAGTCTAGACTGCAAGCTTTTGATATACAAGTCGCTCTTGAAACCTATATGGTGCTACGGAATACAGCTATGGGGCACTGCTTTCGCTTCCAGTATAGAGAGAGTCCAACGAAGGCAAAATAAGTTTTTAAGACTAATAACATCGGCTCCATGGTACATCAAAAATTCAAATTTACATCGTGATTTAAATATGCCACTAGTGACTGAAGAAATTAAAAAATACGCAGGCAATTACTTAACAAAACTCGAGTCTCATCATAATCCCCATGCTCGTAACATCTTGAATTTTAGTGGACACATCCGCTTAAAAAATAGGAACACTATGGCTCTAATACTCAACACTCCAGATGAAACAGCTTGAAAATATTTTTGTGCTTAATACGATATTTATGTATTATTGATTACTATCACTAGGTTTATGCCTGACACTGGTTGGGCCTAATTATTATATCTAGATTTAAGATTTTAATACGTATTGTTAGTTAATTTTTGGAAGATACAATAAAAGTGTAGCGATAGATATAAGAAACTGAAAAATATAAATGAAGAAACCGTATGTGAAAACATTAGAGATAGTTTACTTTGCCAATTGCGATCACACAAAGAACTAACGAAAGTGGAAGCCGAAGCTAAGGGACTGCTACACAACAGAAGTAATACAGAACTGAATATGGAATATTTACAAGCAATATTCCAGCCAATGAATAATAATTACTATTATTTGAGTGAAATAAAGTATAAAAATATTAATATTTAATGAATGATATTAAAATAACGTGTTTCTAACGTGTTTTGTGCAATTTTTACTTTAATGAAAATACTCAAAAATTATAGACAAAAATTTGTAGCCAAATTGCTAGAAAGTCTTCCTTAGAAATCACGTAAATGCAATTGTACCTGAACAAAATAAAAATAACAATAGCAAACTTAGTTTTATATACATAACTTTGAATTTAAAAAATATAGATTAATATTTAAAACCGAATACGGCAAACTCCAAATAAACAATCATAAGTACAAATCGCAGGTAGCAAAACGTATTATGTTGATTGTTTTCTTGCAATTTTGCATAGTTAATTGATTTTTGAATATAAGGTTAGGTAGACAGGTTGATGAGAAGATATAGCTATAAACTCACGTTCATTTCGAAGGTCTTTTCATGCTTACCTGAAAGAAAATAAAGAATGAAGGGAGCGAGCGAAGGACTTAATTTTATTCGAAAATTGAGAATTTAAGTAGGTAACCCAGATTAGCTTTAAAAATTTTATATTGAGTATAGTATATAAGGATTATCAGGCTTATCATAAATAAAACTTCATATGGAAATTTCCGAACGTGTGAACAATTGGTATCAAAAAACTTCATACGACTGCAAAATATTTTTACAATTTATGAATATTATCATTCACAAAGATTTGTCTGTTGGAAAAAGTGGAAACATACGTGAACGAAAAATTTGATTCGGAAATTTTCACATGTGGTATTCATAACAAGGCTGAATAATTTGGAAATAAAAATAAGTTTCATACAAATATTTGATTCTAAAAGATTGATAAATTTTTGCAAGTTTTACTTTATAGCGTTTTAGGAAACACGTTACTTTCATAGAAAATTAAACTTAAATTCTTACAGAATTGGACTTGCAGAAAAAGTATCTACTGTATCCAGCCAAATGAATAATAATTATAATTTGCATTTACCATTATTTGAGTGAAATAAAGTATAAAAATATTAATATTTAATGAATTATATTAAAATAACGTGTTTCTAACGTGTTTGTGCATTGTATAAAAGAGGTCAAATATAAATATCTATGATAAATCCATAGATTAACATTTCTTCAGGTACTAATATTTAGTTTTGAATTATGGTTAAAGTTTCTCATAAGTCCATCATAAAAAAAATCTAAAATCCAGATTTTGGAAAAAATCCCTAATTATATAATACTCAGCGTAAAGGCTTTATGATACCTAATTATATTTTAAATATTAACAGGTAATTTGTGCCTTAAGTGATAATTATTTTAAACTAATTTTATGATTCTTATAAGTATAATTTTTTTTAATTCAGTGTTTTGCAGATATTCATCCAGTAGAAACGGTTCAGTTATTTATGTCTGCACATGTCTTACATACTTATGTATATATAATATATATTATATATAATATTCAAATAACCAACTGCCTATAAGCTATTTCTGACTGAAAAAAATAGTCTTATGTATTAAATTTTCAAAAACTTACTTTGTTGTTTTTACAAAAATAATTAAGGTTTTATTATAAGTCCTTTTTTAACAAAAATAAAAAGCACGTATTTCTAAGTAAATTAAAAAAAAAATTTTAAAGTTTAAATTTAACCCTAAATTTCTCCACAACCACTGTACTGATTTTAATGAAACTAAAACTGGATAAGAGCTTAAAATGTTATCTATTCACGAAAAAAAATATGAAAAAATAATTTTCATTAGTTCAAAGTTACAGAGTTTTGGTCGATGAAAAACGATTCTGAACCACTGTGCGTCGATAGTCACAGCATAATCTTTTGGTACCATCTTTCTTTGCCACCAAAAAAAAAACTGGTTATGCAAACTCTGAAGTACTTCGCTTCACAATTCCTTCCTCCAGCCATTCTGCAACTTGGTTGTCGACAGTCTGGTGGTCAGCATGGCATCCTACGTGGATTATGGAATATTGGTATATCGTCTGTAAGTAGAATCCTCATTTTTACAGGAAAGTTCTTGGGCTTAATTGGGTTATAAGAATTTATCATCGCTAATAACTCTTCTTGCATGTTGCACTTCAAGTTATGCAAGTCGAGATCTTCATTTTCTGTGGTAATACATATTTCGCTAAACTGTTGTAATAGTTCACTGAACCTGTCCTCAGTTGTGGTACTTACACTTGTAAGATTTTGTTCCAACTTGGGCGGTATAGATTTTTATTTAAATTTCGCCCCATCTGCATTTATCAGAATGTCGGCGTGTTCAAGGATATAATTTCCTAACACAACCGAATATAAGATATCTCGTTCGCGCGCTATGTGAAATTTAACTGGAAACCGTCTTATTCTACTTCCGTCAAATGCCCCAATCGTCTCTATTTCTTTCTCTCCTATACCCAGGATTTTCCTTCTCTCAGCGCTTACTGTCACATCTTCCATCCGCATCAGTGAATCATAGCGGACACAACTTTTTCGTACACCCTTAACTTTTGTTTCAAATCCTCTATGTTGGTGGCTTGATAAAGGACTGCTTTCTTTACTCTGGAGTCGGATATTCCTTCAATGAAATACTCTAGTATACTATCATCGTCGAGATTTATTTAGCAACCAATTTCCATGGTGAATCGCACTGTTGGAACGTTTAACACCAAATTCGCGTTCTAGCACTAATTTCAAAGAAAACCAATCTTGGGTTGACTTCGACAAAAAATTCTGGTCGCTACTGAGAGCAACTGCCTCGCGTAAATGTATTTTTGTAATTCGTTCCACCCTAATGTGGAAGCGCAATCTTCGAAATCCGTTAGCCACACTCCTACTTCTGGTTGACCTTCGCCAGAGAATTTATGCAAAGCATCGTCTATATCTTTCAATGTAAATGTGGATGTGTGGGTGTGTGAGGGTTCGCGATGTTCTACGTCTACAGGTCGCCGAATTACAGAAGAAGACCCATCGTCGGAACCAGCGTCATTATCGGTTCATTGCCCAAACCCAGTGTTTAATTACACGTTCTTGAAGGATAAGTTTCGGTCCGTCTACACCTAACCCTAATTCTCCACACTTTGCCTTTAGTTCGTCAACTATCATCCCTAAAAGCTTTAACTAGTCCACGACGTCCCTATGTCTAATGTTACAAAATATCAAATTATTATATTAAATCAATAATAATGATAAATAAATGTAATAATAATTGAATCGTTATTTATATTTTCTATGTGTTCAAAGGCTTCAAAATATTAAAATGTTTGCGATATTCACAGGCGTCTTTTAATAGAATGAAACATTTTTAATATTTTATAAAACCAAACAAAACAATTGCCAACTGCAACAGATTTTGTGAATTCTTCAATCTTTTATTGTAATTTCAATAACGTAGCGTTTTTTCTTTTAATATGATTGCATTGATTTGCGGATTTCCAAGGAAAATCAAAAAAAAAAAATTCAAAGTAACAATATACGAACTTTACATTACTTTATTAATTTCCTTATTCTATACATGAATCTCAGAATTTTTCAAATCTCATACCATTACAAATTTTAGTTTAAGATAAGAAAGAAAAATTTACAATATATAATGATTTTATTAAATTTTCCAATAACCGACCCTCGTTTAAAATTTACCAGTCGACTCTCGTATAAAAATTAACTCAGAATTTGCACAACATAAAATTTTTGTAACTCGACCAGATTAGATTTTAATTTGACCAAAAATTATCAATATCTTCTTTAGTTATTTTTTCTATGTATTTCCGCGACTGCAATCTTCACATTATATACGGTCCGACAGATAACTTTTTTTTTTGAAAACAGGGCTCAAAACATCGAGTGTAGCTTCGGCTGTGTGGCACGTAGCGCCGTCCTGTTGAAAACAAATGTTGCCAATATCCTCCTCTTAAATTTTTGTGAACAAAAATTCGTTCAACATGGCCCGATAACGATCGCCATTAACTGTAACGGGCACTCCTTGCTCATTGGCCCAATTATGCCTCTGGACCAAAATCCGCTCCAAACAGTGACTCGTTTTGGGTGCGTCGGCTTTTCAATGTATGCGTGCGGGTTTTCTGTGCCCCAAATGCACCGTTTTGCTTGTTTACATACCCGCCAAGATCAAAATGAGCTTCATCTGAAAAGATGATTTTTTTTGCAAAATCGGCATCTTCTGTAAGTCGATCGCAGGCAATATTTCCCAGCGTTGTTCAAGCGTATACACAACCATATTCGATCAGCGGAAGGATAAAACTAATTATCTGTCAAATCAGACATGAGCTAAGTGTTACCATTCACGAAATAAGCACTAGTTGAAAAAAAACGTTAGATGGCGGACCCCTTATTTTGTTCACAGTATTATAATAAAGTACTTAGAATAAAATACTTAGCTTATGATTCCACTTTGCGGACTTCTCTCAGCATACCACCTTTACGGCTACCATCTTCTCTTACAACAGGCAAAAAAACTCACTGGGCAACACAAGTTTAATCAGCTTCATCATCAATGCACTCGGCTTCTGTACATAAATACTTCTCATCGGAATTTTTCTCTTACGTTTTTAATTATAAAAATTTCTTTATTGTTCGTTCAATTGATTTGTCTGCTTGTTTGCTTTATTTCTTTAACTATTTTCTTTTTGTTATGCACACTTGGCTGTGTGGAGATCACCCTTTCACGTTGTGTTCGCCACGAACACGTACATCCAAATATATTTGTTTCATACGGAACCATGTTCATGTAAAAATTAATTCATAAAAATCTAATTAATTTATTAAAACAGTTTTATGGCCAGAAGAAAAAAAAGAAGCGACTTTTTCCTTCAACGAGGAGTATAATTATATATTAATATAAATATGTACATATCTATTTATACATGCTGTTGATACTTACATCAACATAATTTTTTACTTTTATTTTAATTATCATTATTAAAAAAACATTGCCTAATTTCCGTTTTTAAGTTCATTAACCATTATTAAACATTTTATTCTACTTATTTCTGTTTTAAACATTTTATTATGACCTAATTTTGTTTTTAAGTTCATTGAACATTTTATTCTACTTAAACATTTTATTTTATTTTTTTTGTATTAAGTTCATTAACCACTGTTATTGACAAGACAGAAATTAATATTTTTAATTTTGTGATAAGAAAAGGGAATTATGCAAACGTTGTTTATTCTACTTACTAAGCAATTTAAATCAATTTATTGTAACACTATTTTAGTATATAAGAATGAATAATAAAGAAATTAATCAATCAATGTTAAGGCATTCAAGGTGTTTTTATTTAATTGATTCGTGTTCTTCAGGTTCAAGTGCATGTAAGAACAAATAAGATAAAAATAGTCACAGTTCAGATTTATGTGTCTGAATTGAATTAAGCTATCGCCTTATCGTACATTAGGGTGACCCCTAGATTTTCATAATTTACAAAGTTTCCTCCCACTAGTGGTAAGGGGCTTTAAAAATTAAGAAAAAAACACGCAACAACAATTTACCAGGACAGCAAGTCCATATACAACAATTCAAGAACAGCCAGTCCACATACAACAATTTAACAGGACAGCCACTTCGTATACAAAAATTTATTAGGGCAGCCAGTCCTTACACAACAATTCAACAGGTTACATTACCTATTTCTGGCGCTAAGCCTATAAACCACAGCAGTTTTTTGTCAAATCCTCTCACATCTCTTCAACATCTGTATTGAATATTTCTTCAACAAAAACCAAAACTCTAAGAAACAAAAAGACAATCTAACATGGCAAACTTAGAGAGTCTTATGTCTCAGCAGCAAGAGAAATCAACTGAGATAGAAAAACTTATTTCAAATATCAAGAAGGCCCCACATGAACGGCGAACGCTAGACTTCTGCATTGTGTCAGGCCTTAAAAAAACATGAAAACGTAATTAGAAGAGATAATACGCTATCAGCCAGCGATCCATATATTATCCAAAACCTGCACAAACTCCAACGTGAAAAATAAGTGAGACAATTGAGTATATTACGTTTCAGATTAACAGACTTAGTATCAAACCATTACCAGCAATCTGATCATGAGGTATTATCACCTCAAAGTAAAGAACTAGCTAAGAGACTAAAAGCTCGAATGACGGCCTTAACACGTTTATTAAATGGTTTATCGTTGGAAAAAGGTCATCCGCCACAATTTTATCAGATTAAGAGTGAAATCATAAAATAATTGTGGGATCAAATTCAAGAATTTTGTGATGAAGTATGGCATGAAGTGGAAGATCCTTCAAGATTGGAACTTGATCAGCATGAATACCATAATCTGGTCGACTTAGTTCAACATTATCTGATAGAATTAGCAGTACTATCAGATCAACACAAACGGAAGCATGTAGATGGTGGAGTGCAGTTGGAATTCAACCCAGGCGTACATAGCTCATTGCCTCTACCAAAGGTCACAATTCCACAATTTAATGGAGGTTGTTTAAAGTGGTGTTAATTTTATGAACTGTTTAATTAATTGGTCGACAAGCAACCTCTACCAAACGTTTAGAAAATGTGGTATCTCAAATCAAACGTCTTAGGAGAAGCCGCAAAACTTATTGGCCATCTAACGCTATCCGAAGGGAACTACAAGACAGTATGAGCACTACTTCAGGACCTGTATGATAACAAAAGAGTCATAGTAGCTACTTTAGTAGAGAAGATTCCTTAACCAACCAACAGGAACCATATCTAGCGCGTCAATTAAAACTCTTCATGACACTACCAAGGAATGTTTGTTGGCGATAAATAACTTAAATGTTAACACTTCATCTTGGAATGCCATAATCATACAACTAATGATTAAAAAACTAGATCGTGCTCTCTATATTCGATTTATACAATCACTAAATAAACCAAGAGATGTGCCAACAATGAAAGAGTTGTTCTCCTTTCTTGAGATTCAATTCCAGTCAATGGAGTCATTTGGTTACAAAGAGAAATTAACTACCCATCAAAAGGAAAAGATGACAGTATCATCTGTGGCATATATGGATAATAATAACAATTGCAAACTATGTACCAAAGGAAATCATCCTATCTATCATTGCAAGAAATTCTTAAGCATGGCGGAATCAGATAGGTTAAAGTGGGCACAGCAACAACGACTTTGTGTTAACTGTCTCAGAGATGATCACGTAACAAAAGTTTGTATCTCCAGTGGATGTAGGAAATGCAACAAGAAGCATAGTTCATTATTACATTTAAAACAAAACATACAAAACAAACAGAAGACATCAGTTGGGCATATGCAATCTACAAACAAAAAAGGAGAGACGATTACTGTCTCATCCACATCTATGAAACCAATAACAGGGCATCAGAATTATGTCATGTTAGCCACCGCAAAGGTAGCTATCAAGGCCACAAATGGTATCACACACGAATTCCGAGCAATACTCGATTCAGGCTCGCAAGTAAATATTGTGACTGAACGCCATATCAAGAAGCTATATCTTTCTCCAACGGAAGCGTCCTTATGCATTGATGGTGCATAAATACATAAATTTATTCACAACAGAGGCCAATCGTCTAATGGCATTAAACCAACAAACGCTACCAGTAACTAAAAGCACTGTTGCTTCAGTGGCTCGTCAAGAGTCCAATGAAAACCAAGGCCTGATTCGCAAGGCACAAGCTAGAATGACAGCCTTAAGTAGGTTTTTAAATGGATTAACCATTACCGATGAAATACAACCACGTCCATTCTACGACGTTAAATTGGCAACTATCAACAAACTTTGGGACCAGATCTTGGTCTTATACGACAATATATGTGAGAACTTTGACGATCCATTGATTTCTGGTTTTGACATTGACAAATTTTATGAATTAAACGACAAGGTTCAAGAGCAGTTGGTCAATCTTTCCATAATGGCTTCAAAGCATCAAACAAGTACTGCAACCCCACAAACTACATCATCAAATTCTTGTGTACAAAGCTCTCTATCATTGCCAAAGGTTACAATCCAACATTTCAATGGAGATTATCTTAAATGGCGACAATTTTGTGATTTGTTTTCCGAAATGGTAGACAAACAAGCTATCCCTGCAATACAAAAAATGTCGTATTTGAAATCGAATGTATCCGGAGAAGCCGAACATTTAATTCGACAGTTTACACTAACAGAAGAAAATTATAACACCGTGTGGCAAACATTACAAGACAGATACAATAACAAAAGAGTTCTTGTTGCTATCCTCGTAGAAAGAATAATCAACTAACCTGCTGTGTCATCATCTATATCATCAATTAAGGCCCTGCATTATACCACTAAGGAATCCTTATTAGCTCTCAATAATTTAGGGATTGCAACGGCAAATTGGGACGCAATTCTCATACAACTATTAATAAAAAAAATTGATAAAAATACACACGTCAGATATATGCAATCGTTAAGCAACCCTAAAGAAGTACCAATAATTTCAGAATTTCTCACATTTCTGGAACTACAGTTTCAATCAATGGAAGCAATTGCTAAAAAAAAAAACAACTCATTACAAAGTTGTTTCATCTATTGCAGCTTCGAACGTAAGTGCAGCGTCCAACTTAAAATATAGTGGTACCTGCAAATTGTGCAACAACGGAAACCATAAGCTCTACTTTTGTAGTAAATTTAAGCAATTATCAGAATCGCAACGGTTGCAATGGGTACAACAACAAAATTTATGCGTAAATTGCTTCAAAGCCGACCACAATGCAAAGGCATGTAATTCGAGTAGCTGCAAATTGTGTGCACAAAAGCATAACACGTTGGTACATTTACCGAAGCGGAAAAACTCAGAAAATAGAAATAGTTCGGAGACAGACAATAATGCAACAGCATCCTTCAAAAATGAAGCAGCAGTTGCAACGACAGCAACGAAAACAGTCGTGGGCCGCCAGGGCGTTGTGTTATTGGCTACAGCAAGGGTTGTGGCTCCAAATGGAATCTCTAATGTATTTCGGGCTGTATTAGACTCAGGTTCACAGGTGAATATTGTGTCTGAACGTTTGATAAAAAAAATTGGGAATTTCACCAACAGAAGTATCGCTATGTATTGACGGTGTGGGCAAAGTACAAAAGCGATCATCACAACGAATTAATGTCATCATGAAGTCCCGCGACCACAGTTTCGTTACTAATTTGGAAGCCTATATTCTTCCAGACATAATTCCAGCACAGCCCAGTCAACATATCGATGTTTCATCCTGGAAAATTCCAAAACATATTCATTTAGCAGATCCCCATTTTTACAAACCAGAAAAAATCGACATACTACTCGGAGCGGAGTTCTTCTTCAGTTTGACTCAATCAGGTACAATTAAGTTGTCTAATGACCTTCTAATTCTTCAAAATACATCACTTGGATGTATTGTTGGTGGACCTGTGGAACAAAAGTCGATTGCCAGCAAGCCACATACAATAACATGTGCAATATTTGACAAGGCTACATCATTGGAAGAAACTATAGAGCAACTTTGGAAACTGGACGAAATTCAAGACAACAAAAACCATTGTCACCTTCAGACAAACAATGTGAACTACATTTTGGTCATCATGTACGCACTAACCAAGAAGGTCGTTTTGTAGCTAGAATTCCATTCAGAGAAAGTCCAGAGGCTCTGGGAGATTCACACGCGATGACGTACAACAGGTTTTTGGGGCTAGAACGGAAACTTCAAAAAAATGAGCCCATTCGTACACAGTATGTGCAGTTCATGCAACAATATAAACAATTAGGCCATATGCAAGAAGTCGATATCGATTCCTTGTGTGGGCCTAAATACTTTATACCCCATCACAGTGTATTGAAATCAGATAGTTCTACAACTAAGCTTAGAGTGGTTTTTGATGCATCGCCAAAAACCACTTCGGGCTATTCATTGAATGATTTGATGTACACTGGGCCAACTGTTCAGACCGAATTATTTTCAATCTTGTTGCGTTTCCGAACTACAAAATATGTTTTCATCACCGATATCGAGAAAATGTATCGGCAAATTCTAATTCATCATGATGACCAACAATACCAATTAATTATGTGGAGGAAAAACCCAGCGGCACCCATAAATTATTACAAGCTCAACACTGTAACGTATGGAACACGGGCAGCACCGTACCTGGCAACAAAATGCTTACAGAGGATTGCTGATGAAAATATGGTGGACTTTCCAGAAAGTTCCCAAATGTTGAAACATAATTTTTATGTCGATGACGGCCTGGGTCGTTCAGAAAATTTAAATATTGCGATTGAGACACAAAGGCAACTGATTACACTTTTGAGAGCCCATGGCTTCATTTTAAAAAAATGGTGTGCAAATCACTCTCAGCTACTTAAAAATATTCCAGTAGGAGATCAAGAGGTGGACTTGGACTTTAACAATAACAAGGCCAATACAGTAAAAACGCTTGGATTAATGTGGCTACCTAAATCTGATGGATTTTGCATCAAGGTAAAATTGGACAATATCAAGAGTGTATCTAAACGAACTGCAGCTTCAGACATCGCAAAATTGTTTGATCCCCTCGGACTGCTGGCGCCAGTAGTTGTGAGGGCAAAAATATTCATTCAACAATTATGGCAACAAAAATTGGATTGGGATGAGCAACTTCCAGAAAATCTCCGTACTGCATGGAATACCTTCAGGGAAGACTTAAAAGATTTAAATAATATGGAAATTCCACGACATATCTTCAAGGGTGAATTGCCAACAGGTCATCAATTACATATATTCGCAGATGCATCCGAGAGAGCATTTGGTGCAGTCGCATACGTGCGTGCGAAGCTAAAAGATGGACGAATCATAGTACAATTGCTCTGCGCAAAAAGTCGGGTTGCTCCATTGAAACAACAAACGTTGCCACGTCTTGAACTGTGCGCTGCAGTTATAGCTGCACAACTCGCTGACAGAATAAAGTAGATCTGCAGACTAAGAACCTACCAATATTCTTATGGACTGATTCCGAAATTGTGCTGTCCTGGATAAATACACAGTCGACTTTGTATCAAACGTTTGTGGCCAACCGAGTAGCCACAATTCAGTCATTAACACTGGCAAATCAATGGCGTCACGTGTCTTCAAAAGATAATCCAGCTGACATATTATCCAGGGGCTTGCCAGCGCCAAAACTTCGCTCATCCATGTTGTGGTTCTACGGACAACTGTTTCTACATGGAAAAGAAGAAATGTGGCCACCTAATTTCTCTCATCGGTACAGTTGCCTCTGACGATTATATATATAAAATTCAACACAAAAATTCCTTCGGAAGATTACAGAGTATAATAGGTTATGGTCTCAGATTCATCCAACATGCAAGAATGAAAAACGAAGATCGAGCAACACATAGAGCACTTACTCCAAGCGAACTGCATAATTCCTTGTGTGTGATTGTAAAGGCCATTCAGAAATCTGATTTTTTACCGGAAATTGAACAACTTAAGCAAAGTAAGGAGATTGAAACGAAAAGTTCAATTATTAGTTTGACGCCATTTCTTGACCAGCAAAGTATTCTGAGAGTTGAAGGACGATTGGAGGCGAAACATCCAATGCTGATTCCATATAATGATCATCTTATAAAGCTTCTATTTAAGATGGTCCATGAAGAAAATAATCATTGCGGACCGCAAGCATTATTGAATATAATAAGACAAAGATTTTGGCCAATAAAAGGCAAAAAAAGGCAAGATCCACAGTTCAAAAATGTTTAAGATGTGCTAAGGCACATCCGCAACTGTGCCAACAACTCATGGGCAATTTACCTCATACTCGGATAACTCGGGCACGTCCATTCGTTAATGCCGGAGTCGACTATTGTGGACCATTCTGGATTCATTACAAGGTCCGCGGCAAAAAACAGACAAAGGTATATATAGCGGTATTTTGTTGTTTTGCAACGAAGGCTATCCATCTTAAACTGGTCTCCGATTTAACAACCGAAGCTTTTATTGGTGCATTAAAGCGCTTTATAGGTCGTCGCGGTCGGTGTCAAAATATCTATTCAGATAACGCTACTAATTTCGTAGGAGCTAGGAATCAGTTATCAGAACTAGCTGATACCATTTACTCTGACAAGGAACGAGAATTAGTTATCTCCACCGCCAGCTCAAGAGGAATAAAATTCCATTTTATTCCACCAAGAGCACCGCACTTTGGAGGACTCTGGGAAGCTGCTGTAAAATCAGCAAAGTATTTGCTACTACGTAGTGTTGCAACGGCATCTTTGACACAAGAAGAATTGGAAACAGTCATAATAGAAATTGAAGCAATACTGAACTCACGCCCACTAACCCCTATGTCAAATGATCCAAAAAGCCTTGAAGCACTGACTTCTGGCCACTTTCTCATAGGCGAACCCCTTATTTCACAAATAGATAGTAGGTCTGTTTCAATCAATAATTCGAGACTTCAGCATTGGAAACTTGTAGCACACCTCAAACAAGAATTTTGGAAAAGATGGTCTTCTGAATATCTAAATCAACTTCAGCAACGTCATAAGTGGAACAAGCAATCCCCTAACCTTAAAATTGGGGACATGGTAATTATAAAAGAGGACAAACTGCCAGTCATGAAATGGCCATTGGCGAGAGTAATAAACACTCATCCTGGTGACGATGGTATTGTGAGGGTCGTCGAAGTAAAAACAGATAATGGGCAGTTCAAACGTCCAATACATCGAATCGCGTTACTACCGATCGACCAAGACTCTAAAGCAACTGTATCTATTGATGACAATAGTAAGGCAACAAGTGATTTCACATCTACGTCAAGTGAAGAGCCTGATGCTAAAAGGCAGAAAAAGGTCAAAATACCAACAAATTATCTAGCCATGGCATTAATCACGTTATTATTACTGGTACCACTTGCTCTTGGAACTCCAGTCGAGAATAAGAAGTTTGGATCAAAGGTAGGAATCCATTTTGAGCAAATTTGAACTACAGCTATTTCAACTGCGGAATGGAATCTATTTGTATACTATGATTTAGCTCCTTATTGGTCAGAAACATCAATTCTTGTCAATGGTAGACGGTCATTACAAACCTTGTGTAAAATTTTAGAAACAAATTAATCTTGTCTCAGTATCTTTGACCACTTTCAACACATGGAAAGTGAATTACAACTAGATAACCGACTACTACGAGTTAAAAGAGGGGCGCTGAATATCGTTGGTAACGTTGCCCATTCATTATTTGGCGTCCTGGACTCTGAATACGCCGAACAGATGTCAGAAACAATAAAACAAGTCAACGACAATCAATCATATTTGCTAAAATTATTGAAGAATCAAACATCAATTGTTGATTCTACAATTAATATCATCCGGCAGAATCAAATAACAGCTAAGTCAAGATTTGAACGATTGGAGAAAGAAATTAAAATCTATTCAGATGATATTAATAACATCAACAATGCAATAATACAAGTACAACTAAATTAACTATTTCATTCAGCGGTTCTGGAATTAACTCTAATCGCAAACAATATTAGAAAAATACAATCATCAATCCTTGACACTCTAATGGATACTCATCATGGAAAAATCAGTCCATGGCTACTTACTCCAGAACAGTTACAAAGTGAAATTAATCAGATCATCCTCCATTCACCACCATCAGTGAAACTTCCAGTGACAGAAAAAACTGACTTGCTACAATTATTCCGACTCATGAAGGTTAAGGGCAGACTAACACACCACCACGCTGTTTTCAAAATAACCTTACCATTGGTTGAACGTGAAATACTCAAGCTGTTTCACTTGATTCCTGTACCCAATATAATGAACAATACCGTGGTAGCCATTAAATCATGTACTGATTTCTTGGCTATATGTACTTTGCGGGAACAATACATTCCTTTTACAAATTCTGAGTTAAGTGCTTGCGACACAATTGAACAAGGCGTTTTCCTATGTTCCAACATTCAAATCCGTTACAACTATGGTTCGGATGTCTGTACATGTGAAATAAATTTATTCCACAATAAAACAAAACCAAATTGTGTGCTGGAAAAAACTGATATCAGATGGGTACCCCTCAGCAAAGGCAATCAATGGATATATGTAGCGTCACCATTTTCAAGGGCCACAGCTGTTTGCAACAGTGAAATCATTCCTATATCACTAAAGGGCTCCGGTTTGCTGACGCTTGATCCAGAATGTATACTCAATCAAGATTTTATCAACATGAATGGACTGAGAACTATATCAAGCACAGTAAGGTCATCATACACAAGTCTTGGCAAAATTTCAGACTTATCATTACCAAAAAACACTACAGTCTTCATAAACAATAACGAATCAACCACAACAAATTTAGAGAGTGTATATGCCAAGAATATTAAGGACCTAACAACTCTACAAAGGTCACTGGAACAACATGAAATCGCTGAGTTACCTAATAAATTGAAAGCCCACCAGACTCACAGTTATACAATTGGCTACCTAGCACTCGTAGTAAGCATCATAGCACTAATCATTTTGCTGTCAAAATGCAAATCAAGAAAAAATGCAAAAAACCCACATCCAACTACATCAATCGAATCCACTGAGAAGGACATTGAGCTCCAACAATACGCCGAAGAACACAAGATGACCCCTCTACCAATGCCACGCCAGCATTCCAAATTTACCCTTGATGTTTAGCAGCAGATGATGAGACTCAAAAAATTAATTCACTTACTAACATAGTTTTAATAACAACACTATGTTCCAATATATTTTGAAATTTTATTTTTTTATATCAAATTAACCTGAGCAATCAAATTAACCTGACCATGATGACTTCGAACTTTCTTCAATATCCATTTTATTTTGAACAGTCGTTCAACGCGGGGGAGAATGTTTAAAAACCCGTGAATCCACTTAATAATTATTAATGATAATACAAAAGTTAGTGAATTCTATTAATATTATTTACTTACACTCGATTAGCTGACAAACAAAAATTGTTAATAAAAAGATATCATATTACACATTGAATTAACTGAAAATATTGTCACTTTAATCTGATTGGTCAATTTAACGTAAATTTAGTTTTAAGCATATTTGTTGACTCAACAATTAATTGTTAATAATTGTAGTATAAATATTCCAATAAAAATTATATTTGTATCAGTAGTAAAAAACTCGCTTTTATTCATTGATCACATTACGTTGAAGTTCCAAGTGCTTGAAAGTAAAAATCTTCTAATCTTCAAGTTCCAAGTGCTTGAAGACAAAAGAAAACAGAGAAAATTAGTACAGTTCAAATTTATGTGTTTGAATTGATTCATACTAATAAAACATTACAAATATTTTCATTCTAAGCACTTATGACATAAAGAATTTGGGCGTGCCCTTCGTGGTGGCGTCGTGTCATGTTTTTGTTGAAATGTATACATTAGCGGTTTGTGGTCTGTCAGAACGGTGAAATGTCTACCTTCGAGTATGTAACGAAAATGCCCGATGCTCTGATAAATAGTTAGCAGTTCGTGATCGTAGGTGCTATATTTGACTTGAGCGTCAGATAATTTTTTCGAATAGAAACCGAGAGGTTCCTTAACATTATTGACTCGCTGATGTAACACTGAGCCTACTGCATCATTTGATGCATCAGTGGTTAAAATCAGCTGAGCATTTGGTGCTATGTGAGACAGGAAGGTAGCGTTAGCCAATTCGCTCTTGCAGGCCTCAAACGCGCGTATTGCCTTGTCATCCCAATTCAGAATTGTCGCATCTTTTTTTACGTTACCCACTATTAGTAACTGCAGCTCCCTTTGATTTTTCGTTGCTTCTTTTATAAAATTTCTGTAGAAGTTAATCATGCCCAGAAATCGCTTGAGATCCTTTGCTATCTTCGGCCTCGGGTAGTTTCGTATTGCCCCTACACGCTCCTCTACAGGTTTCATGCCTTTGGAAGCTGTCGTATGCCCCAGAAATTTTACATTAGCCCTTCCAAACTGGCACTTTGAAACATTGATGGCCAAGTTGTGTTGTCACAGTCGATTAAAAACTTCCCGTAAATGATCCTGATGCTGTTCCATACTGACCGATGCTATTAAAATATCATCGATGTAGGCGAAAATGAAGTCTAAACCCTGTAAGACGGAATTTATATGACGCTGAAAGGTTTGCGCAGCGTTGCGCAATCTAAATGTCCTATAATTAAACTCGTATAACCCGAAAGGTATCGTTATTGCCGTCTTTGTAACATCATATGATTCTACAGGTATTTGGTTATACGCTCTTTGGAGATCAATGACCGAAAATATTTTTTTATTATATAATATGTGAGTGCAGTCGTGCAGAAAAGGAATGGGGTACCCATCTGGTACGGTAAGCGTTGAGGGCGCGATAGTCACCGCAGGGTCTCTATTCGCCATTAGCCTTCTTAAGCATGTGGAGCGGGTTGGCCCAATTACTGCTTGAGGGTTTACCAATACCCTGTTGTACCATGTACTACAATTTCTTTTTTGCTGCTGTGAATTTTTCACCAACTAACCTACGAGGATGAGAAAAAAACTGCTGGTCCCTTTGTGACAATATGGTGTGTTACACTAGTTGTGGGTTTTTGCGAAAAACCATTGGGATTCAGAACCGTTATGTCTTTGTAACCGTTCAGTAAACTTGAAAAAATTTCGTTAATACTAAATGTTGAAATTTCAGCTTGCTTGGTATTTAAAGGCGTACAATGTACTTTCAACAACGTTTTGCGGTCGACCAGTACATTGTGTTTCATATCCACAAGTAAATCGAAATATTTTAAAAAATCGGACCCTATAATAGGCATTGACACATTTGCAACTATAAACGTCCACTCAAATATACGCCTTAACGAAACAGATAATTTAAGGCGTCGTTCTCATACGTATTTATTTTTGTGTCGTTTGCTGCAAACAAAGAAAACGAAGTGTTTGGCTTATTCTTCTCACCTAGTCGGGGTGGTAACACTGAAATATCAGCGCCAGTTTCGATGATAAATTTAATTTTTGTTGAGTTGTCCAGCAACGATAGTCTAGCGATCGTATTTCGGTCTGATGTGATGGGCTTAACATCAGACTCTTGGTTTAGTTTTTTGAAAATTTGCATGGCTTACGACACTTACGTGCATTTTCACCAAACTTGCTGTGATACCAACAAATATCACTAGCTGATATTGAAGAACGTCGACTACCTTTTGCATTTGAATACGTACGATTTCGAGAACGTGAGCGGCCTAATCTTTCGATTTTTTCTTCCAAGAACGCAATACGAGTAGCCATTGAATTGTCGTTTACTGTATGGTCGATGTAGCGGCTGCTATATGACGATAATCGCTTACCTCTAAAATTTTGTACGCCAGTTTGGCCAACTCCGGCAATTCAGCGCCTGAGGCTTGTTATAGCATGTGCCTGTTGTGGTAATCGTTGAAGCCAGAGTGATTTCAGGAAGTCCACTGAGCTCATTCAACAATTGAGTTGGTCGGCGATCCCCCAACTCGACATCCGACAACAGTCGCTGTATCTTTTTCTGCTCACTTTCACAGAAATGGTCCACTATGCACTTCTTAAGCTAGTTGTATTTTGCGGTATTTGGTGGTTGCAATACAGCGTCTGCTGTTTGCGCCAGAATTTTGGATTCCATGGCTGCTAATACGGTGTTGTATTTTGTATCGTCTGACAAAATTCCAGCTATGACAAACTGGGCCTCAATTTGGGCAAACCAAATTTCTGGGTGATCAGACCACCTTCACCGAAACCCTATTCACCAGTACGTCAGGATTCGTTGCTAACGATTGTGTGAAATTGGCACTGACTCCCACGTTTACTTTTTCATTTGTGGCCATTTTTGCACTGCCGCTGTCGCTCGTTGTGCGTCATGTTTAGACGTCGGGGTCACCAATTATTGCTGCTATGATGTGAATAAATACAATACAACAATTTCCTTTAACTTTTAATTACAAATATCTATTATACAAGATTCTAATATGATTTTATTTTGTCAAATTCTGACAGGAAAAGAAAAGCGTCTCGCCACGCGGCCGAAAATATTAAGAAGGAAGTTAGTCGCAGTAGCTTGGTGTAATATACAATTTCATTTAAATGCTCATGAGACCTGATTTTTTTTTGTTCTGACGGGTACACTAATTAAACGGATTTATATTTCTTAAACTTTTAGTTCTTACATACATATACGACATCTATATGTAAAGTACTTGCACCTCTAAGTTTACACCTCATGCTTGCTCAAATATTTATTACTTTATGATTTTACTCTTATTCTTAACGAAAATTTCCATTTATATTTCGCACCGAAATTTGGAAGAGAAATCCTAGCCTTCGTGTCAACTAAACTTGATACTTGATGGCCATTATAAAACAAGACTATCGTAGCTAAAAGAATTAAATAAAAAGAATTAAATATAAATTTTTAAAATATCTTTGGTATTGGAAATTTTGGTAAAAAGAGGAAACCATATTAAATATTGGATATTGCAATTATTTGCATACAACTCGTGTTAATTTGTTAAAGTTTGTGAGTATTTATTAAGCTATACACAGCTCCAAAATTCCCCTAAGGTATAAATAAAAATCATTTTCAGGAAACACTAACTTTGCAAGATTACTCGAAAGTAAGCTTTGCCGCATATTTTGTAAAAATAAAGAAATTCAAATTTCACCTCCTAAGTACATATTAGGCTAATCGAAACTTTAATTGGTCATCAACAAAAAAGAACAATTAATCTTCAGTTTGTAAATTCTCTCTTTGGTGCCATATCCACAGGGTAATATCTGATTTTTATTGTTTTTTTAATGGTTTTCTTTATTATTTAGATTTGGCACCTAGTACCTTTCATAATTTTGTAATCCTTCAATTGTATAGTATGGCAGTGAGAATAAACTAAAGCCATCTCTTTATTTTGCTATCAACATTTTTGGGTGACTCTATATTGATACTCTGGATTCCATTATTTTCAGTTTGATTATTACCATTGAAAGCCGAGTATTGAAAAGTGAATTGTGCAAAGAAACGGATGAGTGAAAAAAAACAACAAGTTACAACAGAAAGAAGAAAAGGTTACTTTAAAATCATATCAGCAAGAATTAATTTTTTTAACCTGAATTTCTAAGTGAAACCCTGATTAATAAGAACACAGAGAAAGGTTAAGTGAGTGAAAAAAAAACTAATTGTATATAAAAACTGTTCAGGAAAAGGAAAGTTTAACAAGTCAGTCATAAACCCTTTCGCTAATTAAACATACATATTTGTATAAATCTTTTTTATAAACCTGTGTAACATTCCAAAAACGCGAATTTCTGTTTTTTTCTTGTTACCCGTTATATACCATATATATATATATGTAATATCATTTCTCATATTCCTCTTTTCACTTTGTTTTTTTTATATACAAAAATTTAAGTCATTGTTTGTGACCTACGGGTGCAAATTAACATATAAATTTTATTCTTATTTTGTTTATGTTAACAACATTTTCAGTCTAGCATACGTGTTTTTTTCTTTTTGCAAGTTTATCCCTGTTAATCTCATTAACATACATATATATTCGTGATAAGTGTTTCTAACCATTTGTACAGCAACATTACACCTGGCATCCTCTCAGCAACAAAGATCTTTGGATGATTGAGCGAAGCCGTATAAAGTGAGTTGGTTTTTTTATTTATTTATATTTTGTACGCTTTGTTTATTTTAAACGCTTTGTTTGATTATTCATATTTAATTTTAATTTGAAGAAAAAAAAAAGATTGGTTTTGTATATTTAAGGTGACCAGCTAAAATAATGATTTAATTATTATTCATTTACGTACATATATATAAATTTCATTACACTATTTCATTTCAATTAATTCATAAAATTTTTTTTAATTTTGGCTGGATACTCTGTAATTAAATATTTTTATTAAATTTTTTTTCTTTTTTTAGCAGACTTAAGTTCTCGAACATTAATATATTTTAATCTAAATTCTTTTTGCATATTCCTAAATTTGTTAATGTATCAAGTCATTTTTATACTTGTGTGTTTAAGTTTTTTTAATATGATTGCCTAAATTAATCCTTAAACTGTTCGTTTGTTTGACCCAGGAAGTAAAGGTGAAGTAAACGTTGTGGGATCATAAAATATTAAAACATAAAGGAATCAGTTTATCTTATGATCATGGCAGGATGGGCTGTTTTGGTTACATACTATCTGGTAACATTAAATTGTAATTTAACCATGGTTTATCTGGAATTTGCATATTTCGCTAAATATTTTAGCTGAGCACGCATAATTAAAACATAATTTATAATGTGATATGATGTCAATCGGGTTGGAGAAGATGGTGAATCCCCCACAATTTCGGCGAGTTATAAGGCCGGTGAAAAAGCGTGCGCTCTTCATGAACAACCCTAATCACCACCCGCCATTCATTTGAAATCTATAAACACGTATATTATACTGGCTTGTTCTTTTTTATAATGCTGACAGAAAATGCAATAAAGTGCTGCCACTACAATTTCATTAACCATTATTGTTGACAAGACAGAAATTAATATTTTTAATTTTGTAAAAAAAGGGATTTATGCAAACTTACTAAGCAATTTAAATCTATTTATTTTAACAATATTTTAGTATATAAGAATGAAAAATAAAGAAATTAATCAATAGTTTTTAAAGCATTCAAGGTGTTTTTATTTAATTGATTCGTGTTCTTCAGGTTCAAGTGCTTGTAAGAACAAATAAAGTAAAAATAGTCTCAGTTCAGATTTATGTGTCTCAATTGAATTAAGCTATCGCCTTATCGTACACATGCACATCCATACATAAATAGTTTTTGTTAATTTATTTTAATATTGACAAATACGCACATATTTGTACGCATGTGCATGCACATACACACACATAATACTCTGCAATTTGAAACAAAAGAAAATTCGTTCGATTTGTATACTAATTACACGCAGAATGCATTTTATTTCGATTCCAGTTACAATGTACCCCGGTAACAAATTCGATATCTACCAAAATCCTAAAACATTTCCACGCAAATTTATTCAAGTGTTTTGATATTTCGTGTATACGGAATGATTTAGACAGTTATATAAAAGAGTACAAATAAAATTTAAATTGGAAATCTTTAACCTGTAAATAAAATTCAGTAGTTTCTAAAATGTATCTTTAAGGATTATATGAGCCTAAGAGTTCAACTTCATTTTTACAAGGTTATTAAATGAAATAGCCTATTACAATTGGTTAATTTATTTTCATTCATGAATTCTACACGTAACATTCAAATATCTGTTCCTTTAGGCCGTACGTCTCTCGTTGATCACTATTTTGTTAAAATAATACACCATATATGGAGTGTATTGCCAAATGTACTTAAATTATTTTCCTACTCATATTCTACTTATAAGCAAAATCAAAATATGGTTCGATGTAATTGAAATTATTACAAAAACTTATGAAATGCAGTAAATTTAAAATTGTAGTTAACTTAAGTTTCTAATTTTTACTCATTTAATATATATATAATTGGCCATGTGCGCTTTCTCTGTATTGAAAAAAAATAAATAAATTGAAAATAAAAATATACCTATGTGCATACATTTACTGCATTTAGTGCTTTTTACTACGAAAAAGTTGGTATCACTGTCCGTATGGCATTTTTTATGTATGTATATTCCACCCATACATACGTATCATACGCACATTCGACTCATTCAAAATCTTGTTTTTAAAGGCATTCCTATATTTTCTTCTTATTTTTCCTTTTTATACTATTTATAACTTAATTAAATTTATTTATTTTAAACTCATCATGTTTTTTGGTTTGTTTTTATTTGTTGACAAACACACATACACATACTATATACCTATTTTGTTTTGTTAGCTATTTCAGCTAAACTGCTATAAAAGTTAGAGAAGATACCAATTTTACGTGCTTCGCAAGTAGATTCATGTTGTATCTACTTGATTCGCTCTCATAATTTTTTATGGCGAAGCAAGTTGATTCACTCGTGATTGGGGTGTGAAGCATGAATAGACAGCGAAGCACGTACCGTGTGAACATACTATAACATTTGTTGCTGAATATATATTTGAACACATATTCATACGGTCTACGCGCTGATATCTTGTGTCGGCAATCGAATTGGAAAGTTGCCTTGGCAATAATTGCCGAGATTATTGCTAGTGTGGACGGCTAATAGGAGCCTCCAAAGATTTCGAACACCATTGCACCCTCAAAAAATGGTGTCATCAGTTTTTGGCCAACAGCTAATTCATACTTATTGATAGCACTTAGTTATATATAGCAATAATGTAGTTAAGAATCTACCGAACAAATCTTGCCAATCTTCGCGCACTTTTTTGTGCAAAAATTAGGGAAACATTTTTTTTTCAGTTTTTTCAGAATAACTTCCCATGGCTCCTGATTTTTTGCTAGCAATATTTGGTAAAGTTGTAGCTACGGTAAAGGTGAACCACTTTTATTAGCATACCAATATAATCTGAACATGTCTAGGCACCCTAGTAGCTCATAAAGACCAATTTTTACCCCAAAAAATTTTCGTTTTTCACAATTTTTCGACGCTAAAATTGTTTTTTTAAATCATATAATCAAATGCACACTTCTCTGTTGAGTTTCTGTAACACTTTTTTTCAGTAACACTTTTTTTTTGACAAACAAAAGAAACGAAGTTTGGAATGGAACATACAAATGAGTTTGTTCTTTGAGTTTTACGGCCTTATTCATAAAAAATATTTTAGGTTTATTACAGGTTTATTTGACAAATTTCCCATAGAAATACGTTAAATAAGCGCTTAATAAACCTGAAATATTTTTTATGAATATGGCAGTTAAAATATTTTCAAACTTTAAGCAGATTAAAAAAATTTTTGCATTCAAGTTTATTTCCACTTATTTTCAAGTATGTATTTGAACTCTAATTTTTTGATTGCTTATAACAATTAATGTTTTTCATGTTTATTTATAGTATAGTTATTTCGCAGTTTAATGCGTTTATATATTAAATCAGGGCCTATTTATAGAGTCAAGGCATTCGTCCTGATGATATTCTGTGTTTTCGTGTTTGCACCATATACTTCATTCATGTTCATGTTTGTGTGTTTCTGACAACTTAAACATAAAGTTGTTTTTGTATTGCTGTGTTTTTGTAGAGTTGCATAGACCTAATAAAAAGACCTTGCACTAAATTTCACGCCCACTCACTTTGGAATTTAAATTTGTCAAATAAACCTGTAATAAACCTAAAATATTTTTTATGAATTAGACCGGTAGTATATTTTAATTTAATTTTTCAATCGTCATACATAGTTATCATATTGTTCAATATATGGTATTTATAAGCATGTTTTAGAAAAAGTTGTGTATAACAAAAGTTTCTTAAGCATTGTTAAAAACTCCTTGTGAATTCAGATTTTATAAATATTATTATAAGCGAAATTCCAAAAGATTAAAATTTACTATTTTTATAATCATAATCTCAAGTTGTTTGATTATTTTATGGTATGTTGGACTAAATACTTATGATTTTTGCCAAACTGACATGGATGAATACATATGTACATGAATTTGATCAAACAGTTTTATAACTTGCCAAGGCCTTTAAATTTGGTATTATAAGCTTACAGTTTGAAATTAGAGCTGTGCCAAATCGTTCATTTAAGTAACCGCTCATATTTGTTCACGAACAAAGAAATAGTTGATTCGGTCAATAAAAAGGGACAAATGCAGTATTTTTGCTATGAATTGTTTAGTAAAACAATCAAAACAAACAACAGAAAATATAAGAAACACAAAGAAAAAATTATATACAAAATCAAATTTAAAAAAAAACTTAATATATTCTAACCCTTAAGAAATATTAATGGCAATTTAATTAATTTTATGATGAAAACGAGAGAATGACACATGAACAAAGAAAAAACCAAACAAAAAAAACCAAGTACGCTCGGTAGTTCATTTTGTTCAATTGTACTTTTTATCAGCACTGATGAGCCAGCTCAATCAAGCAACCAGTTCACTTCGTTCATTTGACTAATTCGTTCAATTGTACTCTTTCGTTCATGAACGACACTGCTCTATTTGATATTATAATGCTTACATTCGTATTTTCCAAACATATGTAACTTCCTTATCTCTTGAAACTAAAAAAATATCTGCAATTATATCAATATACAACACCCCATGTATATACATATGTACATACATATTGTCACATGAAACGTAAAGCCATGTGAGTGACATGCGCATGTGGCTCTGACGTAATTTTGAGGTAATCAGGAAACTACATTTGCTGCATGCCGTGTACTAGTAACACATGTACATGTAGATATTGACATGCTTACAGATGTGCTGCCTCAGAAAATGTGTTCAATTCGGTTACATGTTGTGTCACATTTGTATTTTGGAACAAAAATACTATCAAAATTGTACGGCATATAGCCACTACTAGTAATTTAAAACAATTCAACCAACATGCTGAAAATTCCCGTGACGTTATCACCACATATGCATGTGGCTTTTTACATGCCATGTACTATAAGCTTAAGCTTTCTTATATTTACATCTCTTATTTAAATATTTGAGGTATTCACATCAGTGTCTTAAGTGTCATAATGTCTTAACATTTTAAAATAGTTTAAAAAAATTGTTGTTGTGACTCAAAGAACAGTGTCATAAAATAATAAGACTGTCTCAACTATGTTTATTGTTTGTCGTAACCAAAGTAAATTTATATAAAGTATATGCAAGTACTCAGGTGATTAATTTTTTATCGTGTAGTGTGAATGCCTGAATGTCAAAAGTTGTTTACAATTTTTGTACGCCATTTTGTTTTGTTTTGCTTTGTTATACATAATTGTGTACACTGAAAACGTATGTGAAAAAGTTTAAATAAATTTTTACTTAAAAAATGTGTTAGAAAACATTTAAAAATAATTATATTTAATTATTAAAGTACATATGTATTCTTTATTATACTTATTTCACATACATATTAAAGGTTTATCAATTAATAAATTTACTTTGGTTTTGCCTATCCATACATTTTCTTTTTGTTGTATGCAGATCTGGGACTATTGCATTAAATAAGCAAATGCATTGATCATTTTCCCACAATAAACCAAATCAATGCAAATGCAAATTTATTACATTAGCACTAACTTTAATAATATTAGTGCAATTTTTTTGCATTTTACTAAAATCCCTTCAAAGTAATTCATCAATATTGCATTGTTATTTTTAGTGCACTATTTTTTGCACCACTAAACACATTATGAATAGTATTATTGCATTATCAGTGAAACATATAGTGCAAAATATAACGTAAATGTGTACATACATAAAACCATACGTACATACATAAATTTTTTCCTATGTACATATCGTCATCCAAGACGAAAAATCATATCACTACGTTTTTTATAATATTTTCGAGAGAAAGACAAAACTTGATGAATTTGTTTCAAGCGGTAGAATTTTTCGTTTATAAAATCACCATTTTTTAAGATATAACTTTACAATAAACGAAAACATAAGTTCTGATCTTTTGTCAATTGCACGGTTTTTCAAATAAGCTCGAGATGCAACGTACTTGAAGTATGAAACTTTTTAATTTTTTTTAAATTGGTTCTGTAATCTAGTTTGTATTTATATTGACAGTTTTTTTTTCGTTAATTTGTATGTACGTACTTATAAAAGTGCCCTCAATGAACTTTAGTGTATTTTATATTTTTTATTTGTGCTATCTTCTAAAAATATTTTCACGTTTTATTCAATTTTACTGTGTACAATATGTGATAGTGCAATAATATCACTTCATCATCACTTCATGAGTATTTTTTGTCATGCGATTAGCTGCTAATGCAATATTAATCCATTACTTTTAAGAGATTTTATTTAAGTGCATATATGTATCCATCTGTTTTTGACATTCATCCATTATTCTTACGCAAACAAATCGCCTGTTGTTTTTGTACTTTCTTAGTTGTTGTAGACCTGCATATACTTTATATAAATATGCTTTGGTCGTAACTACATGAAGGAATGCGTGAGAGTTTACCAAAGGAATTGAGAGAGAGAGAGAGTAAGCAATGTACAAAGGTGCTAAAACCAAAATACAAGGAAGTACAATATTTATAATTGTAAATTATGAGGGGTTGCTCACAGCAGTCATATTTTTTCGTGTTATTACTTTAAAACATGTTAATTTATGAGCACCATTTGAATACCTCAATTATTCTTACATATATGTACATACAACAGTTTCTTTTTTTAACAGGTATACTGAACTAAAAAAGCATTATTAAAGTAATAATTTTGGCTTTTCGTTTTTACAAATTTAGCCATTTTTCATCCCATTTTAATATGAAGTATTATTGGTAACAATTAGATTTACTACTCCTTTCTTACATAGCGTCTACAACTGCGATTAACTCTGATATAATATGTGAGAGAACGTCGGCAGAATAACAAATAAATAATAAAATGCCGATATTTCTCTCCATCTCATACATCAGGAAAACGTAATTTTACTTTTCTTATAACATTTCACTTAATGCAAATTTTCATCGAGTTAACATGTATTAATTTTATATAATTATTTATTTTGTTTTCACTTTTTCACACAAATTTTAATTTATAAATCAATTAAACACTTATTTTAACATGTAAAATAACAGATATTTTGTCCAAAACATTGTTTTTCATTTATTTTAATAAGCACTCACACATGCATACTAATTTATTTTCATATACGTGTGTTTGTTGATAGTAAATCTCATAAGATTGTTGTTATAGGATTTATTACATAGCGTCTATATCTGACATTAAATCTGATATAATATGAGAGAGAACGTCGGCAGAGTAAGGAGAAAAATACATTTATATTAATATCAAAGTAGGGGAAAACGCGCTCTTGAAAATATCATATTTCATTCAGCCGTGCAGTAAATATCTTCGTTTATTGTAATAGTAATGTCTGTTTCATAAAAATTTTGGCATTTCCTTAATACATCGTGTATAATTAAAACATTTCTGCATTTTTATTTATCAAAAAATATGAATTTTCTTTTTCATACACAAAATTCTCTTCACGTAATATAATTCTCTCTGCTATGAATTATTACGTTTGCAATCTTATAAGATTGAGATAACACTAATTTGAAGTCTACACGTAACATAATTATCTCTGCGATTGAATTTGACGCTCTTATCTTACATATTATGTTAGGTGTAGACCATATGTTATAATCGTGGTAATGTCGTTGAAAGCTGTCGAGTTAGTTGGTGGCTTATGATATCAGTAAAACATGTGTAATATTTGTTTTATCCCGTGGAAATAAAAAAGAGATTAAAGTTGAAATAAAAGTTTAAAAAATAGAAAATGGTTCAAATAGGTATGGATTGAAATTTCTGAGAGTTTCTTAAAATTTATTGGCACAAACATGACAGTTATTACAGAAACAACAATGATGTTAATGATCACAGAATATGTAAAATCGTTTTAAATTTTTAATTTTATCGTAAATGTTTTTTTCCTTTTTGTCATTATGAAATTTTTTGTAATAGATTTCATTTTATTTACATTTATGTGAACAAATAGTCGTAACTTAAAAGCAATATTAAAACTGAGAGCATAACCAACGCCCAACGTAAATGACGTTCAGCTTATGAACAGGTTAAAAATGAAAAGGAATTTGAAAACAAGGGTAACCTTGTAATGATAATATCCATTAACGCATATGTTTGGAAAAATTACAGCGCATTGGCTCAGGTCAAAGCTGGGAAATTTCAGTACATAATACCAAAACAATTACAAATATTTGTGTGGCTAGGCCTTAATAAAATATAAATTTTTTTTACATAAAAATTAAAACACAATTCTTAAGAAATAGGAAGAGACCAACAGAAGCTGCTAAAATAATCAATTTTCGTGGTTGCGAGATGAGAAAGGAGACAATTTTATGTAAGTTTTCGTAATGCTTTCTACCGCAATGGCGAGAATAGATAAAGTAAAAACTCAAAGTTTAATATCAAGTTCATAAGAAAATTCGGAAGATCTAAAAGTCTTAATGGCAAACGATCATATTCGGTACATTAAATTGCGATAGACTCTTTCGTATATTTTTTGTGGATGAGGGCCCCCTCGAAACATTACAAGACTTCAAATCTTAAAATCAATTTGGGATTGATTAAAGCGGTATTTTTTTTTGGAGGAATCCTTTCAAAATTAAATGGCCTATTGCCAAAGAAAATAAATGAGATTTTACTTGATATCAAATTTTAGTGATCAATAGACTATGTTTTCAAGAAATTTGCGAATTGAGAATATACGGTCATTGACATAATCGGAATCTTCAGAGACAGTATAAATATATAGAGTAAATATAGCTTATGATGCACCTGGACCTTCCAAAGCAAATCATCAAAGTTTGTTGGTACTGCCAGTTCTTAACTGAAATTCGAAGAAGAAAAGACGTTTAATACTTTTATAATCACACTTAAATTCTCGTTAGTTTTAGTTATACAAATAGTTTTGCTATCCAAAAACAAAATTTTTTTTATTTATTAAGGTTTAACTAAACATCATTTATATTTCAAACTTCTTATTTTTTTAATTCTTTTCCCAATTGTATTGTATCTGCCAGGAGAACAAAATTAGAAAGAGTTGTGTTCCTATAGTATGAACACTCGTAGTACCACTAGAATAGACGGTAATTTTAACTCAAGCAGAGGTAGGGTTAGAAATATTGCTTCGTCCGATACTTGGTCCCTAGCAGACTTTCAGATATCAAATCCATCAAGAGCAAGGGTAGTTCACTCACCACCACCTGTGGTAAATTCTCAATCTAGCTCAAATTCACTGGAACGACAGGAAAACTTGCTATGTTTTAGTCCAACTTCCCCTGAAATCCCCCGGAATTAATCGAAAATCAAGAAAAGACAAATTCAAATATGGCTTCTCAGGAAAATTATAGAATTGAACCTAATGTGTCTAACAATGAACCAACCGTTAGTACTAATGCTGATGTATTAGCAATGGTACAGCAGGCTATACGAACTACGCAGGAGTAATATAGGGTAGAAATTAACTCCTTGAGAAGCACAATAGAAAATATGCATCGATTTTCGACTGCAGGAGGTAGTCCTCCAACTGGTTCGCAGAGAACATCACCTCCCACGGCTCAAGTAGAGAAAATCAAACTAGAAAAGTGGAAAGTATATATTGATGGCACTGGGAGTGTAGCAAACAAATTGTTCCGATCAGCATTTGCTTTTTTTACATAGCTTAGTTTTTACATATTTTTGGGCGGAAAGCTAAGGAGTGGTATTAGAATTTTATAAAGCAGAACGAAGATCCACCTTACGCTCTTCTGAAGTTTTTATTGTCTCAAGAATTTGGAGTTTTGGAGTCAGATGAGGATATTTTATTGAATCCTCAAAGCCTACATAGCATAAGGTCGCTTGCAAGAAATGCTGAGAAAATTAATAATGAGAATAGAGTTTCTTTGGTAGACCACAAATCTTCTCGTTGTGTAATTGAAATTGAAATGAACTCTGCAGGGGCAGAATCTGAAGTTGAAACTGATCCTCAATTAGAGGCAATACAGCTGAATAATCGTAGACTAAAGCCAAACTACTCTAAAATAAAATGTTGGAATTGCCTTTCCATGGGTCATTCATATATTTATTGCCCGGAGATAGTACGAAATGTTTTTTGTTACAAGTGCGGGGAACGCGGCGTGGTGACTCCAAATTGTACAGACCCTCACGTGGGAAACAAAAAACGGAGCGAGATGGCCACCGAGGACTCTCGTTCCAAGACGTCCACCCCGAGTTCTTAAGTAATCAGCTGATAAGTCTTCCACAGGAAGATGAATCAGAATCAAACCTTTTAGAGAATAATTTTTTGGATAGCGCGAATATGACAATTAACACCCAGATTGAAAGTAAAAAAATTAGAACTGAAATGGTAAAATGTATTGACAGATACAGAAAGAGAAAACATTTTCGTAAACTAATTGAATCTTCAATATTAAGACAAGATAATGACGACAGACTTTTTGCCAAGATTGACATATATGATGAACAGATTTACGGCCTTTTAGATTCGGGGGCTAGTGTTTCTGTTCTAGGAAAAGATAGCATCAGTTTTTTTGAGAAATATTCAGTTACACTAAGACCCTTTGGCTCATTTATTTAAACTGCAGATGGATAGAAAAATTCCGTTCTAGGTCACTGCAACTTACCAGTTAAATACAAAGGTATTACTAGGCACATCGAATTCTATATTGTACCCTCATTGACACAGAAAGCTTATCTAGGTGTAGATTTCTGGCGAAAATTTGCCATTTCTCCGGAGGTTGTACCTATTGTGGAGTTGGTTAATGTAGCACCATCTGATGGAACAGAATCAAGTTTTCATGTCTTATCTCCTGAACAAAATGTTGTAAATGGTACTCTCTCTCGTTTTGATGTAGATGCCTTGGAAATCTGTCGCACCTTTTCGGAGGTAGACTTTAACAATGTAGATATCGATTCGGCTGAATATAGGAATTTGAAGGATACAGTCAAAAGTACCAAAAATATCCTACCTGATATCTGTGTAAGGAATGACCGTGTATATAAAAGAGTAAGGTGTAGGGAAGGTATCGAAGATGAAGAAGAGAGTTTGTGGCGATTATGGCTTCCTACAACCCTGACCGAAAAGACTATTCAGATAGCACATGGTGATGATTGTAAGACGATTAAGCCTTCAACGCAATTATTACGCCCTCCTATTGGTAACGCTTTTAAAACCACCCGCCCATTCCAGCGCCTCTATTCCGATTTCCTTGGTCCATACCCCCTTTCATAGTACAAAAACACCCAACTTTTTATTGTAATAGACCATTTAACGAAATTTATGTTCCTACAGCCATTCAGATCAGCCACTTCACTAAACGTAATTAATTATTTTTAATACCTTTGGGGTCCCACAATTCATTCAGAGCGCTAATGCCAAACAATTTATCTCTAAAGAAATACAGGATTTCCTTTCCCTCTTTGATATAACTCATATCAAAACTGGCTTATATTCGCCTCAGGCGAACGCATCAGAGCGAGCTAACAGGGAAATCATATACAAAATAAGATTTTACATTAAAGAAGAATTGGACCACCAAAATTGGGACAGTTGTATTCCCCACATTCTGTGAGTGCTTCATTGTGATTATCATGCTTTAATCCAGTGCTCACCATATTACGCACTGTTAGGGCAAAATATGTGCCTACATGGATCGACCTACACATTATTGGACGACCTTAACATGTTAGAAGATGATACTGTCGTATTACGATCAGATAAACTAAGGCAAATTAGAGAAAAGGTTGTGCAAAATCTTGCAAAAGCTCATGATAAAGCTACTAAAGTGTATAATACCCGCATTAAATCAGTGAACTACAAAGTAGGACAAGAAGTATTTCGTAAGAATCACAGCCTCAGTAATTTCCGTAATGCTATTAATGCTAAGTTTTTACCTAAATATATAAAATGCCGTATCCGAAACAAGGTAGGGAACTCACTGTATGATATTGAAAATCTTAAAGGAGTACTAATTGATAGATACCATGCTGCTGACCTGAGACCAGGATGAGGCTTGCTCCTTTATACATTTGAGGTAGAGAGAGAGACAAGTTCTAAATTTTTGCTTTAGCCCGGCTTATCGTGGGTCGTGCCACACGTTTCCCATACGCCTCAATCCGTTTTCTGTTCGTTACTCAATCGTTGTTTTCATAACAAAGCAGCTTTGTTAGGATAGAGGCTCAAGTTTTATCGGGGTTGCTTAGCGATTTTTTAATTTAAACCCAGTAAATGTACAACTAATCATTTATATAAAAGTACCAAGTCAAGCTCTGCTGGAAAAGAGAGAACTGTGTGAAAGTAAAAAGATGGAGGAGAATAGAACTTAGCGCCAATTTAAAAAAAAAATGGCTGAAAAACTTTTAGAGGACAAGAAGTAAGGAAGAAAAAGTCGAGAAAGATTTAGTCAGTTGTCGTGAGTTAGACTTGGGATACAGTTAAACCAAAAGAAGAAAGAAATCTAAAAGTGAAAGAAACAAATATCAACCTGTGCAAAAATAGTTGTGAACATTAAAAGAATTGTGAAATTTTATTTAAATACGCTGAGAAAAAAAACTTTCTTAATTATATTATAGAAATAAAAGTTTCTTGAACAGTCGATAAAATGCTCAAAAGTGCAAGAAACAATGGCCTTTCAATTAAAGAAATGGCTCCTTTCTTTCAACATAGCCATATAAGCAAAAAAATTGTTTTTGGAGTTAATACTGTGGGAAATTGCATCATATCAAATAAATATATATATATATGTATATAATTTGAACATGTGATAAATAAAAAATTCTATGCAAATGTCTTTTAAAATTTTTTTTTGACAGAATTGAGTTGTATTATACTATTCACCAAAAAAAAACAATTTACCTGCATAACTATATATATACATACATAAATATAAAGATAATTGATGAAAAACTAAACAAATTATATATAATTGATACATATGTGAAAATTAAAATTGTATTCCATTAAAAGTGAAATTTATTTGCTGGTGGTTAAGCGATGTCTATATGGATTTCATTTTTGCTTTAACAAATCATCAGTAGACTTCAACCACACATTTTGAACAGTCACAAACCTCTTATCTTATGCACAGACTTTCATAAACTATTTGAGAATTCACAAATATTAATATTTTTGAAAATCACAAAAGAAAAATAATCATAGTAGGCTTAGTAACTTATACAAAACCCAGCAAATAATTTTTATTCGATATGAATCTATTTTATTTTTCTACACCTTTAAAACTCAAAAACTGAACAACATTTAACAAAAAAAAAACAACAACAACACACACCATTAAAACTTCACTCAGAAGCTGTCTACAACTCATAAGGAGAATATTACAGGAGCGGTTTTGGTATTTAGAACTGCTTTCATCACCACAAACTTTGTAAATGCGTCGGTAATTGCTAACGCATATGTATTTCCTTGTTTACTCCTTACGAACAGTTTTAAATGATCATCGTGTATTTGGCGGAAAGGAAGTAGTTCTAGCACACCATAATGTAAATTGCCTTCCGGGTTTCCTCCTTTGACCTTGTTATAGCAACATTCGTTACATGCTGCAATATACTCCCGAAGGTATTTTCTCATAGGCGGGAATCAAAAAGTTTATTGTACTCTCTCAAAAGTCTTGTCGAGCCCATAGTGCCCTATGTCGTCGTGGCAATGTTGAGCAATCCGCCATCGTATGGCCTTGGGTACCACCAATTTTTGTCCGTCCATCATGCATAGTCAACACCCAGTCTATACTATGAACGTTCACAGTCATGATAAATCCTGCAGGTTCAGGTTCAATGGCGGGTAGTTCGGGTGATCTACTTAGATCGTCGACGTGGGCCATATGTGACCTCTCACGGTGTACAAATTCGCAGTCAAATTCTAAAATTTTCATCAGCCATCTGGCTACCTTCTTCACCAGCTCTTTTTTGGTTTTAATTGCAGTAATCCCTGCACAGTCCGTGACCACATGAAACGGCTTGCCTAATAAGTAAATACGGAAACGCTTTAATGTCTCCACTACGGCCAGCACCTTCAATTTGTAGCTGTGGTAATTTTCCTCAGTATCGGAACAATGTCTGCCAAAATAAAATACTGGGTGCCATTCATCATCACTAGTGCACTGCAAAAGTACTCCCGCTAGTCCTAAACTGCTTGCATCAGTATGTACTTTGTGTTGTGCCGATAAATCGTAGATCGCAAGTACGGGCTTGTTACACAGAATTTTTATTAGTCTGTTAAACGATTGATTTTGTCGTGCGCCCCACTGAAACATGTTTATTTCACTTTTCAGCATCACTGACTAGATCGTATATTAGAGAGTAATTTTCCCGTCAGACCTAAAAATCGTCGGACTTCGGTGATGTTCTTTGGTGTTTTGAAATTTTCAATTGCACTGACTTTCTGTGAAAATTTCTTCCGCAAAAAAATTATACTTATCCTTACGTAGAGTGAGTCCACTGTCCTCCATGAAATTTAAAAGTCTATTCAAGCGCTCGATACCTTCATCAATGGTATTAATGGGAATTATTACCAGATATGCCAATACTTCACCCGGTTTCATTGCTTCTACAATACGGTTCATTACTGCTTGGAAAACTGCCGGGGCGTTTACGAGTCCCAAATGCATGCGCTGTATTTGTAATGACCTTCGAATGTAACGAACGCAGTAAACTTCGTCGACTCTAGTAGTATGAATGTTAGGCTTCGGGACCACAGATCCCATACATTTTTGGGATCATGTCTACGCTACAGTCGGTATTTTAGTTTCATCGATCGGTACGCTACACAAAGAGAGTGTACTGTTGTTTCCATCCCTGGAAAAAGTGTATTTATTATAAATTGTGTATTTGTGGTTTTTATACATTTAATAATATTTCTTGGCGCGTTAAGATTTGTGGTTTTATAATTTCTTTGTAGTCGCTTCGTCCGTGGGTGGTCAAGTTAATTGTTTGAAATAATTTTCTTAATATGTGAAAAAATGTTTAATTGTTGGCGCGTCTAGATTTGTGGTGTAAAATGTATGAAATATTTAGTTTAGTGCTTTTAGTTAGAAGAAAAAAAAATGTAATAGAAAAAAGGTATATTTAAACTTGTTTGTGGTTCTGCAATTATTGTAAAAATATAGTTTTGATGACGAATTTTTCAATGTATGAAATATTTAGTTTATTGCTTTTAGTTAGAAGAAAAAAAATGTAATAGGAAAAGGTATATTTAAACTTGTTTGTGGTTCTGCAATTATTGTAAAAAATATAGTTTTGATGACGAATTTTTTCGCTATACGGAAAAAATGTAATGTAATAGAAAAAGGTATATTTAAACTTGTTTGTGGTTCTGCAATTATTGTAAAAATATATTTTTTATGATGAATTTTTTCGCTATACGGAAAAAATGGTATAGAAAACGGTAATTTTAGATTTCTTTTGTAATTCTACAATTATTGAAAAAATTGGTTTATGACTGTATAGGAATATGATTTTATGAAAATGTAGTATAAATAGAGGGTGTTAGGATTTCAATTTCTCAAAAATATAATAGTTTTGATTGAAAAATGTCGAGTGAAAGTTTGAAGCTTTTATATATATGATTTTCTAATGTCGATGGGATAAAATCTCTATTTTTCCTAATGCCGACGGCAATGCATGATTATTTTTTTCAAATGCCGACGGGATAACATGTTTATTTTTTTCAAATGCCGACGGGAAAACATGTTTATTTTTTTATAATGCCGACGGGAAAACATGTTTATTTTTTTCAAATGCAAACGGGAAAATCAAGGAAATGATTTTTCATAATGCCGACGGAAAATTTGTGGGTGTGTCTAGCTGTAGGAATTGAAGTCTGGCTGTGATTGGTGGAGGGCGGGGTGTGTTTAGATTGTGAGACCTTAAGGCTGACCGTGATTTGGGTAGGTGAGGGTGTTTTCTAATATGTAACCGTGGGAATTCCGTGGCGTTTATGCTTGTTGGAATTTAAACCAAGCTGCGCTTGGTGGGGGGCGGGGTGTATTTGAGGTAGATCGACTGGTGGAGGGTGGGGAGTTTTTGTAACATGTCTCCGTGGGAATCTGTGTACATGTATGTATGTATGTCTGTAAGGGTTTAAGGCTGTCTGTGATTTATGAAATGAGAGTGTTCATGTAATACTTATCCGGGGAATCTGTGTATATGTATGTTCGTAGGAGTTTAAGGCTGATTGTGATTTAAGGTGAGGGAGGGTGTTGTTGTGATAGATAGATAGAATGTGCCTATGTATATGTGTACGTATGTATGTATATGTAGCAGTTTAAGGCTTTCCTTGATTTGAGGTAGGCGGGGGGTGTTATTGTAATATGTATCTATAGGAATTTGGGAGTTTATATGTATATGTCTGTAGGAATTTTTGTGCATGTATGTCTATAGGAGTTTAAGGCTGTAGGAAATTTAAGTCTTATCGTGATTTATGAGGGGCGAACTGTTCATGTAATATATAACCGCGCAATTTGTATGTATATATGTAGGAGTTTAAGGCTGATCATGATTAATGAGAGGTGAGGTGAAGGTGTTCATGTATATGTATCCGTATTTGTCTGTATGTATGTCTATATGAGTTTAAGGCTGATTGTGATTTAGGTTGTTGAGATAGATAGATTGTATGTTACCTTGAGATTTTGTGTATGTATATCTGTAAGAACTTTAGGCTGACTGAGATTTGTGAGGGGAGGGGCGTTGTTGAAATAGGTTTAATTTTTCGTAAATGAATTTTAGTATGTGTTTGTGTATGTGATTTTCTCACCGTAGTATTTATATGTACGTAGAAATAAATTATTTCTCATAAGAACATTTTTTGCTAGAAAATATTATCATATATCTGAACTTCCCTAATCCTAGTATGTTTTTCATATTGGAGGATGAGATTGCTTTATATTTTATCAAGCTTAAATTTGTCCAGTGTTAAAGTCTGTCGGTCAGAAATTTGTTTATATTTGTATAAATATTAATTTCAGATTTTGCAAAATTCTTGTGTACGATCGTGGCGATTTTATGTGTGTATGCGCGATAGAGTTTGACTGGTCTGTGATAAGTTTATTTATTTAAGTACATTTGTCTTCTTCGACTTTCGTCTTCAAGCGTCAATAGCTTGGAGAACGGTTTGTATGTTTTCATGATGTAGATATGTAAGTGTGATTGTTAAAATCCAATAAATACTTGAGCATGGGTAAAAAATTTGATAATATGTGTACATATGGATCTACAAATTGATTTTATGTATGTATGTATGTACATACAAATAAGTCTGGGGCTCCCTGTTTAAATAATTTTTTTTTGTCATCTGCGGTCTTTTGTTGTTGCTGTTGTAAATATTCGCCTGGTCTTTTGTTTATAGATGTGAAATATCTCCATAGTTTTTTATTTGAAATTAAAAACAACATTCTTTTAATTTTTAGATGTATTTACTTAAAAGTTTGTGAGGAGTTTCTGTTTTAAGTAAAATTGAATTCCTCTCTAGTTGTAGTAACTGTAGTATAAATATTTAATATATTTTATTTCCATTTGTTTAAAGTTGATGCAGCCTATATCCTCAACGTTAGAAATTTTTCGGTGTAACATTTTTCCTTTTTTATTGATAAACATTTAAAATCAAATGGTGGTTTTATAATGAAATTGTTATACTCATTATTGTTGAAAACATCCGTTACTTCTTTTTGTAATGAAAATCATTCGAAACCTTACTCGTCTATTAAAACCATTCTTTCATTCATATTACTTAATTTATATGACTTTCCGGACTTTCTATTATTCGATCATCAGTAAAAATGCAGTAGCTGAGGTCCTTGCTTGCTGTTTCAAATTAAATTTCTATATCAATTGGGCCGCTATTGAATAAAAGGAACTTTTATCTTAAACTTTAGTGCATTTGGAAGTGCTTGAGATTCTTTCATATAATAGCTTTGTTGGAATCTTAAATACGAGTACATATAATATAGAATTGCATAACGTTTATTTTAAATTTTTATATTAAAATCATCATCAGTTGGATATGAGACTGAATTTAAATGTACTTTTAAATTAGTTAAATCATAATGAGGAAACTTGTTTTCTCCTTGAAAAGCGATCAACAGAAAATGAAATCGTTTTCTTACAATTTAGGTCTGACCTCTCAACGATTCCTCTAGTATACAAGATGACTTTCTATATCAACATATCTGTCTACTCTTTGTCAGCGTTAAGGGACAATTAAATGTTAAAATTTTAATTCCTCAAATTGTGTTACTTCATACTGATAATATGTTTTCATTAATAATGTATATGTTTATCTTATGAAGGTTACTCGCCTATGCCTTTTATTTGATGTTCTAGATGATTTTTTTTCTCATTTTATTAAAGTTCAGCGTATTGTGTATATATTTCTGATATTTTTAAGTGCGCTTTATTTACCTGTCAGACAAAGTGTACGTATCAGTTGATCACTCAGTCTATCTATTTAATATTTTTTTTTTCTTTTAATGTATCACTACTATTTTTTCAGATTTTACTACTTGAAAAAGAGAATATTTGTGTAATTTTTAAATGTATTCATATATACATATAGGTAAATATATGTATGTATGTATAGAGAAATTACTTTATCTACAAAGAAATACATGTTTAATAATCAACTATTCTAGAAAATCTATCTCAAATAATTCAGTTACCAATTCGCCGTCTGTGTTTTCATAGTGTCAGAAACATTAGAATATCTATGTTTGAGAGAATTTTTACATCGAGTTTTTCTACATGAGGTTTGCTGGTTGACCCCATTGAAGTTATTTTTGACGTAGGCTGGGTTGTATCACATTCAGATGTAATCATTTCTCACTTAAAAAAGGTTCTCATCACCTTCTATCAGGTTTTTATATTTTTCTAACATGCATGTCTTAGCATGCTTTTGTCCATAGTGACGCAAGCGTCCGAGATGTAGTGGTGTTTCAGTTGAAAATCTATACTATTAGAATTTACGATTTCGCTCTTTTTAGTCTTTTACAAAGTAGATACATATTTATGTATTTCATATAGCATTGAATCATAATATTTCTTTACTTACAAAATTATGTGACGTGAGGAATTCTTTTAAATTTGCATACTTCGGCATGCTTTCAATATTTTTTCTGTAAATTTATTTAATACTCATACAGATACAGATATAAAGTAAGATCTGCTTATATTGCATTTTACAATTTATGTCTGCTTCAGCATGATTAAAGTTGAAGTCCATATTTATTCAGTAAGTTTGTTTGATACTAATTCATACACATATACATTCTTAAAGATTGGAAATCTAAGTCCAATTTATGTAGTTTATCTATATTTTCCAAATATTTGATAGCTATAGAAATGAATAGAGTGAAGATCTATAATAATAGCCCATGGGCATATTTTAAAATTTCGCTTGCTAGAGCTTTCAAAATGGAAATTGTACAATTTTCACTATAAAAAGTGATAATATTATGTGTTACTGAATATTAAACTGTGTTGTAATTCATTTTGAACGCTTAAGTTTTCACAATATTTCATACAGGCCAACAAGTTTAGAGAATTTCCAGTATATTAAGTTAATTATCTTTTTTAAGACCTATCATTCCTTCAAAAATACAAACCAAAATAGATTTTTCCTCTTTAATTTTATTTTTTACTTTCATTAAATTTCAACATTTTGTTCATCTTCAAATTATTTAAGAAATTTATTATTCGACATATTGTCATAAGCCCATTCTAATTTGAAATTTATTTGCAAATAATTTATATTCGATATGAATCTATTTTCATTTTGCCTTATAAATACTTTTATTGTTATCCAATGGATTCCTAATTGTATAAAGGTGTAGAAAAATAAAATAGATTCATATCGAATATAAATTATTTGCTGGGATTTTGTTATAGTTTCTATGCCTATTGCTTGTGTTTCGCTTGTGATTTTCAGAAATATTATTATTTGTGATTATTATTTGTGAATTCTCAAATAGTTTTTGAAAGTCTGTGCATAAGATAAGAGGTTTGTGACTGTTCAAAATGTGGTTAAAGTCTACTGATGATTTGGCTAAGCACCAATGAAATATATAGACAATGCTTGACCTCCAGCAAATAAATTTCAAATTAGAATGGGCTTATGACAATATGTCGAATAATAAATTTCTTAAATGTTAAATTTAGATTTTATTTTTCATTTTGCCTTATAAATACTTTTATTGCTATCCAATGGATTCCTAATTGTATAAAGGTGTAGAAAAATAAAATAGATTCATATCGAATATAAATTATTTGCTGGGATTTTGTTATAGTTTCTATGCCTATTGCTTGTGTTTCGCTTGTGATTTTCAGAAATATTATTATTTGTGATTATTATTTGTGAATTCTCAAATAGTTTTTGAAAGTCTGTGCATAAGATAAGAGGTTTGTGACTGTTCAAAATGTGGTTAAAGTCTACTGATGATTTGGCTAACCACCAATGAAATATATAGACAATGCTTGACCTCCAGCAAATAAATTTCAAATCTTCAAATTATTATATTTTTTTTTTCATGCGTATATTTATTTATTATATCTTCAAAAAATGAACTAACAATAAGTTTTAAAATCTTAAATATAGATATAATAATTAGGCCCAACCAGTGTCAGGCATAAACTTAGTGGTAGTAATCAATAATACATAAATATCGTATTAAGCACAAAAATATTTTCAAGCTGTTCCATCTGGAGTGTTGAGTATTAGAGCCATAGTGTCCCTTTTTTTAAGCGGATGTGTCCAGTAAAATTCCAGATGTTACGAGCAAGTGGATTAGGATGAGACTCGAGTTTTGTTAAGAATTTGCCTGCGTATTTTTTAATTTCTTCAGTCACTAGTGGCATATTTAAATCACGATGTAAATTTGAATTTTTGATGTACCATGGAGCCGATGTTATTAGTCTTAAAATCTTGTTTTGCATTCGGTGGATTCTCTCTATATTGGAAGCTGAAGCAGTGCCCCATAGCTGTATTCCGTAGCACCATATGGGTTTCAAAAGCGACTTGTATATTAAAAGTTTACAATCTAGACTGAGTGTTGAATTTCTACCAATCAGCCAATGCTAGTAGGGAACTGGGCATTCGGCCCCAATTAAAATTGTAAAATTTTCAAATTTTAATTACCCAAATTTTAAAATTCTTGGAAATTTGTGAAATTTGATACCTATGTCTGTGTGTGTGTGTGTGTTTTCTGCGGCGCTTTGATGTTTTTGTTTACATAAGGAGTTTTTTGTTTACATTAACCCTTGTGTGAACGGGTGATTTTTTTTGTGGTGGCATTAATTGTGTGAACGGGTGATTTTTTTTGGGGGGGGGGGGGTGGATTAAGGGGTTTCATAAGATTAAGATTTTATAAGTATATACATATAGATATACCGACGGGAAAATCATGAAATGATTTTTCCTAATACCAATGGTGAAATAGTGAAAATTAATTTTTCCTAATGCCGACGGCAATGCATGATTAATTATTCCTAATGCCTACGGGAAAATCATGAAATGATTTTTCCTAATGCCGACAGGAAAACATCTTTATTTTTTTCAAATGCCGACGGGAAAACATGTTTATTTTTTTTTCAAATTCCGACGGGAAAACATATTTATTTTTTTCAAATGCCGACGGGAAAATCATGGAAATAATTTTTCCTAATGCCGACGGAAAATTTGTGGGTGTGTCTAGCTGTAGGAATTGAAGTCTGGCTGTGATTGGTGGAGGGCGGGGTGTGTCTAGCTATAGGAATTGAAGTCTAGCTGTGATTGGTGGTGGAAGGGGGTTGTCTAGATTGTGAGACCTTAAGGCTGACCGTGATTTGGGTAGGTGAGGGTGTTTTGTAATATGTAACCGCGGGAATTCGGTGAAGTTTATGCCTGTTGGAATTTAAACCAAGCTGTGCGGGATGTATTTGCGGTAGATCGACTGGTGTAGGGTGGGGAGTTGTTTTAATATGTATCCGTGGGAATCTGTGTACATGTACAGGGTGTTTTTTAGAGGTATAGAACTTCGAATTGAAATAAAACACAAGAAAATCGTTTTAATGTCCATCAATTTGGCTTTATTGGAAGGATAATTTTATGCCATTAACGTTTAAATATGATTTCGGGCATGTGGCCGCCGCGGCTGGCTTGAATAAAGCCAATTCTACAGGTCCAATTTTCAACCACTTTTTCGAGCATATGGGGCCGTATGTTGGCAATAACGCCACGAATGTTGGCTTCCAAGTCCCCTAACGTTTCTGGTTTGTTGGCGTAGACGAGCGGCTTCACATATCCCCAAAGAAAATAATCCAATGGTGTCAAATCACACGATCTTGGTGGCCAATTGACAGGTCCATTCCGCGAAATTATGCGCTCATCGAATGTTTCCTTCAATAAATCGATTGTGACGTGCGCTGTGTGGCATGTAGCGCCGTCTTGTTGGAACCACAACTCATCCACATTCATGCCATCCAATTCGGGAACAAAATAGTCGGTAGGTGGCGAATCGATTCATTCGGGTCCTCTTCAACACTTTGCTCTACAGCGGCAATTGTTTCTTCGGTGCGCACTGTTCGACGTCTCTGCGGATGCGTATTATCACATAGAGTAAACGTAGTGCGAAAACGATCCATGGTTAATCGAATTAATTGCTCTGATGGACGATTATGTCGACCATAAAATGGACGGAGCTTGCGGTAAACTTCGCGAACTGAACCATTATTTTCGAAATAAATTTGCACGATTTGCAAGCGTTGTTCTTTTGTCAACCTGTTCATGATGAAATGGCAAACCAAACTAAATATTAATCACTTGACAGCTGACAAAATGGCCGTCAGTTAAAAAAGTGATGCCAACTTAAAGTTCTATACCTCAATAAAAAACACCCAATATGTATGTATGTTTGTAAGAGTTTAAGGCTGTCTGTGATTTATCAAAGGTGAGGTGAGAGTGTTCCTGTAATACGTATCCGTGGGAATCTGTGTATATGTATGTTCGTAGGAGTTTAAGGCTGATTGTGATTTGAGGTGGGGGAGGGTCTTGTTGTGATAGATAGATAGAATGTGCCTATGTGTGTATGTGTATGTATGTATATATATGTAGCAGTTTAAGGCTTTCCTTGATTTGAGGTAGGCGGGGGGTGTTATTGTAATATCTATCTATAGGAATTTGGGTGTTTATATGTCTGTAGGAATTTTTGTGCATGTATGTCTATAGGAGTTTAAGACTGATCGTAATTTGAATTGTTGAGATTGATCGATTGTATGTGACTTCGAGAATTTGTGTATGTATATCTGTAGGAAACTTAAGGCTTATCGTGATTTATGAGGGGCGAAGTGTTCATGTAATATAACCGCGCAATTTGTGTATATATCTGTAGGAGTTTAAGGCTGATCATGATTAATGAGAGGTGAGGTGAAGGTGTTCATGTATATGTATCCGTATTTGTGTGCATGTATGTCTATATGAGTTTAAGGCTGATCGTGATTTAAGTTGTTGAGATTGATAGATTGTATATTACCTTGTGATTTTGTGTATGTATATCTATAAGAACTTTAGGCTGAGTGTGATTTGTGAGGGGAGGGGCGTTGTTGAAATAGGTTTAATTTTTCGTAGATGAATTTTAGTATGTGTGTGTGTGTATGTGATTTTCTCACTCTAGTATTTATATGTACGTTGAAATAAATTATTTCTCATATGAACATTTTTTTTTCTAGAAAATACTATCATATATCTGAACTTCCCTAATCCTAGTATGTTTTTCATATTGGAGGATGAGATTGCTTTATATTTTATCAAGCTTAAATTTGTCCAGTGTTAAAGTCTGTCGGTCAGAAATTTGTTTATATTTGTATAAATATTAATTTCAGATTTTGCAAAATTCTTGTGTACGATCGTGGTGATTTTTTTTGTGTGTATGCGCGATAGAGTTTGATTGGTCTGTGATAAGTTTGTTTATTTAAGTACATTTGGCTTCTTCGACTTTCGTCTTCAAGCGTCAATAGCTTGGAGAACGGTTTGTATGTTTTCATGATGTAGATATGTAAGTGTGATTGTTAAAATCCAATAAATACTTGAGCATGGGTAAAAAATTTGATAATATGTGTACATATGGATCTACAAATTGATTTTATGTATGTATGTATGTACATACAAATAAGTCTGGGGCTCCCTGTTTAAATAATTTTTTTTTGTCATCTGCGGTCTTTTGTTGTTGCTGTTGTAAATATTCGCCTGGTCTTTTGTTTATAGATGTGAAATATCTCCATAGTTTTTTATTTGAAATTAAAAACAACATTCTTTTAATTTTTAGATGTATTTACTTAAAAGTTTGTGAGGAGTTTCTGTTTTAAGTAAAATTGAATTCCTCTCTAGTTGTAGTAACTGTAGTATAAATATTTAATATATTTTATTTCCATTTGTTTAAAGTTGATGCAGCCTATATCCTCAACGTTAGAAATTTTTCGGTGTAACATTTTTCCTTTTTTATTGATAAACATTTAAAATCAAATGGTGGTTTTATAATGAAATTGTTATACTCATTATTGTTGAAAACATCCGTTACTTCTTTTTGTAATGAAAATCATTCGAAACCTTACTCGTCTATTAAAACCATTCTTTCATTCATATTACTTAATTTATATGACTTTCCGGACTTTCTATTATTCGATCATCAGTAAAAATGCAGTAGCTGAGGTCCTTGCTTGCTGTTTCAAATTAAATTTCTATATCAATTGGGCCGCTATTGAATAAAAGGAACTTTTATCTTAAACTTTAGTGCATTTGGAAGTGCTTGAGATTCTTTCATATAATAGTTTTGTTGGAATCTTAGATACGAGTACATATAATATAGAATTGCATAACGTTTATTTTTAATTTTTATGTTAAGATCATCATCATTTGGATATGAGACTGAATTTAAATGTACTTTTAAATTAGTTAAATCATAATGAGGAAACTTGTTTTCTTCTTGAATAGCGATCAACAGAAAACGAAATCGTTTTCTTACAATTTAGGTCTGGCCTCTCAACGGTTCCTCTAGTTTACAAGATGACTTTCTATATCAACATATCTGTCTACTTTTTGTCACCGTTAAGGGACAATTAAATGTTAAAATTTTAATTCCTCAAATTGTGTTACTTCATACTGATAATATTTTTTCATTAATAAGGTATATGTTTATCTTATGAAGGTTACTCGCCTATGGCTTTTATTTCATGATCTAGATGATTTTTTTCTCATTTTATTAAAGTTCAGCGTATTGTGTATATATTTCTGATATTTTTAAGTGCGCTTTATTTACCTGTCAGACAAAGTGTACGTATCAGTTGATCACTCAGTCTCTCTTTTTAATATTTTTTTTTTCTTTTAATGTATCACTACTATTTTTTCAGATTTTACGACTTGAAAAAGAGAATATTTGTATAATTATTAAATGTATTCATATATACATATAGGTAAATATATGTATGTATGTATAGAGAAATTACTTTATCTACAAAGAAATACATGTTTAATAATCAACTATTCTATAAAATCTATCTCAAATAATTCAGTTACCAATTCACCGTCTGTGTTTTCATAGTGTCAGAAACATTAGAATAACTATGTTTGAGAGAATTTTTACATCGAGTTTTTCTACATGAGGTTTGCTGGTTGACCCCCTTGAAGTTATTGTTGACGTAGGCTGGGTTGTATCACATTCAGATGTAATCATTTCTCACTTAAAAAAGGTTCTCATCACCTTCTATCAGGTTTTTATATTTTTCTAACATGCATGTCTTAGCATGCTTTTGTCCATAGTGACGCAAGCGTCTGAGATGTAGTGGTGTTTCAGTTAAAAATCTATACTATTAGAATTTACAATTTCGCTCTTTTTATTCTTTTACAAAGTAGATACATATTTATGTATTTCATTTAGCATAGAATCATAATATTTCTATACTTACAAAATTATGTGACGTGAGGAATTCTTTTAAATTTGCATGCTTCGATATGCTTTCAATATTTTTTCTGTAAATTTATTTAATACTCATACAGATATAAAGTAAGATCTGCTTATATTGCATTTTACAATTTATGTATGCTTCAGCATGATTCCAGTTGAAGTCCATATTTATGCAGTAAGTTTGTTTGATACTAATTAATACACATATACATTCTTAAGAATTTTAAATCTAAGTCCAATTTATGTAGTTTGTCTATATTTTCTAAAGATTTGATAGCTATAGAAATGAATAGAGTGAAGATTTATTATAATAGCCCATGAGCATATTTTAAAATTTCGCTTGCTAGAGCTTTCGAAATGGAAAATGTACAATTTTCACTATAAAAAGTGATAATATTATGTGTTACTGAATATTACACTGTGTTATAATTTATTTTGAACGCTTAAGTTTTCACAATATTTCATACAGGCCAACAAGTTTAGAGAATTTCCAGTATATTGAGTTAATTATCTTTCTTAAGACCTATCATTCCTAATCATTCCTTCAGAAATACAAACCAAACTAGATTTTTCCTTCATTTCATTTCGACATTTTGTTCATCTTCAGATTATTATATTTAGCAGCTTTTTCTCATTTGTTGAGTTAACTTTTATCAGAAACATTTAAATAGTGAGATGAACTTTTATATTGTCAATACACTTATATGAACCATCATAACATAATTCCTTTGGATGATCTATTAAATCATTCTACTATGGATGCTTTCATATTAAGTAATATTTAATATTCTACTTATGCACGAATTTTCCACTGTCTATTAAAAAATTCTTTACAATCACCCATTTGTAAGTTTTTCGGTACTCGTATCATTTCAAAAACATTTTCCACAGCGTAGGTTTTTTCGAGTGCAACTTTTATTTTCAACGGTATTGACCATAGAAACTTTACAGTCTACAATAATCATTAATTTCTATTTTCTGTAGAATAGTTTCCCATTTCACCTAAATCAGCTCCATAAAAGATCAACTATTCCTTTCATTACATATCTGCAATGCACAAACAATTTTCGAGATTTATGATAGAGTTCGTTTACTAAATTTCTTTTTAAAGACATTGAGTTGTTTTAAAGATTTTTTGGAGAGTGTTGTAATCTACTTGATGCACTTTCAGCTATTTATACTATCATGTAGTTAATTTTTCAATCTATAAATTTTATTGTTCAGCTGTTCAATTTGTTTTTTCAAAAGATGATTTAATTTTTAGTATTTTTTTTTTTCAATTTTATAACTATCTTCTATCTCTAATTGTATTTCACGTTGTACTCCATCAATTTGCATTTTAATATATTCTTGAATTATATTAATTCCTTAAGTATTATTAATTTGTCCTATAGTTTATCGTTTTGAGTTTCCAGAAACAATTTACTGATAACATCATTCTCCGTCAGTGAATGATGATGATTCTCCATACATGTATTAGTAGAAATTATATATTTTATATAGTTTTCAAAATAAAATTTCTCATAGTATTTCTATGTTTTATTATCAATCATTAAAGAAAATAAAGCTACTATTAGAGCCTATATTTGACCATCAACTTGTATTTTATCTTCATTTAGACTATGATCGTTATAGAAAAAAAGAGAATTTGACTACATAAAAGTTTACTTTTTCGTTTTTCATCTGACCTTAAACTGCATTCAACTAAATGTTAAAAATAGGCAGCTACTTGTAAACTGATAACCCAATCTGAATCAGATAAGTTGATCTGAAAATCAGACCAGGTCCTGATAAGCTGATCTGAAAACCAGACCAGGTCCTGATAAGCTGATCTGATAGCTGATACCTGATCTAAAGCTGATACATCTTATTTGCTAAACATGGATGAGAAAATTTTAAAACAGTTGGTGATGAGAAGAAATGTCTTGAAGAAAAAGCTTCGTAGTATAAAAACTGGTGAAATAGATACATGTGAGCTAGAAAAGATACATTTAAACCTATAACAGAACCTCTCAAAGAATTCATAAATAGTTCTAGAAATATTGAAAGAATTCACAAGAAAGAAGAAAGTAAAATCAAGATAGAAGCTGAAAATAATATAAGTTTAAAGCCATCAGTCAATATAGAGACAAGTACACCGAAGAAACTTTCAGAAGGAACAATATTTGATGATATCATCTTATTTAATGATGCTAATACTGAGAATGATGATGAGGATGATGAAGATGATTTTTACTCATAGACTTCCAATTCTGAAGACACTTATACTCATTTATCAGTCTTGGAAGAAAGAATTGAATTAGATTCAAACTATGGCCCACATTAAGATTTGAATAATGAATGGAAGTTTGGTGATAGTAACCTAAAACTAAATGAAGATAAAATACAAGTTGATGGTCAAATATAGGCTCTAATTGTAGCTTTATTTTCTTTAATGATTGATAATAAAACATGAAAATACTATGAGAAATTTTATTTTGAAAACTATATAAAATATATAATTTCTACTAATACATGTATGGAGAATCATCATCATTCACTGACGGAGAATGATGTTATCAGTAAATTGTTTCTGGAAACTCAAAACGATAAACTATAAACGAACTCTATAATAAATCTCGAAAATTGTTTGTGCATTGCAGATATGTAATGAAAGGAATAGTTGTCTTTTATGGAGCTGATTTAGGTGAAATGGGAAACTATTCTACAGAAAATAGAAATTAATGATTATTGTAGACTGTAAATGATTCATTCACAAAGTTTCTATGGTCAATACCGTTGAAAATAAAAGTTGCACTCGAAAAAACCTACGCTGTGGAAAATGTTTTTGAAATGATACGAGTACCAAAAAACTTACAAATGGGTGATTGTAAAGAATTTTTTAATAGACAGTGGAAAATTCGTGCATAAGTAGAATATTAAATATTACTTAATATGAAAGCATCAATAGTAGAATGATTTAATAGATCATCCAAAGGAATTATGTGATGATGGTTCATATAAGTGTATTGAAATATACAAAGAATTACTTAATGTACTCGTATACAATATAAAAGTTCATCTCACTATTTAAATGTTTCCGATTAAAGTTAACTCAACAAATGAGAAAAAGCTGCTAAATATAATAATCTGAAGATGAACAAAATGTCGAAATTTAATGAAAGTAAAAAATTAAATTAAACAGGAAAAATCTAGTTTGAAATATTGTGAAAACTTAAGCGTTCAAAATAAATTATAACACAGTGTAATATTCAGTAACACATAATATTATCACTTTTTATAGTGAAAATTGTAGATTTTCCATTTCGAAAGCTCTAGCAAGCGAAATTTTAAAATATGCTCATGGGCTATTATAATAAATCTTCACTCTATTCATTTCTATAGCTATCAAATCTTTAGAAAATATAGACAAACTACATAAATTGGACTTAGATTTCCAATCCTTAAGAATGTATATGTGTATTAATTAGTATCAAACAAACTTACTGCATAAATATGGACTTCAACTGGAATCATGCTGAAGCATACATAAATTGTAAAATGCAATATAAGCAGATCTTACTTTATATCTGTATGAGTATTAAATAAATTTACAGAAAAAATATTGAAAGCATGTCGGAGCATGCAAATTTAAAAGAATTCCTCACATCACATAATTTTGTAAGTAAAGAAATATTATGATTCTATGCTAAATGAAATACATAAATATGTATCTACTTTGTAAAAGAATAAAAAGAGCGAAATTGTAAATTCTAATAGTATAGATTTTTAACTGAAACACCACTACATCTGAGACGCTTGCGTCACTATGGACAAAAGCATGCTAAGACATGCATGTTAGAAAAATATAAAAACCTGATAGAAGGTGATGAGAACCTTTTTAAGTGAGAAATGATTACATCTGAATGTGATACAACCCAGCCTACGTCAATAATAACTTCAAGGGGGTCAACCAGCAAACCTCATGTAGAAAAACTCGATGTAAAAATTCTCTCAAACATAGTTATTCTAATGTTTCTGACACTATGAAAACACAGACGGTGAATTGGTAACTGAATTATTTGAGATAGATTTTCTAGAATAGTTGATTATTAAACATGTATTTCTTTGTAGATAAAGTAATTTCTCTATACATACATACATATATTTACCTATATGTATATATGAATACATTTAATAATTATACAAATATTCTCTTTTTCAAGTAGTAAAATCTGAAAAAATAGTAGTGATACATTAAAAGAAAAAAAAAATATTAAAAAGAGAGACTGAGTGATCAACTGATACGTACACTTTGTCTGACAGGTAAATAAAGCGCACTTAAAAATATCAGAAATATATACACAATACGCTGAACTTTAATAAAATGAGAAAAAAAATCATCTAGAACATCAAATAAAAGGCATAGGCGAGTAACCTTCATAAGATAAACATATACCTTATTAATGAAAAAATATTATCAGTATGAAGTAACACAATTTGAGGAATTAAAATTTTAAAATTTAATTGTCCCTTAACGGTGACAAAGAGTAGACAGATATGTTGATATAGAAAGTCATCTTGTAAACTAGAGGAACCGTTGAGAGGCCAGACCTAAATTGTAAGAAAACGATTTCGTTTTCTGTTGATCGCTTTTCAAGAAGAAAACAAGTTTCCTCATTATGATTTAACTAATTTAAAAGTACATTTAAATTCAGTCTCATATCCAAATGATGATGATCTTAACATAAAAATTAAAAATAAACGATATATTATATATTATATGTACTCGTATCTAAGATTCCAACAAAGCTATTATATGAAAGAATCTCAAGCACTTCCGAATGCCCTAAAGTTTAAGATAAAAGTTCCTTTTATTCAATAGCGGCCCAATTGATATAAAAATTTAATATGAAACAGTAAGCAAGGACCTCAGCTACTGCATTTTTACTCATGATCGAATAATAGAAAGTCCTGAAAGTCTTATAAATTAAGTAATATGAATGAAGAAATGGTTTTAATATACGAGATGATAGTTGGAAAAAATTTTACACCGAAAAATTTCTAACGTTGACGAAGAGTTAACGCAGTAGGCTACATCAACTTTAAACAAATGGAAATAAAATATATTAAATATTTATACTATAGTTACTACAACTAGAGAGGAATTCAATTTTACTTAAAACAGAAATTCCTCACAAACTTTTAAGAAAATTCATCTAAAAATTAAAAGAACGTTTTTTTAATTTCAAATAAAAAAAACTATGGAGATATTTCACATCTATACACAAAAGACCTGGCGAATATTTACAACAGCAACAACAGCACATGACAAAAAAATTTATTTAAACAGGGAGCCCCAGACGTATTTCTATGTACATACATACATACATAAAATCAATTTGTAGATCCATATGTACATATGTACACATATTATCAAATTTCTTACCCATGCTCAAGTATTTATTGGATTTTAACAATCACACTTACATATCTACATCATGAAAACATACAAACCGTTCTCCAAGCTATTGACGCTTGAAGACGAAAGTCGAAGAAGCCAAATGTACTTAAATAAACAAACTTATCACAGACCAATCAAACTCTATCGCGCATACACACAAAAAAAAATCACCACGATCGTACACAAGAATTTTGTAAAATCTGAAATTAATATTTATACAAATATAAACAAATTTCTGACTGACAGACTTTAACGCTGGACAAATTTAAGCTTCATAAAATATAAAGCAATCTCATCCTCCAATATGAAAAACATACTAGGATTAGGGAAGTTCAGATATATGATAATATTTTCTAGCAAAAAATGTTCATATGAGAAATAATTTATTTCAACGTACATATAAATACTAGGGTGAGAAAATCACATACACACACACACATACTAAAATTCATCTACGAAAAATTAAACCTATTTCAACAACGCCCCTCCCCTCACAAATCACACTCAGCATAAAGTTCTTATAGATATACATACACAAAATCACAAGGTAATATACAATCTATCAATCTCAACAACTTAAATCACGATCAGCCTTAAACTCATATAGACATACATGCACACAAATACGGATACATATACATGAACACCTTCACCTCACCTCTCATTAATCATGATCAGCCTTAAACTCCTACAGATATATACACAAATTGCGCGGTTATATTACATGAACACTTCGCCCCTCATAAATCACGATAAGCCTTAAGTTTCCTACAGATATACATACACAAATTCTCGAAGTCACATACAATCGATCAATCTCAACAATTCAAATTACGATCAGTCTTAAACTCCTATAGACATACATGCACAAAAATTCCTACAGACATATAAACACCCAAATTCCTATAGATAGATATTACAATAACACCCCCCGCCTACCTCAAATCAAGGAAAGCCTTAAACTGCTACATATATATACATACATACACATACACACATAGGCACATTCTATCTATCTATCACAAGACCCTCCCCCACCTCAAATCACAATCAGCCTTAAACTCCTACGAACATACATGTACACAGATTCCCACGGATACATATTACAACAACTCCCCACCCTACACCAGTCGATCTACCGCAAATACATCCCGCACCCCCACAAGCACAGCTTGGTTTAAATTCCAACAGGCATAAACTTCACCGAATTCCCGCGGTTACATATTACAAAACACCCTCACCTACCCAAATCACGGTCAGCCTTAAGGTCTCACAATCTAGACAAACCCCGTCCTCCACCAATCACAGCTAGACTTCAATTCCTACAGCTAGACACACCCCGCCCTCCACCAATCACAGCCAGACTTCAATTCTTACAGCTAGACACACCCACAAATTTTCCGTCGGCATTAGGAAAAATTATTTCCATGATTTTCCCGTCGGCATTTGAAAAAAATAAATATGTTTTCCCGTCGGCATTTGAAAAAAAAAATAAACATGTTTTCCCGTCGGTATTTGAAAAAAATAAAGATGTTTTCCTGTCGGCATTAGGAAAAATCATTTCATGATTTTCCCGTAGGCATTAGGAAAAATTAATCATGCATTGCCGTCGGCCTTAGGAAAAATTAATTTTCACTATTTCACCATTGGTATTAGGAAAAATCATTTCATGATTTTCCCGTCGGTATATCTATATGTATATACTTATAAAATCTTAATCTTATGAAACCCCTTAATCCACCCCCACAAAAAAATCACCCGTTAACACAATTAATGCCACCACAAAAAAAATCACCCGTTCACACAAGGGTTAATGTAAACAAAAAACTCCTTATGTAAACAAAAACATCAAAGCGCCGCCGAAAACACACACACACACATAGGTATCAAATTTCACAAATTTCCAAGAATTTTAAAATTTGGGTAATTAGAATTTGAAAATTTTACAATTTTAATTGGGGCCGAATGCCCAGTTCCCTACTACTGCCAATGTATCTGAGTTAATTTAAGTTTCATTTGTGTTAGCTTTGAGTCAATATGGTGTTTCCATGTAAGCCGTCGATCAAGGTATATACCAAGGTATTTTACATGTGAATGTTGAGGAACAACTTGATTGTTGATTCGAATTGGGGAACAAGTATCTCTTCGCAGGGTAAATGTTAGCTGAACATACTTTTGTTCGTTAACTTTAATTCTCCATAAGTTTAACCATAGTTCCAGCTGTGTAATATGTTCTTGTAGATACCGGGAAGCCTCGTGAGGGTTTTCGTGCATACTAAGGCAGGCTGTATCATCGGCAAATGTAGATGTATGGATATTGCTGCTCAAAGGCATATCACAAGTATAAATCAAATACAAAACTGGCTCCAATATGCTCCCCTGTGGCACACCGGATGATATAGATTCGGGCACACTCATGAAGTCTCCTTCAACAACCGTGAACTTCCGGGTAGTAATATAACTTTCCAATAGCTTCAGAAAATTTATTGGTAGATATGATTTCAATTTTAAAATAAGGCCTTCATGCCATACTTTATCAAATGCCTGAGAAACATCAATGAAGAGAGCAGAACAATATTTCTTTTCTTCAAAAGTTTTTCGTATAAATTGAACCAATCTGTGAGTTTATTCAATGGTGCTATGCTGACTTCTAAAACCAAATTGATGATCCGGTATGCACTCATTATCAGTTAGAATTGGGGACAATTTTATCATGATTAATTTTTCAAAGAGCTTTGACATTGTTGACAGTAAACTTATTGGCCAATATGACTCAGCCTTGGTAAGATCTTTGCCCGGCTTTGGAATCATTTTAACTTTGGCAAGCTTCCAGCTGTTTGGATAATATTCCAGACGTAGCGCAACTACACTCGGCAAATCAACAGCACCAGAACATGAGTTTGGGGTAAATACGGATTTTAAATGCTCAGCAAATAATTTAACTTTTTCAGAGTCACTTCTTGCTCAATCTCCGGTAGATGTGCGCAGAGGTGGTTTAAACTCGACGGGTGTTTTAAGCTTTCTAGCAGCACGCCACAAAGAGTAATTAGATGCTGGTGTGACATCAAGACCTTCCAGATAATTTTTAAGAGATGCAGTTTTTTCACATGCAAGCAACTCTTGGAGTCGTTTAGTGCACTCTTTAAACTTAGTTTTATGTTGAGGTGATCTGTGCTGTTGCCATTCCCTTCTAGCTCTTCTTTTTTCACACACGAGACGTTTAATATCAGTAGAATAAATTCTATTAAAACCAGTCTGCGGATGGGAGGTAGTGGCATGTTCAGCAGCCTGTTTAATATTTTCATTAAGGTTGGTAATGTTAGATTCAATATCATCGGGTGTTCTTAGCGTAATATTTTCTGTGCAATGAGTACTAAGATATTTTTTGAATCCCAGCCAATTAACTCGATTCATCATCTTCACATAAGGATGAGGTAAGTTACTTCTTAATGGGCTACAAATTGAAACGATCGTGGGAGAGTGGTCGGACGAGAGATCTAGAGAAGCTTCAACTTGAATTGAATCCCTAGAAATATTTTTCATGACGCCAAAATCTATAACATCCGGAATTTTTTGTATGTCAGTAGGCCAGTAAGTGGGCTCCCCACTCGAAATGACGTCCAAGCCCATTTTTTAAATTGTGTTGAACAACGCTCGACCTCTGGGTGTGATAAGACGCGAACCCCAGAACGTATGTTTGGCATTATAGTCCCCAGCTGCTACGAAACAAGGCCCAAGAGATTTAAAGAAATCCTCGTATTGATCTTCAGTAATTGCGAATCTGGGAGGGGAGTAAATTGATGATATTACAAAATTAGTGCAAAAATTTTCAATACAAATATTCGTTGCTTGTAGATGTTCTTCAGAAATGTTGTCAATAATATAATGCTTGAGTCTTGACCTTATTAGAATTGCTGATCCACCGCATGCTCTTCCTCTTGGGTCCTTTGAATCATATAAGGTGTAGCGAGAAATTTTAAAAAGACTTCTCGAAGTCAAATGAGTCTCTGAGACCAACATTATATCAATATTTTTTTCCGTGAGGAAGTGCTCAAGTTAATTTTTATGTTGGCGAATGCCGTTTGCGTTCCAGAAACATATTTTTAACGTGTTCATGGTTTGTTAACTAATGCTTGAAGCAGTGTATTATGCATTCGCAGCATTTCTTGCATCATGCTAGTCACATTTGTAGTAAAGTTGTTTATAGTTTGCACCAGATTATCAATAGTGGCTTCAAGGCGACTGAAATTAAAGCTTGTGTTAGCATTTGTTGAATTACTTGGTGGGGACACTTTCTGCGTGGGAAAAGAATTTGTCTTAACAGCATCGGCATATGATACACGTGAAGTACTTGGTTGGCTCATTGGAGGAAAATTGGCGGAGAAAGCATTTGCTGATTGAACTGGAGCTAATTTAGGTTTTTGTCCCATGGTCTTTTTAACGAAAGAATATACAGGAATAGCAGTGTGATTACCTCCACAATTACTACATTTTTTTCAGCTTGATCTTTTGCCTTCGTACAGCTAGCAGAACCGTGCAATTCACCGCAGATAACACAAACTGTAGGTAATTTGCAGTAGGTTTTAGTATGGCCATATTCTTGACAATTGTGGGAATGTACGGGACCTGAACGCTTACGTGGCTCTTCAACTGTGATTTTTCGGTGCAAGAGAAACTTCACGCTATAAATTGGATGGGTTTAATTTTTTTTCAATTGTGTGTCATTCGGCTCCAGTTCGACCCGAAATAGGGGTTGGGGGACCTTTTCTCTGTTAATTATATTAGTAACATTTTTAACCTTAAATCCTTTGTCGATAAGAGCACATTTTACTTCTTCGGGGTCAACATATGAATCTATGCCCTTTAATACTATTTGTAGGCCTTTAGCACTTTTAAGTTGATAGTTGTAAAAATTTGTTTTGTTTTTTTCAAATTCACTAATAATTTTCCGGAAATATTTTTCATCATATATTTGGATCTTAGTTTCATCAATATTACCTAGGTGGTGGCTTAAAAGACTTTAGCGATAATGCAGCGGGCTTGTCGTTATTGTCTTGCAATAGTGAAAACCGATTTTGACAATTAGTAGATGATGCGCTGTTATCCCTAGACATCTTTGAAGCAGATGAAATGTTTGAAGAATTTGGGCTTCGCCCACGCTTTACCACAGTTATATACCTATCCATTCCGACTTGGACCTTGGCTTTAGTGCTACTGTTATCTGTAGTGATAATCTTGTTAAGTGATGTATAAGAGCCCGAAGGGGATGATATCGCTGACTTATATGAAGAAGTACTAGGCAATTGTAATGTTGACGAATCACTAGTTGGCATTGGACAAAGCGAAGTTGATTGCTGACGAAAAAGTGGCTTTGCCGTTAGAAAAAGACTATCATCAGATTTTTTATTTTTATTGTTAACATTAAGAGCTTCAGAACTCACAGTAAAATATGCATTTCTGCCGTTTGAACTCACTTCACAATTTTTTGTTTTTGAGGTACTCATGGAGAGTATTCCTCAAGGGCACTTTGTTTGCGATTTTTGTTTGTTTTTTTGTTTCTTGCTATGTAAAAAAAATATCAGCAATATTTGCTTTGCTTATTTATCAAAGTTAATATGTATTACTGTTATTATGTATTACGAATATTTTTTGTATGATTTTTTGTTTGTTTAATATGTATATGAAAAAAAAACTCCGCTAAGACGTCTGTTCACTATGAAGGTTCAGCGAGAACTGAAATTATTATATTTAGCAGCTTTTTCTCATTTCTTGAGTTAACTTTAATCGGAAACATTTACTAAATAGTGAGATGAACTTTTATATTGTATACGAATACATTAAGTAATTCTTTGTATATTTCAATACACTTATATAAACCATCATCACATAATGCCTTTGGATGATCTATTAAATCATTCTACTATTGATGCTTTCATATTAAGTAATATTTAATATTCTACTTATGCATGAATTTTCCAATGTCTATTAAAAGATTCTTGGATGATTGTAATCCATTTGTAAGTTTTTTGGTACTCGTAACATTTCAAAAATATTTACACAGCCTAGGTTTTTTCGAGTGCAACTTTTATTTTCAACGGTATTGACCATAGAAACTTTGTGAATGAATCATTTACAGTCTACAATAATCAATAATTTCTATTTTCTGTAGAATAGTTTCCCATTTCAGCTAAATCAGCTCCATAAAAGATCAACTATTCCTTTCATTACATATCTACAATGCACAAACAATTTTCGAGATTTAGTATAGAGTTCGATTACTAAATTTCTTTTTGAAGACATTAAGTTGTTTTACAGATTTTTTGGAGAGTGTTGTGATCTACTTGATGCACTTTTAGCTATTTATACTATCATGTAGTTCATTTTCCAATCTATAAATTTTATCGTTCAGCTGTTCAATTTGTTTTTTTTAAAAGATGATTTAATTTTTAGTATATGTTTTTCAATTTTATAACTATCTTCTATCTCTAATTGTATTTCACGTTGTACTCCATCAATTTGCATTTTAATATATTCTTGAATTATATTAATTCCTTAAGCTGTATTATTAATTTGTCCCACAGTTTATCGATTTGAGTTTCCAGAAACAATTTACTGATAACATCATTCTCCGTCAGTGAATGATGATGATTCTCTATCCATGTATTAGTAGAAATTATATATTTTATATAGTTTTCAAAATCAAATTTCTCATAGTATTTCCATATTTTATTATCAATCATTAAAGAAAATAAAGCTACTATTAGAGCCCATATTTGACCACCAACTTGTATTTTATCTTCATCAAGTTTGAGGTTACTATCACCAAATTTCCATTCATTATTGAAATCTTTATGTGGATCATAGTTTGTATCTAATTCATTTCTTCCTTCCAAGACTGATAAGTCAGTATAAGTGTCATCGGTATTGGAAGTCTGTGAGTAGAAATCATCTTCATCATAGTCATCATCATTCTCATTATTAACATTATTAAACAAGATGGTATTATCGAATATTGTTCCTTCTGCTAGTTTCTTTGGTGTACTTGACTCTATCTTGACTGATGGCTTCTGAGACTTTAAACTTGTATTATTTTCAACTTCTGTCTTCATTTTACTTTCTTCTTTCATGGGAATTCTTTTAATTTTGTTAAAACTATTTATGAATTCTTTGAGTGGTTCTGTTATAGGATTAAATGTACAGGGTGTTTTTTTAGAGGTATAGAACTTCGAATTGAAATAAAACACAAGAAAATCGTTTTAATGTTCATCAATTTGGCTTTATTGGAAGGATAATTTTATGCCATTAACGTTTAAATATGATTTCGGGCATGTGGCCGCCGCGGCTGGCTCGAATAAAGCCAATTCTACAGGTCCAATTTTCAACCACTTTTTCGAGCATATGGGGCCGTATGTTGGCAATAACGCCACGAATGTTGGCTTCCAAGTCCCCTAACGTTTCTGATTTGTTGGCGTAGACGAGCGACTTCACATATCCCCAAAGAAAATAATCCAATGGTGTCAAATCACACGATCTTGGTGGCCAATTGACAGGTCCATTCCGCGAAATTATGCGCTCATCGAATGTTTCCTTCAATAAATCGATTGTGACGTGCGCTGTGTGGCATGTAGCGCCGTCTTGTTGGAACCACAACTCATCCACATTCATGCCATCCAATTCGGGAACAAAATAGTCGGTTATCATGGCTCTATACCGGTCTCCATTAACGGTAACTGACTCTCCAGCATTATTTCGGAAGAAGTATGGCCCAATGACTCCACCAGCCGATAGAGCAAACCAAACAGTCAGTTTTTGTGGATGTAATGGCGTCTCAAGGGTCTCATGTGGATTCTCTTCACTCCAAATGCGGCAATTTTGCTTGTTGACGTAGCCATTCAACCAAAAATGAGCCTCATCACTGAACAAAATTTTGCGATGAAAATCAGCATCGAGATCAATCTCATTTTCGGCCCATACACCAAAATCACGACTCATTGCATGGTCTCGCGGCTTTAATTCTTGCACAAGCTGGATCTTGTAAGGTCGCAAGCCAAGATCTTTGCGCAAAATCTTCCATAAAGTTGATGGACAAAGCTCCAATTGCTGTGCACGGTGGCGAATCGATTCATTCAGGTCCTCTTCAACACTTTGCTCTACAGCGGCAATTGTTTCTTCGGTGCGCACTGTTCGACGTCTCTGCGGATGCGTATTATCACATAGAGTAAACGTAGTGCGAAAACGATCCATGGTTAACCGAATTAATTGCTCTGATGGACGATTATGTCGACCATAAAATGGACGGAGCTTGCGGTAAACTTCGCGAACTGAACCATTATTTTCGAAATAAATTTGCACGATTTGCAAGCGTTGTTCTTTTGTCAATCTGTTCATGATGAAATGGCAAACCAAACTAAATATTAATCACATGACAGCTGACAAAATGGCCGCCAGTTAAAAAAGTGATGCCAAATTAAAGTTCTATACCTCAATAAAAAACACTCAATATCTCTTAGTAGTTCACATATATCTATTTCACCAGTTTTTATACTACGAAGCTTTTTCTTCAAGACATTTCTTGTCAACACCAACTGTTTTAAAATTTTCTCATCCATGTTTAGCAAATAAGAGGTATCAGCTATTAGATCAGGTATCAGCTATCAGATCAGGTTATCAGGTAGCTGGTCTGGTTTTCACATCAGCTTATCAGGACCTGGTTTTCACATCAGCTTATCAGGACCTGGTTAATTCAATATCGTTGCTTATAAACAAAATCCATATTTATCCTTCCAACATGCTTTATATTTGTCTCATCTTACTTAAACATTATAATTACATTATGATTATCTAGTATCAAATGTTTGGTGATTCTGGTATAACTTTGAGATCAGCAGAATGCATTAACATTCTTATCTCACTCCATACAAAAATATGTTTCTCACACGCAACAAAGTTAAATACCATATCGGAATTGCTTTTAGCTTTGTTAGGAGAAAATACAGATTCAGTACCTGTAAATGTGAAATATCCCATTTTTTATGAAAATTTGTTTAAAAACCCTTAAAAAAGTCTCAATAATTTTTATAAATAAGACTGTAAGAGTTTAAAATCAGTATTTTTTATGATAATACTGGTTTTAAACTCTTAAAATGTACTTTGTTTTGACTATGAGTAGGGACCATTATCTCTTATATAGGAAAGATAAAATAATACAGCTATACGATACCAGAAAATATTTATATGAAACACATTTCATAAATATTGGTGCATACTCATAGTCAAAACAACCTAAAAATAGCATGGTACGAAATTTTTGATGATTCATCAATCGTTAGTTCAAAAACAAGTTATAGTTCCCTTCTACCAAATTATATTTGCGCTAAAATAGTTGGTCTGCCAAATTGTAAAAAAAAAAAACAAATAATATGTTATGATTGATTTGCTAAAAAGTCTTAATGGCCTAAAATTTGAAAACATCTACATATTAATACTCAAAATCTTTCTATCAACCCAAATATGGATGCTTAAAGATATTACATAATTTCATTAGTTAAAGGAATGGGATATTACACATTTACAGGAATATTAAATATTAATTAATATGAAAGCATCAATAGTAGAATAATTTAATAGATCATCCAAAGGAATTATGTGATGATAGTTCATATAAGTGTATTGAAATATACAAAGAATTACTTAATGTATTCGTATACAATATAAAAGTTCATTTCACTATTTAAATGTTTCCGATTAAAGTTAACTCAACAAATGAGAAAAAGCTGCTAAATATAATAATTTGAAGATGAACAAAATGTTGAAATTTAATGAAAGTAAAAAATAAAATTAAAGAGGAAAAATCTATTTTGGTTTGTATTTTTGAAGGAATGATAGGTCTTAAGAAAGATAATTAACTTAAAATACTGGAAATTCTCTAAACTTGTTGGCCTGTATGAAATATTGTGAAAACTTAAGCGTTCAAAATAAATTACGACACAGTGTAATATTCAGTAACACATAATATTATCACTTTTTATAGTGAAAATTGTACAATTTCCATTTTGAAAGCTCTAGCAAGCGAAATTTTAAAATATGCCCGTGGGCTATTATTATAGATCTTCACTCTATTCATTTCTATAGCTATCAAATATTTGGAAAATATAGATAAACTACATAAATTGGACTTAGATTTCCAATCTTTAAGAATGTATATGTGTATGAATTAGTATCAAACAAACTTACTGAATAAATATGGACTTCAACTTTAATCATGCTGAAGCATACATAAATTGTAAAATGCAATATAAGCAGATCTTACTTTATATCTGTATCTGTATGAGTATTAAATAAATTTACAGAAAAAATATTGAAAGCATGCCGAAGTATGCAAATTTAAAAGAATTCCTCACGTCACATAATTTTGTAAGTAAAGAAATATTATGATTCAATGCTATATGAAATACATAAATATGTATCTACTTTGTAAAAGACTAAAAAGAGCGAAATCGTAAATTCTAATAGTATAGATTTTCAACTGAAACACCACTACATCTCGGACGCTTGCGTCACTATGGACAAAAGCATGCTAAGACATGCATTTTAGAAAAATATAAAAACCTGATAGAAGGTGATGAGAACCTTTTTTAAGTGAGAAATGATTACATCTGAATGTGATACAACCCAGCCTACGTCAAAAATAACTTCAATGGGGTCAACCAGCAAACCTCATGTAGAAAAACTCGATGTAAAAATTCTCTCAAACATAGATATTCTAATGTTTCTGACACTATGAAAACACAGACGGTGAATTGGTAACTGAATTATTTGAGATAGATTTTCTAGAATAGTTGATTATTAAACATGTATTTCTTTGTAGATAAAGTAATTTCTCTATACATACATACATATATTTACCTATATGTATATATGAATACATTTAAAAATTACACAAATATTCTCTTTTTCAAGTAGTAAAAACTGAAAAAATAGTAGTGATACATTAAAAGAAAAAAAATATTAAATAGGGAGACTGAGTGATCAACTGATACGTACACTTTGTCTGGCAAGTAAATAAAGCGCACTTAAAAATATCAGAAATATATATACAATACGTTAAACTTTAATAAAATGAGAAAAAAAATCATCTAGAACATCAAATAAAAGGCATAGGCGAGTAACCTTCATAAGATAAACATATACCTTATTAATGAAAACATATTATCAGTATGAAGTAACACAATTTGAGGAATTAAAATTTTAACATTTAATTGTCCCTTAACGCTGACAAAGAGTAGACAGATATGTTGATATAGAAAGTCATCTTGTATACTAGAGGAACCGTTGAGAGGCCAGACCTAAATTGTAAGAAAACGATTTCGTTTTCTGTTGATCGCTATTCAAGAAGAAAACAAGTTTCCTCATTATGATTTAGCTAATGATGATGATCTTAACATAAAAATTAAAAACAAACGTTATGCAATTCTATATTATATGTACTCGTATCTAAGATTCCAACAAAGCTATTGTATGAAAGAATCTCAAGCACTTCCAAATGCACTAAAGTTTAAGATAAAAGTTCCTTTTATTCAATAGCGGCCCAATTGATATAGAAATTTAATTTGAAACAGCAAGCAAGGACCTCAGCTACTGCATTTTTACTGATGATCGAATAATAGAAAGTCCGGAAAGTCTTATAAATTAAGTAATATGAATGAAAAAATGGTTTTAATAGACGAGTAAGGTTTCGAATGATTTTCATTACAAAAAGAAGTAGCGAATGTTTCCAACAATAATGAGTATAACCATTTCATTATAAAACCACCATTTGATTTTAAATGTTTATCAATAAAAAAGGAAAGAGAAGCAAAGAGGTTAACAAAAAACTATCATCACCTAAGCTGAACTGCTGGATCAGTTTCATTTCAAAGCGTTTGTCATTTTTTAAAGCCAATGCAAGATGTTCTAAAATTTACGTAAAAGGTGAAGAAAAAAGACTATGGTTGGAAAAAATTTTACACCGAAAAATTTCTTACTTTGAGGAGATAGGCTGCATCAACTTTAAACAAATGGAAATAAAATATATTGAATATTTATACTATAGTTACTACAACTAGAGAGGAATTCAATTTTACTTAAAACAGAAACTCCTCACAAACTTTTAAGTAAATACATCTAAAAATTAAAAGAATGTTTTTTTAATTTCAAATAAAAAAACTATGGAGATATTTCACATCTATAAACAAAAGACCAGGCGAATATTTACAACAGCAACAACAAAAGACCGCACATGACAAAAAAAATGTATTTAAACAGGGAGCCCCAGACATACATAAAATCAATTTGTAGATCCATATGTACACATATTATCAAATTTCTTACCCATGCTCAAGTATTTATTGGATTTTAACAATCACACTTACATATCTACATCATGAAAACATACAAACCGTTCTCCAAGCTTTGACGCTTGAAGACGAAAGTCGAAGAAGACAAATGTACTTAAATAAATAAACTTATCACAGACCAGTCAAACTCTATCGCGCATACACACATAAAATCGCCACGATCGTACACAAGAATTTTGCAAAATCTGAAATTAATATTTATACAAATATAAACAAATTTCTGACTGACAGACTTTAACACTGGACAAATTTAAGCTTGATAAAATATAAAGCAATCTCATCCTCCAATATGAAAAACATACTAGGATTAGGGAAGTTCAGATATATGATAATATTTTCTAGCAAAAAATGTTCTTATGAGAAAAAATTTATTTCTACGTACATATAAATACTACGGTGAGAAAATCACATACACAAACACATACTAAAATTCATTTACGAAAAATTAAACCTATTTCAACAACGCCCCTTCCCTCACAAATCACAGTCAGCCTAAAGTTCTTACAGATATACATACACAAAATCTCAAGGTAACATACAATCTATCAATCTCAACAACCTAAATCACAATCAGCCTTAAACTCATATAGACATACATGCACACAAATACGGATACATATACATGAACACCTTCACCTCACCTCTCATTAATCATGATAAGCCTTAAACTCCTACAGATATATACACAAATTGCGCGGTTATATTACATGAACACTTCGCCCCTCATAAATCACGATAAGCCTTAAGTTTCCTACAGATATACATACACAAATTCTCGAAGTCACATACAATCGATCAATCTCAACAATTCAAATTACGATCAGTCTTAAACTCCTATAGACATACATGCACAAAAATTCCTACAGACATATAAACACCCAAATTCCTATAGATAGATATTACAATAACACCCCCCGCCTACCGCAAATCAAGGAAAGCCTTAAACTGCTACATATATATACATACATACACATACACACATAGGCACATTCTATCTATCTATCACAAGACCCTCCCCCACCTCAAATCACAATCAGCCTTAAACTCCTACGAACATACATGTACACAGATTCCCACGGATACATATTACAACAACTCCCCACCCTACACCAGTCGATCTACCGCAAATACATCCCGCACCCCCACAAGCACAGCTTGGTTTAAATTCCAACAGGCATAAACTTCACCGAATTCCCGCGGTTACATATTACAAAACACCCTCACCTACCCAAATCACGGTCAGCCTTAAGGTCTCACAATCTAGACAACCCCCTTCCACCACCAATCACAGCTAGACTTCAATTCCTACAGCTAGACACACCCCGCCCTCCACCAATCACAGCCAGACTTCAATTCCTACAGCTAGACACACCCACAAATTTTCCGTCGGCATTAGGAAAAATTATTTCCATGATTTTCCCGTCGGCATTTGAAAAAAATAATTATGTTTTCCCGTCGGAATTTGAAAAAAAATAAACATGTTTTCCCGTCGGCATTTGAAAAAAATAAAGATGTTTTCCTGTCGGCATTAGGAAAAATCATTTCATGATTTTCCCGTAGGCATTAGGAAAAATTAATCATGCATTTTTACAATAATTGCAGAACCACAAACAAGTGTAAATATACCTTTTTCTATTAAATTTTTTTCTTCTAACTAAAAGCACTAAACTAAATATTTCATACATTGAAAAATTCGTCATCAAAACTATATTTTTACAATAATTGCAGAACCACAAATAAGTTTAAATATACCTTTTTCTATTACATTTACACTAAATATTTCATACATTGAAAAATTCGTCATCAAAACTATATTTTTACAATAATTGCAGAACCACAAACAAGTTTAAATATACCTTTTTTCTATTACATTTTTTTTCTTCTAACTAAAAGCACTAAACTAAATATTTCATACATTTTACACCACAAATCTAGACGCGCCAACAATTAAACATTTTTTCACATATTAAGAAAATTATTTCAAACAATTAACTTGACCACCCACGGACGAAGCGACTTCAAAGAAATTATAAAATCACAAATCTTAACGCGCCAAGAAATATTATTAAATCTATAAAAACCACAAATACACAATTTATAATAAATACACTTTTTCCAGGGATGGAAACAACAGTACACTCTCTTTGTGTAGCGTACCGATCGATGAAACTAAAATACCGACTGTAGCGTAGACATGATCCCAAAAATTTATGGGATCTGTGGTCCCGAAGCCTCACATTCATACCACTGACTCTTCATCGACCTCGATTTGATGGTATCCCATACGCAGGTCAAGGGTGGTGAACTAGCGATTTCCGGACAATTGATCGAAATGTTCCTACATTACTGGCATGGGGAAAGGTATCCTCACAGTAATCTTGTTTAATTGACGATAATTAGATTGTCGTATTATTTTACTATCAAGAAGTTCTTTTATAATGTTGGATACAATTTCACGTTTTGCGAATGCGGTTCGATAATGCTTAGGGCTTATAGGTTCAAGCGTGTATTTCCATCTTCACATTCCTGTATATTTTCTGCAAAACAATGGTTGGCGTCGTTTACTTTCGTCGGATGTTAACATTTTCTTAGAATCAATCGCATTTACATTTTGTACTTTGGGTTTGTTTTCAATATAAATAGGCAGACGAGAATTTTTACTTGTGTTCTATAAACTGCCAGTTATACTACTTACATTGATTCAGCTCACTCAACTCATCCATTCAGCTCATACAACTACAACTAAAAATTTATAAAGAAACTCATTTTTAACCTCATAATGAGCAAATACATAACCACATAATGAGTATTTTAATGTTCGTATTCGAAGTTCGCTTTGCCATACAATACTTATTTTGCTTCATCTATAAACATTTATTTAAGGAAAGTCGAAATCAACAACGTCATAAATCTTGCGATGAGAACTTCACACTTGCGAGTGAATATGAAGTTGGCAAACACTGCAATAAGTATGAGTGCACATAAGTACAAGAAATTATAAGTCATTATTAAACTCTAATCACTTTTTCACTACTCATTTCTGATCACTGCTACACATGCAAACCAAATTTAATGTAAACGCAGAAAAATGCTTGTGTGAAATAACCTTGAACAATCATGACATTCGCACAAATTGCAGCATTCATTGTACCCATTATACACAGTCGGACTCTGACACAGTTTGAATATAACAATCAATGGTTAAACACTATGAAGCAGACTGCAAGCGCAGTGTGTAGTCAGAAAAATCATGGTTAAACTTGAAGGGATCCGGACTTTTTTGAATAGAACCAGATTGTACATTCAAGTTTAATGCAATCGCCCTCAGGGGACATCTAACTGTCACCACATCTCTTCAGACATCATACACAGCAACTACCAACATGAGTGATATCATTTATCCGGATGAAGTTCAAGCCGAAAAAGTTCAAATCAAATCTTTTACCGATCCAATAAGGAACATCTCCACTATACAGAGCAAATTACACCAACAAGTGTCTTTGGACTTCGCAGCACAAATCAAACACATACAATATCACCACGCAACTGCTGCGTACGTCGCTCTCATTATCGCCATTGTTATCAGCGTAAAAATTGTTTGGGAAAGAGTACGTTGTAGAAAGATCAAGCAAAGTCAACAAACCCCATGCCCAGCAGAACGTCGAAACTAGAGATGCTAAACGGGAAATCCCGTTTTTGCATAAATAATGTTTTTCACTATCATCTTCTATTTTAAAAACGATTAGAAACAATCTGTTATTAAAGGTTCAAATAAAAAATTTGCTTTGAATAAATATTTTAGTAGATCATGTTATATACATGTACATATATGTACATAGTATATATATAATATACCTTATGGAAAAATGTTACATACATACATATATGGCACTTTTCAAGGTAAATTCGCAATAAAATGGTTTTTTGAGATGGAGAGTTTATTAGAAATTATTATATCACAATTTACGAGCGTAAATTTTTGCTTAAAACGAACGCCAAATTTTATTTTTCTTAATAAAAAGTTAAAAAATGTGACACTTTTTCTAGAAAAGACAACGTCATTAAGGTATATTTTAATCAAATGTCTAAATTATATAAGTATGTACACATGTAGGGTGACCGTTAGTTGTATGTAGAATTTTTATTATTATTATTTCTTATATTCTCTCCCCCCAAAATCTGTTCAGTTTTATGTAAAAAAATATGCAAAAAAAAATTTCATAGCCATAAGTTGTGTTTTAGGGGGTGCGTCCGCGCCTCAAAGTTGGCCATCAAGCCAATTTATTCAATGTAATTTTAATTTTAATTTTTTTTTGCTTTTTCTTTTTGTTTAGTTTTCTTTTGACTATACGTAATATATATATGAAATAATTTAATAGATATAAGCTCTTATAGTACATGCTTAGTATAAATAATCTATCTATATATGTATATATATAAATGAAACGGTTCATGTATATTATCGCATAACGTGAGAACGGCTGGAGCGATTTGGCTTATTTTTTTTATTCGATTCGAAATTTTCGTTAGATGGTTTATAAAGAAAAAAAATTATAAAATTCTTGCTAAAACTCGGAAAATTTAATTTTTTAATATATTGCCAACTATTCACTTCTTATATTTTCTAAGCACAAACTAAGAAAGGGAAACGTAATATTTTTAATATACTGCCTCCTTTTCACTTCTCATTTTTTTTAATAAGTTAGTTCGAGTTTATTAGCATAAACTCGAACTAATTTTTTTAAACATACTGCCCCCTTTTTCTCTTCTCATTTTTCTAAGGTCGAGATTTTAATGGAAAATTCGTAACGGAATTGAACTCTGTGACATGGCCGTATGTCTGGTTAATTCACGAAGTACAATTAATACGAATATAAGGTAAATTCGGGAGACTGTATATTCGGCTACCTTGCAGCTAACTGAAACGAGCACGAAGTAAATTCGGAGGACTTCGTATTCGGCTAATTTACGAAATAGTATTACTACGAAATATAAAGTAAATTCAGGACACTATATATAGGGCTACCGTGCAGCTAACTACAACGAGCACGAAGTAAGTTCGGAGGACTTTGTATTCGGCTAATTTACGAAATAATATTAATATGAAATATAAAGTAAACTCAGAATACTTTATATTCGGCTAACGTGCACCTAACTACAACGAGCACGAAGTAAATTCGGAGGACTTCGTATTCGGCTAATTTACGAAATAATTTTCATGCGTATATTTATTTATTGTATCTTCAAAAAATTAACTAACAATAAGTCTTTAAATCTAAAATCGAGATATAATGATTAGGCCCAACCAGTGTCAGGCATAAACTTAGTGGTAGTAATCAATAATACATAAATATCGTATTAAGCACAAAAATATTTTCAAGCTGTTCCATCTGGAGTGTTGAGTATTAGAGCCATAGTGTCCCTTTTTTTAAGCGGATGTGTCCAGTAAAATTCCAGATGTTACGAGCAAGTGGATTAGGATGGGACTCGAGTTTTGTTAAGAATTTGCTTGCGTATTTTTTAATTTCTTCAGTCACTAGTGGCATATTTAAATCACGATGTAAATTTGAATTTTTGATGTACCATGGAGCCGACGTTATTAGACTTAAAATCTTGTTTTGCCTTCGTTGGATTCTCTCTATACTGGAAGATGAAGCAGTGCCCCATAGCTGTATGCCGTAGCACCATATAGGTTTCCAGAGCGACTTGTATATCAAAAGTTTACAATCTAGACTCAGTTTGGAATTTCTACCAATCAGCCAATTTATCTGAGTTAATTTTAGTTTCATTTGTGTTAGCTTAGATTCAATGTGGTGTTTCCATGTTAGCCGTCGGTCAAGGTGTATACCAAGCTATATCACATGTGAGTGTTGAGGAACAATTTGATTATTTATTCCAATGGGGGAATAAGTATCTTTTCGTAGGGTAAATGTTATCTGAGCACACTTCTGTTCGTTTACTTCTATTCTCCATAAGCCATAGTTCCAACTGGGTAATATGTTCCTGAAGATATCGAGATGCCTCGTGAGAGTTTTCGTGCATACTACGGCAGGCTGTATCGTCGGCAAATGTAGATGTGTGGATGTTATTGCTCACAGGTATATCACAAGTATAAATCAAATACAAAACTGACCCCAGTATACTCCCCTGTGGCACACCGGATGAGATTGATTCGGGCACACTCATGAAGTCTCCTTCCACAACAGTGTACTTCCGGGCAAAAATATAACTTTGTATAAATTAAGAATGTTTATTGGTAGATATGTCTTTAATTTGAAAATTAGGCTTTCATGCCACACTTTATCAAATGCCTGAGAAACATCAATAAAGAGGGCAGAACAATATTTCTTTTCTTCAAATGTCCTTCCTAAAAATTTAACTAATATATGCGTTTGTTCAATGGTTCCTTGGTAAGATCTTTGCCCGTCTTTGGAATCATTTTGACCTTGGCAAGCTTCCAGTGGTGTGGATAATACTCTATTCGTAATGTAGCATTAAAAATTAACAACAGGATTCTAATTGCAATACGAGGCAACTTCATCAGCACATTATTACTAATTTCACAATACCCGGAGCTCTCTTTGGGTTGAGTTCACCAATTAGTTTTGTACCTCATGCATCTTAAACTTTGAGGGTCGAGGGGTAGAGCAACTGCACATGGCAAATCAACAACACCCGTACATGTGTTTGGAGTAAATACGGATTTTAAATGCTCCGCAAATATGTTAGCTTTTTCAGTATAGCTTCTTGTCCAGCCTCCAGTAGAAGTGCGCAGAGGTGGTTTAAACTCAACGGGTGTTTTAAGCTTTTTCGCAGCGCGCCACAAAGAGTAATTAGATGCTGGTGTGACATCGAGATTTTCCAGATAATTTTTAAGAAATGCAGCTTTTTCATATGCAAGCAACTCTTGCAGTCGTTTAGTACACTCTTTAAATCTGATTTTATGCTGGGGCGATCTGTGCTGTTGCCATTCCCGTCTAGCTCTTCTTTTTTCTGTAGGCCAGTAAGTGGGCTCTCCACTCGAAATGACGTCGAAGCCTATTTTTGAAATTGTGTTGAACAACGCTCTTCCTCTAGGTGTAATAAGGCGTGAACCCCAGAACATATGTTTTGCATTGTAGTCTCCAGCTGCTACGAAACAAGGCCCAAGAGATTTGTAGAAATCCTCGTATTCATCCTCAGTGATTGAAAATCTTGGAGGGGAGTAAATTGATGATATAACGAAATTTGTAAAAAAAATTTTAACACAAATATTAGTTGCTTGTTATCAAGAATATAGTGCTTGAGTCTTGACTTTATTAAAATTGCTGATCCGCCGCATGCTCTTCCTCTCGGGTCCGTAGTATCATATAAGGTGTAGCCATTCATTTTAACTAAGCTTCTCGAAGTCAAATGAGTCTCAGAAACGAACATTACATCAACATTTTTTGCCGAAAGGAAGTGCTCGAGCTCATTTTTGTGTTGGCGAATGCCGTTTGCGTTCCAGAAACATATTTTTAACGTGTTCATGGCTTGTTTATTAATTCTTGAAGCAGAGTATTCTGCATTCGCAGCATTTCTTGCATCATGCTAGTCATATTTGTAGTAAAGTTATTTATAGTTTGCACCAGATTATCAATAGTGGCTTCAAGGCGACTGAAATTAAAACTTGTGTTAGCATTTGTTGAATTACTTGGTGGGGACACTTTCTGCGTGGGAAAAGAATTTGTCTTAACAGCATCGGCATATGATACACGTGAAGTACTTGGTTGGCTCATTGGAGGAAAATTGGCGGAGAAAGCATTTGCTGATTGAACTGGAGCTAATTTAGGTTCTTGTCCCATGGTCTTTTTAACGAAAGAATATACAGGAATAGCAGTGTGATTACCTCCACAATTACTACATTTTTTTCAGCTTGATCTTTTGCCTTCGTACAGCTAGCAGAACCGTGCAATTCACCGCAGATAACACAAACTGTAGGTAATTTGCAGTAGGTTTTAGTATGGCCATATTCTTGACAATTGTGGGAATGTACGGGACCTGAACGCTTACGTGGCTCTTCAACTGTGATTTTTTGGTGTAACAGAAACTTTACGCTAAAAATTGGATGAGTTTAATTTTTTTTCAATTGAATGTCATTCGGCTCCAGTTCGACCCGAAATAGGGGTTGGGGGACCTTTTCTCTGTTAATCATATTAGTAACATTATTTACCTTAAATCCTTTGTCGATAAGAGCACATTTTACTTCTTCGGGGTCAACATATGAATATATGCCCTTTAATACTATTTGTAGGTCTTTAGCACTTTTAAGTTGGTAAGTGTAAAAATTTGTTTTGTTTTTTTAAAACTCACATATAATTTTTCGGAAATCTTTTTCATCATATATTTGGATCTTAGTTTCATCAATATTAGCTCGTTTAATTGGAATGTTGTGAAAAGTATTTTAACCAATGGCGGACAATAGTTTTTTTAGAAGCGCGTTAGATTTTTTTTCTCTCAGATAGATAGGTGGTGGCTTAAAACACTTTTTCGATGATGCAGCGGGCTTGTCGTTATTGTCTTGCAATAATGAAAACCGATTTTGACGATTAGTAGATGATGCGTTGTTATCCCTAGGCATCTTTAAGGAAGACGAAATTTTAGAAGAATATGGGCTTCGCCCACGATTTACCACATTTATATATCTGTCCTTTCCGACTTGGACCTTGGGTTTTGAGCTACTATTACCGGTAGTAATAACTTGTTTAAGTGATGAACACGAGCCCGAAGCGGATGATATTGTTGTCTTATATGAAGAAGTACTAGGCAGCGGTAATGTTAGAGAATCACTGGTTGCCATTGGACAAAGCGAAGTTGATCGCTGACGAAAAAGTGGCTTTGCCGTTAGAAAAAGACTATTATTAGATTTTTTATTTTTATTGTTAACATTAAGAGCTTCAGAACTCACAGTAGAATATGTATTTCTGCCGTTAGAACTCACTTCACAATTTTTCGTTTTTGAGGTACTCATGTTGAGTATTCCTCAAGGGCGCTTTGTTTGCGGTTTTTCGTTTGTTTTTTGTTTCTTGCTATGTAAAAAAATTATCACCAGTATTTGTTTTGCTTATATATCAAAGTTAATATGTATTACAGTTATTATGTATTACGAATATTTTTTGTATGATTTTTTATTTGTTTAATATGTATATGAAAAAAAAATTCCGCTAAGACAGTGAACAGACCTATGAAGGTTCAGCGAGAACTCAAATAATACGAAATATAAAGTAAATTCGGGAGACTTTATATTCGGTTACCGTGCAGCTAACTACAACGAGCACGAAGTAAATTCGGAGGGGTTCGTATTCGGCTCATTTACGAAATAATATTACTACGAAATATAAAATAAATTCGGAAGACTTTATATTCGGCTACCGTGCAGCTAACTACAACGAGCACGAAGTAAATTCGGAGGACTTCGTATTCGGCTAATTTACGAAATATTACTACGAAATATAAAGTAAATTCGAGAGACTTTATATTCGGCTACCGTGCAGCTAACTACAACAAGCAAGAAGTAAATTCGGAAGACTTCGTATTCGGCTAATTTATGAAATAATATTACTACGAAATATAAAGTAAACTCGGGAGACTTTATATTCGGCTACCGTGCAGCTAACTACAACGAGCACAAAGTAAATTCGGAGGACTTCGTATTCGGCAAAACTAAGAAATAATATTACTACGAAATATAAAGTAAATTCGGGAGACTTTATATTCGCTAAACTACGGATTATCTACTGGTTAACTACTGAGAGCAAGAGTCGGTAAAGCTTTTGGATGACACTTTTAAGTAGCTTTCTTATAGTTGTCGTTCGTACGATCTCGGCACTTGATGATCATTGTGTACAAACGTTGATTACTTATGCCAACTAAAATATCACCTGATTGAGAATCAGACCTTGCGTTGGCATGCTGTGGTTCGGTTTCAATCAGTGGTGGTGTTTGCCTGTGTGTGTATGTCGTACTTTGTATACGGTAAAAGGTACGTGCAATTTCACTACGGTATACGGTAAAGGGTACGTGCATTTGTACATTTTATTGAATATAAGTGTAGTATAATGAGTATAAGTTTATAAATACTTGTAACGACACGTTTCCCCTCTTAATTGATATAAAAAAAGAAGAGAAAGAAAAAAAAAGTTTTGTAGCACACGGAGAGTTTTGACCAGGTGGTTTGCACTACCTTTCGGTAATATTTACCGAAACCTTCTAGATTTCGGCTCGGTCTTTGTGCTTTTTCAAAATAAAACAGAATTCATTCTTTTTATTTTCTTTGTTTTTTTATATATATATATATTTTTTTTTATTTATTTATTTTATTTTATATATTTTCTTATTTTTGTTGTACTATTTTTTTATTTGGGGGGAAATAATATAAAAACTACGTACTAAAAATAATATATATACCCTCTATATACATACATATTCAAAAATGGAATAAAATAATAAAAAAAATATATGTACCCTCTATATACATATTAAAAAAATCAAATAATAAAATAAATATGTGCACTCTATGCACATGCTTAAAGGGTATTTAATGTAAGGTGAACATTTTTTCTTGTCTGACATCTGAGTCTGGCTATTCCTTTGCTGACGCGTACTTGGACCTTCGGTTTCCCTTTGGGTTAAATGGTCCATTTTCGATCCCTGTTTGTCCCATCATCCTTTATTATGATTCCTTCATAAATGTCCTCGTCGTCACCAATGTTGGAAGCTTTTAGGCTGAGCATATCGTTGTGGAGGTCCTCCTCTAGACGGCTTGGTGTTTCGTCATGTTCCACTGGGTTTGGGGTATTGTTAAGGATCCGGGTGATGGGGATAAATGTTGACATGTCAGGCTACTTTGAGGGTGGTGACGACTTTATTGGCGATATTTTAGTTTTGGTGAGGGGTGGAAATGGCGGGGATGTTGTGTCCCCTATGGAATGAACTGGCGCCATACTTCTTCTTTCCCAGATGCGTCTAGCTATTGTGTCCACCGCTTTGTTTCCTGACGCACCCACGGGTGACTGTTCCACACATTGAAGCTTCGGACGAGCTTCAAGTATTGGAAGAAATACCGGAACATGTCTTGGCATATTAGTGACTCGTAAGTATGTCTTGATCCGTCCAGGTGCTAGTGGTCTGGTTGGTTTGCGCTCCATTTTTAAACTGTGTCTTGCTGACAATTGCGAAAGCTTTTTATATTTTTCTTACTGGTGCTGGTTTGGTTGTTCGGTTACTGATCGGCCGTGATATGGCTTTAGATCCTGTACGTGTACTTTCGGTGATTTTCGGTCGTCGGTTTTTAAAAGCCAAATGTTCTGAGATACTTTCGCAATGATTGTGTGTGGTCCAGAAAATTTAGGAGTTAGTTTACTGGCGAAATGATCGACGGCTGACGACAGGGTGTGTTCACGCTTCCAGACTTGTTCTCCTATTTTCGGTTGCCAATTCCGTCGACGTAGGTCGTAATAGTGTTTCTGTTTCTGGGAGGCCTCGGAGACGATTTTTTGGATGTGGTACCATTTAGTCGGTCCTGCTGGATTTGTTCGTGTATGAGTCGGTTGTTCTCCTTGATTTATAAGTTGACGGTGGTTTGAGGTTTCGGCCAAATATTACTTCGGCAAGTGTCTGCTTCGTGGATTCATGCGTCGCTATGTTGATAGCGAATGCAATCTCACTTAACGTCTTGTCATAATTCCGAAGGTTTCCTTGGATATTTTGTGATATGAGGGTTTTTATCAACTTGTTAGCTCGCTCCGTGAATTTTCCTGGGGTGTGTAATGTGCCGTAATACTATGCTCAATACCACAGCTTGTTAGAAATGTCGGCAATATTTTGCTATAAAACTGGAATCTCTTATTATGATCTTTGGGCAACCGAACCGATAGATTACTCGCTCTTTTAGTGCTGTCACAACGGTATTAGCAGTAGCGTTCCGCAAGGAAATCAGCTTCACCCATCGGCTGAACTTGTCTACTATGACCAAAAGCCATTTCCGTCCGCTGGATGAACGGGGAAGAGGACCGATGTAGTCCATACACACTACCTCCCAGGGTTGAGAGTTTGTCATTGTTGTCATTAAGCCAGCTTTACGGGTTTGTTCAATCTTGTGGCGTCCACAGGTCGGACACGAACACACGTAACGTCGTATATCACGAGACATATTTGGCTAATAGTAATTTTCCTGGGCTCTCTTAAGGGGTTTGTGTGTTCCTAAATGTCCAGCAGTGACAGCATCAGGTACTTCGGTTAATATGTAACTGACCTCGTCTGGTGGGATGCATAACTTCCATGGCGAGGCTGTGACCAATGCCATTCTTGACGTTATATGACGAAAGAGTCGTCCACCCAGCTCCTGATAGTCGGGGACTAATTCTTTATTATTTCGTACTTGCCTCAGTTTTTTTTGGTACCAGTTCTCTTTGTGCGTCCCCATAGCGGCGAGACCCACAGCAGGAGTCTTGGCTGGTAATGGGCTTCGCGACAAGGCATCAGCGACTACGTTCAGCTTCCCCCGTCGATATTCTATGTCGAAACTGTACTGCTGAATTTCCAATGCCCAGCGAGCCAGGCGCCCTGATGGATTTTGTATTGTATGCAACCATTTCAAGGACTGATGATCTGTGATGACGGTAAAATGATATCTTTCAAGATAGGATCTCATTTTTCGTATTCCCCATAGTACAGCCAGACATTCCTGTTCGGTAGCAGAGTATTTTTGTTCTAAATCGGTTAAGGTTCGGCTGGCATAGGCGACTACTTTTTCCTGGTCTCCTTGTCGTTGAAAGAGTACGGCTCCTAGGACTTCTTTGCTGGCGTCGTTCTGTAAAAATAATGGTAGTTCATAGTTCGGACAGCTCAAGATTGGAGCGTCAGTTAGCCGAATTTTTATACTTTCGAATGCTTTTTCTTGTTCTGGTCCCCATTGCTAGTTGCTCTTTTTCTTTAGTAGACGAGTCATTGGCTCTACTATCGTCGAGAAGTCGGGAATGAAAGGACGATACCACGACGCGATACCCAGTATTCGTCGTAATTCGTGAATCGTTTCCGGTGCCTTTAACTGTCGCACTGCTTCGATTTTTTTGGGTCGGTGTGAATTCCCTCCGAACAGACCACGTGTCCGAGGTATCGTAAGCTGGTTTGGACGAATTCGCATTTGTCATAATTGATTTGGAGGTTACATGTTCCTCAAAGGTCTGCCCTAAAATAATTATATCATATAAATAAGCAAAAACCCTTGGGTGTAATTCTGGCCCGATAATGGTATCTAAGATTCGTTGGAAGGTGGCGGGAGCACTGTGAAGGCCAAAGGGCGGAAAAAAATTTGGCGGAAATCAATACACATTCGCCAACTACCCTGGTTCTTCCTCACTAGTACAACGAGTGAGCTATAGGGGCTCCTAGAGGGTTCTATACGGCCCGTTTCTAGCAGTTCGGTTACTTCGTGGTCCATTATGGCTTGCATAGCGGGGTTACGGGGATAGTAGCGTTGCTTGATAGGGCGATCGTGTTTCATTCTGATGACATGATTACCTACCCGGCAGACTCCTTTAACGGCACTGAAGGATTTTATAGCTGTTTCCAAGATTTTTTGTAGTTTTTGTTCTTCTTCTGGGGTTAAAAATTTTCTTTCGGCAATTGAATATAGGGTGTTTAAATTATTATTTCCATGTGTTTGGTTTGATTTTAATGGGATCCTATCTACTATTAATTTGGCCTGACTTCGGTGTAAGAAGTCCATGCCGAGGATTATGGGTTCCGCCAGGCTATCGAGTGTGGATGCTAACAGATTGGTACTCTTTTCATTGACTTCTATATCAATAGGAAAAACTTTTACGCTTGATATTCATGATCCATCGGACAGTTGTAAAGTTCGATAGTAGTTTCGTGGGAGTATCTTATGTTGTTCCAATATCCTCCGTACGTCTCTCCCTATGTAAGTCAATGTGGATCCGGTGTCGACCAGGGCTCGAATTAGTCTTCCGCACAGGGAGACCTCTAAATAGTAGCGACCATCCTCTTTATCGGCCTGGCCACATCGGCAGTCGCGAGACATAATGTTTGGGCGTTCGCATCGGGAGCAGAATAACTGTCTGATATTAGGACATTGTTTCCGGGTGTGACCTTTCTGCTTACAGTTCCAGCAATGTGATTTGCAATTATAATTCTGAATGCTGTGACTGGGTTGAGGTCGGCTCTGTTTTGCCTCTTCTTTCCGTAACAGCTCATACTCATCGGTGAGTCCAATCAGTTCATGCAACGAGGTGAAATCACCTCTACGAACGTACAGTGGGTAGTCATACCGTAGGCCATCATAGATTCGGTCAGTGTGATCCAAACGACAGAGATTGGGATGCTGTCGTATGAGTGTCTGCAATGCCAATACATAATCCCTAGCCTTCTCCCGAAGGCCCTATTTTCTTTGGTATATGGCTTCTTCGAGGTGGACTAGATGCCGCTTAGGTAAGAAATTCTGAGATGCTTTGATCTTGAAATCTTCCCATGTAAGTATAACTCTTCGTTGTACTCGGTACCATTGAAGAGTTTTACCCGTTATTACTTCCAATAATGACAGTACCAAGCGACAGCGATCAAAACCGCAGCACTCGGCTAGTTCTTCCATTCGTTCTATGAAATCTAGCAAATCATCCCCCCTTCATAAGATAGGTCCCAACGTCGGACTGTAGTCATGACTTCGGAGTCACTTAGTTTGGGTGATCTCATGTGGCTATTTGCTAGTAGGGCTATTTATAATGGGAGTATTATCTTCCGTGAGTACTTCCTCCTTTGATGCCCGTAGCATATTCTCAGATGAACCTCTTTGACGTTTACTTCGTATGAGCTCTCCCAATTGTCGACGCAGTTGTTCAACAGTTCCTCTTTCAGTTATGGGAATCCCATGTTGCGACATACTTCAATCAACTTATCTTTCCGCAAGAGATATATCCAACTCAATGAGTCAGTTTGTAGCATGTTTGGGTTAGGTCGTATTTCGTTATTGTGTTCTTCGCCCGATCCAAGCTCGTTGGTGGTTTTAGTTTTGGTTTTACCACAAGTCGTAAGATTGGAATCACGTCCCTGCTCAGGCGCCATTGTAACACAGTTTGTTTTCCAGCTGGAGTATGACTCAGTCTGCCCAGGGTCTTGTTAAGGCCTGCTTCCTTTGAATAACAATATCTACACACAAAACATAACTAGTTTTATGTACGAACTCACGACTTCTAACATCTACAGTATTAGAAAGTTAAGAGCATGAAGTAAATCCGAGGGGTGATATTATGTCTGGTTAATTCACGAAGTACAATTAATGCGAATATAAGGTAAATTCGGGAGACTGTATATTCGGCTACCGTGCAGCTAACTAAAACGAGCACGAAATAAATTCGGAGGACTTCGTATTCGGCCAATTTACGAAATAATATTACTACGAAATATAAAGTAAATTCAGGAGACTTTATATTCGATTACCGTGCAGCTAACTACAACGAGCACGAAGTAAATTCGGAGGACTTCGTATTCGGCAAAACTACGAAATAATATTACTACGAAATATAAAGTAAATTCGGGAGACTTTATATTCGGCTACCGTGCAGCTAACTACAACAAGCAAGAAGTAAATTCGGAAGACTTCGTATTCGGCTAATTTATGAAATAATATTACTACGAAATATAAAGTAAACTCGGGAGACTTTATATTCGGCTACCGTGCAGCTAACTACAACGAGCACAAAGTAAATTCGGAGGACTTCGTATTCGGCAAAACTACGAAATAATATTACTACGAAATATAAAGTAAATTCGGGAGACTTTATATTCGCTAAACTACGGATTATTGACTGGTTAACTACTGAGAGCAAGAGTCGGTAAAGCTTTTGGATGACACTTTTAAGTAGCTTGCTTATAGTTGTCATTCGTACGATCTCGGCACTTGATGATCATTGTGTACAAACGTTGATTACTTATGCCAACTAAAATATGACCTGAGTGTGAATCATACCTTGCGGTGGCATGTTGTGGTTCGGTTTTAATCGGTGGTGGTGTCTGCCTGTGTGTGTATATCGTACTTTGTATGCGGTAAAAGGTACGTGCAATTTCACTATGGTATATGGTAAAAGGTACGTGCATTTGTACTTTTTATTGAATATAAGTGTAGTATAATGAGTATAAGTTTATAAATACTTGTAACGTCACGTTACAAAGTAATATCAATAATTTTGTAATATCAATTAAAATATCTGTAATATCAATTGAAAAATTAATTAAATTTTCACCTATAAGCAATTTGATAATATCAATTGAGGTTTTCCACTCAAATTAATTAATACAATTAAAAATTTTATTGAATAAAATAAATTCTTAGTTGAAAACATTCATTGGTGAATACTTTTTTCTGTGTAATTAGTGGTATTTGTTTTGTGATTTAATTAAGTTGTGTTGGATAATACAAAAGTCAAAATTTTAATATACATATGTAAATTACCCGTGGTTTAAAATTATTGTGTCAGTTTTTATATAATTCTTGGTGAGTATAAGTTTCAGTTCACACAAAAAAGTAAAATGAGTTATTTTGTAATTAAAAGTTTTTATAAGAAAAAAGCGTTTGGCACACTTTTTTTACTTTAATGAAAATACTCAAAAATTATAAGCAAAATTTTGTACCCAAATTGCTAGAAAATCTACCTTAGAAATCATGTAAATGCCATTCAACCCGAACAAAATAAAAATTACAATAACAACCTTATTATTATATACATAACTTTGAATTAAAAAAATAGAGATTTATATTTAAAACCGAATACGGCACACTCCAAATACATAATCATAAGTACAAATGACAGGTAGCAAAACGTATTATGTTGATTGTTTTCCTCTAATTTTGTATAGTTAATTGATTTTTGAATATTAGGTTAGGTAGACAGGTTGCTGGGAAGATATAGATATAAACTCACGTTCATTTCGAAGGTCTTTTCATGCTTAGCTGAAAGAAAATAAAGAAGGAGCGAGAGGGAGCGAGCTCATTCGAAAATTGAGAATTTAAGTAGATAACCTAGATTAGCTTTAAAAATTGTATATTGAGTATAAGGACAATAATTTGGAAATAAAAATAAGTTTCATTCAAATATTTGATTCTAAAAGATAAATCTTTGCAAGTTTTACTTTATAGCGTTTTAGGAAACACGATACTTTCATAGAAAATTAAACTTAAATTATTACAGCAGTGAAACAGAATTGTACTTACAAAAAAATTTATCTGCTTCTGTCAAAACTTTTAAAAAACGCTACAAGGAAGTTTATTGGAGTAAAAGTAAATTCAATATGTGCTTTGCAAAATGGTTACAAGGTAAACTTACTATCCAGATAACTTCTGAAACTACAGGTAAAAACAGTGGAGGAAGACCACAAAAATCGCTAGATAAGTGTAGTATACAACTTGACCGACGCACAGTGGCGCCATTTGCCTTTTTTCGTTGCAAAAATCATATCTTTTGAACCGAAAAAGATAATCGAATAATTTAAATTGCATGTCATAGATAATTGTTCAACCTATAAAATGAGCGGTTGGAGTGGACGCTACACCTTATAGGTGCTTACTTATGGGTTTTCAAAGTTAAAATTTGTGAAAAAATCCAAGTTTTGGTAACAAAAAAATTTTTTTTAAGAATTTTATATTTTTTTGTAGTTCTTTTGTAAGCTTTTCATGTTTTAAGATATTACCTAAAAAATTACAACAAAAGAGTTTTTTTTTAAATGATTTTTTCAATTTTCTGTAAAATATTCATTTTCTTGGTAAGACAAAGTATGTCTAAAATACAAATCATTTCTAAACTCTAATTTTTTTCTAACTCATCTATTTTATGGTAACAAAATCAAATTATTTTTACCAATCTTATATTTCTTAGTTCTTTTGAAAGCTTTTTCTGTTTTAAAGTTATTAGCCAACAAATTAAACAAATTTTTTTTCAATTAATTTTTTGAATTTTCTGTAAAATATTCATCACAATTCGTAACAGAAGGTATATTTAAAAGACTAATCATTTCTAAAGTATAATTCCATTGTAGTTCTTTTCGTGACTTCACATGCCGCAGGGAAGAAATAAGTGGATCGGAAGATGCTGCTAACATGTTGAAGAGGTCCTCATTTTGCCTCACCCTTGATGCTTTGAACGTGTTCTGCAATCTATATTTTTTGTAAAATTTGTTAAGAGACTCCTGCGCTTCTTCAGAAAGCTCTCCAATTGGCAAAGACTGGTACTCAATTATATCTTTGCCATGCGCCAATATTTTATGGACGGTCGGGGTCAACTTCTTCTGTGGATAAATTTTTGCTAAAAGAGATGCAGTTTCCGATGCATATTCTCCAAATTTTGTAGAATTAACACTTTCTTGGCAGTTTAAAACATTCAAGATCGTTCCCAATCTTTTGACGATTTCATTGTCAATTCCAGTGATTCTAGTTACTGCCTCATCATTTGCAAAAAATCTCCTTGAAGTGTTTCCATCGTTTGAGTTACCGTATCCACACTTGGGGCAGTCTACTTTTAGTCCAAGTTGTTTCCAAAAAGCATTCTGTATTTGCTTCTTTCTGATCTTTTCCTTATCCTTAATTGATGTATTTTCATCGATGTTTTCATCTTGTTGTGGTAGGGTATACGCCAGTTTTAGCAAGAACTCCATACACCTTATCCTTGCGTGCAATGGTGACATTCCATATTCGTAATTCTCCTCGTTTGTAGAATCGTTTAAATTACCGAAGTTCTTCTGACTCTTTTTGCAAATCGGGCATGTCAATGTTGAGGTTGTTCCTGTCAGTTCGTTTACGACTTTTCCGTCAACCATGGTCAGGTGGAACTCGTAACTACATTCAATATATTTTCCTTCTCCAATTTGCAATTTTGTATGCTTAATCTTGCTTATTTGTTCTTCAATGTCCTTCACCGTGGTCCTTATGAGTTCTGCCGATTCCTTTGCAAACTGAAACATTATTGGTCGGCAATAATGCACTGATGACGGTCGATGATTTTTCCAGTGTAGGGAAACATCAGATTTTAGCCGCAATGGAACAACAGATGCCATAAACATATTTCCGTCAGATATTGTAGTGTCATCGGAAGATATCCTTTGCTTATAAACGCTTTGTCCGGATGATCCATCGCAGCCCCATTTGCTGATCAATGTTAGTTTCTGAGGAAGAATTTCCACCTCATTTTCAGGAAGACTTTCCAACAACCGTTTTGCTGTATGGTCCATAAGATCCTGCAGATTGGCTTTCGCAGAGACTTCCGTAAACTCCGTACGCAATGGTCGTGAATTTATTTTGGCTTGCGTAATATGCTTGTATCCGGGGAAAAGGTCAGCCCCGTGTCGCATTAAAGATGCCCGTAGTATCTCATATTTCTCTTTGGAAAGTTCTAAGTCCAAAAACAGAGCCAAGGCTTCTTCGGAACTATACTTTTTAATATGTGCGTTTGTGGGAGTGGGAATGCTTTCCTTAATCCTTTTTAGTCGCAGTGGGCTTGCATCAGCAACAGATTTTGTAATCTGCGACCTAACTCGTTCACTATCCTTTATGTATTTAATAGACAGCGCATCCGATAAATCCTTCGTGGTCAAGTCATTGGTGGCATCGGCAAGTTTCCTCTTTCTTGTGAAAATTGAACACTCCTCCATACTTTTTTTTTGCCTTCCTTTTTCTCCTCTGGTTGATGTGGAGGGTTTATCTACTGCCAATATATCCAGGATGGTGTCTTCATTAAGCCAGTCCTCGTATTTGGAGTTGAAGATGTTAATGGTTCGATTGCATTTCACCCATTTTGTCTTAATTTTGGCATGTATCATACAAAGATTATTTTTTATACTTTTGCTTCTCTCAATATTTCCGTATAAGCTATCGAGTTCTTCTAAAGCAGCTTCCGCGAAACACGTTGGTGTAATTGACTTTCTAAACAGTTCAAATAGTTTTAAATTGTTCAACGCCATGTTTTCAATACTTGTTTCGCCAACTTTCAGTCGTAGACTAATGCAGGCATTAAGCTTGTTTTGCAATATATAGGCCTATGCTACCATGTCTACAAATGTACCTGTTACATGCATACATATGCATTTGGGCTGAATTATACAGTTTTGATATTATGCACGTAGCCAAATGAGATTTGTGCCTACCTGTACCATAAGTCAGTATTGTTCTTCACCATATGTACGCCAAAAATAATTTTTAAGTGAGGTGCGTACCTGCTTATTTCAATGAGTAGTTTTTTGTGCATCTTGTGTCTGTAACGGAATATTAGGACCAAATTTTTCGCCAGAGGCTCTCAGGTAGACAACTGACTCAAAATGCAATTTTCAAACTATTACATCAAAGTAACTGTCAGTCAAGGCATGTAAGGGATGCCCGCCATACAATTTCTGCAACCATGTCTTTTTAACGTTTTTTACCTGTAGAAGCCAAATAGGCACGTAAAGGCAGATAAAACCTTTTGAGTTATGTAAAAGACTAGTTAAAGAACATATTTTGAAAATATGGCGGAGGTAAAAAAAGGTAAATTTTTTTTATTTTCCGTCAAAGTTGAAGAATAGTGAAAAAATGGATAGTTTTTAAATACTGATTTACCTAGAGAAACACAAAGCAAACAGCACAATTTTTTTTATTGTTATACATTTAATAAGCACATCAATCACTAAAAACAAAAAAAAATACTATTCGTTGCCTAGTTTTCGTGATATTACACCTGAAATCGGATCAAACTACCTAAAAATTGTGTGTTTTTTTAAATCCGAAAATTGGTTAACTTTGAACAGTTATGTCTTCTAAACTAAAAATCTGATATTGTTAAGAGTAGCATATTTGAGATCGTTGAAAAGTTTACTATAAGATGGATTCATTTAAAATTTCGCAGGCGCACATGAAAATTTTGATTTTTGCAACCTCGTTTGCTCTACGGGCGCCACTGTGCGACGGCTTACATGGAAACACCACATTGAATCTAAGCTAACATAAATGAAACTAAAATTAACTCAGGTACATTGGCTGATTCCACGCTGAGTCTAGATTGTAAGCTTTTGATATACAACTCGCTCTTGAAACCTATATGGTGCTACGGAATACAGCTATGGGGCACTGCTTCAGCTTCCAGTATAGAGAGAGTCCAACGAAGGAAAAATAAGTTTTTAAGACTAATAACATCGGCTCCATGGTACATCAAAAATTCAAATTTACATCGTGATTTAAATATCCCACTAGTGACTGAAGAAATTAAAAAATACGCAGGGAAATACTTAACAAAACTCGAGTCTCATCCTAATCCCCATGCTCGTAACATTTTGAATTTTAGTGGACACATCCGCTTAAAAAATAGGAACACTATGGCTCTAATACTCAACACTCCAGATGAAACAGCTTGAAAATATTTTTGTGCTTAATACGATATTTATGTATTATTGATTACTATCACTAGGTTTATGCCTGACACTGGTTGGGCCTAATTATTATATCTAGATTTAAGATTTGAATACGTATTGTTAGTTCATTTTTGGAAGATACAATAAAAGTGTAGCGATAGATATAAGAGGCGAAAACTGAAAAATATAAATGAAGAAACCGTATGTGAAAACATTAGAGATAGTTTACTTTGCCAATTGCGATCACACAAACAACTAACGAAAGTGGAAGCCGACGCTAAGGGACTGCTACACGACAGAAGTAATACAGAACTGAATATGGAATATTTACAAGCAATATTCCAGCCAAATGAATAATAATTATCATTTGCATTTACTATTATTTGAGTGAAATAAAGTATAAAAATATTAATATTTAATGAATGATATTAAAATAACGTGTTTCTAACGTGTTTTGTGCATTGTATAAAAAGAGGTCAAATATAAATATCTATGATATATCCATAGATTAAAATTTCTTCAGGTACTAATATTTAGTTTTGAATTATGGTTAAAGTTTCTCATAAGTTCATCATAAAAAAAATATAATAGCCAGATTTTGGGAAAAATACATCATTATATAATACTTGCCATAAGGGCTTTATGATAACTAATTATATTTTAAATATTAACAGGTAATTTGTGCTATAAGTGATACTTAATTATTTTAAACTACTTTTATGATTCTCATAAGTAGTGTTTAAGTAATTTTTTTAATTCGGTGTCTTGCAGATATTCATCTAGTAGAAACGGTTCAGTTATTTATGTCTGCACATGTCTTACATACTTATGTATATACATTCAAATAACCATAAGCTATTTACGACTGAAAAAACTAGGCTTATGTATTAAATTTTCAAAACCCTTACTTTGTTGTTTTTACAAAATGATTTAAGTTTCATTATAAGGCCTTTTTTCAAAAAAATTACAAATAAAAGGCCCGCATTTCTGGCAAATTAAAAAAAAAAATTTTAAAGTTTAACTTTAACCTAAACTAAAACTGGATAAAAGCTTAAGATGTTATCAATCCACGAAAAAAAATTTTTAAAAATCTTCATTAGTTCAAAAGTTACAGTTTTGGCCAATGAAAACCGATTCTGAACCACTGTGCAACGTCTTTTGAATCATTACGGACCGTCTATGGAGTATGTTGCACAACATCAAGGGTGTTTTTTTTAGAGGTATAGAACTTCGAATTGAAATAAAACACAAGAAAATCGTTTTAATGTCCATCAATTTGGCTTTATTGGAAGGATAATTTTATGCCATTAACGTTTAAATATGATTTCGGGCATGTGGCCGCCGCGGCTGGCTGTATGTTGGCAATAACGCCACGAATGTTGGCTTCCAAGTCCCCTAACGTTTCTGGTTTGTTGGCGTAGACGAGCGACTTCACATATCCCCAAAGAAAATAATCCAATGGTGTCAAATCACACGATCTTGGTGGCCAATTGACAGGTCCATTCCGCGAAAATATTCGCTCATCGAATGTTTCCTTCAATAAATCAATTGTGACGTGCGCTGTGTGGCATGTAGCGCCGTCTTGTTGGAACCACAACTCATCCACATTCATGCCATCCAATTCGGGAACAAAATAGTCGGTTATCATGGCTCTATACCGGTCTCCATTAACGGTAACTGACTCTCCAGCATTATTTCGGAAGAAGTATGGCCCAATGACTCCAACAGCCCATAGAGCACACCAAACAGTCAGTTTTTGTGGATGTAATGGCGTCTCAAGGGTCTCATGTGGATTCTCTTCACTCCAAATGCGGCAATTTTGCTTGTTGACGTAGCCATTCAACCAAAAATGAGCCTCATCACTGAACAAAATTTTGCGATAAAAATCAGCATCGAGATCAATCTCATTTTCGGCCCATACACCAAAATCACGACGCATTGCATGGTCTCGCGGCTTTAATTCTTGCACAAGCTGGATCTTGTAAGGTCGCAAGCCAAGATCTTTGCGCAAAATCTTCCATAAAGTTGATGGACAAAGCTCCAATTGCTGTGCACGGTGGCGAATCGATTCATTCAGGTCCTCTTCAACACTTTGCTCTACAGCGGCAATTGTTTCTTCGGTGCGCACTGTTCGACGTCTCTGCGGATGCGTATTATCACATAGAGTAAACGTAGTGAGAAAACGATCCATGGTTAACCGAATTAATTGCTCTGATGGACGATTATGTTGACCATAAAATGGACGGAGCTTGCGGTAAACTTCGCGAACTGAACCATTATTTTCGAAATAAATTTGCACGATTTGCAAGCGTTGTTCTTTTGTCAACCTGTTCATGATGAAATGGCAAACCAAACTAAATATTAATCACTTGACAGCTGACAAAATGGCCGCCAGTTAAAAAAGTGATGCCAACTTAAAGTTCTATACCTCAATAAAAAACACCCAATATATAGAGAAGCCTGTCAGCTTTTACGCTTTCTAGAGGATGGCAACAATTGGGATCTCGCTACTTCAGATGCTGTTGTTTCGTCTACGCCCCAACAAATTGGATTACTTTTTTTCATTATATCAAGTTTTCCATCTGTGGAACAAGTAAAGGGTCCGCCATCTAACATTTTTTTTCAACTAGTGCTTATTTCGTGAATGGTAACACTTAGCTCATGTCTGATTTGACAGATAATTAGTTTTATTCTTCCGCTGAACGAATATGGTTGCGTATACGCTTCGCTAAGTGGGCCTGCGATCGACTTACAGAGATGCCGATTTTGCCAAAAAAATCATCTTTTCAGATAAAGCTCATTTTGATCTTGGCGGGTATGTAAACAAGCAAAATTGTCGCATTTGGGGCACAGAAAACCCGCACACATACATTGAAAAGCCGACGCACCCAAAACGAGTCACTGTTTGGTGCGGATTTTGGTCCAGAAGCATAATTGGGCCATTTTTTTCGAAAATGAGCAAGGAGTGGCCGTTACAGTCAATGGCGATCGTTATCGGGCCATGTTGAACGAATTTTTGTTCACAAAAATTGAAGAGGAGGATATTGGCAACATTTGGTTTCAACAGAACGGCGCTACGTGCCAGACAGCCGAAGCTACACTCGATGTTTTGCGCCCTGTTTTTGAAGATCGCATTATCAGCTACAGAGCTGATGTCGGTTGGCCACCTCGGAGCTGCGAATTGACACCGTTGGACTATTATTTGTGGGGTGCCGTCAAAGATAAGTGTTACGCCGACAAGCCAGAGACAATTGACGATTTAAAGGACAATATTCGTGAAGCCATTGGTGAAATACAGCTGCACACAATCGATAATGTGCTTAAAAATTGGACCGATCGTGTAGGCTACTGCATGGCCAGCCGAGACAGCCATTTGAATGAAATTATTTTTCATTATTAACCGGAAGGATTGTACTTTCAAATAAAAAAAGAAATTTGAGAAAATATTCAGTAGTTTTTTTTATAGCATTTAAAAAAAAAGTTATCTGGCGGACCCTTTATAAAGAAAGCATGGCTCATGATGATATTTTGCATCGTATTCGTACAACGGCCATAAATCTCGAAATTGATTTCAATGCTGAAATATTCAATGAGGCCTTGATTTCAATTGAAAACATGCTTTTAATGTCTGGAAAAATGTTACAAGAATTAGGAATGCCAGCTCCAAATCGTCCTGCACAAGAAGCATTTACCGAAGAATTTCTACGTGAACGGCAATATGATCGAAATTCATTAAGTCAGTCAGTAATAACTAATGTCCAACTTTTAAGCAACCAGCAGAAAAATGCGTACAAAACTCTTATGACAGCGGTTAATGAAGGTTATGGAGGAATCTTCTTTATCGATGCACCTGGTGGAACAAGCAAAACGTTTTTACTTTCCCCCCTTTTGGCTTCAGTAGCAGTGCAGTGCAGTAGCCTCCTCTGGGATTGTTGCTACCCTATTAGACGGAGGAAGAACTGCACATTCTGTCCTAAAACTACCTTAAAACTTACAAACGGTACATGAGCCAACATGTTGTTATTTGTCTCACAAACGAGCATTAGAGACACTTGGAAGAACATTAAAAGACTTGCGAAATAATCGGAGGGATGATAATTCTATTGGATGGAAACTTGCGCCAAACGCTGCCAGTCATTCCAAGATCAACACCTGCTGATGAAATTAACGCTTGGGCAATGGGAAAATACCGACTGACTCTACTTAAGGCCAGATTCCATTTCCTAGATTGGTTGCTGATGAGAAACGCTATTAAAGCAAAGATAACCATAGGAAAGATTAAAAGTGTGTTTAAAGAAGTGTTTATTCCGTGGATACTTATGATATCAAGTTATCTACAAATTGAATTTAAACGCGTCCTTGCATTCGCAATGACGATTAATAAATCTCAAGAACAATCGTCAAAAGTGTGTGACTTAAAACAATAATCCCAATGTTATTCCCACGGTCAATTGTATGTTGCGTCCTCGAGTTTCGAGTCGGTACAGCGTCAGCACTATTCATTTTCTCTACAAATAGAAAAATAAAATAAATATTTATGATTTGATCAGGCTAAAGTTCGTATCGCTTTGTAAGCCAAATTACATGTGATAATTATTAATGAACAAATAACACCAAAGTTAGTTGTAAATATTCTGTCAAACACATAGTTGAACGGAACAACCGGCTGTTTTCGAAGGCCACTAAACCTTTCTCATCAGCGTTCTTTTATGTTTGGTCCACTGTGTGTGGTGTCAGTTGATGTAGATTTCTGCCTTTGCAAATGGAATATGTGAATTGTTTTGATTCATCGTATTACAACTTGCTGAAAGCTTATTTGTAATGAAAGCTCATTTTTACCATCTCTAAATTTACAACAGCCTTGCCATTGTCGTTTTTTCTTTACTAATTATGCACATGTTAGTTAATTTCCTTATTTTTTGTTCTACTTAAGACAAACTTTTTTGGTTTGATACTATAAGTATATTTTTATTTTTAATTTTTGCCACTGGCCCATGACTATTAATTTTTAGCTAATTTTTTTAATTATTATTGTTCGAACTTCATTTGTTTCTATATTTATGATTTGATCAGGCTAAAGTTCGTATCGCTTTGTAAGCCAAATTACATGTGATAATTATTAATGAACAAATAACACCAAAGTTAGTTGTAAATATTCTGACAAACACATAGTTGAACGGAACAACCGGCTGTTTTCGAAGGCCACTAAACCTTCCTCATCAGCGTTCTTTTGTGTTTAGTCCACTGTGTGTGGTGTCAGTTGATGTAGATTTCTGCTTTATATACGCAACTTTTTTGCAAATGGAATATGTGAATTGTTTTGATTCATCGTATTACAATTTGCTGAAAGCTTATTTGTAATGAAAGTTAAGTTTTACCATCTCTAAATTTACAACATAAATAAAAAAGAAAGTTACAAAATTTTAATGTTAATTACAAAAGTATGTAATTATATTTTTAGAAAGCAAAAACCCCGATAATTCGCGAAAAGTTGCAAAATTGTACACAAGCCGTAATATTGAATAAAAATCGCTAAAACTGTATGTATGATATCTGAATGTTATGATTCCGTAATATTAGGCTGATATGTTTATTATTTGTTTGGGCAGACATTCTCGAAGTAAATATATGTTCGCTTGATTAAAATGGCATGCAAATTTACTGTATATTCAATCTTTTGGTACAATCACAGTAAACTTATCATTTGACTTTGTTGTATATTTTCGTAAATTACAATTGTCATAGATGAGATTTGCATTAAAAAAAGTTTAAAAAAGTGTCATATAAAAAATTTCGTAGAACAAAATATAAACAACATCAAAATTTTAATGTTCATCAATTTCAGTGGACTGCATCTTTTTAGCGCTGTGGAGCGCTGTTTAACGAAAGATGTCAAATTACAGCTTGAAGTCTCAGCTAAAAGTTAAAAAAATTCAGCTGCTCCTACCTGCTCCTTTCCAAAAAAGAAAAACAGTAAAAACTATAAAGTGATAAAGTAATAAAACCTGAATTTTCGTTAATGCTTTTTGTTGTTGCCATAATTCTTTACTGTTTAAAATTATTACATAATGTAATATACATACTAGTTAATAGTGTTAATTGTTATATATTTCGTTGTTGAAAAAAGCATAAGCTTCAATTGAATTTGAATTGTTGTTTACTGATATTGTGTGATAACAACAATAGAAGATCAAGCACGATTATATGCGATAGACTATTAAGTGCTGCTGTGTTATCATCCATTTTGTTATATATCAGTATGGTAACTTTGAGTTGTTATTCTCTGTCTGGCAACTTGTTTTTATATACTTTGCTTTTTGTGTAAATTGTATGCAAGCGTGGTTTTATATTGATACTTATTTCGTATTTAACAATTATTCATTAAATTAATAAAACATTGATACATTAATGAATACGTCCTTTTTATTGGAAACATATTAGTGCTGTCAGAAGTGGGATCTACAAGATGCCGTTGGATGCAAATGACTTGCGCCCCATTTCAGAGATATTTGCAAATGCTTTACAACAGTGTGCCAATCAGACAGCAGCAAATACTTCACAGCAAACTGCGGGTGTCAATCTCAGAATATAAAAGCGATGATGCTACATCGGTCCAGGACTACTTTATACGTTGTGAGTGGGCGTTTCACTTAAGCAAACTTCCACAGGATGAGTACAGGAACTACATTCTTGTACACATGGGTACGGAATTAACAATGCCCTTAGGACCCTCATTAATCCCAAACCGCCAAAAGATCTAACGTACGACGAGATCAAAACAACCCTTATAAACCATTTAGATAAGAGGAGGAATCAGTACGCTGAGAGTATCAGATTTCGGAAAATTGTACAAGAGAAAGAGGAACGATTGTCTGATTTTACATTACGCCTAAGACAAACTGCCATACACTGCAACTACGGTGATTTTTTGGACTGAATGCTTATCGAGCAACTGCTATTTGGGCTAGAGTCAAGCGGCACGTGCGATGAAATAATTGCAAAAGAGAAAAAAATTTTTAAAGAGGCGTATGAAATAGCTCAACGTTTAGAGGCATCGCATAAATCGGCAATGGAAATGAAAAATAGTGCAGGAGATTGTACTCTCACAGAATTTACATTTAAAGTAGCAGCGTATGGGTCTACACAGTATAAGAATAGAACTAAATATAATGTAACACGATCACCGAACAAGCAGAAACCACATGAAGTGAACGCAAGTCAAACCAATTGTTATGGCTGTGGAGGAAATCACTTGAGAGATCAGTGTAAGTTTCGTAACGCGACATGTTATGTTTGCAACAGAACTGGGCACATTGTGCGAGTGTGCAAATCGAAAACGGCTCAGATTGCAGATGAAGAAACAAACAGTGATGATAATGCTATTCACCGCTTGAATAAGGCGTCAAAGGTAAAGGCTTAGGCAGACATATGGTTGATGTTTTTGTAAATGGTAGCAGTGAGCATGGAATTATACACGGGCGCACCCCGCGGCATAATAAGTAAGACAACGTTAAAATCAGTCAGTGGCAGTTATCAGTTATTGAAAACTGATCGAATATTCACGAGCTACACTAGCCATAGAATCAATTGTATTGGGAGGATGGTGGTGAATGTCCGAGTCGCCTCTACTGCCCGCAGACTTAATTTATACATCGTGAATGCAATGAAAATGGCTACACCAAATTTATCCCCAATTGAATCTCAGATGTTGCAGCAGGTATTGAATCAGTTCGATGACATTTTCAGTGATACTGCTGGTAAGTTAAATTTTCCGCCTATTAAACTTCATTTAAAAAAGAATGCGAGGCCAGTATTTGCCAAAGCCAGGGAAATACCGTTTGCATTGAGGGAGGCATATGCAGCTGAAATTGATAAAAAGATTAGTACGGGTTTTTACAAGAGGGTGGTCTTTTCAGAATGGTCCTCAACAACGCACGTCGTTTCTAAGAAAGACGGGAGAATTCGAATTACTTATAAGCCATAACAGATGCTTATTCGCACTTGCAGATCGATGATGATTTGGCACATGCGCTAACTTTAAACACGCCCACCCGTGCAGTATATGGGGCTGCAAACATGCCAATAGTTTTGAAAATTTAATGGCGGCACTCAAAACTACACTAGAACGCTTTCATCAAAAAGGTTTAATACTGAACCGGTCCAAGTGTGTATTCGCAGCACCGGCCGTAGAGTTTTTGGGACACAGAATTGACTGCGGATGAATTCATAAAGCTGATAGGCACGTAGAGGCAATAATGAATGCTTCAAAGCCTACAAATGTTGATGAGCTGCAGCTCTTTTTAGGAAAAGCTACATGCTACCGTTCGTTCATTCCCAATCTGTCCACTCGTATTAGACCACTTCGTGATATGATTTCAGACAAAAATTTTCAGTGGACAACAGCAGCGGAACGTTCGTGCATTGACATCAGGGATGCATTAATATCTCCACAGGTCCTTATACCATATAATCCTACATTGCCACTCCTTCTGGCAACGGATTGCCAATAAAATATGTTTGTGTGCCATTTTATCCCACCGCATGCCGGATGGAAGGGAACGACCCATAGCATACGCTAGTCGTACTCTGAGTTTTTGTACTTGTACGCTCGCTATTTTACCCTTATTACCGATCATAAACCTCTCAGTAAGATTTTGGATCCCTGCAAGTCTCTCCCTGTATTATGTATCTCCCTGTATTATGTGGTTAATCATGTAACACGAGATGCAGAATATGATGACTTTGATTCATTCATAGTACAACAAATTAACCAACTACCAACAAGTGCTGAAAAAGTTGCTGCAGAGATACAGAAAGATGAGAGATTAGGTGCGATCATAAAAATCCTAGAAAGCTGTAAAGCCCTCTATGCCTATGGTTATAAGTCTCTTGAAATAAACTATAAAATAGCGGGCAATTGTTTAACGTTCGAACACCGTGAAAAACTAAGTCGCAATGTATTGCGGGACTTGCACTCTGGCCACTTGTGTATTGTAAAAATGAAGGGGATCGCAAGATCTTTCGTATATTGGCCAGGGATTGATAAAGATATCGAAGCTATTGCAAATAACTGCGACGACTGCGCCAAATGTGCTAATAATCCACCAAAATTTAATGAACATCATTGGCAATATCCAAAGGGGCCATGGGACCATATTCATATGGATTATGCGGGACCATTTATGGGGTCAATGTATCTTGTGGTCACTGACGCCTACAGCAAGTGGATAGAGGTCAAGATAACTTCTTCATGTACTTCGGCTGTTACAATCAATATACTCGATGAATTATTTTCTAGCCATGGGGTGACAACCACTGCATTTTCGGATAATGGTACCTGCTTTGCCTCAGCAGAATTTAAAGAGTTCCTCACTAATGTTGGAGTCAAATATCATAAATATCACAGAACCATATCATCCATCCACCAATGGTCAGGCTGAGCGATCCGTACAAACATTGAAGAGTGCGCTTAAATCGTTGGGATCAAATAAGAATAATCTGCAGATACACTTGAATATATTTTTGCACCAATATAGAATCGCTCCATACTCTACAACTGTTAATGCTCCAGCTATCTTATTTTTGGGACGAACATTGCGTACTCGACTGGATTTGCTTCTTCCACAAGACAATGGCAAGACTGTTGTAAATTTAGAGATGGTAAAATTGAGCTTTCATTACAAAAAAGCTTTCAGAAATTTATAATACGATGAATCAAAAGATTTCACATATTCCATTTGCAATAAAAGTTGCGTATATAAAGCAGAAATCTACATCAACTGACACCACACACAGTGGACCAAACACAAAGAACGCTGATGATGAAGGTTTAGTGGCGTTCAAAAACAGCTTGTTGTTCCGTTCTACTACGTGTTTGTCAAAATATTTACAACTAACTTTGGTGTTATTTGTTCATTAACAATTATCACATGTAATCTGGCTTACAAAGCGATTTCAACTTTAGCCTGATCTAATCATAAATTTGGAAATTTGTTAATTTCTTTACAAACCTCTTCTTCATTCTTGTTAAGTTCCCATACATTCAATAGTACATTTTATTTTAAATTAATTTTGCTTAATTTCATTGCAATTTCGTCCCATACATTCAATAATGCACTTTATTTGTATACTTTATTTTAAATACATTTTAGCTTATTTTGATTTTTGGCTTGTTTTTTGTTATTTTACGTTTTATTTAAAATTATTATAAATTATCAGCAATTAGCAATAAATTAGTATTTAAAAGCGTGTTAATATCAATAAAGGAGAGTCACATTACCCTATTTTTTTGACAACCGTCAACTCGCCCATTACTTTCCCAACTAGCTCAGTTTCGGCAGGGGAGATATGACCCGCGGTTTCTGGTGTAGAGATGGACAAAAAAATTTATACAGAAAAGAACAAAAATACAAAAAGAAAAAAAAACTATTGGACGGAATATACACTCAACTGAGCTGTGATACATTTCAGACATATGGTAGTATTTGTCTCATCTATCTGCCCTGCCTACCTGTAATAACATTCTCAATCGTTTTTATGTTACCCCCCCACAAACAATTCTTAAGTCACCTTTTTACATATGTGTAAGCACACCATATGAACGACTTTAGCCTGACATTTTATTTTCCTGTTCACTTAACGAAAACATTAAATTTTATATTTTTTCTTTTTAAATCACTGCAAAAGTTTAACAAAATTATTTTATTTTTAGTAAAGGTACTTGCAAAACTAATTAATCTTTCTACAAGGATAAAAACTAAGACTACAGACAAATTACATAAAAATACCCTAACTCTTCTGGACACTGCAGTCAAACAGAATAACGAACAAAAATGCACTAGTATTTTCCCTATTTTAAAGAGCTCTCTAAAATACAGGTTTTATTGTTTAAGTTTCTTATTTTCTTTTTTCTATGTTTTACACTCGCGACAGAAATATTTTTGGGCTAACAAAAAAAATATTTAAATCCTTATACGCTACACTAACGTTTTAAATTTTAACAAAATAAAATAAAAAATATTGGCTTTAACAAACTGAACTTGGAACAATCATAAAAACTTTAAATGTAAGGATGTAATCAGGGTTTGAATTTGCTTAACTATTTTCAAGCAATTCATTTTTGCTGAACTAAAACTAACGCAAATGAATCAGCAGCAGCAATCAGCATCAGCACACAATGTAAAAAAAAACACTATTTGCTAATGCTGTGCTGTGAAATGTTTGAAGCACAAGCAATCAGTAAAATGAAATTACTGAAAGAAAGTGCTCATGTAAGCATCAGCAATAGTATTTTTTTGAAAAATTGCTGATGCTGACCATCCGCAAATTTTGTTTTTTTGGTTTTTTTGCTGATGCTGATTTGCTGTGCTGTGAAAGTTTGTCAGCATCCACAATGAGCAAATTTTCAAAGCTACGGTTTTTGCTGACTTCAGCATGCTTTAGCATTGCTGAAGAATTTCAATTGTGTACAATATTAAAAAGGAAAGAAAGTGAATATGTATGGGTGGGAATATACACATACTACTTACATACATATGTACATGTATGTTTGTATGCTTACATATATTTTTGTTGTTAGTTCGAATATGTATTTTTTATGAGGTGATGTGTACCTGCATATACATATGTGCTACATACAAATATACATATATGTACATATGTATGTAGAAATAGATGTAGAGTAGAAATGGATGAATTTTTGTTATTTGTTATTGCAGAAATTAATGTAGGTAGTAGGTAGTAGGAATTGCACTCTGTCTCTTTCTATTTCTATACTCTTTCAACTAGCGGCGATTAAAATTAAAAACCCTTCTCGCTCCCCTCATAACTTCTATGTCTCGCCTACGCTAGCCCGACGCACCGCTATCTAACTGATTCAAATATGAAGTCAATAACCCTTTCCAACTCTGGCCTTGAGTTTGGTCAGTAGCCTGTGAAGAACAATTAGGAAATTTTTTTTTTCTGAATATACATATTTATTTTATTTTTTTTCTTCTTATTTGTGTTGGGGTCATTGATCTATTTATTATGGCTACTCCCGTATGCAATCCGCATTTTCTGATTGTTCCTAACAATCCAGATTTCGCCCCAATCCGATCGCTAGTATTAGGTCCTCATGAAAACAGTGGGACGTCATACCTAAATTCCCTTATTGTTTACTTTGTCATTTCACTGTGTTTTATTTTGTTTGTTTTCTTCCTTATTTTATTTTTTTTTATTTCTGTTTATTTTCTCTTCCCCTTTCTCTTGTTCTTCTTATTTGTTTCGCGCTTACTCCATAAATAATAAGGAATGACAACAAACAATAACAATATCCACCATAAACAAAACTTTACATTCGCTGCAGGAAGTAAAAACAATTAACCAATAAAACCAATTGGGTATTTTTTTATTTCTCCGGCTATAACCAAGTTTCAAGTGCTTGTGTTATACTTAACATTTCTTCCTGGTGATACTGCCTTGACATAATCAAAACAGGGGCCTAATTCCCACATTCGATTGCGAGCGAGTTATTACTAGAACGTGCGAGTTTTTTAACTTTTGGGATTTTCTCATTCGATTTCGCATAACACATATGTATGCAACCGTTTGTGTTTTTGCTCGCAAGCAAAACGGCATTCGAAATAACGTTTAAGATAGAAAAGAGAAGGAAAAGAAAGTATATGTTCAATATTTTACTTATTTATTTATATATGAATGTAGATATAAAAAAAATACAAATATAAAGAATTTCTAGTTGATTTCACATATAACAAAACACACTGATTTGGCAAATAATGTTTTGCTTAATAAAGGGTCCGCCAGATAACTTTTTTTTTTAACAGGGCGCAAAATATCGAGTGTAGCCTCGGCTTTGTGGCACGTAGCGCCGTCCTGTTGAAACCAAATGTTGCCAATATCCTCCTCTTCAATTTTTGTGAACAAAAATCCGTTCAACATGGCCCGATAACGATACCCACTGACTGTAACGGCCACTCCTTGCTCATTGGCCCAATTATGCCTCTGGACCAAAATCCGCACCAAACAGTGAATCGTTTTGGGTGCGTCGGCTTTGCACTGTATGCGTGCGGGTTTTCTGTGCCCCAAATGCGACAATTTTGCTTGTTTACATACCCGCCAAGATCAAAATGAGCTTCATCTGAAAAGATGATTTTTTTTGTATACACAACCATATTCGTTCAGCAGAAGGATAAAACTAATTATCTGTCAAATCAGACATAAGCTAATTGTTACCATTCACGAAATAAGCACTAGTTGAAAAAAAAAAACGTTAGATGGGGGACCCTTTAGTTGTGGGGAAAATAAAAAATCAACCAACTCTGGGAGCATCTAAATAACCAATTAAATGCTTCTGGTCAACCAATAAAAGAGTTGAAAATGTGGCTAGTGCTCTATTCTCTAACTTTACCCTAATTAATTATTATTAAGTTATTAATTAAATAAAAATGTAAATAACATTTATATTAATTTCTTTTTTTTTTTGCATATACATACGCGTGTATGTATGTTTCTGCACACATCCATATATACAAACATTTGTTTTTGCTTACAATTTATTCAGTGTTGTGAAATAATTTATTTGCCTTTTTCAAACACTGAAACAAAAACTCGACTCCAAAGCATATTTATATAAAGTATATGCAGGTCTACAACAACTAAGAAAGTACAAAAACAACAGGCGATTTGTTTGTGTAAGAATAATGGATGAATGTCAAAAACAGATGGATACAACCAGACCTGGGCAACTTGCATTACTTTTGCATAAGCACTGATTGAAAAACAAAAATTTTAGTGCAAATTTAAATTTGATGCTTGTAGTGCACTATTTTTTGCACTTAAATAAAATCTCTTAAAAGTAATGGATTAAAATTGCATTAGCGGTTAATCGCATGACAAAAAATACACTAATTTTGTGTTGCCACTAAGCACATCATGAAGTGATGCAATATTATTGCACTATCACATATTGTACACAGTAAAATTTAATAAAACGTGAAAATATTTTTAGGAGATAGCACAAATAAAAAATATAAAATACACTAAAGTTCATTGAGGGCACTTTTATAAGTAAGTACATACAAATTAAAGAAAAAAAAACTGTCAATATAAATACAAACTAGATTACAGAACCAATTTAAAAAAAATTAAAAAGTTTCATACTTCAAGTACGTTGCATCTCGATCTTATTTGAAAAACCTCTCTTAAATATAATTATTTTTAAATGTTTTGTAACACATTTTTTAAGTAAAAATTTATTTAAACTTTTTCACATACGTTTTCAGTATACACAATTGTGTATAACAAAGCAAAACAAAACAAAATGGCGTATAAAAATTGTAAACAACTTTTGACATTCAGGCATTCACACTACACGGGAAAAAAAATTAATCACCTACATAAGTACTTGCATATACTTTATATAAATTTACTGCCTGCCTCACGATGTCGATCGATATGTTAAGCGAGCGACATGAAGTCACTCATTATCGTTCTCTTAAGCGCCTCACTAATTATCGACTTGTCGGTCGTCAGGTGTTACATTTCTAACGTAATCCTTTTACTAATTGTCAAATTACTATATTGCCCTACCAACTATTCGTTAAATTAAACGCTTGTCTGAAAATAAAAATCGCTAAAACATGTAAATAAGGCTACAAAAATGCAGCTCTGCGCTACTTACAAATGACAACAAAGAAGTAAACAAAAGACATTTGTTTTCAGTATTTGAATTTGCAATTAAAAAGTGTAATTTTGTTAGCGGTTTTATTAAAAAAACATTTATAAATAAAAATAATAAAATATACAAATATTTTGTGCTGCATTGCGATATTTTATTGATTAATATTTCATCAAAAAAAAATGTTTCTTTCCGTGGCAGCGGATCCTCCAGCAAACTCCGGATTTGTCTCCATATATTCAACCAGAATCTGCAGCTGCTGTAAAGTAGACTTTTTATGCTGAAAAATTAGTTTGGTGATTAATAAAGTTGCTTTTGCTGTGTAATAATATTATTTATATACTTACCACTTGTTTTCCATTATAAAATATATAAAATAATTTACTTTTTGTTTTTTAATGTACTGCGTTTTATTTTTTTATGTATCTGTCAACAACCACAACACAAGTGACTGATTTTGACATTTGTACTCGCATGATATTTCATAGGGAGGCGCAAATATGTATGAAAATCATTACGTTATTGTTCGCATTCATTATCGATCGACTTGTCGTGCTGATAATTTTAAGTGAGGCGCAAATCAGCTGTTTGTCGTCAAAAATGCATGCGAGCGATAGCGGTCGACATCGTGAGCCAGGCAGTTACTTTGCTCGACTCGTTTCTTGATATCGAAGAAGAACAAGATGCATTAAAAAATTAATTTTTAGAGACAAAATATTGACAAAAACGGAATGTGCATATGTATCGTATATAAAGAATTAAAATCAGTTTACTTATATGATCGTCCGATTATGATCATTGTGTATATATTGATTATTATTATTATGTAGACAGCTATGTTAATGAAATCGTAATCTACCTATTAACTTTTTATATAATTTTATATGTAGCAACACAAAATGTATAACATTAACGACACATGTGTGGAACGCCAACTTCAACTTTCTTCTCATTGCGGATTTCAGCGAAGAAACGATTTATATCTTCTTCAGTAACTACTTTTTTGTTGGCTGCAAATCTTCGTAAATATTCCTTAAGTTTATCTTTCATCCGATTGTATTCGGTAATGACATCAATTTGTTGGACTCTATCGATTGAAGCTAAAGCACGGATACCTTGTTCATATGTTGACTCATTTCCACGTTTCTTTATGCCTCGTTCCTCGTAACTTTTAGCTGAATCTTCAGGGTCCAAGAGGTATTTAATTTTTTCAGTCTCGTACACAGTCAAACAAGAAGAACAACGACAAAGTGCCATTCTCCAATCTGGCCCCCAAAAAGTAGGTCCTAAAAATAAAGTTTTTTGTTTATTAAAATTTCATTTGAATATTTTATGTTTGTTTTTATGTAAAATGCATTTTGTTGCTGTTTTGGTAATTCATCTGAAATTTGGAACACAAGTAGGGCTAGGTGAGTAACCAACTAGAACAATTTAAAAACCTGAAAAATTTTACCAGGGGCGCACAGTACTTTGTTGCTAATAAAGATGGGAGAAAAATAGAAGAAGATATTTTAGACTAATGAAACTCAGTACTTTGTTTCAAATTAGAATAAATAAGAAATGTACACCCAAAAACAAAAGTTTTTTTTTTGTAATCAATTTACAATTTTATTTAACTTTGTGTAGCTTCGTAAGGAAATAAAATTATTCTAAATATACTAATACATAAATATATATATTTTATTTGTATATATGTATATATATATATATAAATTATATAAATTTCGAATAATTTTGAAGCGAAATATCGACAAAAATAAATAAAATTGTAAATTGGTTACAAAAGACCTAAAGCTGAAATAAAATTTATATATAACTAATTATTTTTATATTAAAAATGAAATGTTTTGAATAGAGTTTTTAAAATAAGAATGAAACGTTTTAAATTAATAATAGAGATTTGCATATAATTAACACTCCCGCATATATAAGAATGAACTACAAAACAGACACAGAGAATTGCGCTCATACTTCTAGACATATACAGCCTAACCCACGATGTCGATCGACAACTCGAGCGACTGACGACAAGTCACTCATTATAGTTCGTTTGAGCGACCCACTAACTATCCACTTGTCGATCGTCAGGCTTAACGTTGTTAACGTAATGCATTTACTCATTGTCAAATTAACAAATTGACACATCAAAATTTTCACAAATAAAACGCTACTTTACAAATGAAAAGAGCTGAAATGTGAAAAGTGTACCATAAAAAATGCAACTCTATGCTACTTAAAGTTTGTACAAGTAAATAATAAAAATAAAAACAATAATAAACATAAGGACAATAAAAAAAAATAAAAAGTTATTTTCAAAATTTTTTATGTGAAATATAAATAAATATGATTATGTTAAAACATATTGGTTGAAATATGTAAATGCATCTAAAATAATGCAAGCGGAGTGTAATGAAAAGAACACCTCAATACTGAATAAACAGCAAATTTAAATCTTCAATCAAAACAAGACCAAAACGTTTAATTTAATACAATGGAATATAAAAGGACTTTTCAATAATTACTCTGACTTCCAACTAATTTTGAAGGAACAAAACCCTCATTTTATTTCTCTACAAGAGACCCACTGCCCGTATAACTTCATTCCAATACCACCTACACAATTTAACTCTTATTTCGAAAACAGTCCTGCAAACACTTCTTGCAAAAGCGGCATCGGTATATTTATTCGTGACCACGTTCCACATAACTTTTTTTCAATTCCTCCAAATTGATTAACATCTCAATTGAAATCATTATGAACATAAAGTTTTCAATTATATCGGTTTACATTCCACCCACTGAAAACTTTTCTGTAAATGACTTCAATGAACTATTCAAAAACATAAACACTCCCATTATCCTTGTTGGAGATGTCAACAGCTGCAATACACTATGGGGATCGAGTTCGAACAAAACGCGCGGAATAATAATTGAAAATTCTCTAACTTCAAACAATATATGCATAATTAACGATGGAAACCCTACCCATCTCTCGACACATAACACTTTGACTCACATTGACATCACCGGCTGTTCGCCTTCCTTACTAACGTTAACCTCAAGTCATACCCTAGATGAATTACATAAGAGCGTAATAGCGACCACTTTCCTATAAAAACTACTTTACTAGTGGGACCAAATAATTAAAACAAAACTCAAATAAGAAAATTTAATCTAAAAAGAGCCAACTGGAATCAATACAGCCAAAGCGTGGAAAATACATTACTTAATAAAATCTTAACAGGCAATAACAATAAAGACAACGCCATAATTACCAAGGCCATAAGAACTGCTGCAAATCTTTATATACCCCAAACATCAGCTACACAAAAACGAACAGTTCCCTGGTGGAATAATACTCTTTCAACTTTTCGAGCGGACAAAATGAAAAAATGGCAAATTTTAATCAGAAATAATTTCTTAGTCAGGCTTAAGTTCAGGAATTTCAATTCTTGTTGAATGAAATACTTTTATTAGTTAATGTGAGTTTCTAAAGAGAAGAAAAATTAAATTAGACTTTATTAGCTGGGCGAAATACCGATATTTTTCTGTGCAGCCACGCACTTCATCAGCACCCAAGTCTATCTACTGGCAATCACAGTTTCATATACTGGAAAGTAAAATCAACTGTAGAAAGCAAAAACAATGTAACATAAAATCCACTAAATTAATACTTACATGTATGTACCGACGGTACATCGAATAAGTAAAAATAATTAATGTGATGATCGTAAAAGATAAGCAAGAATAGTTAAAACATACTTAGGTAGAGTGACATAACTTCGTGCTAACCTGAATAGAAAATGATAAAAACGGATAAATAGAAAATGAATAGTGATACTTACGAATGTGTTTACCGAAGGTAAATCAATAATTGTATACACAACATTTCTCATATTCCATTTCATTGAAAATTTGCGTTAAATAGCTGATGTTAATAACAATCTTTGCCCCAGTAGATAGACTTGGGTGCTAATGAAGTGCGTAGCTGCACAGAAAAATATCGGTATTTCCCCCAGCTAATAAAGTCTAATTTAATTTTTCTTCTCTTCTTTAGAAACTCACATTAATTAATAAAAATATTTCATTCAACAAGAATTGAAATTACTGAACTTAAGCCTGACTAAGAAATTATTTCTGATTTAAATTCACTATAGTTCAACTAAAAATTTAAAATTGTCTCACTTAAAAAATGGCAAATTTTCAAAAAACACCCTCATTATGTAAATTTAATTTTATTGAAAAAAGCTAATGCAAAGTTCAGATTTGAATGTAAAAAAGCAAAAGCAGAAAGTTTTAAAAAATTCACTGAGACCATAACAAGAGATTCGCCATTATCTCTTCTATGGAAAAAAGTTAACATGTTTTCCAGTCGTAATAAGACAACACCAGTAGCAGTAATACGTACTGATAACGGGCTCATCAAAGAACTTAAAAAAATACCAAACTATGTCGGAACGAAATGGTCAGAAAATTCGATAGATCTCAATTAAACGCAAAATTTTATTACAGCCAAAAGAGCTGCATCCAAGTCGGCAACGCCTACACCAAAAAAATAGAAGGTAAACTGACAATGTGCGAGTTACTTATAGCCACAAAAAAGGTCAAAGGAACAACACCCGGCTTAGATAGAATATGTTAGGTTAGGTTAGGTTAGCAGGCTGCTGGTAAAGAAAAGTGAAATTTAGAGTACAGCTCACATGGGTCCAATACAATGATCCCTTTGTGTTACCTGTTAGTTGAAGAGAAGATAGTCAGAGAGGGTGATAGGGAAGGGATAGTGATAGAGAAGACAAGTGGTAAAGGAAGATGGAGGAAAGCTTCATTCTTTTACAACTCTGCTTTTTTGATAATGCAGTGTTGCAGCGCCTTCTGGTGTTAAATGAGGCGTATTAAATTTTGAAGCTGTGTTTAGTAGCCATTTTATTAGTTATTTTACTTCGCCAATGATTCTGCTACACAACGAAGGAGGGCGCTCTGATGTTACATTAGGATTAGTATCTGATGATGCCGGTGTAGTTTTCATCACACCGGCATCATCATAGATATAATAAGTTACGACATGATAAAATATCTTACACAACCCATAGTAAAGAAATGCTTCTCAAACTATACAACAATGTTTTCGACACTGCAATTATTCCCCACTCTTGGAAAACAGCAATAATTTCTGCCATACCAAAACCCAACAAGGATTTAACACTCTTCACCGCATACCGCCCTATTTCATTACTATCATGCCTAACCAAACTTATGGAAAGGATGATTGCAAATCGTTTAGCATGGCTAATTGAAACAAAAAATTTAATTGCTGGCAACCACACATCTATTTTGGGTATCGATTTCGAAAAAGCGTTTGCCCGTATTGGAGTCCACGTTATATTATATACTTTAAGGAACTGAGGTGTTGGACCCAAAATTTTTAACTACGTTACATCTTTTTTAACTGGCCGAACAATAAAAGTAAGAATAAACAGTGAAACGTCAAACATATATCCACTAGATAATGGAATACCGCAAGGTTCTCCTTTATCCGTTGTTATATTTCAAATAGTTTTCAATCAAATTAGTAACATAATAAAAGAACACAAGTTTATCGACCATTGCCTATACGCTGATGACCTTTACATACTGGCTAAAAACAACGACATCACAAAGATTAACAACATGTGGCAAGAAGTATTTATTGATATTCAAAACTGGTCCGAAACATCGGGAGCTAAAATTTCGTCAGAAAAATCGTCCATCCTGCACATATGTACTGTAATATAGGCTATAAACAATCTAAGAAACAGCGATTGGCAATCAGTGAACAAAATTCGAGATTTATTAATCCGCTACAAAGATAAGATAAAAGTACTTTGGATACTACGTCACGCAGGCATACAAGGCAACATTTATGCATATGCAGCAGCAAAACATGCATGCACAGCACTGCTAATTGACGGTCCCTTGACCGAAAAACTTGATATACTAAAATACATCTCAGAAGAATTACAAAACAAAAGAATTGCAGATGCAAAAAACTACTTTTATCTCCATTACTCCCAAATCAACCCGAACGTAACAACACCCAAATATGCAACAAACATAAAAAAACGGATTCAGAACTTTCTCCCGTTTACGTATGGGACACACCATTATAACACATCGACATCTAACAAACAACAGTTTCAATGACAAATGTATGTACATATGAGTTATGTCACTATTGAACTGGATGTGCGATATTCTTCTTTTGTAAATCTTTAACAAGAATTAGGGATGGACAAAAAACATCGATGTTTTAAAAACACTCGATGTATTGTGTCGAAACATCGATATAATTCGATCTTTTTTTTTTTTTGCTCCTTAACAACCGGAAAACATCGATGTTTTCTTTCTATGCATCGAAATCACAAATTGTATGCAGAACGTGTATACAATTTGAACGTGTATACGTATCTATATGTGTTGGTATGATTCAACAACTGGCAACGCTAGCGGTATTCACGGTTGGCTATTGTGGATCTTTTACATATTGTAGCTTTGTTGTTTTTTGGAAAATTATCGGCATTTTCGGCATATTAATTTCGAAAATCGGCATGAGTTTTTCATTTATTTTTATTAATTAGAATAAAATAACCATCATATGTAATTTCACGTACTTTAAAAATAATAATACATAATTATGACATTTATTATTGTATATTTTAATATATTATTTAACACGTGTCAAAATTAATACGAATTTAAAAAATGTAGGCTTCAAGCACAATTTCCAAAAGCTTACAAAAACCCCAATGTTCAAAGAAAAACTCTCAATACATTACCGAGAATTACAAAACTTCAATCTTAGGTGGTTAAGAAACTTTATCAAAAACAGCATATAATATTATTTACCATGTTCGCCTGTTTTGTTTTTCTACTAAATTTTTAAATCATGAAACAAAAAAATTATTTCAAAAATCTGATTGCGCGATGTAACAACAGTCTCCTCAACACATTCATATTCATGATGGTTTTCTTTTCTACTAGAAAAATAATTTAAGTTAAGAATATATTTAGAAAACATTCTTAAGCTTACCTTTAATTTGCAAATATCTTAAAAATTTTGTAAATATGAAAATTGCTTCGGTTTTTAATTTTTCTGAACAATCAGTATGCGTGTTGGTCATGTTTTAGACACATATGTCTTTCTCGAAGCAAGTCTATTCAGTTCTCAGCATCTCTACAGAAGATGCCGAGTTTGCCAAAAAAAAATCATCTTTTCAGATGAAGCTCATTTTGATCTTGGCGGGTATGTAAACAAGCAAAATTGTTACATTTGGGGCACAGAAAACCCGCACGCATACATTGAAAAGCCGACGCACCCAAAACGAGTCACTGTTTGGTGCGGATAAAAAAAAAATTTTAGAAAATATTCAGTAGTTTTTTTTATAGCATTTAAAAAAAAAAAAGTTATCTGGCGGACCCTTTACAATTAGAAATCCATCGGATAACAATAAAAGTATTAATAAGGCAAAATGAAAAATAAAATCTTAATTAAACATTCAAGAAATTTATTCTTCGACATATTGTCATAATTATGTTATAAGTGAAATTTATTTGCTGGTGGTTAAGCGATGTCTATATGCATTTCATTGTTGCTTTAACAAATCGTCATAAAAAACTTGCTTCAAGAAAATCTGTCATGTCTAAAACATGACTAACATCTAGGGTGATCGATTATTCGACATTTTCCAGTAACCGGTTTTCGAATATTTGAAATTATGAAAAACTTGGTTTCGGTTTTTAAAATTCAGGAAAAACCGGTCAACTGGTTTTATAGTGGGAAAATATTTATACAAAAGCTTTTAGTTTAAAATGCTTTATTAAAAAAAAGAGTTAACAGTTCATGAAAATACTATAAAATAATAAGTGTTTTTATGAGAATGTTCAAAGTATCGCAAACTGTACAATTGTGCATTTTTACACTCTCGTAAATAAAATGACAAAAATTGTATAGAAATTTATTGACACAAATCTGTTAAGTTTGCCGAATAATTTTGACTCGTAAACTTAAGCTGTGCAATTGTGCATTTTGTAAACAACAACTTCTTGCTTTTTTGGATTTCTTTAGGCATTTTTGGACAAACACACACACACACACATTTTTATTTTTATAGAAATATATAAATATGTTTTTAAATTAAAAATTGCTTGAAATTTTCTTATTTTAATTTATTAAATGAACTTTTTGACGTTGGTTTCAAATTTACATAAACTGTTTGCGCAAAAGTTCAAAAGGGGCTTCATGAAACAAGTCTGGCAAGTTCGCCCATTTGCACAAATGGCAATTTTAAGAGTTCTCATGAAAGCCCTTAATATAAAAATTAAAGCTGAAACATAAAAAATAACTTCATATACATAGATATACATATTTACTTAAAGAACGTCATAACTCACATTGTTCTTCATATTCTGTAAAAATTTCATACAAATATCTTGGTTGCTCAACTCTTGAAAGCAAAATTAAATTTTCTTTTTCCATTAAGTTGTGTGTAAATTGAAAACCTCAAACTCGTTTTCTGGCAAACTAGTTGTTTTGAGTTGCGACGTTCTTTGAATAAATGAGCGAAATGTAAAGTATATATCGCACACTTAATCATAAGCAGTCACAACTCAAAATTATCGAAATGGTTTTAGTTTTTCCATAAACCAGCTACTGAACAAATGTCTAATGACCGCAAAAATTTCTTTTGTAATACAGTCTTCTTGAACAATATAACAGAGAGTCTGTAGGCGACTATAAACACAAACTTTAAAAAGGTTTAATTTAAGTGAGTTAAGTTTATTAATGTTTAAAAATATAAAGTACAAAATATAATTTAATATGTGCGTGTTTCCTTTGGTTTACTCTTCGCGTGTTCAATGACTAGTGTCGTTATTTTAAAAGTTGTTGTGTAAGGCAGAGAAGAAAAGTACAGCGTTGTATTTTATGCCAGTGATGACAACATTCCCCCCACCGTAATCCTTTCTATGAGGAGGATTCCTTAAATTTCAGGACAGATAATTTCACCACAGGACGACGTAAGAGCCCGCGGGCTGTAGAAACTTCTGCTGTACGTATTTGGCCATCTTTTCCAGGGAAAACTTGAGTTACTCTTCCCAATTTCCATTGGCTTCTGGGCAAGTTGGAATCTAATATCAGGACAATGTCTTCGACTTGAATCGGTGTTATCTTTTCCTTCCATTTCGGACGTTGTAGCAATTGTGGCAAGTATTCGACCACCCACCGCTTCCACAATCTATCTATCCTTTAAATTTTGGGCTATACGCCACTGTTTTCGTAGGCATAAATTTTTGTCATCAGGGCCGGGCGTTTGTGTCGAGTTTAGACAACCTATCAAGAAGTGACTTGGTGTCAAAGGCTCATCAGCTCCGGGTTCTAAAGGCAGCTGAGTCAGTGGGCGGTTGTTTATAATGTATTCGGCCTCTATAATTGCGCTGCGAAACGTTTCTAGCCGTGGCGCTTCTTCCCTCAAAATTTTGTATAACAGCTGCTTGACACATTTGACAAGTCTTTCCAAGCAACCACCTGCGTGTGGATTAGCCGGGCAATGGAAGATCCATTGGATGTTATCTTTTGAAAGGTTCATTTGTATATCGTCATAGTCGAAAAATCTATTTCCCTTCAATATTTCCTTTTGGGCACCAATGAGATTTGTGCCGTTGTCGCTTCGGATTCTGATGGGCACACCTCTTCTATTTTCGAAATTTTGTACACAAAGCAAAAATGTATCTGTGGACAGGTCGGCAGCAATTTGCAAGTGCAATGCTCTTGTAGTTAAGCAGGTGAATAAGGCGATCCACCTCTTCTCCCTCCTTCGCCCAATTGTGACATAAAATGGACCACAATAGTCTAGTCCAACATAACTAAATGGACACATGTAAGTGGTTAAGCGATCAACTGGGAGTTGTCCCATTAACGGGGCCACAGGTTTAGCGCTCTCAAGAATACAGGACGAGCATGACCTTTTCACTGACCTTAACACAGATCGAATGTATGGCACCCAAAATTTTTGCCTTACCTCATTAATTACTATGTGATCGTTTTGGTGATGATTTTTTCGATGATAATAAGCGACTACCATGAAGATGACCGGGTGTTTGGTCGGCATAATAATGGGATTCCTAGCGGTTTCTGGCAAACCATAATGCCATTAACCTTAAGCAGCATATCATTATCTATATAAGGTGTCAGCTGATGAATACTATACGACTTTGGTAGAGCGTTGCCCCTCATAATACACATTCTTTATGCCTAAGTTTGCACCTGACGACAGATCAACTTCTCCCCCGCCTCAATTTCACCAGCAGTCAATTCATTGGATTCTCGCTCCATCCTTCTGGCTTTGATGTTAATAAATCGTAGAACCTAGGCAGCACATCGTTTTAATTTTAAAAAGTTTGAAAATTTTCTATATTCAAAAATTGTTTCATTTACCGCATTTAACATTAAGACCACATCGACTCTTTCCTCTTCTTGGCTTTGTTTGGTCTAAGAAATAACCGTATCGACTGGCCAAGAGTGCTCTCCTAACTTTAGAAATTCAGGACCCTTCAGCCACCTAGTGTTGCTGTGAAACTCTGTAGGTAATTTTGCTCTGGTAGCCTCGTCTGCAACATTTAAGTGGGTAGGTAGCAATTTCCATTGTTCGGGTTCAGTTGTCGCCAAAATTTCAGAAATGCGACAGGCTACGAATTGTTTGTATTCTCTCTCTGTTGACCTGATCCAACATAAAACCGTTTGGGAGTCGGACCAGAATATTGTTCGGTGAATTTTAAGGTTATGAGACTCTTTAATGACAGCTTTAAGACAGCAGCCCAAAACGGCTGCTTGCAATTCAAGGCGAGGAATCGTCATTCCTCTTGTTGGTGCGCAACGAGCCTTGGCCATAACAAAGGAGGTGTGAATATCGCAGTGTTGTTTTATACGAAAATAGGCGGCAGCAGCAAAGGCACTTGAACTCGCATCCACAAAGATATGAAGCTGAATTTCATCAGCCGCTGGCAATAAATTAAAGTAACAGCGAGGAATAGATATTTGTTTAACCTTTTCAAATTCTCGCCACCAGGCATTCCATTGGGTTAAAATTGGTTGAGGAAGTTGATCGTCCCATTGTATACACAATTTCCATGTTCGCTGTATAAATAATTTTGAAAAAATCGTGAAATTCGCTAAAAACCCAAATGGATCGAAAACTGCCATTATTATACTTAAAACTTCTCTTTTAGTAGGTGGACGATTGCCTTCTAACACGTCCGCGCAAATTTACCTTAAATGAAATTCGAAACTGTCAGTCTTTGTTCCAGTATAGTCCAAGAATTTTATCTGTGTTGCTTCGTTTCTCCATTTTTAGCATTGTTGAACCACCGTTTTCACCACCATTTAGTATATTTTGTAGCTTCCCTGAATTCGATGAGAAATTTCTTAACTTAAACCCAGCAGCAGCATTTATTTGTATGGTCTGCTGTGTGATCTCAAGAACCTCTTCAAAAGAATTGAAACTAATGACAAGGTCATCCACATACATATTGTTAACAAGAGCGCTGGTACCTTTAGGTAGTGTCGACTCAAACTCCCTTGCGTTTCGGTTTTTGACGTATTCCGCACAACAGGGTGAGCATATTGATCCAAAAATCATTGACCTCATTACATAAACATTGATTTCGCTACCCAAACCACTTTCACGCCACAAAAAACGTTGTGCGTTTTGATCATTTTCTTTTATAAATACCTGAGAGAACATTTCCTGTATGTCTCCAGCTACTGCTATTCTACCTTGACGAAATTGAAACATGATCACTTGAAGAGATTTTGCTTGTTCAGGACCCTTTAATAATACGGAATTAAGAGACGTGTTTGACGACATTGCGGCAGCATCAAATACAATCCGCAGTTTTTCAGACTTGTGGGGATTAACTACGCCAAAATGCGGTAAACACCATACTTTACCACGTTTAAATGTTTTGGCCTCTATGGGTGACAATTTTCGGGCATAACCTTTTAAAATGTATTTTTCTATTTCTTTTTTATATCTGTCTGCGTAAGCTGGGTCTTGTTTCATTCTATTTTCTGTTTTCAGTAGACGATTCTTGGCAATTTCAAAACTTTCTGGTAGGCAAACGCCATCTCTTTTCCACAATAAACCAGTTTCGTAGTGACCTTCTATTTTTCGGCACGTATTTTCTAAAATGTTTCTGGCACGTTTATTGTCCTCCGACTCGAGTACGAAATTTGTTGCCTTTACCCCAAAATTCTCAAGTGAAAAGTAGTCTTGTACCAATTGGTGAACTTCTTTCCATGATTCACCTTCCTTAATATGGCATATTCTAGCAGTGCCAGTTGGTTTTTTCAATAATGGGCCATATGCCACCCATCCAAGCTTAGTGTAGGATGCCACCGGTAAGTGAGGACCTACCTCAATAACTTGTTCGGCTAACCCAAGTATACAGTTGTCTAAGCCAATTAACATTGATGGTTTTTTATTTTCATAGCATTGTATTGGAAGATGTGATAGGTATTCAAATTTCATTTTATCAAAACTTTGCACAGGAAGATTTAATTCCTTGACAGTCTGCAAATTTTTGATTGCATATTTTTTATGGCGATCATTCACAGGACAAATGTCCACATTTTCCCTCATAGAAGTTTCCGTTTTTTGCATTTTATCATACCATTGATATGATAAAATGCCCATACCCCTGGCTACATTTTCTTCAATCAAAGAGACGGATGATCCTTCGTCCAGCAAAGCATAAACTGTTGCTTCTCCATTTGGGCCATGTATGGTAACAGGCAAAATTTTAAATAAATGTGAAACACTTTCACTTTGGCGGCACTGTAAAACATGTTCAGGTTGGTCATTACCAGTAACAGCCGACATCCCTGAGACATCTTGATGAAGTATTGGATGATGGTAACGATTACATTTATTTATCCAACACACTTTTCTTTTTCTGCACTGGGTCAAACTATGCCCTTTACGAAGGCAAGAGAAACAAACATGCAAGCGTTTAACTTGCTCCCACTTGGCGCTTGTTGATAACTCCTTAAATTTATCACATTCAGAAATTTCATGACTGCCCTTACATTGCTGGCATTGTTTTTGGCTGGGCTGTTCTTTACTGTAAAGTACTCTTCGGGTGGCCGATACGTTTTGTTGACGATCGTGTGCTAACGCTGGGCTACGTGACGGCATAAGGCTACAATATCGAGCCAAGTCACCAATCCATTCGGCAAAATGCTCTACCGTTGGAAATGGTAACAGCGAAACAGAAAATTTCGCCCACTCATATTGTCTGGACAAGGGCAACTTTAAAACTAATTGCTCCAATAGTGTTGGATTCATTAGATGGTTTTCACAATTTGCAGATTTAAAAAACGCGACCATATTTTTGGCACAACCAGACTAGCCTAAGATGCCTTCAGGTCGGCCTTCGGTTATCAACGGATACATTTTTATTCTATCTAATTGCGATCGTATCAACAGTTCTGGACGACCAAAATTAAACCTTAGCTCATCAATAACTTGCGGAACGTTTTCCGGATAAATCAGCATCGACATTACACTATTTCTGGCTGGGCCTTGCAACGCTTTTTGTAGCCTGATTAGAGTTTGTCTATTAGTGTAACCAAATTCCATAGTTGTGTCTTCGTAAGTTGCCAAAAATAATAGCCAATCTTCTGGCTTTCCATCAAATTGTGGAAGATGATACAGCTTCGTTATGAACTCGTTTGACTGAATTGTTGTAGGTGGTCTTACCGAATAAAAATTCGTTTCATTTGACGGCGGTCTACCATAGGCGTTTAGCGGCGGCGCATGATGATGTAAGTTTTCTGCTACTGACGGTAGCTGCTGAAAATTAAGCATAGGTTGAGATTGAGTACAATTATTCGACAATGGTAACACTTGCGAAAAACCTGATGATGCCTGCATTTGTTGTATGTTTACTCTTTGTTGAGACATTTCTTGAGAATTTCTCAAATGCGGTAATTCATTGTTGTTTGATTGAACGTTATTTGAAACACTTGTTGACGAATTTATTTCTTGTGCTGGCATACCCCCTCTCGTTAGGGGTGACATTTGCCGAACAATATTTGGCAAACTTTGTTGATCATGCACTAGAGGCGGCATGGGATTTACATTAGATGCTGCCGATAGCATCTGCTGAATGCAAAATGTTTGACCCACCTTGTAGATGTGAATTTGGCTCCTGCAATACTTCATGTGTGTGTGTCGTAAGTGCTGAATCTTCAACGCCCCTTTGAGATGGAGGAGAATGTTGAGGCATGTTATTTTTGCGACCTGCTTCTTGTCTCAAATCATCAATTGCAGATTTTAAAGAAGTGATTGTTGACATTAAAGATAACAAAAGATCGGACGTAGTGACAGACTCTATAGACTTAATCACTGGCTGTGATGACATATTTTTTATAGAAACTTCTGTTGCATCTTTATCACTATGGTTGTTGACTATTGTATTGTCCAGGCATTCGCTATCAGACGAATTCTCATCTTGCTGCTGTGAGCCCTCCTGACTGGATTGTAACCTTGTTCTTGGCATCTTGACTGACTGACTGACGACACAATTTGACGGCTTCCCAATGTACCAAAACTCGCAAAGATCAAAGGAAAACAATGTAGGCGACTATAAACACAAACTTTAAAAAGGTTTAATTTAAGTGAGTTAAGTTTATTAATGTTTAAAAATATAAAGTACAAAATATAATTTAATATGTGCGTGTTTCCTTTGGTTTACTCTTCGCGTGTTCAATGACTAGTGTCGTTATTTTAAAAGTTGTTGTGAAAGGCAGAGAAAAAAAGTACAGCGTTGTATTTTATGCCAGTGATGACAACAGAGTCTCTGCTCGAATTGAACAATAACTGTTTTTTACAAAGTCGCTCACGCTTGGACGTTTAAAATCGTTGTATATTTAATGGGTTTAAAATTTAATACGAACAGAGAATTCCGCTACTCTATTATAAGGGGCGAATAAGCTCGAAGGTATATTGTCTGACGAACTTTCAGTTTATTTGAGGACTCCTATTGGAAGACTGAAGAGAAATCCCTTGGAGAGATTATAAATCGCAGTTTCCGAAACTTTACAAGATCGCTTTTAAATACGTTACAATGGTGTGAAAGATTATTTTCGCAACCGGCGCTGGTGATGACTCAACATCGCATCGAAAAAAACATCGATGCTTTTTTCCAGTGTCCATCCCTAATAAGAATATATATAAAAACTAATACAAGTACTTAAAATAAACAATTTTATATTAATATAAATCGCGAATTAAGTTTAAACACAATGGGTCGTATGCAAAAGAAAATTCTAACTCAGTTTTGAAGCATACATACGTTAGCTAACACACATTGTAAAGCTAACAAAGCTTTGTTAAAAAATCGTATGAAAAAACAGTACTTTAAGTCCCGGTCCAGACTTGCAATTTTTGTTGCAGCAATTCTTGAATATGTGTGAGAGTGTTGAAATCTCTCTTTTGCACCAAAAAATAAAAAGTTGCTGCAACAAAAATTGCAAGTCTGGACCGGCACTAACTAATAAAAGTTTGAATGATTTTAATATCCTCATTCTGGCAATGCCTTCATTCTCAGAGAGAATTGAACTGGTTAGCGACGTGTAGAAATTAATATTATTTCATTCGGAGAGTCGAATGTTTAAAAAGTATCTTTGAATTTCAAAACACAATAACATTATTTTTAAATAGTTTTCTATGCTTTGTTGTTTTCATACATATAAAAAACAATATAAAGGAAACTAGGAGCATTGAGAAGAAATAACACGATTACTTTCTATTGTAAATATTCTAAGTATTCGAATAACGAGCTTGTTATTTTGTCTTGTTTATAATGTATATTACTAGAAAGTTTCTTATATTTCATGCAATAATATTATGTCAAATTTTGAATTATAAACTAAAAGGAACGTAGTGGCATGGTACATGTGCATATATGTACATATGTAAAAAAAATATAATAATAACAATGAGTATTCAAATCTTAAATCTAAATATAACTATTAGGACCGACCAGTGTCGGATATAAACTAGTGATAGTAGCTAGTAATACATGAGTCGTGCAATGCAAAAAAAAATAATTATCAAGCAGTTTCATCTGGAGTGATAAGTATTAAAGCCCTTGTGTACCTCTTTTTTAAGCGGATGTGTCAAGAGAAGTTCAAGATATTACGAGTAAGCGGATTAGGGCGTGACTCAAGTTTGGTTAAATATTTGCCTGCGTATTTCGCAATTTCTTCAGTCACTTGTGGCATATTTAAATCTGGATATAAATTTGAGTTTCTTATGTACCATGGAGTCGATGTTATTAACCGTAAAATTTTGTTTTGCCTTCGTTGGAATTTCTCTACGTTTGAAGCTGAAGCAGTGCCCCATAGCTGAATTCCGTAGCACCATATAGGTTTCAAAAGCGACTTGTATATCAAAAGTTTACAATCTACACTAAGGGTGGAATTTCTACCAATCAGCCAATGTAACTGAGTTAATTTTAGTTTCATTTGTGTTAGCTTAGATTCAATGTGGTGTTTCTATGTAAGCCGTCGGTCAAGGTGTATACCAAGGTATTTCACATGCGAATGTTGAGGAACAATTTGATTGTTGATTCGAATTGGGGAACAAGTATCTCTTCGCAGGGTAAATGTTAGCTGAACACACTTTTGTTCGTTTACTTTTATTCTCCATAAGTTTAGCCATAGTTCCAGCTGCGTAATATGTTCTTGTGGATACCGAGATGCCTCGTGAGAGTTTTCGTGCATACTAAGGCAGGCTGTATAATCGGCAAATGTAGATGTATAAATGTTACTGCTCAAAGGTATATCACAAGTATAAATCAAATACAAAACTGGCCGCAGTATACTCCCCTGTGGCACACCGGATGATTAAGAATGTTTATTGGTAGGTATGTCTTCAATTTTAAAATTAGGCCTTAATGCCACACTTTGTCAAATGCCTGAGAAACGTCAATAAACAGGGCAGAACAATACTTCTTTTCTTCAAATGTCCTTCCTATAAATTGAAACAATATATGCGTTTGTTCAATGGTGCTATGCTGACTTCTAAAATCAAATTGATTATCCAGTATGAACGCATTATCAGTTAGAATTGGGGACAATTTTATCATGAGTAGCTTTTTGAAGAGCTTTGAAATTGTTGACAGTAAACTTATTGGCCTGTATGACTCAGCCTTGGTAAGATCTTTGCCCGGCTTTAAAATCATTTTGACCTTGGCAAGCTTCCAGTGGTGTGGATAATACTCTATTCGTAATATAGCATTAAAAATTAACAACAGGATTCTAATTGCAATACGAGGCAACTTCATCAGCATATTATTACTAATTTCACAATACCCGGAGCTTTCTTTGGGTTGAGTTCAGCAATTAGTTTTGTACCTCATGCATCTTAAAGTTTGAGGGTCGAGGGGGTAGAGCAACTGCACATGGCAAATTAACAACACCCGTGCATGTGTTTGGAGTAAATACGGATTTTAAATGCTCAGCAAATATGTTAGCTTTTTCAGTATCGCTTCTTGTCCAGCCTCCAGTAGAAATGCGCAGAGGTGGTTTAAACTCAACGGGTGTTTTAAGCTTTTTCGCAGCGCGCCACAAAGAGTAATTAGATGCTGGTGTGACATCGAGGTTTACAAGATAATTTTTAAGAGTCGTTTAGTGCACTCGTTAAATCTGATTTTGTGCTGGGGCGATCTGTGCTGTTGCCATTCCCGTCTAGCTCTTCTTTTTTCACATACGAGACGTTCAATATCCGTAGAATAAATTCTATTAAACCCAGTCTGCGGGTGGGAGGTAGAAGCATGTTCAGCAGCCTGCTTTATATTTTCGTTAAGATTCGCAATGTTAGATTCAATATCATCGGATGTTCTTAGCAATATGTTTTCCGTGCAATGACTTCTAAGCTATTTTTTGAATCTCAGTCAATTAACACGAGTGCTCATCTTCACATGTGGGTGAGGTAAATCACTTCTTAGTGGGTTACAGATTGTAACGATAGTGGGAGAGTGATCGGAGAGAACTAAATCTCTAGAAATATTTTTCATGACTCCAAAATCTATAACATCCGGAATTTTTTGTGTCTGTAGGCCAGTAAGTGGGCTCTCCACTCGAAATGACGTCCAAGCCCATTTTTAAAATTGTGGTGAACAACGGTCTTCCTCTAGGTGTAATAAGGCGTGAACCCCAGAACGTAGGTTTTGCATTGTAGTCTCCAGCTGATACGAAGCAAGGACCAAGTGATTTGTAGAAATCCTCAATGATTGAGAATTTTGGAGGGGAGTAAATTGATGATATAACGTAATTTGTACAAAACTTTTCAAAACAAATATTAGTTGCTTGTAGATGTTCTGCACAGATTTTATCAAGAATATAGTACTTGAGTCTTGACTTTATTAGAATTACTGATCCACAGCATGCTCTTCATTTTGGGTCTATAGTATCATATAAGGTGTAGCCATTCATTTTAAAAAGGCTTCTCGAAGTCAAATGAATCTCAGAAGCCAACATTATATCAATATTTTTCTCCGTAAGGAAATGCTCGAGCTCATTTTTGTGTTGGCGAATGCCGTTTGCGTTCCAGAAACATATTTTTAACGTGTTCACGGCTTGTTAATTAATGCTTGAAGCAAAGTATTCTGCATTCACAGCATTTCTTGCATTATGCTAGTCATATTTATAGTAAAGTTGTTTATAGTTTGCACCTGATTATCAATAGTGGCTTCAAGGCGACTGAAATTACAGCTTGTGTTAGCATTTGTTGAATTACTTGGTGGCGACACTTTCTGCGTGGGAATAGAATTTGTCTCAACAGCATCGGCATACGATACACGTGAAGTACTTGATTGGCTCATTGGAGGAAAAGTGGCGGAATAAGCCTTTGCTGATTGAGCTGGAGGTAATTTCGGTTTTTGTCCCATATTCTGTTTAAGGAAAGAATATACAGGGCATCCACTGTAGTAAGCAGTGTGATTACCTCCACAATTAAATTTTAAATTTTTTTCCAGATTCATCTTTTGGCTTATTACAGCTAGCAGAACCATGCAATTCACCGCAGATAACACAAACTGTAGGTAATTGCAGTAAGTTTTTGTATGGCCATATTCCTGGCAATTATGGCACTGTACGGGACCTGAACGCTTACGTACATACATACGAAAAAAAAAACCCTTATACATACAAAAAAATATTCGTTATACATATTGACTTCGATAAATAAGCTTATTTGCTTTACAAATATTTTTTTCTTTAGATAGCAAGAAACAAAAAAACAAAAACAAAAAAAAACGCAGTGCCATCGAGGAATACTCTACATGAGTTCCTCAAAAACAAAAAATTGTAAAGGTAGTTCTAACGGCAGAAATACCTATTTTACTGTGAGTTCTGAAGCTCTTAATGTTAACAATAAAAATAAAAAATCTGATAATAGTCTTTTTCTAACGGTAAAGCCACTTCGCTTTGCCCAATGCCAACTAGTGATTCGTTAACGTTGCAGTTGCCTAGTACTTCATCATATAAGTCAGCGATATCATCACCTTCGGGCTCGTGTTCATCAATTAACCAAGTTATCACTACAGATAACAGTAGCTCAAAACCCAAGGTCCATGTCGGAATGGACAGATATATAACTGTGGTAAAGCGTGGAAGAAGCCCAAATTCTTCTAAAATTTCATCTGCTCCAAAGATATCTAGTGATAACAGCGCATCTACTAATCGTCCAAATTGTTTTCAAATTTTGCAAGACAATAACGACCATCCCGCTGTATCATCGCAAAAGTCTTTTAAGCCGCCACCTATCTACCTGAGAGAAAAAAATTCTAACGCGCTTTTAAAGAAACTGCTGTCGGCCATTGGTGAAAATACTTTTCACATCATTCCAATTAAGCGAGGTAGTAGTGATGAAACCAAAAAAGTATATGACGAAAAAGATTTCCGAAAAAGTGTTAGTGAATTTGAAAAAAATAAAACAAATTTTTACACATACCAACTTGGAAGTGCTAAAGGCCTACAAGTAGTATTAAAGGACATAGATTTATATGTTGACCCCGAAGAAGTAAAATGTGCTCTCAGCGACAAAGGACTTAAGGTAAAAAATGTTACTAATATAATTAACAAAGAAAAGGTCCCCCAACCCCTATTTTGAGTTGAACTGGAGCCGAATGACATACAATTAAAAAAAAATTAAAACCATCCAATTTATAGCGTAAAGTTTCTCTTACACCAAATAATCACAGTTGAAGGCCACGTGACAAATATGGCAAAAATAAAAATTGCAGTGGGAATGTGTTGCATTATCACCCAAACTGTTTACGCATCTGATGTGAACAGCTGTGAGAATAGGTTGGTTGGCTGCATTGCTAACACAAAAAGAAAATGTCAGCATGTTGACATTTTGACATTGACAAAATACAGAAAGAACCTTAAATCTGTGCGGGTTTACAAATTTAAAAAAATTAAAATCTAAAAATCGCAGAAGCGTGTAAGCAAAATTCAAGCATTATGGACTAATTTTTAAACCACTTTGATCCTGCATCCGTTAACTGGAATGCAGACTACGATCAAATCTTTTGGGAGCGCATATTAAGCCCTGGTCTTTTCCACTACTTTCTTTGCTGTTTTTTAGATTTTCTTAATTTTTTTCTTATTATTGATAAACACACGGTGGCACTAGCCAATTGAATCATTTTGCGATTATCCATTTGTACATATACATACATATTAATTAACAAACAATACGAAAAACAAAGTCTCACAATGATAAAGCAAACGACACTAAATGTCATTATGTCAAAATTAGTTCTTAATGTAGACAATGATACAATATTGCCATTTTTTAGGGATGGCACATTTTGCTGTCACAATCACACAACAAAATTGTGTGTCATCGAAAAATTTGATGGGGCCGGCACTGTACACATATGAAAATTACACCACAAAATGACAACACATGAAATGTCAGATGTAAACTCGGCCTATGAAAGTGCATACTGTATTCTTACATAAAAACGCATGTAAATCCAGACACAGCTATGTTTATACATAATACACTTACATAAGCATACATACATATGTATATACATACCTACATGCTAATAACTATTCAAATTCATACGTCAGTTAATTAATTAGAGTAGTAGGGAAATAGCGGTTCGGCCCCAATTAAAATTGTAAAATTTAAAAATTTTAATTACCCAAATTTTAAAATTCTTGGAAATTTGTGAAATTTGATACTTATGTGTGTGTGTGTTTTCGGCGGCGCTTTGATGTTTTTCTTTACATAAGGAGTTTTTTGTTTACATTAACCCTTGAGTGAACGGGTTATTTTTTTTGGGGTGACATTAATTGTGTGAACGGGTGATTTTTTTGTGGGGGTGGATTAAGGGGTTTCATAAGATTAATATTTCATAAGTATACATGTATGCCGACGGGAAAATCATGAAATGATTTTTCCTAATACCAATAGGGAAATCATGAAATGATTTTTCCTAATGCCGACGGCAATACATGATTATTTTTTCTAATGCCTACGGCAATGCATGATAATTTTTCCTAATGCCGAAGGCAATACATGATTAATTTTTCCTAATGCCGACGGCAATACATGATTATTTTTTCTAATGCCTACGGCAATGCATAATAATTTTTCCTAATGCCGAAGGCAATACATGATTAATTTTTCCTAATGCCGACGGCAATGCATGATTATTTTTTTTTTTCAAATGCCGACGGCAAAACATGATTATTTTTTTCAAATGCCGACGGCAATGCATGATTACTATATTTTTTAATGCCGACGGGAAAATGATTTTTCCAAAGGGAAAATTGCCAGTGTTGCCAGACTGTATAAATTTGTTATCGTAATACTAATGGGTGTTTTTTATTGAGGTATAGAACTTTAAGTTGGCATCACTTTTTTAACTGGTGGCCATTTTGTCAGCTGTCAAGTGATTAATATTTAGTTTGGTTTGCCATTTCATCATGAACAGGTTGACAAAAGAACAACGCTTGCAAATCGTGCAAATTTATTTCGAAAATAATGGTTCAGTTCGCGAAGTTTACCGCAAGCTCCGTCCATTTTATGGTCGACATAATCGTCCATCAGAGCAATTAATTCGGTTAACCATGGATCGTTTTCGCACTACGTTTACTCTATGTGATAATACGCATCCGCAGAGACGTCGAACAGTGCGCACCGAAGAAACAATTGCCGCTGTAGAGCAAAGTGTTGAAGAGGACCCGAATGAATCGATTCGCCACCGTGCACAGCAATAACCGACTATTTTGTTCCCGAATTGGATGGCATGAATGTGGTTCCAACAAGACGGCGCTACATGCCACACAGCGCACGTCACAATCGATTTATTGAAGGAAACATTCGATGAGCGCATAATTTCGCGGAATGGACTTGTCAATTGGCCACCAAGATCGTGTGATTTGACACCATTGAATTATTTTCTTTGGGGATATGTGAAGTCGCTCGTCTACGCCAACAAACCAGAAACGTTAGGGGACTTGGAAGCCAACATTCGTGGCGTTATTGCCAACATACGGCCCCATATGCTCGAAAAAGTGGTTGAAAATTGGACCTGTAGAATTGGCTTTATTCGAGCCAGCCGCGGCGGCCACATGCCCGAAGTCATATTTAAACGTTAATGGCATAAAATTATCCTTCCAATAAAGCCAAATTGATGGACATTAAAACGATATTCTTGTGTTTTATTTCAATTCGAAGTTCTATACCTCTAAAAAAAAATATATTTGATGACTACTACGCGATTCTCATATGAATCGTGGGAACGTGTATGTGTGATTTCCTCACGCTAATAAATTGTTTATAAATAAAATAAATTGTTTATAAATAAAATAATTAAATTAATTAATTTAATTTATTTAATTATTTTATTTATTTATTTATAAAATGTTCTCATGTATGTGAACACCCTAATGCTTGTGTGTGGGTGGTCCAGCTTGATTGTCGCTGGTAATTGTATATTTTGTTTATTTGTTTAAGAAATATTTATTTCACAACATTGTGAAATTCATGAATGTGTATGTATGTATGTATGTACATAAGTACATACATATGTAGGCGCGATCGTGAGAACTGGTGCGTGGAATATTTTGTGCTTGTGTAGAATACATTTATATTTTGCAACGTAGTCATTTTCTTTGTCTACAATTCTTTTAAAGCAGAGGATTTTCAACTAAGTACAGTCATCAGCAGAGAAACAAAAAGTAAAAATTTGCAAGTAAGCAAAAAAGTTAACTTCTCCTCCTCCCCACCTCCTTCTATTCCCTTTATGTAGTTTGTATTTGAAATAAGAAAACACTTGTACATTCTTTTATTTTGTATACATTTATTGTTAAAAATTTTTTTAAATTTTATAATACATACATTAATATTTTAAAAAGTAAAAAGATCATTTAAAGCAAGACATTTCTTTTGTTAGTAAAATAGCATTTTTTAATGCGCATACACCAAATTTATGATAATTACAATAAAAATATTCTGGATACTTGATTTCCATTTGTTTAAAGTTGATGCAGCCTATATCCTCAACGCTAGAAATTTTTCGGTGTAAAATTTTTTCCAACCATAGTCTTTTTTCTTCACCTTTTACATAAATTTTAGAACATCTTACGTTGACTTTTAAAAAATTGCAAACGCTATGAAATGAAACTGATCCAGCAGTCCAGCTTAGGTGATGATAGTTTTTTGTTAGCCACTTTGCTTCTCTTTGCTTTTTTATTGATAAGCATTTAAAATCAAATGGTGGTTTTATAATGAAGTTGTTATATTCATAATTGTTGAAAACAATCGCTACTTCTTTTGCGATGAAATCGTTTGAATTAGTTTTGAAACCTTGTACGTCTATAAAAATTATGTAATTTTCCATATTATTCAATTTATAACACTTTTCGAACTTGTCCTTTGATGGGTATATATTCTATTATACGATCATGAATAAGAATGCAGTAAGCTGATGTCTTTGCTGCAATATTAGTTGCTGTTTTAAATTCTATTTTTATATCAATCGGTCCATTATTGAGTGATTCATTCTGATGACTGACATCTACTACAATAATAGGAGCTTTTGTCTTAAACTCTGATGCAGTTAGAAGCGGTTGAGATTCTTTCATATAGTAGCTTTGTTGGAATCTTAGATACATATCATATAGAATTGCATAACGTTCATTTTTGAACTTTATGTTAAGATCATCATACGGGTATGAGACTGAATTTAAATGTACTTTTAAATTAGTCAAATCACAATTAACAAATTTATTTTCTTGTTGAAAAGCAATCAACACAAAACGGGGGCGTTCTCTATTTGCAGCCAGTTGAACATTCCAAATATGGCTAGTTCCTGTGTTTAATTGTGGATTAATATGACAATCCCAACTGCGAAATGCCATGGGTATAGAAGCACCATTGTTAATAATTTTAATCATATTCAATTTGCTAAGGTCAGATAATTGAACATGAGGTATTCTCCATGAAATGAGTGAAATTGTTAGTTTAGCTTTTTCAGTAGAAACACTCGAGCGTACAAGATCTTCGTCGTTCGTTTTGCGCAAGAGTATCAGTTCATGTTTTCCATTTAATATAACTTTGTTGTAGTCTTCAGCGAATCCTAGAAACATTTTTAGAGGTACATAGAAATTGAAAAATCCATTTGCAAGAGTGACATCGTCAATTTTGTTCCATCCAGCATTTTGCATCACATTGCTTTCGTTTGGTGATAGAGAAACCAAGTTCTTTATGGTGCTCGTGGCTCCTAAATATCTTGTATGATCAATTTCAATTCCATTGAGCTCATAGCGAATTTCATCAAATAGATATGCTACAAAGTTGTTTTTTAATTTAAAGTTCTCTGAAGAAGAAGATTTAGGGGCATTATCATCGGCAACAAACCCCTCTACATAAATGTAGCTCTCACTGGGTAGCACGTATAAATCTTGATTTTGTATTGAAATTCTAATTTCATCATTATTGTTGTAAGATTGTAAGTATGGTACATATGTATGATAATCCTTTTTGATTATATTCTCATCAGAGAAAGGTTTATCTAAGACATCTATTATTGAACTCATTTTGTCTTCAATTTAAAATTCAAGGACTTTAGAAAATTTTTATTTGATGTTGTTAGTGCTTTCTGTTGAAGTGGTCGCTTTAATGTTCTTGTTGTTGTTGTTACTGCTTTATTTTTCAATGTATTTGTGTTGTATATTAGCATTATTTAGTTGACCTCAAATGTATTCGTATTGTAATTTCCTCTCCTCGAAAATTAATTAAATCACCGTGTTGATCAACTACTCGCAGCGCTAGTGAACTTATCTCTCTGGTGTTCACAGGTAAATAGATAAGATTCCTTGGAACCTCATCTATTTTATAGCCTGGAGGCACATTAATCGGAAATTCATGAAGTGTATTCGATTTGGAGTTATTCATATATGTGTTAATAGCGATACTACTTTCAATTCGCAAGAGATTCACTTTAAAAATATTAACTGGAAGATCTGAGTAATAATATTTGTTTGGTGTTAGGATTTTGCTATTGAATCCTAAAAGTTTTCCAATTGTGTTGTCTTTATTAAAATATACAGGATCTTTGGAACTATTAACTTTAACTTGCATTGTATTGTTATTGGCTTCAATAAAAATCTTATTTTCTGGACAGAGTCTTCTGTATTGCTCTTGTATAAAATCTACAATATCATTCAATTCGTAAGATCCAATTGGTATTTCAATTGTATGTTCCCCTATATGAAACATATTGTTGTAGGTGTCTACATTTGGAATGCTGTTGTATGAATGAAAATCAGTTAGAGCACACTCATATGCACCATGTAATTCAATAGGAGGAAAGTAACTAGCAGATAATTCTGATGAGTTAGAGCTCAGAGTAAGTGTTATTGACATTATAACTGTCTGATTACAATTAAATAAAGTTTAGTACAACATATGGTTTATAAGCATGTTTTACATATTTATTTCATTTTCTTATTTTAAAATTAACATTAGTTTCTTAATATTACTGCTATTGTTGTTGATGATGGTATTCAGCTATAATATTTCGTTCTTACTTATCCAAGAATTGTGTTGATTAGAAAATCCCAACCATTTAACGTATGCCTCCTTTCCTTTAGTTTTAAGAACCTTTTCAACTAGATATGTATTTGGATATCTAGTTTTCGAAAGTTCTTCAGTATAGAATCCACCTTTAATAGGATTACCAAGATAATCTTCTAATATGAATGTTGTAGGATTTGTATTTTGAACTCTTGTAATTGTGAAAATTTCTGTAGTCCAATTTGGAGTATAACCTTTTTCAAATGTATGCTTATATTTGCTTATGCGTACATGATCTCCAACATTAAATTTCGACATTTTGTACATCTTCAAATGACTGTATACTGTATTTAGTAGCTTTTCCTCATTTGTTAAGTTGACTTTAATCGGAGACATTTTAATGGTGCGATGAACTTTTCTATTGTATGCATTAATTAAATCTTTGTATATATCAATCCACTTATATGAACCATTAAAGCTAAATTCTTTCCACATCATTCCTTTCAATGTTCTGTTAAATCGTTCGTGTGCATGGAATATTTTGTGGCTCTGTAGAATACAGACGTAATATTTGAATACATTTATATTTTGCAACGCAGACATTTCTTTGACTACGATTATTTTAAAGCAGATGATTTTCAACTAAGTACAGTCATCAGCAGAGAAACAAAAAGTAGAAATTTGCTTTGATGTCAAACTTCAAGTGGATACAGCATCAGACATCTCAATGATTTGAAAATCCCTTTGGATAAAAATGGTAAAACCAGAAAAACATTTCAAGAATCGTTTTGTTTTTCTGTTGTAGAAATTGATACGCTTTTAATATTTGGTACAGATTTGTGTGATATCTTTCGCATATGGGACCAACTATTAAATAACATTTGTTGTCAAATTAAGCAAGCTGAAGTTGGTGCAGATGTTCTGAATGAAATACGAACAAATTTTGCAGATATTTTTCAAGACATTCCAGCAAAATGTACCAAAATAAAGGTTCAATTACAACCAATATTTAGAGCTAAACGGCCAGTGGCATATGCAATGCTTGCTCTAATAGAAGATGAAATATTCCGTCTACAGTCATTGGGAATAATTTCACCCGTAGATTTCTCGGACTGGGCAGCACCAATTGTAGCTGGAAAGAAACCGAACGGAAAAATTCGTATATGTGGGGATTATTCAACCGTACAAAATGACAGTTTGGAACCACATAAATACCCACTTCATCGCCCAGAAGATATATATGCAAAATTAGCTAAGAGTTGCTTGTATACTCATATTGATCTCTCTGATGCTTATCTTCAAACAGAAGTCACATCAGATTCAACCCACTTCATCGCCCAGAAGATATATATGCAAAATTAGCTAAGAGTTGCTTGTATACTCATATTGATCTCTCTGATGCTTATCTTCAAAAAGAAGTCACATCAGATTCAGCCAAGCTTCTTAGAATAAACACATATAAAGGGTTGTTTACTTTTAATAGACTAGCTCCTGGTGTAAAAAGTGCTCCAGGCGCGTTTCAACAAATCATGTATACAATGATATGAATGAATGATGATATAATTATTGGTGGTTCAACGGTTGAAAAACATTTGGAAAATGTCAAAAATGTTTTAGAAAAGCTACGTTAGTTCAATTTTCACAGCAAGTATGAAAAATGCAAGTATTTCGCCAAAGAAATAAAATATATTGGCAACATAATCAGCCATATTGCCAAACTCGACGTCGACGCCGTCATAAATTTTTATATGCAGTAAAATTTAGTCGACGCCGACGTCAACACGACAAAAAATCGGTATTAATTTGGGAGGATGTGTTGACGTCGACGAGTTATCGATATTTTTGAAAACTTATTTGTCACCCCTAAGTATTTTGACAGTAATTTAATTTGTTTTTGAAATTTGCGTGAAGAAATTATTTATTTATTTGAACCAAAAAATGTTATATTTGTTTGACTCCAGTGAAAGTAGTGATGAAGAAAATAAAGAAATGCTCAAGATTCAAAAGAAAATTCTTAGACAAAGATCATCCATATTCAATTTGCCGGACAGCACGTAAGTAATTAAGTAGTTTACAAACATACATACATTTTTATAAAAATTATATACAAAAACATTGAATTCTATTTGTTTATGCAGATTTATAGAGTACTTTCGGTTGAACAAACTGGCATTTAAATTAGTTTTAAATAAAATCGAGCCATTAATGAAGACAGCAAATCGCTCAAAATCAATCTCCAAAACGCTTAAGCTAGCAACAACTATGCGGTTCTTGGCTCAAGGTTCATACCAATCAAGTGTTGGGAATTATTTTAATCTTGGGTTGTCACAACCCACGGTATCATTAATTTTGGACGAAACTCTTGATGTTTTAGAAAGAGCTATTTGCCCTCTTTATATGCTCGATATGCAGGCTCCTGTCATGATTCACTTATTTGGAAGGAAGAAGGGTTTATTTTCCAATTCAGCAATAAGGGTCTCAAACTGTTTTACAGTCGTAACTTTTAATTTTTTTTTCCATTTCAAATTTTTATTTCTGTAAAAAGAAAGCACAACTTCACTCTCAACTCCAAAAATTTTATTGACAAAAAAAAAGTCAATTTCAGTCAATGTCGGCGTTAAACTGCCTTCATAAATACAAAGTCTTTGACAATAGTAATCGATTACTGACAATATTGACGGCGGCAATGCCGTGAGTGAGCCGTCGACGTCACTTATGTCGCTCTTGACTTCCGCAATATGGCTGAATGTCAGAAAATGGTTTACGACCCGATCCTGACAAGATAAAAACTATTTTGAATTTACCACCTCCAACATCTATATCAGAACTCAGATAAATATATTTATCAAATGACTAATCTTAGAGCACCACTTGATAATCTATTGAAAAATAATGTCACATTTGAGTGGAACTCTGCATGCCAAAAGTCATTTCAACAATTCAAAAATCTATTGCGTTCAGATTTGCTACTAACACATTACAATCCAGCATTGCCAATAAAGGTTGCAGTAGATGCATCAGGTAAAGGTATTGGTGCCTTCATTTGTCACGTATATCCAGACAAGTCAGAAAAAGTTGTATCTCATGATTCACATACACTCACCAAAGCTGAGAAAAACTATTCTCAAATTGAGAAAGGTCTTGCTTTAATATTTGCCGTAAAGAAGTTTCACCGTTACATATATGGTCGTCAATTCATGTTATGTACAGATCACAAACCCTTTTGTCGATTTTTGGTAGAAAATCTGGTATTCCAGCTTATGCAGCAAATAGATTGCAGCGTTGGGCATTAACACTTATGATGTAGGATTTCAAAATCGAATACGTCAACACCAAAGATTTTGGTTGTGTAGATGTTTTATCGAGGCTCATCGATTCTAACATGAAACCTGATGAAGATATCATCATTGCCTGCGCTACGTTGGAAGAAGATTGCTCGGAAATGTTAACCAATCATTTTAATTCACTACCAATAACTTTTAATATGGTTTTACATGCAACAAATAAATGTAAAACACTACAGTCGGTAATATCAGGAATTAAAAGTGGATGGAACCACAAATTATCGTCAACGCTTACTCCATATTATGCGAGAAGAGATCAACTAAATGTAGTTCAAGGATGTCTAATGTTTAACGATTGGATTATAATACCAGACAAATTTCGAACTTACATTCTAAAGGAACTTCATCGAGGGCATCCACGTAAGGAACGAATGAAATCTTTAGCAAGAAGCCATGTTTATTGGCCTGCTATTGACGAAGATATTACTTATGTCCGTAATTGTCATCAATGTGCTGTAATTTGCTCTGCACCAGTTAAACATACTCTACAATCATGGCCTCTAGCAAATAAACCTATGGAACGCATTCACATTAGTGTTGTTAATTATTCGTGTTTTATATTTGTTCGAATGAAAGATCATGATTTTTTTCTTGTTCGAACGGACGAATCATTTTGAACTTTTGTTCGAATATTCGAACGAACAAAGAATAAAAAAATTGATACGAATAATTTTAAAAAAGTTTAATAAGTTTTAATATGAGTTTAATTCTTTTATTAACAAACAAAAAATAATTCATTATACAAGAAAAACAAATAGTTATAAAACCAAACGCAGAAATATTATTAAAAACCAAAAGGAAATTAGTTTAAAAACTTACGTTTTTATACACATTTACGAAAAGTTTTAATATGTCATTGATTTCTTCTAAAATAGTAATTTAAAAACAACAGATAATCCCACTTTTTAGATTTTAGACGATTCTCTTTTTACTTTTGATAAAAGAAAATGTAGAAAAATCTTTCGCAAATTGTTGATGTTAGTGATACCGTTAAAAAAAGGATTAAAAAGCATATCCAGTTTGTGTGTTCTTTTCTTTTTTTATATATAAACAAACACAACCCCGCAAAGCGATTAGCTTGTCTGCAGAAAACACCCAGGGTCTATGGCGGGAATCGAACCCACGACCTCTGGACTGAGAGGTTAGCATCGCTACCACTCAGCCACAGGGGCACCAAAAATAATTTAAATCAACTTCAAAATTCTTGACGATTTTTATATTAGTACAATTTCTTACTTTATTGATAAAATTTTTTAGATCAGCTAATAAAACATTGTCAGTTACTTCAGAAATTTCATCTAATGCTTAATCATCGTACATGAGATTATTTGCGAAATTTTTATTACATTATTATTGGAAAGCTTAGGAATAATATTATTTATTTATTTATAACAATAACCAACCGAGCCCGTAGGGCTTTTCATTAGATCTGTAGAAAAGCAGTTATTTTTTAAACTCTTAACCAGGAATTGTAAGACACCTTCTGATTCAATTACAGACCAACCTAAATTACGACGCAAAGCGCGACGTAATTTAGCACTTAGCTTTTACGCTGGAATGAGTAACCTAAATTAAAGCGTTAACTTTGCGCCAGAAACACTAATGTTCACTCACTTTGATTAATTAAAATTAAAACAATAAATTGACTTGAAAGTAGCTAAAGTTACATTACTTAACAAAAACAAAGTACTTTTGCTGCAGTACTTCACTTCTTTACGCGCTGTCAAAATTGGATTTTCCAATCGCAAAGCGTTGACGCCGCTTTATTTCGGTTGGTCTCATAGGCAACGCTTTGCGTCTTCATTTAGCTTGGTCTGTTAAGGAGGCATTATCTTTTCAAAGCAGGAAAACAAAAGATGCGTTAGCGAACATATACAAACATGCTTACACGAGTATTTATAATTTGGAGTAATTTGATTACTTAACATCATATTGTTAACAAACTAAAAGGTTATGAAATGTAAAATACTTTTTATACAAAGGCATTAAAGAAATTGTTCGAATATTCGAATATTCTAGAAAAATGATTCGAATAATTTTTTATTCTAACTGGAAAATTTTTGTTCGTTCGAACAAAAATGAAAAAAAGTTGTTCGAATATTCGAATAATTTTTGTTCGAATGACAACACTAATTCACATATATATTGCTGGTCCCTGTAATGGTTTATATTATTTTGTTATTATTGATGCTTATTCAAAGTGGCCTGAAATCTATGAAATTTCAAACATTTCATCACTTACTATTATTTTAAAACTCATTGAAATATTTGCTAGATATGGAAACCCTGATACCATTATCTCAGATAATGGCACACAATTCGTGAGTGCTGGATAGAGGAATAACACATATCAAGACGGCACCATATCACCCACAATCAAACGGGCAAGCTGAACTTTTTGTTCAAACGTTAAAACGTGATCTTGAAAAACTAAAAAATTAGGGTACAAGTAAAGAGAACTTGGAAACTTTTCTTCAAACTTATAGATCAACACCTAGATTACAGATGAAATCACCAGCAGAACTATTTCTAAATCGAAAAATTAAAATCTATTTAGATTTACTTAAACCACAAGAACAATCAACCATTAAAAGAAACGGTCAACAAGATGTAATTTTCAATAGAAAGCATGGAGCAAAAGCGAAAAGTTTTAAATCTAATGAAAAAGTATATGCTCAAATAAGAAGTATATATGGGTAACTGGTTCAATAGTAGAACGTGTGGGAACTGTTAATTACAATGTACTAGTTAACCATAACAACAAGCAAAAACTTATTAGTTCTCATGCAAATCAAATTAAGAGAATCAAATTAAGAGATTTGAGACGGACGAACAAAAATCTCGACAAATGTATTATTGGAAATGTTTGATCTACATAAAAAATCAGATCTCGTTCCTATATTTCAATCTGATCTAATCTTAGAAGCACCTGATCAACCGTTTTTAGAAGCTGATCTACAAAATGAAATACAATGTGAAGCAGAAACTGCTTTTGATTCAAATGTTCAACGATATAATGTCACCTTCGACTAGCACTTTAGAACCTTCCAGAATCAAAAGAAACCGTCAACCTCCTGGATGGATGAAAGACTACAGTGTTACTTAAACAAAAGGAGATATTGTAGTTAAAAACACTTTCAAAATATTATAATTAGTTTCATACATTATTAAAAACACAATATTTCATTGGAATATTAATTCAAGATTGTAGAAAAATATTTCTTTCAGTCTTGATTTCAAACTTATTTAAAACAAATAAATTCATTTGACTTTTTATAATTAAAATTAATTTGTTTTGAACTTAAACCATAACAATTACTAACTCAATAAATATTTCAACGTTTAATTATTCTTTGACAATTTCTCAGAAGTGGGATAGTGAGCTGATGCATTTATCGTTCCCACCGTCAGTATAACAAATCTTTATGGCAGTATAAGGGAAATGATAACTATTTTGCCCACATTCAACCCGTCTTCAGAAGAGTCTTTAAGTTCGTCGCAGTTTATTAAAAGTGTCGAAACTCTCAAGGCTGCGTACGCTTGGGAAGACCACTCATTAGTTTTCGCCGTACAACAAAGAATGTATGGACCAGCAAAATACTGGATTGACTCCCTCATCGTGGCAACAATTTGTTTACAAATTTCTTCAGGATTTTTCCCAAACAATCAACGCTGCAGATATTCATGTAAGAATGTCCCAGATGAAACGACGTATAGAGTGTTTTTTAGAGGTATAGAACTTCGAATTGAAATAAAACACAAGAAAATCGTTTTAATGTCCATCAATTTGGCTTTATTGGAAGGATAATTTTATGCCATTAACGTTTAAATATGATTTCGGGCATGTGGCCGCCGCGGCTGGCTCGAATAAAGCCAATTCTACAGGTCCAATTTTCAACCACTTTTTGGAGCATATGGGGCCGTATGTTGGCAATAACACCACGAATGTTGGCTTCCAAGTCCCCTAACGTTTGTGGTTTGTTGGCGTAGACGAGCGACTTCACATATCCCCAAAGAAAATAATCCAATGGTGTCAAATCACATGATCTTGGTGGCCAATTGACAGGTCCATTCCGCGAAATTATGCGCTCATCGAATGTTTCCTTCAATAAATCGATTGTGACGTGCGCTGTGTGGCATGTAGCGCCGTCTTGTTGGAACCACATTCATGCCATCCAATTCGGGAACAAAATAGTCGGTTATTGCTGTGCACGGTGGCGAATCGATTCATTCGGGTCCTCTTCAACACTTTGCTCTACAGCGGCAATTGTTTCTTCGGTGCGCACTGTTCGACGTCTCTGCGGATGCGTATTATCACATAGAGTAAACGTAGTGCGAAAACGATCCATGGTTAACCGAATTAATTGCTCTGATGGACGATTATGTCGACCATAAAATGGACGGAGCTTGCGGTAAACTTCGCGAACTGAACCATTATTTTCGAAATAAATTTGCACGATTTGCAAGCGTTGTTCTTTTGTCAACCTGTTCATGATGAAATGGCAAACCAAACTAAATATTAATCACTTGACAGCTGACAAAATGGCCGCCAGTTAAAAAAGTGATGCCAACTTAAAGTTCTATACCTCAATAAAAAACACCCTATATAAATGAAACACCGCAGCAATATTATTTCAGGATGCTTGTTTTCGGTACTAAAGGTAACCTACCAGAAAGTTCTATTGCCCGGTTGTAACCAGCTGTATCGAGACATAAACATTTATTGCAAATACAACTCAGTCACTCACAACAAATAGAACAAAACCAACGCCGTTAATCGAAAGAGGTGCGAGTAACACCGGAGTGTTAAAGAAAAATGACAGCAATATGTTGACGAATAAAGTTAATGTTTTAATTGTTTTGGTTACGGCCACTACTTCATCAAATGCCCTGAACCACAAAGAAAAGAACGTTGCAGCAATTGTGACCGTACAACACATCGCACAGCGGATTGCAATATGACAAAAACTGACAAGCCGAAGTCGACATCCAACATAAATAAAATAAACGATATTTTGGGACAAAGCGCTGATCTGATAAAAACTGTTACTGTAAACAACTCTTCAACCGTCGCATACACTTACTCCGGCAGTACTTACAATTTAATTCGTAAATCGTTTGCCACCAATATTCTGGATAATAGTCAATGTATGGTTATTTTTAAAGGTTTTGCTGGAGGACAGTATAAGTGTACTAGAAAGGTTTCATCTCGTTAGGTGTCGATGGTAATGTTTTTAAAACCGAAATGTTTGTGGTCGAGGACAATTTTATAGCCAGAGATGTTTTTCTTGGTCGTGAAATATTATGATGCAAGGGCAAACGTACGGTCATTGAAGTGACAAATGTTTCATTCAAGAGGTCAACATAGTAAATGATGGTGAAAAATTAACACCAAACGAAAGTAATCAACTTCAATCTATTCTCGAAAATCATCATGTGTGTTTTGCTGAAAATATTGCGGAATTGGGTAAGTGCAATATAATGAAAATGGAAATTAAATTAGCAACCACCGAACCAATATGCAGCAGACCATATCGTATGGCTTTTTCGAAGCGTGAAATCGTGGATAAAATTATTGAAGAGCTTTTGGAACATAATATTATACGTGAGTCAGAATCAGAATACGCTTCTGGCATCGTACTTGTCAAAGAACGGAGAGCATCGTGTATGCGTCGACTACCGTAAATTGAATGGAGTAACTAGGAAAATTCCTTAACCAATGACTTCAATTGATGAACAACTCGCACTGCTCGCTGGTAGTAAATATATTACAACACTCGACCTTCGAATGGGCTACCACAAATATAAATTGATGAAAATTCAAAAAAAATTACTGCTTTTAATGCTACGAGAGGACACTACGAATTCAATCGTATGCCGTTCGGTTTGGTAAACGCCCCTGCTGTCTTCCAGACTATAATGAATCGTGTTGTAAGATTATGAAACCTGGCGAAGTTCTGTGTAGAAGTAGAAGAAGTAGAAGAAGTCTTCGAGCGATTGGATCGATTTCTATCTGTTTTGAAAAATACTGTCTAGATAAGTGCAATTTTCTATAAAAATAAAAAATTTCGTATCTTGGTCACGAAGTAAGCGAACATGGACATGACAAGTCGACAAGGTAAGCGCAATTAAGAATTATAAGACTCCCACAAACGTAACAGAAGTTCGTCGGTTTCTGGGACTTACCGGATTTTTTAGAAAATTCGTTCGAAAACCTTATAGAAATACTTAGTAATAAGCCCGTTCCAGCAATTTTCGATTTCAATCCGAAACATGAGGTGAAATATGGAATCCTGTATTCTACTTTAGTCGGTATACTACGGAAGCCGAAAGTACATACCACAGTTATGAGTTGGAGGTTTTGGTGGTGGTTGAAACTTTAGATCGTTTTCGAAATTATTTAGTTGGCAAGCATTTTCGAGTACTAACGGACTGTGCCGCTATTGCAAAGGCAAAATCACATAAATAAATGATTGGCAGAATTGCGCAATGGTTTTTAAAACTTTTAGAGTACGTCTACGAATTTGTACATTGTCCAGGAACACTTATGGCACACGTAGATGCACTCAGCCGATCTCTCGACGTTCCTCCTAAAGAACCAGAACCGGCAGGCTTTGTCATGAATATTGTAGTCAACAGCGATGACTGGTTACTCACAATGCAACTACAGTATGGTAAGTTGCGCTCAATAATAGGAGTTTTGAACGGTGCCATACTGTCCGATCAAGCCAAACAGATAAAATCTGACTACGTACTACAAAATCATCGCCTCTACAGAAAAACCGAAAATGGAATAAAGTTTGTAGTTCCTAATTCTGCTCGATGGCGTATTGTTAAACTTTGCCACGATGATGTTGGACACTATGCTCTTGAAAAGACCATAGAAAGGATAAAATAAACCTTTTGGTTTGATCGAATGCGTAAATACGTGAAGAAATATATTGCGGCTTGTACAGTGTTGTTACAATAAATCGAAAGGAGGTAGGACTGAGGGAGTCCTCCAATACAGTGAATTGGAACCGTTTCCCTTTTCTCGGATTGACCACTTGGGTCCTTTCATACGTAGCAAAAGGGGTCATACACACATTTTGGCTATCTCCGATGCATTTACAAAGTTTATTGTCGTGAAGGCTGTTAGAAACACGAAAACAGCAGCAGTATTGAACGTTCTGAATAAATTGACAAGCTTTTTTGGCTTACCTAAACGAATTGTATCCGACCGAGGAACAGCATTCACCGCAAAGTTAATTGAAAACTTATGTGCCATGAATAACATCCACCATATTAAGACTGCCGTTCGAACACCAAGTGCCAAAGGCCAAGTAGAACGGGCTAATCAGATCATCATCTTGAATTATATACGAACCACTACCAAAGAGCCTAAAGACTGGGACCTAGACTTATATAAACTACAATGCTCGGTAAATTCACAACGAAACGCAACATCTGGGTTCAGCCCGAATGAGCTTGTTTTAAGTTACAAGCACATCAATCTGGTGCAGAATCGAGTCATTGCTGCAGTCCAAGACGATTTCTCAACCAACGAGGAAATGACGGTAGATGAGAAAAGCCATCGTGCTTTAGAAAATATTGATAAAGAACGAGCAAAATGGAAGAAACATTTCGAAAACAAACATCTTAAACCCACGATATACCAAGAGGATGACTTGATTGTACTGGAGAATGAGCCGCAGTCTACTGGCCAGTCAAGGAAACTGGAGCCAAAATACCGTGGACCGTACAGAATTTCCCGCGTGCTAGGGAACGATCGTTATCTGGTAGAAGATATACCAGGTATTCAAATCTCGTCAAAAAAATTTTGCTCAGTATATTCTTAAGATAAGATGAATCGCTGGTGTGATGGTTGCCCCGAACTGGGTCTTACAGCCGAAGTCGAAGATGACTAAAATTCAGGATCGGCCGAACTGTCAACTGTAGAGTTGACAACACTGAATTGTTCAACTCTGTCAAACATGGGGTGTGGTTTTTTTAATATTCAACGTACAGAGAAAGACTGAGTCATTAGTTTTCTAATAATTGTCCTGAAAAAAACATCGACTTCTAAAATTTAATTATTTTGTACACGTAAAATTAAATAAACGATTTATTACTAACTTAATAAATATTTCAACGTTTAATTATTCTTTGACAATTTTGTTTTAATCCTTTCAACATAATTAACAAGGACTAATAGTTTTTCACTAACAATATTTGGCAAAGCAGCAACAAAAGCTTAAAATAGTAAATATAAATACAACATAAGAAATGCAACAATAATGAAGAAAGTCAAAAAATGTATAAAAGTGTAGTCTAACCAGTAAAAAAGAAAATGTAACTTCCGAAATTATTGAGAGCAGCAGTCAGCAAACGGAAAACTGTTCGAACATGTCGACTGCTGAAGTTCTTCGTTGTGTACATATTATACATATAACTTTGCGTTTATTGCGTTCGCTTTGACTGCGACTGTTTGCATTTTCAGAAGCAGAAGCAAAAATTAGCATATAAAATACCCGAACTGTCGCTAAATCTCAACAATACACAATGGTCTACTCAAGTGATAAAAAAAATTTGCGCACCAGTGATGCCAGTTTAGCCATTTACAGGCTAAATTTAGCAATTTCTCATACCTTTTAACCAGAAGAAAAGTTAATTTTTTGGCCACTTTTATTTTAATCTAGCTATTTTTCTATGCATTAAATCTTTTGAGATTTTTCATAAAAAAATTTAACTCGCAACAAAGGAAATACCAAACAAATACAATAGTAATATGTTATTGTTTTCGAATTGTTATCAATAACAGAATAACAGAACACCATAATATGAAAGAGATATGTAGCTCAATTGGCAACCATAAGATTTGCTACTCCTTTCTAATAATCGTGGTATATAGCTGGTGGTTTATAATGTCAGTAAAACAAGTGTCATTCTTGCTTTATCCAAGTGAAAATAAAGTAGAAATTAAAGTTGATATAAAAGTTGGTATAAAAGATAAAAAAATAGAATATGGACAAAATAGGTTTGTATTGAAAATATTATGCAGTTGTTGCTACGACTATGAAATTTCTAAGAGGTTCTAAAAATGTATTGGCACAAACAGCTATGAAAAAAAACGACAATGATGTTAATGGTGATGATATGTTTTTAATTAAAAAATTACCTGCATATAAACATATGTATATATTTTTGTATTTTTGTGTTCAGTTTTTTGTTTCCATATTGAGTACCTGAGTACTTTAATTTATAATTTTTACTTTTATGTACATATGTATGTACTTTAAAGTTTTTGGTGTGTTCGTAAATGCATCTCTGCTCTGCATCATACTTGCAAATTTTATTTAAAATGCAATACAAGTTCGCTGATAATTTGTTTTAGTAGTAATCATGTTTGTATACCATATTTGATATTTACTTGTGCGTTATCTACTTCAGTGAACCAGTTTAGAACATTTCAATTTCCATTTGCAGCGCAGTGATGCATTTAGGAACACACCCTTTTTCCCAATTTGCTCAAAATATACAATATGAATTTCCTTCTTATTTATGTTTAATACTCATGATTTTTCTATTAGATACTGCTTAGCCATTTTTAACTAATTTTTAGATATTTTATAGCCATTTTTTTTGTCTACATTTAACCATTTTTGGTGAAAGAATTCTGCCATCACGGCATTGTACCGATAAATTAGCGGATAAAGTCAGAATTATATTCTAAATTTATAAAGCGAAGCTAATTCACAAAAATTATAAATTTCTAATTATTTTAACATTTAACGGTTCTTAATTTTTATTGTTCTGAAAATTTGGACCCTCCTAAAAACACGCAGCTCGAGGCCCGGGCTTCACTGGCCTATACGTAAATCCATCACTGTATGCAGTTTCCGGTGAGGCTTGCATTCGGATGGCATAAAACAAATCCCAAGGACAGTCATTGAGTGTTTGCGGCATTAATCTGGAAAATCCATGCTTTTCGCATGGTCAATTGTATGTCGTCTGTTCCCGTGTTGGAAAACCATCAGCTTTGTTTGCTTACGTGTCAGACAACAAGACAAAAAATGTCGTGTATCATAAAGCATTGGAATGAACGAAATGCTGAAAGTTAACCAATCGAAACACATTATTTAGTTTTGTTACTCGAACGCCGTTCCTGCAGCCGAAGTGTATATAAAACATGGAATCTTCTTTTCTTTTTACTTTGATTACATATTTTCAAAAATTTACAAAATTATCACAAACAATTTTATTGAACTGTCGGGTCAGCTAGTTTTGTATAAATTTAATTCGATCACATTGGAAGGTTAGTGATTGTGAGACTGAGGAATATGTGTCAATATTTTTGAACTTACCATTAATGTATTCTCTTGTTTGATTAGGCTTACGGCAACCTTGATGTTCTTCACCATCGTCCTGCTCCAATTTTTGACGCTTTGCGGACGGTCCACTTTCTGAAGCATTGACTTCATTCATATTCATTATTTCTAAAATACTTTTATCCAAATCGATTTTCAATTTATTGTCATTATCTTCACAAGTAGTCCCTTCCAAACTATCAATTTTTTTCAATGCCAATCCTGTATAATTATGCAAAATTCTATGTTCACCCATGCAACTGCCACATATCATTTCAGTACACGCTTCAACCAGCTCTTCAGCATTAGCAGGAGCATTTAAGTGTTTCAAATGGAACCAGTCCTCACAAATAACGCACTGTAACATCAATTCATCCGCTGATTGTTCTGGATCTGGGTATGGGCGATGGCATGCGCAATACAAGCCCTGAAAATTTTGATTGTACAAATTATTATCGTTTGCTTTTTCAGGCTGTTTAAAACTATCGTTTAAATTGCAATGGTTTCCTTCAATACGGTCTGTGGGACAGTCGCAACGAAAATTCCTTTTTGTGTACAATTCAACCAATTCATGATTCTCATGACACTGGTAAGAGCAAGCTAAGCAAATGCCTGCACAATTATTTAAGTTATTGCGCCCGTCTGGACAACATGTCAAGCAGGAGTAGAGCGCTTGCCTTTTAATTGGGCCCAAAATATATGTGCAGCTTTTATCGTCAGATGCTGCAAGTACTGCAGTGTACTCCTCCTCCAGTTCTTTTTCTTCTTCCAACACATCCAACATGGTCACACTGGACCATTCTACAGGATTCTCAGTTAATTCATCGACAGAGCAATTATTTGAATTTACCATTTTAGAAATTTTTTTTGTGCAAAAACGAAACGATTAAGTTGCAAGTCAGAGAAACAACCCCGCCGATTTTGAGACGATGGCGCGCCGCCGCTGGTTGCTTTTTGAGCTATTCAGCCGCCGTCGATGAGGTCGATTCAAAACCTGGCATCGGCTCAAACTTGGCTGAAAACATATGTCAGAGTTAAAAATGTTTAGCACTTTTATATGATTGAAAAAAAAATAATACTTTTGCAATCATATAAGAAGAATGCCTTTAATTTTTAGCTTGTAAAAATTTTTATTAGTTTTACCTTTTGTTATTAAATTGTTAACTCGTTTGATTATTTATTTCTAATTAAATTAAATTTATTAATTAATATTTTAGATGTGTGTGTGTACTAGTGTTGAGCGAAACTGTGATTTTTTAATAATGGCTCCTTGTGAACGTGATTTCTAAATCGTTGTTCTTTTAAACTGTGATGGTGATCACAGTTTAGCAGTATTTTGTTTGTAGCAGTTCTGTTATTTTTACAAAATCTAATAAGAGCAGTTGTGAAATTAAACAGTGAATGTGATCACGTTATATGTATTTTGGTTAGTACTTACCATGATACAATTATACAAGGTACTTGCACAAGCAATGTATACAATGCAGAAACTTTTCAAACTTTGTTTACAAGCCGCAAAAATGTTAGTGTATGTGTGTGAATAAAATGATTACAGTGTTGCCAATGAATTTGCAAGTGACTGTGTCTCCAATTACACATTGAAGAAAATTACACTACACATCCTTTGTGTAGGTTAAAATTAAAACAAAATTAAACAAAAATAGAAGTCAAAGTAGAATTACACACAGATTATACATGAATCTAATTATAGGCCTACACATGTGAGTAGAAATTACACACTCTGTATATTACACACATATTGGCAGCACTGAATGACTATAATCATTCATGAATGCCGCGTCTGCAATTGTACTTTAGTTACCCTGTAATTGTTATTTTTGACTAAATTCTGTTTGTTTCTACCAACAAAATGCGTGTGTTTCTTGGTGTTGCAATTTTGTTGTAGTCGCGCAAGTACCTTGTATAATTGTATCATGGTAACTTGAGAATAGCGACAAGAACAAACAATTAGCAATCAACCCCAACCAAATATTGATAATTGTCGTATGACAGTCAGAGAGACAATAAAATTGCAAATACAAAAATGTGAGAGCTATACTTAGTTGCCAGAAAAGACGATTTGACACGATTAGACGATTTTTTTCTCGACAAACGGTGAACGTATACAAATAAATTCATGTGGTAGCTTTATTTACTGTAAGGTAGTGATAAGATATTTTTCGAAACCTGTTACTTTTTCACAGCGATTGAAAAATCACTAATCACAACCGTGACTGAATTTATTAAGTAACAGGTTTTGCAAATGCAGTTCTTTCATACAAACTGTAAATGCTCTTGCATGCTTACTTTACAGTAAATAAAGCTACCACATGAATTTATTTGTATACGTTCGAGGACAAACGCCGCACACGCAGCAACACAAGCTAATGGATGTAATGGTTTAAAGATATATTTTCAAAATCTCTCTGGAATGCGATAGAAGTCTAAGACAGTCTACGATTTTTCCTCGCGATGCGATTTTTACGTTTTTGTGTTAAGCATAGCACTCTGTTCGAAGCTGCAAAAAAATTTCAACAACATTGATTATTTCGCGTGCGAAATTTGACATATATGTACTAAATGTAGCCCAACTCGCGGTTTTTTTTAATAAATTTCTCGCTTTTATTGCTTGAAAGTATGCAACATTGTTAAAATTCCGTGCGAAAAAAAGTACTGCTCATGTTTTTTCACAGCTGAAAAAAATGATGCCAGAGTCATATTGCATGGAAAAACATGCTGCTAGATACATTTTACGTATTTTTTCGCAATAAAAACAGAGTACTACTTTTGCAAGTTTATTTGGCAAATATTTCATACCAATACCAAGGCACATTTACTACAGGTACACGCATTAGAGAAAACACTGTGGCAACTCTGTGCTACTCACATAGTTTTACAAAGTAATTGTCAAAAAATTGTATGCATCAAACAAGGCAGAAAAGTAATTGTCAAATGAATTCTTCGTTATAAGCGTGTAAACAAAAAATCAGCGGATGAGCAATTTGCCTGATGCATGTACCTGTTTGATATGCCTTGACCAAATACTTTAATATGTAGTTTGACAGCATTTCGCACGAATTTGTGAACAGAGTATCAGGCTTTAGTTGAAACCTGGTTGAAGAGCGGTTTTTCCGATGCTGAATATTTTGACCCTAATCTTTGGAATGTATACCGTTAAGATAGCGATCCCTTCTCCACTGGCCTCTTATTGGTTGGAGATGTTTTAGTTGCAGTAAAAACCCGTTTTAAGTCATCTCTGTGCTGTATTAATGATCTTAATGGTTTGGCGGACCACCTAATTGTATCCATATCTAAAGTAAGCTGTTATTTTCTGGTATGTGCATCTTATATTCCGCCTACTAGCTCTGATTATTTATATGATGCTCATATTTCTAACATATTATCTATAGGTCAGAATTTCGCAGTAAATGATAGTCTTTGTGTACTTGGCGATTTTAGTTTACAAAATATTTCTTGGTCAATATTATCTGACGGCTCATTACTAACGCCTTGCAACGTTAACCATAGTCATGAAATTAATTTTATTGATAGTTTATTTTCCGTTAATCTACATCAAGTTAACAATTTTTCTAATCAATTAAATCGTTTTCTAGATCTTGTATTTTTATCTGAATTTCTTAAATAAAAATTTATGTTCCTTTACTGTGGATTTCTCAACCTAATATTCATCACCAACCTCTGGTTATTGCAATTGATAACATAACATTTTTCAAATATTCTTAATCGGAGATTGCTAATGACTTTAACTTATGTAATTTTGATGTGCTTAATTCCTGGACTGATTCGTTTGGTGGGTTAAATACTAATGACTGCCGTAGTAATATTCCAACTAAGAATATCAAGCCTTATGAACTACCATGGTACACCAAAAATCTAAAGAATTTGCGTAATAAATTCTATAAAAAGTTTTTAGATATGGGTGATTCTGAGTCTGAAGCTAAGTTTTTTCATTACCGCCGGGAATTTAACTTCTTGAATAAATTTATTTAGAAACAATTTCTCTTATCTAAGAAACAGGAGATAAAAAGTAACCCTAAGTCATTCTGGTCCTACATAAAATGTAAGAAACAATCGTCTGTTCAGCTCGATGGGTAGTTTCTAACTCTTGCTAAGAGGCCGTTAATATGTTTGCATCATTTTTTAAATATAATTTTGAACCACCTGGAGACAACATTTCTACTTCAGGGACTCCTACTAATTTAAACGTGGGATTCTTTATTTTGTCTGAAGACGATGTATCTGAAGCAATCATTGAGGCTAAGATCTCGTTCAAATCTGATATTGACGGCCTGTTTACTCATTTATTGAAGAAGGCTGCCTCGTCTTTTATTCCTGCATTGACTTTTAATTTCAAGTTGTCACTTAATTAGGGTATATTTATTAATTAATGGAAGTATGCGACGGTCACTCCTATTTTTAAGGATGGAAGGAGAGATGACGTTAGGTGTTATAGGCTTATTTCTAAATTAACTTGTGTTTCTAAAATTTTTGAGCACATCATTCATAAGAAACTGTTCTTCCTGGCAAAGGGTTGGATTTTCCCTTACCAGCATGGCTTCTATTCTGAAAGGTCTACTGTAACGAATCTGACGCTATTTAATGAATACTGTTTAGAGGCCCTGGTTAACGGCGCCCAAGTTGAGTTGATTTATACTGATTTTTCAAAATCTTTTGATAACTCATCGCATTCGGTCTTATTATCTAAATTGAAGTCAATGGGGTTCCATTCTAATTTCTTAGTCTGGATTACGTCTTACTTGTCCAATAAAACTTGTTTTGTTAAGATTGAAGGTTATAGTTCTGTGCCGTATCTACAAAAGTCGGGTGTACCTCAGGGTAGTATACTGAGCCCTTTATTGTTAAATTTTTTCATTAACGATATTGGTAGTTGTTTTTTTTTAAATCAAATTATTTATTATATGCTGATGATTTAAAATTTTTCTTGAAATTAGATTCGATTCAAGATGCCCAAATTATGCAAACTGAGCTCTATAATCTTAGTGATTGGTGTCGCCTAAATGGTTTGAGTTTGAACATTAATAAATGTGTGCATGTTTCCTTCTATAGGCCTGTTGCCCCCAGTGTTGTGACATTTTGTACTGTTGAAAACGTCTAATTTAAAACTTGACTTGGGCGTTATATTTAATAACTCTTTGTCATTTGATGCTCCTGTTGAGTATTTACTTCTTAAAGCATATAAGATACTGAGTTTTTTGAAAAGAACTTGTTCTGAGTTTGCTGATCTATACACTCTGAAATATTTCTATACGGCTTTCGTCAGGTCTAAATTAGAATATGCTTTTGTTATCTGGAATCCCCATATCTCTAATCGTATTGCTCGTATAGAGAGAGGTCAACGCATTTCTGTCAAATTTGCTACGCGGTCGCTATTTTATTTATCGTCCGTTCCATATGAATCCAAATGTTTGTTTATTGGCCTACGGCTTTTGGCATCTCGTAGAAAAGTTCAATCTGCTGTTATATGATATTATTAATGTATCTATTGATTGCCCTGATTTGCTTTATGCCATACGGTTTTATATACCTCCCAGGAATATGAGGTTCGCTAAACTTTTCGATGTTCCATTTCATCGTACAGATTATGCTAGTAATGGTACCCTACCACGTACATTCTCTTTCTTGACCGAAATAAATTATAATATTCAAAGAGATTCAAAATCTTTTATAGAATTTAGCACTGAAAAAGCAGAGTTTAAATTGCTGCTTTATAGCTTATTAAAATAACTGTGATCTCAAATTATTTAATTTAAATTATTAATAAACTTCTTAAAGTAATATTGTATATATGTACATCAGTGTTGGGATTTGGCTATTCTTAAATTGTGCCATGAAAATGGTAAAATTGTACCAAATTAACATCAATTGTACCAAAATGTAGCCATCTGTTAAATAACTATACACCGTAAGAATTCATAACAATTTTTCATTTATTAAAAACAAAAACATAAAGAAATCAACCAATACTATCGAACAAAAGAGTTTTCCATATATGTGAGTATACATACAATATATTATAAATATTACATATATATATTTGCATAGTTAAATAAAATTTGAGGTAATTTTTTTTTAATACAAAAATGTGGTTATATTAGGAATATTCAATCCAATAAAGTTGCCTTGTCAATATCAGTATTTGTAAGATTTTTTTGTGGTATCAATTTAAATGCATCGATGTCGTAGCAAAATAAAGAATTTGATTTTAATAAATCCTTGCTTTGTATTAAAGATGATAAATTATTGACTTGAAGCTTATTTCGCAATTTAGTTTTAATTAAATTTTGTATTGAGTTCTCGTTGTACCTTCATAGTGAACAGACGTAATAGCGGAATTTTTCTTACATACATACATACATACTAAACAAAAAAAAAATCATACAAAAAAATATTCGTAGTACATATTAACTTTGATAAATAAGCTTTTTTTTTGCTTTGCTAATATTTTTACATATAGAAATAACAAAAACAAAAAAAACCGTAAACAAAAAAACACAGACAAAGTACCCTTGAGGAATACTCTATATGAGTACCTCAAAAACAAATAATTGTGAAGTCAGTTATAACGGCAGAAATGCCTATTTTACTGTGAGTTCTGATGCTCTCAATGATAACAATAAAAATAACAAATCTGATACTAGACTTACTGTGAGTTCTGAAGCTCTTAATAAAAACAATAAAAATAAAAAATCTGATGATAGACTTTCTCTAACGGCAAAGCCGCATTTTCGTCAGCGATCAACTTCGCTTTGTCCAATGCCAACTAGTGATTCGTTTACATTACCGTTGCCTAGTACCTCTACATTTAACTCAGCGATATCATCCGCTTCGGGCTCGTGGTCATCACTTAACCCTGTTTTCACTATAGATAAGAGTAGCCAAAAACCCAAGGTCCAAGTCGGAATGGACAGATATATAACTGTGGTAAAGCGCGGGCGAAGCCCAAAATCTTCTAAAATTTCATCTGCTCCAAAGATCTCTAGGGATAACAGCGCATCATCTACTAATCGCCAAAACCGTTTTAAAATATTGCAAGATGACAACGACAAACCCGCTGAATCTGCGAACAAAACCTCCAAGCCGCCACCAATCTATTTAAGAGAAAAAAACTCAAACGCTCTTATTAAAAAATTAATTTCGGTAATTGGCGAGAATAAATTTCACATTGTTCCAATAAAACGTGGTAGCATTGATGAAACGAAAATTCAAATTTATGAAGAAAAAGATTTTCGCACAATGGTTTCTGAATTTGAAAAAAGTAAAACAAATTTCTACACATATCAGCTCAAGAGTGCTAAAGGTCTGCAGATCGTATTGAAGGGCATAGATTCCTATGTCGCTCCCGAAGAAATAAAAGATGCACTCGTCCTCCTGGGATTTAAGGTAAAAAATGTATCGAACATAATAAATAGGGAAAAGTTCCCCCAACCTCTATTTCGCGTTGAACTGCAGCCAAATGATATAAAATTGAGAAAAAATGAGACGCACCCAATTTATAATCTAAAATATCTTTTATACCGAAAAATAACAGTTGAAGAACCACATAAGCGTTCTGGACCCGTACAGTGCCATAATTGTCAAGAATATGGCCATACTAAAAGTTACTGCAATTTACCTACTGTTTGTGTTGTGTGCGGCGAATTACACGGCACTGCTAGTTGCAATAAGCCAAAAAACCAAAGTGATAAAAAAATGCAGCAATTGTGGAGGTAATCACACCGCTAACTACAGAGGTTGTCCTGTGTACTCTTTCGTCAAACAGACTATGGGGCAAAAACCTAAATTAGCTCCAGCCCAATCAGCAAACGCTTTATCCGCCTCTATTGCGCAAGTGAGCCAACCAGTTACTTCCCGTGTATCGTATGCCGATGCTGCTAAGACAAATTTTATTCCTACTCAAAATGTTTCACCACCAAATAATTCAACAAATACAAACTCAAGCTTTAATTTCAATCGCCTTGAAGCTACTATTGATAATCTGGTGCAAACTATAAATAATTTTACAACAAATATGACTAGCATGATGCAAGAAATGATGCGAATGCAGAATACTCTGCTTCAAGCATTAGTTAAAAAACCATGAACACGTTAAAAATATGTTTCTGGAACGCAAACGGCATTCGCCAGCATAAAAATGAACTTGAGCACTTCCTCACGGAAAAAAATATTGATATAATGTTGGTCTCAGAGACTCATTTGACTTCGAGAAGTATTTTTAAAATTTCTGGCTACACCTTATATGATTCAAAGGACCCAAGAGGAAGAGCATGCGGTGGATCAGCAATTCTAATAAGGTCAAGACTCAAGCATTATATTATTGACAACATTTCTGAAGAACATCTACAAGCAACGAATATTTGTATTGAAAATTTTTGCACTAATTTTGTAATATCATCAATTTACTCTCCTCCCAGATTCGCAATTACTGAAGATCAATACGAGGATTTCTTCAAATCTCTTGGCCCTTGTTTCGTAGCAGCTGGGGACTATAATGCCAAACATACGTTCTGGGGTTCGCGCCTTATTACACCTAGAGGAAGAGTTTTGTTCAATACAATTTCAAAAATGGGCTTGGACGTCATTTCAAGTGGAGAGCCCACTTACTGGCCTACAGACATACAAAAAATTCCGGATGTTATAGATTTTGGCGTCATGAAAAATATTTCTAGGGATTTAATTCAAGTTGAAGCTTCTCTAGATCTCTCGTCCGACCACTCTCCCACGATCGTTTCAATTTGTAGCCCATTAAGATGTGACTTACCTCATCCTTATGTGAAGATGATAAATCGTGTTAATTGGCTGGGATTCAAAAAATATCTTAGTACTCATTGCACAGAAAATATTACGCTAAGAACACCCGATGATATTGAATCTAATATTGCCAACCTTAATGAAAATATTAAACAGGCTGCTGAACATGCCACTACCTCCCATCCGCAGACTGGGTTTAATAGAATTTATTCTACTGATATTGAACGTCTCGTGTGTGAAAAAAGAAGAGCTAGAAGGGAATGGCAACAGCACAGATCACTTCAACATAAAACTAGGTTTAAAGAGTGCACTAAACGACTCCAAGAGTTGCTTGCATTTGAAAAAACTGCATCTCTTAAAAATTATCTGGAAGGTCTTGATGTCACACCAGCATCTAATTACTCTTTGTGGCGCGCTGCTAGAAAGCTTAAAACACCCGTCGAGTTTAAACCACCTCTGCGCACATCTACCGGAGATTGGGCAAGAAGCGACTGTGAAAAAGGTAAATTATTTGCTGAGCATTTAAAGTCCGTATTTACCCCAAACTCATGTACTGGTGCTGTTGATTTGCCGAGTGTAGTTGCGCTACCCCCTCGACCCATAAAATTTAAGACGCGTGATATACAAAAACTAATTGCTGAACTCAACCCGAAAAAAGCTCCGGGTATTGATGGAATTAGTAACCAGATGCTGATGAAGTTGCCTCGTATTGCAATTAGAATCCTGTTATTCATTTTTAATGCCATTTTACGTCTGGAATATTATCCAAACAGCTGGAAACTAGCCAAGGTTAAAATGATTCCAAAGCCGGGCAAAGATCTTACCAAGGCTGAGTCATATAGGCCAATAAGCTTACTGTCAACAATGTCAAAGCTCTTTAAAAAGTTACTCATGATAAAATTGTCCCCAATTCTAACTGATAATGAGTGCATACCGGACCATCAATTTGGTTTTAGAAGTCAGCATAGCACCATTGAAAAAACTCATAGATTGGTTCAATTTATACGAAAAACTTTTGAAGAAAAGAAGTATTGTTCTGCGCTGTTTATTGACGTTTCTCAGGCATTTGATAAAGTGTGGCATGAAGGCCTAATTTTAAAATTAAAGACTTATTTACCGATAAACATTCTAAATCTTTTGGAAAGTTACATTATTGCCCGGAAATTCACTGTTGTGGAAGGAGACTTTATGAGTATGCCTGAAAAAATCTCATCCGGTGTGCCACAGGGGAGTATACTGGGGCCAGTTTTGTATTTGATTTATACTTGTGATATGCCTTTGAGCAGTAATATTCACACATCTACATTTGCCGATGATACAGCCTGCCTTAGTATGCACGAAAACCCTCACGAGGCTTCCCGATATCTTCAACAACATATTACCCAGCTAGAACTATGGTTAAACAGGTGGAGAATAAAGGTAAACGAACAGAAGTGTGCTCAGGTAACATTTACCCTACGAAAAGACACTTGTTCCCCCATTACAATCAATAATCAAATTGTTCCTCAAACTTTACAAGTGAAATACCTTGGTATACACCTTGATCGAAGGCTTACATGGAAACACCACATTGACTCTAAGCTAACGCAAATGAAACTTAAACTAACTCAGATACATTGGCTGATTGGTAGAAATTCAACCCTCAGTCTAGATTGTAAACTTTTGATATACAAGTCGCTTTTAAAACCTATATGGTGCTACGGAATTCAGCTATGGGATACTGCTTCAGCTTCAAATATAGAAAAAATTCAACGAAGGCAAAATAAAATTTTACGAATAATAACATCGGCTCCATGGTACATAAGAAATTCATATTTACATCGTGATTTGAATATGCCACAAGTAACTGAAGAAATTGCAAAATACGCAGGCAAATATCTTACAAAACTCGAGTCTCATCCTAATCCGCTTGCTCGTAATATCTTGAATTTTACTGGACACATCCGCTTAAAAAAGAGGGACACAAGGGCTCTAATACTCAACACTCCAGAAGAAATTGCTTGAAAATACTTTTGTTTTTGCTTATCACGACTTACATATGTATTATTAATAACTATCACTAAGTTTATGTCCGACACTGGTCGGGCCTAATTAATTATATTTAGATTTAAGATTTGAATAATTATTGTTAGTTCATATTTGAAGATACAATAAATAAATATATGTATTAAAAAAAAAAAAAAATTTTGTATTGAAAACACCCTCTCGACACTTGCTGAAGAGTGTGGAATACACAATATACCTTGAATTAACCGAAATATATTTGAAAACAATGGTTCATTGAAAGTGTTCTTCAGATTCGAAATTTCGTTCCAAAATTTACATATATTCAAATTCTTAAACTTTTTGATATCTTCTAGTTCTGAAATTGCTCGATATTCAGTATTTATCGTTTCGGCGTTTTTATATTCGTTTGGAAAAAATTTCAAAATAAAAGGCACAATGCTGTTAGTTTCGCCGTTCACGATATGTTCAGGAGCAAATTTTGAGACCCAATTAAGAAAATAGTCTTGAAAGTCATATTTCTTTTTAATATATTCTAAAAAAGTTATATAAAACAATTTTACGTTGTTTTTGAATTGTGTAATTTCATTCTCAGAAATATTTTTCGAATTGATAAACATTTCAACTGCTGCCCCACAATAAATTTCTTCGATTGGAAGTTGGTGGGCATGAAGATCAATGTCATTAATACTAATATTGTCTATGTAGGTTTTACATAGAAAATTTCGGGCCAACAGGCGGAAAAGAAATGACAGCTTTTTTAATATCAAATGAACTCTTATGTCTTCGTTTTGCATTTCTAAATTAACATCATTTATAATTTTTAACACATATGACAAAAATAAAAAGTATAACTTCATGACATCACTTTTTAAATTCTTCAATATAAATTCAGCTTTGTTATGCTTAGATTCAAAATTTGTAAGAGTAAAAAAGTAAGTAAGGGGTTCCCACTGTTCTAGTACTCTGTTGACGGCAGCTTGACGAGATAACCATCTCGTTGAAGCATATTTTAATATTGTATGTTCTATAGTATTAAAATATTGCTGGAATTTCACAAAATCTTCTCTACGTGAAGAACTCTTACAGAAAAAGCCATTTATTTGTTTAATAATGTCATCTATGGTACATGGTAACGATTGGGAAGCATGTTGCGAAGCTAAATTTAAATTGTGACAAATGCAACTACTTACGTATAATGTTGGTTGAATTTTTTTTAATAAAGCTTGGACGCCATTCGTTTTCCCCATCATGACAGAGCAGTTATCTGCACCAAAACCAATCATATTTTTAACGGGAATTTTATATTCTTCCAAAACCTCAAAGATGGCATTAAAAATTGATTGTGACGATGCACTTGGAACCTGCACTAAAGTTAAAAACCGATCAATACATCTTCCAGTAAAGAGGCGAACCAAAATTGCTAGATTTTTAGATACAGTCAGTACTTTCATCCACTATAATAGAGTAATATTGTTTTTGACAAATATCTGCGATTTGTCTGCTATTAGCAGGCCCAGTAAATTCTGTAACAATTTTCGTCGCTTTTTTGCGATGAATATTGAAATTTTTAACTATATTCGAATCGGTTATTACATTTTTCAAAAGCGTATTTAAGTGATCCAAGACTGCAAATGGTAAATTGTGTTCTACAGCAAAGTTTGTAACCGAAAATTCCAATATTTTTGCTTTATTCTGAACGGAATCTGTTGCTGATATTTTTGAAATAAATTGATTTATTTTAGGCGTACATTTAGCAGTAGCTTCCATTTTTTTTGTGGGCTTCTGACTCACTATGTTTTTGAATGTGGAATTGACCTCCAGAAATTTTGCTACCACACAAAATACATATTTTTCCATTATTTTCCTCCTTCAGCCATGGATAAGACTTTAACCAATCTTCTGTAAATTGTATTCTTTCTTTTCGTTTAGTAGCCGGCGTCGTTATCAAATTCGAAGAATCATTTTTACTTCTATAAAATAATATTAATTATGTATATTCATTTTTACCATATGTAGTACCTATATATTACTCTCACACATTAACAAGTCGTTGCATTTTTTCGATCTTTAATACAAATCATTACCAAACAATTATTTTATTTTCACTTTTATGGTTGTTGCTTAGTTCCCTAACTTTTTTGTATTATCTGTTTAATTTACCGTTTAAAAATAAATCTTTGACATTTAGTAGTAAATTATAATACATCTACATATGTAAGGGCTACCAAAACAAAAGAAAAATATGAACATAACCCTACAAGAAATGAATGACTGAAACTAACACAAACAAAATTTCTTTACTAACACATTTGCAACAATTTTACATTGAAATCAATATTGACAGTCAATTGACTAGTCATTTGATCGGAAGTGATGATGGATTTATTTATTAATTATAGTTGCTCTATTCTAGCATATATGTTAGAGTGAAACATCTAATGTACATATTCCAGAACTTTTAAAACGTCGAGTTTTATTAAAAAAAATAAAATTCATTCTGTCTGTGGAAATTAAAATTTATAACTATTAAAAAAGATAAGTAAAAAGAAAAAATAAAATAAATTTACAAAATTCAATTTAATATATGTATATTTCTTTTCAAAATTTTAGACATTTGTAAAAAGTAAGATGCGTTGGTGGTGAAAAGATGTGAAGAGGGCTATAACATAGGGTCTACAACTGCGATTAACTCTGACATAATATGTGAGAGAACGTCGGCAGAATGAGAGAACGAATTTCTTCATCTTAATCTTAATGTTTGACAAGGGGAATACTATTTCTATTAATCTTATAAGAATTCATAATTCATTGACAGCCGTGCTGAGAGTGTTTATAATTTGCCAAGAAATCGTTTGATAAAATTATTATTTTTAATTGTTTGTATATACTTTTATTAATGTAATATAGTTTTATTATTTTGAGTGAATTTAATTGTAAAATAATTGTGTCTCGTTTATCTAAAGGTGCATATAGTATGTAAGTATATATACATATGTAGTGCTTTTGTATCATTTGTTGAAGAATTTCATTTGTGAATTTTTTTGCATCAATAGAATAAAATGGATGTCCAAAAAAGTTATGCTATGCTGATGGCATTAAAAAATCTAAAAGAGTTGATGGATCTTACCGACGGAGAACAAAGCCGTATGGAGCGTCAATATTGGGTGAAACCATTTTTGGAGAAGAGGCAGCTTCATAGCGTAGAAGCTCATATTCTGAAGGATATACTTTGGGACACACATGACTACAGGAACTTTTGCCGTTTGAGAGTGGATGATTTCGAAAATCTACTATCTATGGTGTGTAACAAGTAATTTTTAATCTTTTGACCGAAAGTAATTCAAAAATATATTAAATTATAGGTGCAAGATAATATAAAGAAGCAAAATACCGCCATGAGAGATGCGATACCACCAAGATCACGGTTAGCAATAACATTACGTTATATAGCTACAGGGGACTCTTACAGGTCCTTGGAATTTTTAACTCGTGTGTCCCGAAAAACAATCAGCAAATTTGTCCCAGAAGTCTTAAATGAAATTATTATTGCTCTTTCTGATAGCTACTTCAAGGTAAAATTACAAATATACATCCCTTGTAAACAAATGTTTATGTTGTCGATATTGTATATTATATAGATGCCAACAAATGAAATTGAGTGGAAAAACATTGCTTATGATTTCAATAAACTGTGGCAGTTTCCACATACTTTGGGTGCTATTGACGGCAAGCATATAAGAATTAAAAGACCACCCCATGCTGGTTCCGATTTTTATAATTATAAAAATTACCATAGCGTTGTGCTTTTAGCTGTAGTGGATGCTCACAGTAGATTTATATATGTTGATATTGGTGGAAATGGGAGAGCATCGGACGTCGTCCTTTTCAAAAACAGCACTTTGTACACAAACTTGAAGTGTGGAAAGTTAAATATACCACAAGATGAAAATTTGCCGGGACAACACGTAAAAACATCATATTTTTTTATTGGTGATGACATTTTCGGGATAGATCGAAACTTGCTAAAAGCATATAACCGCAATACAAAACTGACCACAGCTCAAGAAGTTTTTAATTACAGACTGAGCCGTGCAAGAATGTCAGTAGAGATGGCGTTTGGCAGATTAACCAGTCGATTTCGTATATTTCACAGGCCTATAGAAGTCGAACTGAAGACTTGTGATCTTGTTGTAGCAGCTTGTTGTATTTTACATAATATGCTAACAAAAAATGTAACAGATTTGCCGAAACAAAATCAAGAACGAATTGTGCAGGAGTTGCCATCAACTATAACACCATTACCCGTTCAACAACATGAAAATCCAAGGTTTGCAAATGAGATGAGGGAAAATGTTAAAAAATACCTAATTAGCGAAGGCGACGTTCCATTCCAGTGGCAAAAAATAAAAAAACAGGTTGCAAATCCTGTATTTGTTGAAATGGTATAAGCATTTTTTTATTTTCTTTTAGCAATTCATTACCAAGTTATTTGAATTTAATTTTAATTTTTAATTTTAATTCTGCCTAATTCGTTTGAATTGATTCAAATTTCATTCAATTCTTTTTTATTATGAAAAGAATTAATTTAAAATTTAGCTAATTCGTAGCGAATTAAATTAAAAAAAGAATGATTCATTTACAGCTCTGATTTATATATACATATTTTTATTTACCTTGTTTATATTACATTGAAATAAAATTAAATTTTTTCATAAAAAAATTAATTTGGTTTTTATTTAATGTAATGAATGCGTAGGGTTGTTATAAAACTTTGTAATGTAATACAAATGTTTTTAAATTACACTGTACAAGTGTTCTAATAAAAATAAATATAATTCATTAACATGCCACTGTACAACAGTGTTATAACAAAAATAATATAACTCATTATTTTAATATTGAATGTCCATAGAGAACGAGATCACAAAATTGATTAGGTAAGTTTCCAAATTCAGGTCAAAGTTTAGAAAATTGATTGTTATTTGGGGCGCTAAAGTCGAATATGCACTTCAAACTACAGATTCAAGCCAATATAGAGTGAAACTAAAATGTCTTTCTTGTTCTGAGTAACAATTTTTGTAACTTAATTTCATGGAAGTAAGCACAGGTACACAAGGTCTAGGAATGGAGCTACGAAAAGGTGTTTGTTTCTGTTTTTGATTTTATAACTTTTATTTCACTGACTTGAAGAAGCACTTCATCAGTTATGTTAATTTTACTCATGAATCTGCTTTCTTTTTGATATAATGTTATATCCCGAAAACCAAAATCACTTTAAAAAGTAAATTCCTCAAAATTTTTAATTGCAGATTTGAATTCATCACCCCAAATAACATAACAAATAACTTTCCGCCGCTAAAATTAACATAACTGATGAAGTGCTTCTTCAAGTCAGTGAAATAAAAATTATAAAATCAAAAACAGAAACAAACAACTTTTCGTAGCTCCATTCCTAGATCTTGTGTACCTGTGCTTACTTCCATGAAATTAAGTTACAAAAATTGTTACTCAGAACAAGAAAGACATTTTAGTTTCACTCTATATTGGCTTCATTTATGGCAGTTTGCAAAATATCGGTCTTGGTCCCTTCCAATATCCTTTTGGTTAAGTTAGTCTGAATCTCAGCCATGGCTTCAGCAGCTGATGAAAGTGATAGTTGCGCAAGTTGCAATGAAATAGACTTGCCAAAAGAAGAGTACATGCTTTCTTCATTCTTCTTTGAAGATGTCATCATTGCGCATGACATATCTGCTTGGCGTACAAATGCATCTATTGCCGAACTAAATTTTTCATCCCTTTCAAATCGTCTTTTTTTTTGAAATTTTATTGGAATCAGATGTTATTGATGTGTTGAAATCAGTAGTTACTGGAGAATCCACACTCTTATTTGAAACCAAGCTTTCTTGGCTTTCTAAAAGATTTTCTTTGAATTCCAAAAAACTATCGTCTAAATTTGCTTCTAGGGATGAGAAATGCTCTGTTCCGAATGATAATGTGGGTGTTTGTAGCTCTTTTTGCTTTAAAAATAAAAACAATAATAAAACGTAAGTCTTTTGTATCTTTATACGTTTAACTTACATAGTTAAGATTACTTGTAGTTTTCCTAAACATTACGGCTGTATTAAGGAAATTTAGTTCTTCAAAATAAAATAAATGTGGCACATATAAATCTTCTGAAGAAGATCCGGACTTTTTTGAAGACTCAATTTTTCTTCTTTCGGCGACATACGCAGACCGCAAGTTTTTAATTTTTTTTCTCACATCCTCTTCATCCTTGCATATGTTTTTCGCTATTTCCTGCCATGCATTCCTTTTCAGATCTGTCCTCTTATAGACAGAACTTTTTATGTCCCAAAGGCACGGAAATTGTTGGTATAAATTGATGACCTTAAAAATGTCTTCGCAGCTCCATTCCATTTTACAAATTATTTTTAAAATTTACGGTATTTACGTTGGAACTGGTAAAATTTATAATATTTAAGTTGCAACTGGTATGTATGTACATAAAAAATAGTTTTTTTTTAAATAATTATTTCACACAAAATTCACAAACAAGAGTTTCAATGGCGACTTTTTATACACAAATACAAATGCATGTGCTTATTTGACAGTTCATCTCATAAGATTGTTGTTATAGGATTTGTTATAACAACGCTCTTATAAAAAATCTTATAAGATTGAGATAACACTAATTTGAAGTCTACACGTAACATAACTCGCTCTGCGATTGAATTTGACGATCTCATCTTACATATTATGTTAGGTGTAGACCCTATGTAACCGCATAGGATATTCTGTTTTGCTGACTATATCTTTCGTTTTTAATATTTTGTTAAATTTTATATATTTAAGTGACTTTTTGTAATAAAAAAAGAATAATTAAAATAATAAAAATTATATTTATAAATCATGTATCATTGCTCAATTGTGGGGGATATATATGTCCATTATGATCATTCAAATTTGACTAATATTTATGCTATCATTGATTATTAAAAAGAAGTAGAGTGAGCAGTGCGACTATATAGTCATTAGAGTGAGATGCAACATCACACGTACACAAAAGTTTCCATCACATATTTCATTTTGCCCTTAATAATGTGATAGAAACTTTGTTCTACGCAATGATGAATATATCGTGCATGACTTTCAGTCAATTGATCGGTCAATTGACTGATACTATTCTTGTAGGGAAACTACCAATGTTGCAAATTTTAGTATTCATGATCAGTGCTGGACAACTATGTTATGAGAAATTATTATTATTGTATGGCAAAGTACAATTTTTTTCAAATTGTACCACTGAAGTATAAAGTATACCAGTGTACCAATGCAAATGCGATTGTACCAAATTTGGTACAATTGTACCACAAATCCCAACAGTGATATACATACTATGTACATATGTATGTATTTATCCGTGATATATTTTTATTAATACACATTTTATACACAACCTTAGTATTAGTTACATATTTTTTAATGTTATCTTAGTCTGTAAGGATTAAATGTCCATTGACTGAACTACAATAAATAAAATAAAATAATTTATGCAACTCATTTTACTTTTTCAAAAGAAAAACACACTTTTTTCACTAAAATTACACATTCATTGACCACGAACTTCCAATTGTAATTGACGCCAACACAAAATCAAAATAACTATAGTATCAAGGTGACTGACTACATTTTTCATAAGGTGGCACAAAAAGGGGATATAAAAAAAGTAGCACTAATTAGGGGGATTTATCAAAAATAAAGGGGCAACATTAAACAAACGAGATAAACACACTAAAATTTTTATTACTTTTGTATTATTATGAGTTTTGTAATGTCTTTCTTTAAATTAAAGGCACAAGCGAGTTTGGTGATCAAAGTATATTGATATTTTGTTTTAAAATTTCTTCAGCTTATATACTAACTATGAGAAGTTCGCTTTATTTATTTTTACTTATTCTAATACATTCACACATTCTAAAATTACATTGCATTATACATTGTACAGGGCTGTGTATGTGTTTTTGTATATTTGAAGTTCAGTGCCATTTCGCTTTAATCAGACATAGTAACCATTTATTAAAGTCAGCATAATTGACCGTAAATTATAGAGATATTATGTTACCGAAATTCCAGCGTTTATGACTAAGTGTGTTTGCAATTAAAAATCGTTACTTACCTATCTCAAGAAGACGTTGACTTTAAATTATTTTAATTTGTTTGCATACTCTTGTTTATTATGAATATCATGTTGCTGTGAGTGTTTGGTGGGGTTCATGCATATGTCAAACTATGTATGTATACACTACACCCCTACTCTTTCTGTTAAAATTACACAATTTTGTGTATTTTCTCAAAATTTTGTAATTTTATAAAAAAAAATATTTTTTGTTAATGTGTTGCCTGCGTGGTACAATGTTTACATAATTATTATTATATTTTTTTACATAGATATTAAATTCTTATTGTATTTATTTATTTATAAAAAAAATGGTGTGATGTTTAAGTGGTACAATATTCATTGATTTTTATAGCTTTTAATTTTAGTGTTATGTTCTTATGAAACTTATAACTAATTATTTTTTTGTTTGTATTTTATAAATAAATTTTTGCAATTCTCATGCTAAAAATATTTTATTCTTACGTATAATAATTTTTATTTCTTATATTTCTTTAATAAATTTTTATGTACAGTTTTTATTTTTCCATTAATTTTTAAATCTACATTTTCATTATCCATATTTGTTATTTTGTAAGAACCACTACATATTTTCTTCTATTCTCCTTCTTTATTAAAACTAGGTCTCTTATTCTAAGATCTATTCTGTTAGGTTTGTTATATGATTCTAATTGTCTCCTTTTCTTTACTGCTTCTATAAGCTTTCTAGCATTTTTTAGTGCATTTTTAATTCTAACTCTTAATTCACATGCATAATTATCTAAATTATAAGTCCTATTTTCATTCTTCATTATTTCTTCATATGGTAAGGTAGGTATTTTGCAAATACTAACTCAAATGGTGTGTAATTTGTATCTATGTGAGGCGTTATATTGTATGCAAAAGAATAATAAGGTATCCAGTCGTGCCAGTAGTCATTATTCACAAATAACAAAAAGTATTAATTTAGAATTCTATGATTTCTTTCTATATTACCGAGTGTTGCATGATGGTACGGTGTGGATATTCTATGTTCTATTTTTAGCAAAATACATATTTCTTTCATTAAGTCATTTACAAACTCTGTACCTTTGTACGACTTTAGTGTTTTAAATATGCCATACTTCAATATTAAATTTTCTGCCAAACATTTTGCGATTGATTTGGCTTCCATTGTTTCCATTGGTGCAGCTATTATATATTTAGTTAACTCACATTGCATTGTTAATATATATCGATAGCTTTCAGAAGGTCGCAAAGGGCCAACTGTATCTATGACTATAGTGGGAAAACTATTTTTTGGTGTGTCTGTAACGCATAAAGGTTCTTTGGTGTGTCTAACTTGTTTGTTTCTCTGACATAGATCACACTCTAAAACGCACTTTTTTTTACCATTTTGTAAATATTTTTCCATATGTATTTTTGTTTCAATTTGATTAAGGTTTTTCTAACTCCACATGGTGTGTTGTGATACAATTTAATTAATTCATTTTTTCTGTTTTCACATCTTATTCTTTGAGGATTATATAACATTATTTTCTTTGCACATGTCTAACTTTTCTATACTTATTTTCTTAAATATTTCGTCACCTTTTCTAGTGCGAATCTTACATAATTTGTTCTGCATAAAACAAAAGGTAGTTTTTCCCAATATATTATCTAGATAATAAGGATTATCGCTACATGTGATGCGCATTTCATTTAGAACAGAATCGTTTTCAATTTTCATTTCTTTTTCTGATTTTTCAAATATAAATTTCAATTTTCTTGCAAGTTTTATATCATTAATGGATGTACAATGCCGAACTTTGAGTTGATCAGGCTCATTAGGACTTGTATTACCATTCTTATTTTTCTTAAGTGCACCTTTGTTCTTCTAATTTTTCTTCATTTACCTAGGTTTATGGTTTCATAATTTTGTATCCCTTTTTTATTCATGTTTCTTGTTATCACCAGCGTTTTTTTTACATTTTCATCAATTTTATTAGGAATCATTTCTTTTAATATATCTGATTTCAATTGTATCATTGACAATGCATCTATGTACGTTATTGTTGTTACTTTCTCTTTTGTAAGTTACTTCAAAGTCGCAGTCTGATAATTCTAAACGTATTCTAGCTAACTTAGAACTTGGATTTTTATGTGAATGTAATGACAATAAACTTTCTACAATATAGGTAACGTCTAAAAAATTATGTCCTAGTAAATAGGGCTAATGGGGATGGGCGAAATGTTTTGGGAATTGAAAACAGGGGGAAAAAGATAAATTGTGGCAACCATATTGCATATGGAGGGATTTTGTGTGAGTTTGATTCTTTGTTTATGTGTATGTATGTGTTTGTGCATATGTGTGCGTTTTTGTATTTACTTGTATGTTTGCCAGTAACCACTATTTTTGTTGTAGTGGCAGACAAACATTATACCATGTAGGACTGTACTGACTCGCTTTTGACTTTATAACCAGTACTACTCTATAATTATTCCTCATGCAATGCTTTGTGCTATAGACATATATGTAGACATAGTGACTACTTAGTTCTAATGTATATATTGACAAGTTGTTGACAATTCCACCACAAATACGTCATATCTGTTTTCTGTCTCTCTTTTATACTGACGTATAGAAGAAAACTTATTATACTACAATTGTCACTAGAATTTTAGTGTTGACACAAAGGCACTTGGTCCCAGTCTGAATTCAGGGTAGTGACAAGGGATCTGTATGTTTGTGTGTACGAGTATGTAGTGATCGTTAGTTTATTGACTTTGGTTTGCTCCTCTTAGTTTTCGTTGCTTTGCGTATGTATGATTATTATTGTATGTATACATTTGGTTTTGGGATCACTGGGGAAATAATCTAATAGCTGTAGGTAGTGGCAACCCAGATAGATGTTTGGAATGGAGGTGGACAGGGAATGTATTTGGTAATGTATGTATGTATGTTTATGTTGTTGAATTAATATATGTGTGCGTATTTACCCTCTAGACAAAATAGAACCATATGTCTCTATGTCGACACTCTTTTCTCTAGCTACAATTGCACTAGTTGAAATGTCAACAACTTTTCTTTTATGCGCGAGTAGAGATAACTTTTAGACAACATTTCTAGTGTATTTCTGGTGACATTGTCAATGAACGCGTCAATAGTTCTTCTTTTTATTATGCTGTGCAATAATGTAAAAAAAATACATATGTATGTATGTTTTTAAGTTTGTTGCCCCAACCCTTATAAAATTTAAGACGAGGGTCACTAAAATAAACTACTGAATCTTTGGTTCAAATGGTCGTAAAAATAATGCTAAAGTCTACTGGCAGACTAGAGCCCTTAAAATTTACTAGTGAATCTTTGGTGCCAATGTCTCCATGTGATCCCAAAAGAACTACTTAACCAGTAGTGCTACAGTCTAGTGGTAGATTTTTAATGACAAGCTAATGCTAAATGTCAATAGATGATTACATTGGCTGGGGTACACCTAGCCAGTAGTACTACTGACAATGACACTACTAAATCACTACAACTTCACTATTCACATTTCCTGCAGGGTATTTTTGTTTTGAAGAATATCATTTCTTGTGTGAATTATATCAACACTTCTTCATACATATTTACATATGAGTGTATATATGTTTTCTAGGCTATTGGCATTGCTATTCTTATGGAGATAGAAAAATATTGTGTTATTAAATATTTTGAGTCCCATCAGGTTGACAAACAGAGTTTTATGAATAGGGGTAATTATATTTTTATTTTAGTATATTTTACTTTAAAAGAAAAAGAAAATAAAATAATGAACAAGAATATAAAATGAATGCAAAATGCTTGAAAGAAGTTTTTCTATCAACTCAAAAAAATCAAAGATAATTTCCCAAAAAAAATCTAAATAAATGTGAACATATCGACTTTTTAATAATATTTTGGTCCAACAATTCGTTGCATATCTTCTTAACTAGTTTATATTTCATATTTTTATACACAAATTATAAAGTTCATATGTTTTTGTAAAATTTTGGTTGTTCTCGCACCACTTTAAAATGCGAGTTGTTTTGACAGTTCTTGCGAGAAACTTTTCACAAAATATTTTTACAGAAACACTTTTTGTAGAAAATAGCTTTTGCAAAAATAAAGCAAATACTTATAGAAGGACCTGCACTCACGTGCGTCCCGATTTTTCCTATACCTTCATATTGCAAACTGATGCTAGCGGTTTTGGTCTGGGTATTGTTGTGTATATGAATTTCATCATATACCGTAATACAACAGATAAATTAGATTTGGTGACTACAACGCGATTCACGTATGAATCGTGGATATGTGTGTTTGTATGTGTGTATGCGTGGGTGTATGTATGTATATGTAGGAGTTTAAGGCTGTCCTTGATTTGAGGTAGGTGATGTTGTGTTGAAATAGTTTGAATTTTTCGTAGATGAATTCTAGATTGTGTGTGTTTGTGATTTTCTCACGCTAGTATTTATGTATGTATAAATTAATTGTTCCTCATGTGGACATCTGGTGCTATAAAATATTATCATATATCTGAACTTTCCTAATCCTAGTATGTTTTTCATATTGGAGGATGAGATTGCTTTATATTTTGTCAAGCTTAAATTTGTCCCGTGTTAAAGTCTGTCGGTCAGAAATTTGTTTTTATTTGGATAAATATTAATTTCAGATTTTGTAAAATTCTTGTGTACGATCGTGGCGATTTTGTGTGTGTGCATGTGTGTATGTGCGGGATATAGTTTGGTTGTCTGTGATAAGTTTGTTTATTTAAGTACATTTGTTTTCTTCGACTGAAGGCTTTTCAAGCGTCAATAGCTTGGGGGACGGTTTGTATGTTTTCATGATGTAGATATGTAAGTGTGATTGTTAAGATCTAATAAATATATACTTGAGCATGGGTAAGAAATTTGATAATATATGTACATATGTATCTACAAATTGATTTTATGTATGTATGTATGAACGAGAACATACAAAGAAGTCTGTGGCTGTTGTTGTTGTAAATGTTCGCCTGGTCTTTTGTGTATAGTTGTGAAATATGTCCATAGTTTTTTTATTTGAAATTAAAAAACGTTCTTTTAATTTTTAGATGTATTTACTTTGTGAGGAGTTTCTGTTTTAAGTAAAGTTGAATTCCTCCCTAGTTGTAGTAAATATAGTAGAAATATTTAATATATTTAATTTTTATTTGTTTAAAGTTTATGTAGCCTATATAATCAACGTTAGAAATATTTCGATATAAAAATTTTTCCAACCATAGGCTTTTTTCTTTACCTTTTTCATTTATTTTAGAACATCTTGCATTGACTTTTAAAAGTTGCCAATCATTTTGAAATGAAACTGTAGCTCGTTTCTGTAATTCTCGCATCGAAAAATTTCTCACATGAAGTGTGAAACAAAAAATTCCATCGTTTCTCGATTTGTGAGAAAAAAGTGTTTCTGTAATTTAAAGTGAAAAGAAGCAACACTAATTTCGTTTTTATTGGAATATTTCCAACAATCAAGTGTCAAATGAAAAGAAAATGTTACAAAAATATTATTTCAATAACAAAAAAAGAAATAATTTAAAAGAAAAAGAAAATAAAATAATGAACAAGAATATAAAATGAATGCAAAATGCTTGAAAGAAGTTTTTCTATCAACTCAAAAAAATCAAAGATAATTTCCCAAAAAAAATCTAAATAAATGTGAACATATCGACTTTTTAATAATATTTTGGTCCAACAATTCGTTGCATATCTTCTTAACTAGTTTATATTTCATATTTTTATACACAAATTATAAAGTTCATATGTTTTTGTAAAATTTTGTAAAATTTTTTTAAAATGCGAGTTGTTTTGACAGTTCTTGCGAGAAACTTTTCACAAAATATTGTTACAGAAACACTTTTTCTCACAAATTTCCAATAACATACGTCAAAAACGGTAAAATGACAAACAGTTCTCACAAAAAGTAATTACAGAAACACTTGCATATGAGAAACGATTTTTTGTTTCAATTCACATAGTTTCTTCTTCATTGCCATCGTTTTCTGTGAGAAATTTTTCGATGCGAGAATTACAGAAACGTGCTACTGATCTACCAGCGGCAAGTAGATGATGAAAGCTTTTTTGTTAGCCAGTTTGCTTTTTTTTACTCTATTTTTATTTTTAATACATTTAAAATTAAAAGCGAGTTTTATGATGAAATTGTTATACTCATTATTGTTGAAAACATCCGCTACTTCCTTTTGTAATGAAAATCATTTGAATTAGTTTGGAAACCTTGCACATCTATTAAAGACCTTCTGGACTTTCTATTATTCGATCATCAGTAAAAATGCAGTAGCTGAGGTCCTTACTTGCTGTTTCAAATTAAATTTCTATATCAATTGTTCCGCTATTGAATAAAAGGAGCTTTTATCTTAAACTGTGATGCAGTTACAAGCGCTTGAAATTCTTTCATATACGAGTAATATCTTTGTTGAAATCTTAGATATATGTATATCATATAGAACTGAATAACGTTCACTTTTAAATTTTATGTTAAGAGCCTCATATAAATCTGAGACTGAATTTAAATGTACTTTTAAATTAGTCAAATCACAATGAACAAATTTATTTTCTTCTTGAAAAGCGATCAACAGAAAACGAACGAACATTATTAAACGAATCGAGATATTTTTAACACATTCCAGTATTGCGAAGGATATGACCCATGTCATAAACCACCCCAATTCAGGTATAGCTTGTATGTTGTTATCTCAAAATGGTTCATCTTACCCACGAAATGGTAGATATGAATATTAATCCAAGTTTGAGTGACAAATTTAACCCGTAAAGTCTCTGACACATTCTCGACTTAAGTTACAACTGGGAGGAAAACTAAAGTGATATTTGGAAAAAAGATCGTATATTTTTTTACTTCAAAATATGTCAAATTGTTTAAATGATGAGATAAATATTATTATTATTAATGACGCTACATTTCTGGAAGTACTTGAAATAATCGGTCAGTTTTTACTTAATGTTATAATTTTTTCGATTATTTTTTATGAATTCATATTCGTACTCAATTACTTAATAAAATAATGAAAGAAATTTTTCAGTTTAAATGGTTGCCATTGTTTGATTCAGATTGTGAATTTGAAAACCGAATATTAATGAAACTAACTGTATAAAATAAAAACTATTTACGTTGATTTTACAATTTATGTACATATGCTTCAGCATGATTCTAGCTTAAGTCCATTGCATAAGTTTGTTTGATACTCATTCGTACACAGGTACATTCTTAAAGATTGGAAATCAAAGTCCAATTTCTGCAGTTTATCTATATTTTCTAAAGATCTGATAGCTATAGAAACTAATAGAGTGAAGATCTATTATAATATCCCATTTACATATTTTTAAATTTTGCGTGCTAGAGTTTTCGAAATGAGAAATGTACAACTTTCACTATAAAAAGTGATAATATGATGTGGTGCTGAATATTACACGGTGTTGTTATTTATTTTGAAGGCTTAAGTTTTCACAATATTTCATACAGGCTAACAAGCTTAGAGAATTTCTAGTATAGGGTGTTTTTTTTAACCTAGATAGAACTTTAAATTGTAAAAAGTAACACAAAAAATTAAATTTTGATAAAACATTTTTTTTTTATTTGTTTCAGTATACTCTGACATATCATCATGAATAGACTCACGCTTGAAATTATCCAAATTTACTTTGAAAATCAGTCGTCGATTCGCGCAACTTATAGACGACTTCGTCATTTTTATGGCGTAAATAATCGTCCATCTGAACAAGCCATTCGTCGAACTGTGGATAGATTTCGTACCACATACTCTCTAGAGGATGCAATAACACCAACACGTCGAAGGAATGTGCGTAGTTAAGAGAATATCGCCGCTGTAAACGAAAGTGTGGAAGAAGATCCAATTGTTCGTGTTATTCGTGACATACGGCCAGCAGTGCTCGAAAAAGTGGCCCAAAATTGGACGTCCAGAATGCGCTTCGTCAAGAACAGCCGCGGTGCCCATATGCCCGAAATCATTTTCAAATGTTAATGTCACGTATTGATCTTTCGAATAAAAAAAAAATTTTGATTACAATTTAATTTTTTGTGTTATTTTTTACAATTTCAAGTTATATCGGGCTTAAAAAAACACCCTATATATTAAGCTAATTATCTTTCGTAATACCAAACATTTCTAATCAATCCTTCAAAAAAGAAAAACAGACAAACTAGATTTTTCCTTTTTAATTTTATTTTTACTTTCAATAAATTTCAGCATTTTGTACATCTTTAAATTACTGTGTACATATAGTACACAGCAGCTTTTTCTCATTTCTTGAGTTAACTTAAATCGGAAACATTTTAGTACTCAGATTAACTTTTATATTGTATACATTAAGTAAATCTTTGTATATTTCAATACAGTTATATGAACCATCAATGCTAAATTCTTTCTACATCATTCCTTTTAATGATCTCTTATATCGTTCTACTATTGATGCTTTCATATTGAGTAATATTTATTCTTCAATTTATATATGAATTTTCCAAAGTCTTTATTAAAAAATTCTCTACCATCATCTGTTTGTAAGTTTTTTGGTATTCGTTCCAATTCGAAAATATTTTCCATAGCCTTGGTGTTTTCGAGTGCATCTTTTATTTTTAGCGGTACTGACCATATAAACTTTGCCAATATGTGAATTACAGTCTACAAAAATCAAAGATTTCTATTTTATGTAGAATAGTTCCCCATTTCAACTAGGTTAGGTTAGGTTAGTCTGGTTGGTCAGGGACCTCGCATAGACCAGTATTGATACTTAGCGATACCAGCAGATGACAAGAAACCTGTAAGTATGGCAGCTTACTTCGTGCTGCCTGTATCGAATGACTTCCACACAGATTTAACAAACCTTAGCAGTCTATACATTACCATTCCCTATACAAGTTCAAGACTTCGAAAAGTGTGATCACCAAGATAGTCAATTCTAGTGTGGCTTAGATCCGGACAGTGGCTCAGTAGATGTTCTACTGTCTCCAATACTTCGTGTTCCCTACATTTCCTCCAAATACCGTTAAGTATCTGTCCTATTTTGACGGCATACAAAGCCGTCCAGCAGCGTCCAGTTAGTACCCCCACTAGAACTCTACAGTTGCTTCTGGTTAGTGATAAGAGGAATTTAGTTGATTTAGGATCATACTAGCTTCACATGATTTTAGAAGTTTTGAAAGTTTTCGTCGCACGCCAACTTTCCTCCGCTTCTTCCTTCATCTTAGAGTCTATAATCCATTTCAGGTATTGAATTGGTTTCCGGACATATACCGTTTCTTCCACTGGTAATTGGGTCTCCCTTTTTGCCAGTATATCGTCCATTTCGTTTCCCTTAACCCCCATGTGTCCTCGGACCCAATAAACACGTACTTGTCTGCCAGCACATAAAATATTTAGGGCATTCCTACATATGAGCACAACCGAGGAGTAGTTGCAGTCTGCTGAAATTGCCTTAATTGCTGCTTGACTGTCTATATATATATATTCACACGCGTATTCATGGTTTGAGGGGTGAAAGCTAATTCTGCAGCCATTTTGGATGCATAGATTTCCGCCTGGAAGATGCTACAATAATCAGGAAGTTTATAAGATTCCTCTATACTGAGCTCCGGGTAGTAAACCGCAGCTCCCACTCCTACATCCATCAGTGAAGAAATTAAAACTATACCCACTATAGTTAAGACCTTCGAGATAGCCTTTTTCCCTTATAGTGATCTGTGGTTTGGCTAGGAAGTTAATTTCTGGAATGATGTAGTCCGAGTTACACTCCATGTGTTCAAGCAATTTACCGTGACCAAATGGTTTGTACGACATCTGTCCTGTTGTCCTGAGTCGGATTACGGATTTGCATGCCGCATTCAGAGCGGTTAGTTTTATTGGTTTAAGATCTAACATAACGTCTAAATCTGCAGTAGGTGTGCTTTTTAGAGTTCCAGTGATGCAGAGTTCTGCTAGTCTCTGGATATTTTCTAACTTTTTTAGGTATGCTGGTGTCTCAGTCGCCCTCCACCATACAAGTATTCCGTAGAGTAGAATTGGTCTAGCTACCGCTTTGTAGGTCCAATATGTAAGATTAGGCGAAAGACCCCATGTCTTGCCTAGCATATTTTTACATGCGTATATTGGGTTTCCACGTCAGTTTGCTATCCAAAATAACTCCCAGCTACTTTGTATGTGTTTTGGGCGAGAGCGGTAGACCATCTAATTTTGGTGTTCTCCATTCCCTGACTTTCCTTCTAGTAAAAATTACAAGGTCTGCTTTTTCAGCGTTCAAGTTCAGACCCACTCTGGCTGCCCATCTATGAATATCCTTTAAACAGGACTCCATAATGAAGCTAATTGTGTCGATGAACTTACCAGGTATAATAATGCCTACGTCATCTGCGTAGCCCGTAATCCTAGCTGCTTTGCCCTCGAATTCCATGAGAATGTCATTTACGACTAGCGTCCAAAGAAGAGGTGAAAGAACTCCTCTATGAGCTTCCTTATTTATATTGGCATTGCCTAATTCTGCAGATACTATTCTACACTTTAAGAGATTGCCAACCCATTTCTTGACTAGTATGTGAGCACCGGACCGATTGACGCTTTCCATAATTGCATCCGTAGAGACATTATTAAAAGCGCCTTCAATGTCTAGGAAGACCCCCATAGCATAGTCCTTATAGTGTAACGATTTCTCAATCAGTTCTACAACATTATGGAGTGCTGTCTCAACTGATTTTCCTTTTGTGTATGCATGTTGGTTTGAAGACAGAATATTTGGGTGTACATTTTCCTTGATGTGTGTATCCAAGATTCTCTCTAGTGTTTTCAGACTGATAGGCCTAAAGTCTTTTGGATACGTGTGGTTTCTTCTACTTGCCTTTGGTATGAACACAACCTTAGCTATCCTCCATGACTTTGGCACATAATTTAGTCGAAGACACCCATTGAATATTCCCGTTAGCCAGGGAAGATTTATAAGGTTCAAAAGAAATAATGGCTCATTCCACTTTACTAATGGAAATAACTTCACAATTCTCAGTATCCAGTATATTTGTAGTTTCAGAACGAGAGTAGATCTCTGTGCAGCCAGGGAAATGTGTGGCCAGGAGAACCTCTAACGTTTCCCGGCTGCAGCTAGTCCAATCACCGTTCCCTTTACAAATCGTGCTAGGCATTGATGGGTTGCTAGCAAGCTTCCTCATTCTGGCCGTATCCGTAGTTTTTTCTATGTTACCACAAAAATTCTTCCATGAATTTCTCTTGTCCTTTCTCACCTTTTTCTTAAAAAAATTTCAGTGCTTTTTTGTAGTCTCTCCAGCACTCAGTTTGGTCTAGGTGTCTAGCCAATCTGAAGAACTCACGCAGTTCATGTCTTCGAACGTCTAGATTTGGTTATTACTTTCGTTAAGCAATTAACAGACCTTTCAATATCAACTTCACTCCTAATTGGTTTAGAATGATATAAATTGTTTTCAATGTTCCTATAGTAACATTCACACTTTGTATTACGTGGTTTCCTATACAATTTCCTAAGTTTTAAATATTCAGACAAAATATTAAACGCTATGTAGCAATGATCAGAGAAGGACGGCTGTCGAAGCACCTTCTAGTCATTTACAACAATATCTACATTATTAACAAGTGTTAAGTCCAAGACGTTGGATGAGGTAGGACCTATATAAGTAGGTTCCTCCCCTCTGTTCACAATTATAAGGTTATTTTGTAGTATGAATTGAATAAGTGACTCACCTCTATCATTGATGTCCTTACTTCCCCATATTGTATGATGCGAGTTTGCATCTGTGCCTATCACCAGTTTTAGCTTCTTCCCGCAGGCTTCTTTAACGAGTCGTTTGAACTCCGGTGGGGGCGCATCATCAGCGTGTGGCATGTAACATGATGCAAGAAGTATAAACTACTGCCACAACCACTAGATGGTCAGTACTGTAATTATACAAAATATATGAATTAAAGCTCTTCTTAACCAGGATAGCTGATCGTATCCTGCTTACCATATTTGAGAAGTATGTGTTGTAATTCCGTGACCTTAGCCCAGCAATCCTGTTTTCTGAAGAGATCCATGGCTCCTGAACTAAGGCCACGTCATAGTTGCCCTTCTCTAGAGTGAGGAGAAGCTCATTGGACGCTATTTTACTGTATTGGAGGTTTACCTGCAGGATCTTTAGCTCCATTGTCTAATTTCTCTTTTCTGGAATCCATATCCCGTTATGGAACCTCACGCATTGCTTCCTCCAACTTTAAGCCGGCTGTAGCAGCTGCCAATTCACTCTCCAATTCTTCGGCTTCTATAGTGTTCTCATTTGGGTCTTGTGGGTGTCTTTTCTTCAAACGGAGAAAAACACTACCCACGCCGCATGACATTTTGCCATTCCGCTTGTAAATAATGTCCTCGGCATTCTTGTTAATTTGCAGAATATAGCTTTGGCCCTCTGTTTTCGGTGTCGCAACATGTAACACCCTCTAGTCCTTCGTCAGAATATCAGGGTTTTGATTTTGCAAAAGGCGAAGAGTGACCTCCGGTTTTACCACACGCGGAATTATGACCTTCGCTTTTGGTATGATGGGTATATTGTCCCTATTCACAAACTCAAGTTTTTGAGTGCCGGAACAACTCCTTTCAACCAATCCATCGACTGTATGTCCCTGCACTTGATGATCCTTCAAAGGAAGGCAGTGGTTTCTCCGGTTCCGTCTCCATCAGTGCAACAATTGCGTTGAAGATAGCCGTTTCCGCAACCTTCCACTGTTCCATTGTCACTTCTCCAAAAGGTGCACTTTTGTAGAGGAGTCCCACGATCAAGTGTCTCCCTCCTCAATACTATTCTTGTATCGGGGGTCAGTGGCCTCAAAATGTTGTTTGTTGGCGAAATGTTCTCGGCCGTTAGCCACTGCTACCTTAGCCCACTTAAGTCTGTCTGACTGTTCAGAAGACAGATCTTTTTGCAGACCAAGTAGGTGTGCAATTCGAACCGCTGCCTTGTATTCTGAGAGAGCCTTAATAGCTTCCTTGTTCTTCTGTGATCTCTCCTTTTTAACAGAAGTTGAAGTGGAAGGACCTGGAAACTTCAAGAGCTGGATCTCTGTTTGTAGGTTTACGCAGGTAACACTTTCAAGGTCAGATTCTGAGTCGATCGAGACACTTGAGTGTTCCGCCGTCTTCTGCATTTCTGATATAGTTTTTTCAGTAGCACTACAACTACTATGACCTGTTTCCATCGCAGTATAGGCTTGACCGCTGGCGACACGCAGAGGATCATTATTTCCCCCGTGCCCGCCGGTGGTCGCAGTCAATTCAGCCACCGACGTTTAGGTGTATATTACCACCCGCTTATTTACATTTCCTTCGCTCATTATCATCAGGTTTTGTTGTGCGTTTTATACATACCGCCATGTAAAATAACCGCCGACCCTATGGGTAACAGACGCGGACCAGGACGCCGCCCAATATGGAACAGACGCGTCTGGATTTTAATCGTCATCCCAATCCAAGCCATGAACTATCCCTTATAAGAGAGACTTACAGATCGAATGGGAACAACGATTACCTCCTACCTATGATCAGAGCTCATTCCAATAATGTACGCAATAGGTATTACATTGCGACACTATGTTCAAAACTCTGATCTTAGCCGTGTACCCGCTAGCACACGTTACCAGCCAGCATCCACGAGGAGGATTCAGTAGAAGGATTTCCTTATGCCGGCCTCCCATTTCAACTAAATCAGCTCCATAAAAGATCATCTATTTCTTTCATTACATTTCTATAATGCACAATAAGTTTTCGAGATTTATTACAAAGTTCGTTTACTAAATTTCCTTTTAAGGACATTGAGTTTTTTTTTACAGATTTTTTCATAGAGTGTTGTAATCTACTTTATTCACTTTCAGCTATTTATACTAACATGTAGTTAATTTCCCAATTTATACATTTTATCGTTCAGCTGTTCAATTTGTTTTTCAAAAGATGATTTAATTTTTAGAATATCTTTCTCAATTTTATAATTGTCTTCTATCTTTAATTTTATTTCACGTTGTAGACAACCAATTTACATTTGAATATATTCTCGAATTATATTATTGTCTCCCTTCAACTATATTATTAATTTGTCCTTTAGTTCTTCAATTTGAGTACAAAAATTTATTGATAATATCGTTTTCTTCCAGAGAACGATGATGATTCTGTAGATTTTTAGTAGATTTCAAATTAAAATTTGTCATAGTTTTTCTTTTTATGTTTTATCAAACATTAAAGACAATAAGTCCGGTGTTAGAGCCAGTCTTGGGACTGTAAACTTGAATTTTATCCTCATTTAGCTCATTGTTACTACTACCGAATTTCAATTTAGTATTATGATTCCTATGTAGAACATAGATAATATCTACCTAATTTCTCGCTTCCAAGAGAGATAAATCAGTATAAAGGTATTCCCTATTAGAAGTCTGTAAGTAAAAGTCATATTTCAGCATCATCATCATTATTAGCATCATTAAATAAAATGGTGTAATTAACTTTTGTTTTGAAAATATAGATAAACTACAGAAATTGGACTTTGATCTCCAATCTGTAAGAACGTACCTGTGTATGAATGAGTGTCAAACAAACTTATGGAATAAATATGGACTTCAACTACAATCATGTTGAAACATGCATTAATTGTGAAATGCAATGTAAACAGTTTTAATTTTATATCTGTATCTGTATGAGTATCAAATAAATGTATAGAAAAAATATTGAAAGCATGCTGAAGCATGCAATTTTAAAACGTCACACAATTTTGTAAACAAAGAAATTTTATGCCTCTATGCTAAATGAAATACATATGTTTGTATCTACTTTGTAAAAGATTCAAAAGAGCGAAATCGTAAATTCTAATAGTACAGATTTTTACCTGAAACACCACTACATCTCGGACTCTCGATACAACTCAGGCTACATCACCAACAATAACTTCAAGGAGTCAACCAACAAAACTGATGTAGAAATATTTGAAGCAAATATTCTTTCAAAAGTAGATATTCCAATGTTTCTGACACTATATCAAAACACCTACGCTGAATTCATGGTGGAGGTGACTGAGTTTTTTGAGATCGATTTGGCGCAATAGTTATACAGGGTGTTTTTTTTAGAGGTATAGAACTTCGAATTGAAATAAAACACAAGAAAATCGTTTTAATGTCCATCAATTTGGCTTTATTGGAAGGATAATTTTATGCCATTAACGTTTAAATATGATTTCGGGCATGTGGCCGCCGCGGCTGGCTCGAATAAAGCCAATTCTACAGGTCCAATTTTCAACCACTTTTTCGAGCATATGGGGCCGTATGTTGGCAATAACGCCACGAATGTTGGCTTCTAAGTCCCCTAACGTTTCTGGTTTGTTGGCGTAGACGAGCGACTTCACATATCCCCAAAGAAAATAATCCAATGGTGTCAAATCACACGATCGTGTGGGGGCCAATTGACAGGTCCATTCCATAATTGCTCTGATGGACGATTATGTCGACCATAAAATGGACGGAGCTTGCGGTAAACTTCGCGAACTGAACCATTATTTTCGAAATAAATTTGCACGATTTGCAAGCGTTGTTCTTTTGTCAACCTGTTCATGATGAAATGGCAAACCAAACTAAATATTAATCACTTGACAGCTGACAAAATGGCCGCCAGTTAAAAAAGTGATGCCAACTTAAAGTTCTATACCTCAATAAAAAACACCCTATATATTAAACATGTATTTCTTTGTATGTAAACTAATTTCTACATACATACGTACGAGTATATTCGCAAATATGTAGATATGAAAACATTTGCATATATACATACATATGTATATATTTTCATTAAAAATAGTGGATTTAAAAATTATATAAATGTTCTCTATTTCAAGTAGTAAAATCGAAAAAAGTAGTGATACATCAGAAGAAAAAATAAATAAAACAAGAGACTGACTGACCAACTGATATGTACAGACTGTCTGACATGAACACAAAGCATACTTAAACATAGCAGAAATATGTATACAATAAGCTGAACTTTAATACAATGAGCAAAAAACCATATCATCTAGAGCATCAAATAAAAGGCATAGGCGATCACCCTTCATAAAATAGCCTATTAATGTAAACATAGCAACATTACCAAGTAGCACAATTTGGGCATTAAAATTTACATTTTAACATTTAATTACCCATAACGCCGACAAAGGACAGGCAGAAATTCCGACATACAAAGTCATCTTGTATACTAGAGAAACCGTCGAGAGGTCAGACCTAAATTCATAGAAAACGATTTAGTTTTCTGTTGATCGCTTTCAAGAAGAAAATAAGTTTGTTCATTATGATTTAACTAATTTAAAAGTACATTTAAATTCAGTCTCATATCCAAATGATGATGATCTTAACATAAAAATTAAAAATAAACGATATATTATATATTATATGTACTCGTATCTAAGATTCCAACAAAGCTATTATATGAAAGAATCTCAAGCACTTCCGAATGCCCTAAAGTTTAAGATAAAAGTTCCTTTTATTCAATAGCGGCCCAATTGATATAAAAATTTAATATGAAACAGTAAGCAAGGACCTCAGCTACTGCATTTTTACTCATGATCGAATAATAGAAAGTCCTGAAAGTCTTATAAATTAAGTAATATGAATGAAGAAATGGTTTTAATATACGAGTAAGGTTTCGAATGATTTTCATTACAAAAAGAAGTAGCGTATGTTTTTAACAATAATGAGTATAACAATTTCATTATAAAACCACCATTTGATTTTAAATGTTTATCAATAAAAAAGGAAAGAGAAGCAAAGTGGTTAACAAAAAAACTATCATCACCTAAGCTGGACTGCTGAATCAGTTTCATTTCACAGCGTTTGTCATTTTTTTAAAGCCAATGCAAGATGTTCTAAAATATATGAAAAAGGTGAAGAAAAAAGATGATAGTTGGAAAAAATTTTACACCGAAAAATTTCTAACGTTGACGAAGAGTTAACGCAGTAGGCTACATCAACTTTAAACAAATGGAAATAAAATATATTAAATATTTATACTATAGTTACTACAACTAGAGAGGAATTGAATTTTACTTAAAACAGAAACTTCTCACAAACTTTTAAGTAAATACATCTAAAAAAAAGAACGTTTTTTAATTTCATATAAAAAACTATGGAGATATTTCACATATATACACAAAAGACCAGGCGAATATTTACAACAACAACAGCCACAGACTTATTTGTATGTTCTCGTACATACATGCATATATAAAATCAATTTGTAGATACATATGTACATATATTATCAAATTTCTTACCCATGCTCAAGTATTTATTGGATTTTAAATATCACACTTACATATCTACATCATGAAAGCCGTTCTGTCGAAGAAGACAAATTTACTTAAATAAACAAACTTATCACAAACAGCCAAACTATATCCCGCACACACACACAAAATCGCCACGATCGTACACAAGAATTTTAAAAAATCTGAAATTAATATTTATCCAAATATAAACAAATTTAAGCTTGACAAAATATAAAGCAATCTCATCCTCCAATATGAAAAACTTACTTACTTACGTACATATAAATACTAGCGTGCGAAAATCACATACACACATATAATAGAATTCATCTACAAAAAATTCAAACTATTTCAACACAACCTCACCTACCTCAAATGACTCTCTAGTCAGCCTAGAACCATATGTCTCTATGTCAACACTCTTTCTATAGCGACAATTGCACTAGTTGAAATGTCGACAACTTTCCTTTTATGCGCGTGTAGAGATACGTTAGAGACATTGTCAATGAACGCGTCAATAGTTTGGTTTTCTTTTTTATTATGTTGTGCAATACTGTTAAAATACATATGTATGTATGTGTTTAAGTTTGTTGCCCTAACATTATGAAATTGTACATGAGGGTCACTAAAATGTACTACTGAACCTTTGGTGCCAATGTCTCCATGTGGTCCCAAAAATACTACTAAGTCAGTAGTGCTACAGTCTAGTGGTGGGTTTTCCATGACAATATAATGTTAAATGTCAATAACCGATTACATTGGCTGGGGTACACCTGGTCAGTAGTGCTACTGACAATGTCACTAGTAAATCACTACATTTTCACTATTCGCATTTACTGCATGGCAAGGACAGCCGTAAACTCCTACATATACATAAATACACACACATTCACACACACCCACTCACACACACATACAAACACATATCCCCACGATTCATACGAGAATAGCGTTGTGGTCACCAAATCTAATTTCTATGTTGGTATTACGGTATATGATAAAATTCATATATACAGCAATACCCAGACCGAAATCGCTAGCATAAGTTTTCAATATGAAGATAAAGGAAAAATCGGGAGGCACGTGAGTGTAGGTCCTTCTATAAGTTTTTGCTTTATTTTTGCAAAAGCTATTTTCTACAATTATTACATTAAAGTAAAATATACTAAAATAAAAATATAATTACCCCTATTCATAAAACTCTGCTTGTCAACCTGATGGGACTCAAAATATTTAATAACACAATATTTTTTTATCTCCATAAGAATAGCAATGCCAATAGCCTAGAAAACATATATACACTCATATGTAAATATGTATGAAGAAGTGTTGATATAACTCACACAAGAAATGATATTCTTCAAAGCAAAAATAGATACGATCACATACATTAATCCAACAACATATACATACATACATTACCAAATACATTCCCTATCCCCCTTCATGCCAAACATCTATATGGGTTGCCACTACCTACAGCTATTAGATTATTTCCCCAGAGATCCGAAAACCAAATGTATACATACAATAATAATCATACACACGCAAAGCAAGGAAATCTCAGAGGAGCAAACCAAAGTCAATCAACTAACGATCACTACATACTCGTACACACACCTACAAATCACTTGTCACTACCCTGCAGTCAGACTGGAACCAAGTGCCTTTGTGTCAACACTAAAATTCTAGTGACAATTATAGTATAATAAGTTTTCTTCTATACGTCAGTATAAAGGAGAGAGAGAGAAAATAGAATTGTGGTGGAATTGTCAACAACTTGTCTATGTCTATAGAACAAAGCATTACATGAGGAATAATTATAGAGTAGTACTGGTTACAAAGTTCAAAGCGAGCCAGTACATTTTCACCATCGACATTTCCTACAGGGTATAATGTTTGTCTGCCACCACAGCAAAAATAGTGGATACTGGCAAACATACAAGTAAATACAAAAACGCACACATATGCACAAACACAAACCAATTAATTTTTTTTTTATACAATTTAGTTAATATTACTTAACAAAATTTAAAGAAATTTTTTTGTATTTATTATTACTTTTATTTTGTATTTTTGCTATTCGACATTATTATATGCTTGCAATTCAGTGGGTTGAAACATTCGTCATTATTTAAATTAAATACATACATCAATAATAAAAAACAGAAATAAATTTTGTAAACACAATATTTGAACCACCTATGATAAACGGGAGAGTGGGTTATTGTGAAGTTGAATATACTTGTAAAAGACTCAGTATAAAAATTTTAATTTAAGCATTTTTTATACTTATTTGCATAAGAAGTTTTTAGAGACATGGTAGATATACATTTAATGAATTTTTTTTTGTGTATGTAAGAGGCGAAAAGTTGTTCACTAGTATTTTGCCATAATTGTTTTGGTATACAATTGCGGTATTAACTTCTGCATTGTTGTAATCATTAAAAAAATCAAATCAAAAATTCTGAGATCCATCTTTAACATCTGATAATGATTTCTGTTCTTCCTTCATACAGTTTATGTAGGAACTCATTGCCTTCCACGGCTGGTTCAATAATGAAAGGATTTAAAACAAAAAATTGTATATTATATAGATGATCCCTGCTAAGCATAAACTCTTTATGCTGCGGTCTATATTTAGGTCCTTTTCATTTAAAAGGATAAGCAATAGTACTGTATACTCCTTATAAATGAAAGGGTAGCAGTATCGCCATGTAATGTCTTTCTTTAAATAAAAGGCACAAGCGACTTTGGTGATCAATCAAAGTATATTGATATTTTATTTTACAATTTCTTCAGCTTATATACTAACTATCAGAAGTTCGCTTTTCTTATTTTTACTTATTCTAATATACATACATTCTAAAATTACATTGTATTATATATAGTACCAGGCTGTGTATGTGTTTTTGTATATTTGAAGTTCAATGCCATTTCGCTTTAATCAGACATAGTAACCATTTATTCAAGTCAGCATAATTGAAACTGTTTAGCAATAGCGAGCGTTGATAATAAATTATAAAGATATTATATTACCGAAAGTCCAGCGTTTATGATTAACCCAAAGTTTTTAACTTAAGAATTAAGTACGTAATTAGCTAATTTTTATTTAAAATTAAGTTGTAATTAAATACGATTTAATTTTGTCAGTGGGTTATTAAAGTTCTTATTAAATTACGTTGAAAGTACGGTAGCACTGCAAAATTTCCCGGTATTATGGAAGGCTTTTCAAACAACAGCTGTTTAACATAAATAAGAAAGTTAGGTTATGAAAATGCAGAAAATTAAAATTGCATAAAAACACATTTAATGAAACCAAGGGAGCATCAGAATGCTTTTTTCTATTTATTTATTCCATGATATGAAACTATGAATTGTATATGTTCTATATTTATGAAAATTAAAGGAAATTCTTTCTAGTACGACCACATGATGTTTTCAATACGACTACATGTTTTCATGTTTTATGTTTTCAATAAACACATACACGCATAAAAACATATGGTGCGCTCATGAAACTTAAATAATACTTAATTATACAAGCTTGGGCATTTAATTATAATTTAATTATGCACTCAAAAACACAATTTCGTATTTAATTAGAACTTAAAAATAATTACAATTTGATTAGCAACTGAAAAAATGGGCATTAGAAAATTTTAAAGTACTTCATAAAGAGAGAAGGCACAATAACCCGAACAACAGCGCTAGTTTAGCACCTAGCTATGCTGTAGGAGTAGTAGTCTCCTGTGGGGCGCGTCACCGGGCGGCGGATAGGGGAGGGACATCAGCAGCGACCCTCCTGATACACTGAACAATTAGTCCTTTGTGTCGCTGTCATGTCCCGGGTCTGGCACGGACCGACGGGTTTTTATGTTTGAGACTCGCAGGATCGTTGTCATGGCCAGGCTGCGTACTGGTGAAAATGCACCGCTGGTATCTCACCTGTAATGGCGTACCCTGGAAAAGTGGCGCCAAGGTTGGGAGAACCATGGGAGAGACGACCACGGATGGAGACTCCCGATCATGAGAAACATTCCACCCATGTATGTGATCATGATGGGGAGAAGCTATCTAGCATGATCGACCTTCCAACTTTGAAGGAGATCATGATGGACAGTTACTCCAAATAAATCTAAGAGGGTGACGTGATACTCTTTTAGGCGGTCATGGGTCCAGTTTAGTATTGGTGTCGTGGCGTCTCTCTTTATGATGCTGGTTTCTCTATGCATGGAGCCCGCGGACTAAAACTAAACCACTTGTAAGGTTAAGGTGGTTGGTAGCAGTGCCGAGAACCGGAATGGCTAGTCAGTGGTTAAAGAAGAGTAGTCGTTAACAGCTCCACGCCGACGCCAGGGCACGGATCGGTTAAAACGTGAAATCCTCGGCAGTGCCAACTGCACCCAAAAAACAATGAAAGGTGCGCCAGCTGGAGTAACACCAGCTGTGCCAACTGCACCAAAAATCACTAATATGCTCGAGAAGGATGTGCCAGTCAGTGTAAAGCCGACAGTGCCAACTGCATCTGGATCCAGCATACAAGATACGCGTGAACGTAGCTTCCTGACGCGTAAAGCCACCGGTGAATTACGGGCTGCTCGACGCTATATCAAGCAGTTGGGCAATAAGCCGTCAAATGTTTAACCAGCAAGGAGAAATCTTCGCTGGCGTGTGCAAAGGCTCACTTGGCTGCACACGACGGCTCCAACCCTGAAGCAGCTACAAAAAATTCTGCTGCCACTGCGCCTAAAAGACAACGCTCAGGGGAGGAGCCTTCGCCGCAGCTAAAAGAGCACAGCCATTAAGCAAGCGTCAAAAGCAGGTGGATTCTAAGGTCACAAACAAACCTTACAGTGAGGTTGCAAGAAACCCACTGGTGAGGGCTGTTCTTGACCGTAGTAACTGCGACGTGGCAATCGATCATGAAAAATGGGTATTGATCTGTCAGAAGTTACTGGTTATTTACCTGCAGGACACTGACGTGAACACGTGAAACTAGTCTCCTGCATGGACGAATTATCGGCGTCCAAATTAAAGGATATCATCCTGCCCCTAAAGGAAGTGTGGCCCGGCGCTAGACTGGAATTGATTCCGGTTAGTGAGATACCTCGCAGGCCGGGAGCAATTGCTGTCATCCCGGCTGAACCACATGACCCAGCGAAGATCCTGGACATCTTCCGGAAAGGTAACCCGGACCTACGAACCTATGACTGGAAGGTAGTGAAGGGTTTCGAACCGGTTTGTGCCCGCAGGAAGGCGATCGTGGTCCTTAATAAAAAGACGTTGTCTCTACTCCGGAAAAGCAAGGGTTGGTTTACTATGGCTTTATGGGCATCAAACTGCGCATTTACCGGGGTGATGACAAATCCTATCCTGATAACCCCGTTGTAGCAGAGGGGTCGCAAGGGTTACAGGTTGAAAATACAACCAAGATCAACGCGGAGGCCATAGTTGAAACTGCGAATTCAGTCGCTTTAGGGTGCTCCCAAACGGACTCTTGTCTGATTGGGGACCTCCTGGATAGACTTGACTTCGTAGACGATGAAAACGCTCTTCTGGATCCAAACCCAGATGACGCAGACATCGTCGTCAACTATGACCCTGATATCTGAGGATGGCGAAGGTTATCCAAATTAATCTTCACTACTCGAAGGCAGCCTCAGCGGCATTAACCAACCGACTCGTAGAATGAGGAGTTGATATGGCGCTCATCCAAGAACCATGGACAGTCAATGGTAAAATTCTTAGACTCAGCGCAAAATGCTACAGACTACTGTATGTGAGTAAATCAGGTAACAATGATAAAAACATCAGGTCCTGTATTATGGTGAAAACTAATTTAAATATCTTCATTCTGTATAACTTTAGCGATGAGGATGCTGTAGCCGTAGCATGGAAGACGGGAGAAACCACAGTGTGGTGGCTTCTCTCATGCTACAATGCCCATGACCACGCGGATCCCCCACCAAGCATTTTGGTCCAAAAAGCAGTCAAGGAGGCAACTAAGCGCGGTAATCCTATCTTAATAGGAGCTGATGCAAATGCACATCACCATATCTGGGGAAGCTCAGACATAAATGTAAGAGGTGAGTACATATTTGATTTTATTATGGATAATAATCTGGCAATAATAAATCAGGGTTCAGAACCAACATTCGTAGTCTCTAATAGGCAGGAGGTATTAGACATAATTCTAGTCAATTCGAGGCACGCTCATTTAATTCGAGAATGGAGGGTCTCGTCGGACTGCTCGTTCTCTCACCATCGTTATCTAACATTTTTAATTAGCATTTCAAGTAGGAAGGCAAGATTTTACATCAGCAGATGTAAAAGAGACTGGGAGGTACAGAACCAAATCCTCACCAACTTGATTGCGCAACCTCCAATTATAGGAGAAGCTACGGATATTGACTTGGCCGTAGATACGATAACAAATGCGTTTAAAGAAGCCACTAGTCTATCTTGCAGGGCATCTATACAACGCAACAATAGGAGACTACCTTGGTGGTCTGATAGCATTGCAGATACTCGTAAGAACTGCAGACACCTTTTCAATGCGGCAAAAAGGACAGGTAATTGGTCTCTTTATAAAGCCTCATTGAATAAATTCAAAAATGAAGTCAGGAACGCAAAACGCCAAACTTGGAGAGAATTCTGTAACAAAGTAGAACCCCATTCCGAGACTAGCAGACTGCGTAAAATCCTAGCGAAAAAACCGTCGATACCCAGTTACACCCAGAATAATGATAGAAACTGGACGTCAGATAGTAACGGATATCTAGAGGTCCTAATGAACACCCACTTTTCGGGCTGTCAACTCTATAGTGATACTCAACAAGTATACCCTTCCCATGCCCAGACACATGTATCCATAGACATTACTGTGGAGAAAGTGAAATGGGCCTTCAATAGCTTCTATGTGTTTAAATCTCCAGGTCCGGATGGTATCATGCCTGCGTTATTCGTAATATATAAGGCCTGCATTATATGGTCATATATTCCAATTGCATGGACTAAATGTAATGTGATCTTCATACCCAAAGGGGGGAAGGCATCACATACCAAGGCGAAGGATTTTAGACCTATTAGTTTAACTTCCTTTCTTCTAAAAACACTTGAGAGAATAATGGATGTTCATATTAGAACAGTCATTGATATCTCTCAGCTTTCGGCTTCTCAACATGCATATACCAAATCGGTTGAGACCGCCTTACATTCGCTTGTAGGATGCATAGAGAAGTCATTCGAGCATAAAAATTATACCTTGGTAGCCTTCGTAGACATTGAAGGTGCCTTTAATAACATTGATCCGAGAACTGAGGGTTGATCGAGAGGTCTATCAGCTCATTGAGAATTTGCTACTTTGTAGAATCATCACTTCTACCATAGGAACAGCCACCATCACCAGGCAAGCCCACAGAGGTACACCTCAAGGTGGTGTGCTGTCACCCCTGTTGTTAAATGTGGCGGTAAATAATCTGCTCAAAAAATTGGATTCCATGAATATTAAAACAGTTGCATACGTAGATAATGATTCTATTTGAATACTATATCACAGAGACTAGAAACAGCACTAAATGAGGTTAGTGCCTGGTGCTCACATAGCGGGCTTAGTGTCAACCCGACCAAAACGGAACTGGTACTATTTTCTAGAAGATACAAGGTTCTCCATTTCAACAACCCAAAGCTAAATAACATTACCCTAACCCTGTCAGATAATGCCAAATATCTGGGTGTTGTCCTCGATAGCAAGCTCTCCTGGAGGGAGAATCTTCAGGCAAGAGTAGCGAAAGCCACAACGGCAAAATACGTCTGTAGAAACGCAATTGGACCTAACTGGAGAATTAGTCCCAAGAGAGTTGGTTGGATATTAGATACGGTTATAAAACCTATACTTGTTTATGGAATTTCAGTCTGGTGGAAAGCACTAGACTCAGCGGTTAATCAATCCTTTATAGAGGGAACTCTCCGCAAAATGGCACTCATGATAACAGGTGCTCTAAGATCAAGGCCAACAAAAGCGCTCTTCGCTATGTTGGGTTAGCTTCCAGTGGACTTAGCGACTAGAAAACTGGCTCTACGTACCGCCGTCAGACTAAACGCAATAGGTGCTTGGAATTACCAATTTTGGGGTCGTGCAAGAATTTTAAATATAGTGGATAATATTCCGGATCTTGTCGACTGGGGTAGGGTTGGTGGGCGCATTTATATTTCAGAATGTGGAATTGAAATGTCCTTCAGACACCCGCACGAATGTAGTATATTACAGCAGAGTTATCTGCCATTAAAAAAGTGATTCACTAGTTAAGATTCTATCGAATCTCGTACAGAAATATCCATGCCATAACTGACAGCAAAACTGCTATTAGGTCTCTCATAGGTGTGTACACCACATCTATTCTCGTCCAAGAATGTCGCAAAGCCCGTGATGGAATTGCACAGCACTCAAATATTCTACTAAGTTGGGTGCGGGGACATGGGACTATTTCAGGTAACATAGTTGCGGATGAACTGGCAAAGAGGGGAACCACACTTACAGAGGTTGATATTGACAGCTTCTGTGGTCTCCCACTGTCATCCTGCTGGAGATGTTTCGATGCAACGAGCCAACCTGTGCAATAATGAGAACCCTCTGGCCTTGCATTAACTCTCATAGAACGGAAAACCTAATGAACTTCAATAGGAAGCACTTGAGAAACCTCGTGGCCACGTTGACTGGTCACTGTCCTTTCGGAACCCATGCTAAACATATGGGTCTCCCTTATAATGACTACTGCTATAGTTGCAATGACGAGGAAGAGAAGGAAAATGTCCTGCAACTCCTATGTCATTGTTCCACTCTGGAGGATCTGCGGCTGCACCTCTTTGGCAGAATATCCTTCGGCAGCCTATCTGAGTTATCGGAAATTGAGCTCAAAAACTTGAGCCTTTATATAAGGAATAGTGGCTGGTATAGTCGCTAACTCCCCCCCCTAGCCAAACTAGGACCCACTATCACCTCACTTAACCTCTGTATATAATTGTCATATCTTTTCACCTCTATCCCTCTCACCCTCCTCTCTCTTTCTCTCTCCTTCTTTATCCTTATTATACAGGTAACACAAAGGGATCATTATAATGGACCCAAGTGAGCTGGACTCTATCTTTCAAATCTTGTTACCAGCAGCCTGCTAACCTAACCTAACCTAACCTAACCTAAGGCACATTAAACTTTATACTTTGGAAATCTTATGTATACAACAAAAAATGGAAGTAGAATTGAATAGTAAGACAGGTAAAGACAACACCAATGCCAGCTATAGCATTGTATTAGTTTAAACTTTAGTGTAATTCCAACTGTGATATTAGAAGTTAAGAAAAGGCTGTGATATTTTATTTTTATTTTATTTATATTTGCAATTATTTTTTAGGTTATGTGTTTTATCTTGTACATTTTATGTCTCTTTAAAATACATCTCAAAAACTTAAAAGTAAATTGGAATAAAAGATAAAATATGTACGTCAATGTTTATACCAAGGCGATTTGATACCAGGTGGTCTTAATTTGCAACTCTGCGTATTCGCCTTGTATATTTGTTAGTGTAAAATTTCCTCACCTGATGTGAATTCGCCTTGGTTTATACTCTATTATTATTAATTGTAATTACATACATATGTATGTACATTTATTAAAGTCACTCTTTTTATATATTACAAATGTTACCAGATTTCAATAAAAATAATTATCCCTGAAGATGTTGGAAAATACCAACGAAACGTCGGATACATTAAAAATGAAATAAAAAAAACGTCTTTTATTTACATTTGAAAGAAATTTAATGACCTTGAAACCCTGATAGATATAATATCTACTAAACCACACTATTTCATATTCAAAATAAGGTCAAGAAACAACATACAAAGTTCAAAGGTTGAAAGTTTATAAAAACTAGATGAGTTTTATTAGTAGAAAATTATTTTTTAAAGAAATTTTCGTTTAGTTTTACAATTAAAATATTTTTCAAGTTTTCTTTTAAATTTATTCTTTATCCCCAATAAAATGAATTTCAAGGCTAAAAAGATCCTCTCGACGCTTGCGTAGTAGGTACTGCGAATATAATCTGAGCCGCTTGACACAAAAATGGCGTTTCTGTTTTATGTTGCTCCCAAAATAGTAAAATGTTTTTTTTCTTTTCCCAGTCTTAGATATTTCTCGTATACATATATTGTTTAGGTGGGTGATTGTTTCTGAACTTAGAAATGTGGAAATCAATTAAACTCAGAGCCAAAGGAGGAAAAACGAAATAGGTCGATTTATTTGGTTCTTTCTTGTAATGAATAAAACCCCAATGAATTGCATGAAATAAATCAAAAGAAATGAAAAAACAATTTATTAAGATTTTACGTGAAATGGATTTTTATTGATGATAGTGGATTACCTTTCAGGATGGGTGCTAGGAGAACAAGAAGGTTTAAAAAACGGAAACAATATCTTTAGCCATTTTTGACCATTTGAGATTTATGTTAGGCCTTATACGTAAACGGGATAGATCTATATTCATAGCATTCAGCTTGAATATAGATTGACTATAAAGGAAAAATATTGTTCTTCACCGATATTAGTTCCAGAGCATATATATACGTATCCTTTTGACATTAACATCGCCTCCCGCCTTGCAGGGTATATGATGTTTCTGAAAATAATAAAATTTAATGAACTTAAATCAGTACATTTTATGTTATTGTTACACTAATTCAACTTTAAAAAGAACTTCATACAATGGAAATTTCTAATACATAAAATATTTGAAAGTAGTGTATATTTTTATATAAGTTGTAATAATATGTATTATTATTATTAGATCTCTTCTATAGATATGATTGTGGTTAGGGGGAATTTAGAGCAAAATGTCAACCTATAGTTGAGATAATAATCATAATCGCTCGTAAAGGCAATTATGATTATTGGGTTTAAGGTGGATGAAAAGAAATCAAATAATTCCTTGGACTGAGTTCTGGGATTAATTGAGGTAATAAATGCTCACCTTTCCTTTCAGGGTAACCAATATAAAAGAAGCGATGAAAGTTCTTTTCTTCTTCAGGGTTTAGTTAGATAAATTTTAGATAAGTAGTATGTACTAAATAGATTTTAAGTATAACTCACTTGTAATTTAATTAGGTAAGTAAATAGATTTTAGGTAAGTATAATTGGGTATGTAAGACTACTGAAGTGAACCTCTTGATGGGTGATGAGTAAGTAAGAATTAACAAATATAAAACTTAAAATCCTTCGGTTGTTTTCGAGCCAACCGATTCAAAGTAAAGCTACATTTCTTTCGTTTTCTGTTCTAAATTTTAGTGTTACCATGTTGTATACATTTTATTCTATGTTTCAAATTAAATTTTTAGAACCCTGGTTTTGATAATTTCCGATAAGTTAATTCAAAAAATATTTGTTAATTCATTTAATATTTAGTGCCCAACGTTGTTTGGACATGCCGCCGGCCTTGCAGCTATGCAACGTTTTTCGATGATTCCGATGCATAGAGGACTTGGGCCAGTGACCTAATAGCCTCAGACAAGATTTTGGTATTTGGTGTAGCTGTGGTTTTCTGATTTGCTAGAGTTGACCCACGTCGGCCTTCAAAATGTTTGCTAATTGAGCGGCGTTTTTGGAGTTTTGGTTTGACTGAATGAAGAAGTGTGTGGTGTTGAGAATCACACTTTCTTCAGGTGTCTAACGACGTACACGATCTGATGGTGTGACTTTTTGCCAAACAATTAAGGCAGTACTGATACTGGTCTACAAGTTGTATAAGTTTTTTTATATCCATTCGTAGGAATTTTTTACAATATTTTAGAGGACGATACTTCTTGCATATAAGGCATTGATGCAATTCAGGATCGCGGCTTCGCGGACGACTTCTACGATTATTGCTGCTATGTCTACTGTTTCGGGGTTGAGCCATGTTGTAAGTCGATAACGTTTCCTGGTAATAAATAAGATTGAATATGTGAACTATATCATGATAATTAATAAATCAATATAGTAGGGAATTCTAGAGAAAGAAATTTAATTGAAATTTAAGTTTACTATGAGATAGAATAATATTAAATTAGTTTAATTTTCTGAATTTTCTTTCAAAAATGGGAGATAGCAAAGTTTTACTACTGGGCGAGTTATAATTCCTGAAGCTGTACCAATATCAGCAACACGTATGTTATCAGAGCCTGGGTATGTTTTTTCGACTCTTCCAAGTCTCCACTCACAAGGGGATTGTAAATCATCGATTATAACGACCAAATCTCCTACTTGAAGGTTGTGAACTTTCGTTTTCCATTTATATCTCTTGTGAAGAGATTTAAGGTAATCTTCCTTCCATCTTATAGCGAAAGTATGATGGAGGGCCTTTAGCTTTTCCCATCTGTTGACTAGTGACATATCTTGCAAATGTTGCTATGGGAAAGCCATGATCGGCGCTCGTTTCAAAAAATGACCCGGGATTAATGCCGTAAGATCTGAGGGATCTTTGGACAAGGCCGATATCGGTCGGGAATTAAGAATACCTTCAATTCTTGCCGGAAGAGTTGAGAACTCTTCGAAGTTGGATTTTTGAGCTCCTGCAATTCTTTTGAAACGAAATTTTAAGCTTTTAACGGCAGCTTCCCAAAGCCCACCCATGTGAGGTGCGTGCGGTGGTATAAACTTCCATTCGAAGCCGTGTGTTACGTATTTTGGTGATACATCTCATGCGGCAGACTTGATAAATGATGTGAATTCGCGAATGAGTGCTCTGCCGCTTGAATGCTGCCGAGAGTGGTCTGAACATGGTTCTAGGTGTATTGCCTTTGTGCTAAAGTAAACAAACACGCATGCATAACCTTTTATGAATGTTGACGAACGCAGGGATGACGCTTTGAGTTCGAAGGGACCTGCAAAATCAATTCCAGTTACTTGAAAAGGTGTTGACAATTGACATCTTTCAGGGGGAAGTGGAGCCATTATTTGAGAGCATGGCTGTTTGTGGATTATGCAAATTTTGCAGTGTCTAATAATACTTTTTACTCGAAGTTTCAATCGAGAAATGTAAAATTCTGTTTTGGCCATTCTACACATTTGTATGCAATCTGCGTGCGAGAGTATCGTCTGCAACTGGCTTAGATATAAGTGACGGAATCGAGAATGTCCTGACAATATGATGGGATATCGCTTTTTAATTGGCAGAGCAGAGCGACACAAACAATCATTTACACGTAATATTGCCTTATCGTCAATAAACTGTTTTCTTAAAGAGCTTTTGTTAGATATTGGTTGAGAATTAGACAATTGAGAATATTCTTCAGAGAAAACGTTTTCTGAGATAACAAAATTAGTCGACTCTTTACAAACTCTACTTCCTTTTGAGTAAGCGATAGTGTGGAAGGGACTACTTGATTTTTCGAAGCTCTATGGAAGAAACGGAATATGTAACTTATTACTTTAAGAACTCTACAATACGATGAGAAATTTTCAAGAATATCAGTGTTTTCAGTCGTTATATGAAAGACTTGAACTTCTTCACTGTCTTTTGCTAGTCTTATGGGATTTATATTCGGCCATAAATTTTTTGGTATTAGTAGACAATGTAGTCTATTCCACCAAAGGGTATTTGATTTGAGGTAAGATGGGTTACATCCTCTTGTTCCGAGATCGGCGGGATTGCCTTGTGTTGACACGTGATGCCAAATTGCGTTGGGTACTAAGCTATGAATTTGTGATACTCGGTTTACGACATAAGTTTCCCATGCCGATGGGTGCTTTGAAATATCCATCCTAATACTAAGGATGAATCAGTCCACAGATGAATTTCTTGTTCATGAAATTCCAGAGATGCACAAACATAATTTATAAGGTTTGATAGAAGAACGGCTGCATTGAGTTCTAATCGTGGAAGAGAGATAGTTTGAATTGGGGCGACTTTACTTTTTGCTACTAAGAGATTAGAGAAGATCCTGTGGGTATTGGTTTGGCATCTTAAATGACTGCAGCGCAGTATGCTGCTTTAGATGCATCGGAGAATCCATGTATTTGGACTATATTAGTTGGGTGAAAATGAAGCCATCGCGGAATATGAATGGTTTCCACACTAGAGATATCTTCGACTAGGTTGTTCCAAACCTGCAGACTTTCTGTGGAAACATTTTCGTCCCATTCTAAACCTTCTAGCCAAAGTTGTTGCATCAGAATTTTTGCTTTAATAATTATGGGTGCAAGCCAACCTGCTGGGTCAAATAATTTTGCAACGGCTGAAAGTATGTGGCACTTCGTAATAGTGGTAGATTGTGGGATTTTAGAAAAACCGTAAGCGAATGAATCTGTCAGAGCATTCCACTAAATAGCAAGAATTTTTGTCGAGCTAGTATCGTGAAATCGACGGAAGTCCTCATCATACAGATCATCTTTAGCTAAGTGAGACAATAATCGCTTATCATTGGCAGTGAATTTCTTTAAGGGCATGCCAGATTCTTTTAGAATATTTATTAATTGTGATTGGGCTAGCAGGCTCTCTTCTATCGTGTGGCCACCGGAAAGTATGTCCTCGACATACGTTTCTTTACGTAATATATGTGCAGCTTTGGGGTTCGTTTCTTCATATTCAGAAGCAATCTGAAGTAGTGTTCTAATCGCGAGATAAGGTGCGCAATTTACGCCAAAAGTAACGGTATTCAATTGAAAATCCCGTACAGGATCGTCGGGCTCATTTTGGAACAAGATATTTTGAAATGACCTATCGTTTGGGGGTGTATAAGTATTTGCCTATTAATTTTCTGTATATCAGCGCTAAATACATACTGGTATTTTCTCCATCTGAGAATTGTGGTTATTAAATCGCGTTGTAGTATTGGACCAGTGTGTAGAACATCATTGAGAGAGAGATTCCACTTTGTTTTTCTGGAAGCGTTAAAAATGACTTTTACTTTTATCGTTTTGTGTTCAGGACGAACCACAGAGTGATGTGGTAGGTAAAATGAATGATATTTATCCTGAATCACAACTTAACGAGATGAAGTCTCTTCCATGTGACCGAGTGTTAGGTATTCTTTGAGTACATCGTTATACTGAGTTTGGAGTAGGGAATCCTTAGCAAGCGTTTTTTCCATTCTTGCATATTGAGCTAACGCAACAAACCATGATGCCCCGAGAAATACTTTTTCGGGAAATTCTTTTTTAAAGGGTAGTTGTACCATGTATCTACTGTTTTCCTGACCTTGAGTCGTTTTTAAATAATATTCTTCACAGTACTCTTCTTCTTCTGATTTAGGACGGGATTTTGGGACTTCTTCGTGTTCCCAGAACTGTCTTAAGAGCCCATTTAGATCAGAGCTGTCAGCGGCAACTACAGAAGTGGTAAAGGCTTGAATTCTTTGAATTGACATGGGACCACTGAGTACCCAGCCGAATATTGTGTTGTAGGCTGATGCTTTTCCACATATGTTTTTCTTTATGCCATCAATGTTAATGAAATGCTCGTAGTCATTGCCTAATATTAAATCAAATTCAGACAATTCGGGTCATATTGGGTTCTCGCTGAACATTCATAGTGAACAGACGTCTTAGCGGAGTTTTTTTTCATATACATATTAAACAAACAAAAAATCATACAAAAAATATTCGTAATACATAATAACGGTAATACATATTAACTTTGATAAATAGGCAAAGCAAATATTCTTGATATTTTTTTACATAGCAAGAAATAAAAAAACAAAAACAAAAATAAACCGCAAAAAAAGTGCCCTTGAGGAATACTCTACATGAGTACCTCAAAAACAAAAAATTTTAAAGTGAGTTCTGAAGCTCTTAATGTTAACAATAAAAATAAAAAATCTGATGATAGTATTTTTTTAACGGCAAAGCCATTTTTTCGTCAGCGATCAACTTCGCTTTGTCCAATGCCAACTAGTGATTCGTTAACATTACAATTGCCTAGTACTTCTTAATATAAGTCAGCGATATCATTCCCTTCGGGCTCGTGTACATCACTTAACAAAGTTATCACTACAGATAACAGTAGCACTAAGCCCAAGGTCCAAGTCGGAATGGACAGGTATATACTTGTGGTAAAGCGTGGGCGAAGCCCAAATTCTTCAGAAATTTCATCTGCTCCAAAAATGTCTAGGGATAACAACGCATCATCTGCTAATCGTCAAAATCGGTTTTCATTATTGCAAGACAATAACGACAAGCCCGCTGCATTATCGCAAAAGTCTTTTAAGCCACCACCTATCTATCTGAGAGAAAAAACCCTAACGCGCTTTTAAAGAAACTGCTGTCGGCCATTGGTGAAAATACTTTTCACATCATTCCCATTAAACGAGGTAATTTTGATAAAACTAAGATCCAAATATATGATGAAAAAGATTTCCGAAAAATTATTAGTAAATTTGAAAAAAACAAAACAAAAATTTAAACACTTATCAACTTAAAAGTGCTAAAGGCCTACAAATAGTATTAAAGGGAATATATTCATATGTTGACCCCGAAGAAGTAAAATGTGCTCTTTTCGACAAAGGATTTAAGGTAAAAAATTTTAATATAATAATTAATATACTTAACAGAGAAAAGGTCCCCTAACCCATATTTCGGGTCGAATTGGAGCCGAATGACATACAATTGAAAAAAATAAAACCCATCCAATTTATAGCGTAAAGTTTCTCTTGCATCGAAAAATCACAGTTGAACAGCCACGTAAGCGTTCAGGTCTCGTACAGTGCCACAATTGCAAAGAATATGGCCATATTAAAACTTACTGCAAATTACCTACAGTTTGTGTTATCTGCGGTGAATTGCACGGTTCTGCTAGCTGTACGAAGCCAAAAGATCAAGCTAAAAAAAAATGTGGTAATTGTGGAGGTAATCACACTGCTAACTACAGAGGATGTCCTGTATATTCTTTCGTTAAACAGACTATGGGACAAAAACCTAAATTAGCCCCAGCTCAACCAGAAAACGCTTTCTCCGCCAATTTTCCTCCAATGAGCAAACCAAGTATTTCACGTGTATCATATGCCGATGCTGTTAAGACCAATTCTTTTCCCACGCAGAAAGTGCCGCCACCAAGTAATTCAACAAATGCTAACACAAGCTTTAATTTCAGTCGCCTTGAAGCCACTATTGATAATCTGGTGCAAGCTATAAACAACTTTACTACAAATATGACTAGCATGATGCAAGAGATGCTGCGAATGCAGAATTCTTTGCTTCAAACATTAATAAACAAGCCATGAACACGTTAAAAATATGTTTCTGGAATGTAAACGGCATTCGCCAACACAAAAATGAACTCGAACACTTCCTTTCGGAAAAAAATATTGATATTATATTAGTTTCTGAGACTCATTTGACTTCGAGAAGCCTCTTTAAAATGTATGGCTACACCTTATATGATACTAAGGACCTGAGAGGAAGAGCATGCAGTGAATCAGCAATTTTAATAAAGTCAAGACTCAAGCACTATATTCTTGATAACATCAGTGCAGAACATCTACAAGCAACTAATATTTGTGTTAAAAATTTTTGTACAAATTTTGTTATATCATCAATTTACTCCCCTCCAAGAGGATGAATACGAGGATTTCCACAAATCTCTTGGGCCTTGTTTCGTAGCAGCTTGAGACTACAATGCAAAACATACGTTCTGGAGTTCACGCCTTATTACACCTAGAGGAAAAGAGACATAATTTAAAAAATAGGCTTGGACGTCATTTCGAGTGGAGAGCCCACTTACTGGCTTACGGAAAAAAGAAGAGCTAAACGGGAATGGCAACAGCATAGATCGCTCCAGCATAAAATCAGATTTAAAGAGTGTAATAAACAACTGCAAGAGTTGCTTGCATATAAAAAAACTGCATCTGATAAAAATTATCTAGATAACCTCGATGTCACACCAGCATCTAATTACTCTTTGTGGCGCGCTGCGAAAAAGGTTAAAACAACCGTTGGTTTAAACCACCTCTGCGCACTTCTACTGGAGGCTGGACAAGAAGCGATACTGAAAAAGCTAACATATTTTCTAAACATTTAAAATCTGTATTTACCCCAAACACATGTACGGGTGTTGTTGATTTGCCATGTGCAGTTGCTCTACCCGCTCAACCCTTAAAGTTTAAGATGCGTTATGTACAAAAAATAATTGCTGAACTCAACTCAAAGAAAGCTCCGGGTATTGTGAAATTAGTAATAATATGCTGATGAAGTTGCCTCGTATTGCAATTAGAATCCTGTTGTTAATTTTTAATGCCATATTACGACTAGAGTATTATCCACACCTCTGGAAGCTTACCAAGGTCAAAATGATTCCAAAGCCGGGCAAAGACCTTACCAAAGCAGAATCGTGCCGGCCAATAAGTCTACTATCAACAATGTCGAAACTTTTCGAAAAACTGTTGATGATAAAATTGTTCCCAATTCTAATTGGTGGTGGGTGCATACCAGACCATCAGTTTGGTTATAGGAGTCAGCATAGCATCATCGAACAAACGCATAGATTGGTTCAATTTATAAGAAGAACATTTGAAGAAAAGAAATATTGTTCTGCCCTCTTCATTGATGTTTCTCAGGCATTTGATAAAGTATGGCATGAAGGCCTTATTTTAAAATTGAAATCATATCTACCAATAAATATTCTGAAGCTATTGGAAAGTTATATTACTACCCGGAAGTTCACGTTTGTTGAATGAGACTTCATGAGTGTGCCTCAGTATGCTCCCCTGTGGCACACTTGTGCCAATTTTGTATTTGATTTATACTTCTGATATGCCTTTGAGCAGCAATATCCATACATTTACATTTGCCGATGATACAGCCTGCCTTAGTATGCACGAAAACCCTGACGAGGCTTCCCGATATCTACAGGAACATATTACACAGCTGGAACTATGGTTAAACTTATGGAGAATTAAAGTTAACGAACAAAAGTGTGTTCAGCTAACATTTATCCCGCGAAGAGATACTTGTTTCCCAATTCGAATCAACAATCAAGTTGTTCCTCAACATTCACATGTAAAATACTTTGGTCGACGGCTTACATGGAAACACCATATTGACTCAAAGCTAACACAAATGAAACTTAAATTAACTCAGATACATTGGCTGATTGGTAGAAATTCAACACTCAGTATAGATTGTAAACTTTAAATATACAAGTCGCTTTTGAAACCCATATGGTGCTACGGAATACAGCAATGAGACACTGCTTCAGCTTCCAATATAGAGAGAATCCAACGAAGGCAAAACAAGATTTTAAGACTAATAACATCGGCTCCATGGTACATCAAAAATTCAAGTTTACATCGTGATATGGCACTAGTGACTGAAGAAATTAAAAAATATTCAGGCAAATACTTAACAAAACTCGAGTCTCATCCTAATCCACTTGCTCGTAACATCTTGAATTTTACTGGACACATCCGCTTAAAAAAGAGGGACACTATGGCTCTAATACTCAACACTCCAGATGAAAAAGCTTCAAAATATTTTTGTGCTTACTACGATATTTATGTATTATTGATTACTATCACTAAGTTTATGCCTGACACTGGTTGAGCATAATTATTATATCTAGATTTAAGATTTGAATACTTATTGTTAGTTAATTTTTTGAAGATACAATAAATAAATATACGCATGAAAAAAAATGTATTAGCTGGAAGCTTTTTTGTTACCTTGGGCAAGACTATAGCAGTGATTGGTACTCTAACTTTGTACGATAAATAAGTGTAAAATATGCGTCATTTATAAAAAACGATGTCAACGGCAAATAATGGCAGCTTTACCACCTGAAAGAGCAGAGATAAGTCGACCATTTGTGCATACTGGTCTGGACTTCGCAGGGCCTTTTAACATCAAAATTTACTCTGGCCGAGTATGCCGTATGTCAAAGGGGAATGTATGCGTATTTGTTTGTTTTTCTACAAAGGCTATCCATTTAGAAGCCACATCCGACTTATCCACGCCATCATTTCTGGAGGCTTTTAGCCGTTTCGTATCAGGTCGTGGCTGTCCGCTACATATTCACACCTATAACGGCACAACGTTTGTAGGTGCCTCCAAGGTTATTGCACGAGAATTTATACAAACTTCACAGCAATGCGTTCAAGCTAATTATGCGCATCAAGGTATCTCATGGCATATCATCCCAGCAGGTGCTCTCCATATGGGCGGACTGTGGGAAGCGGGAGTGAAAAGTTTTAAACTCATTTTCGCAAGACCGCGTGGCATCAAAAATATACATTGGAAGAGGTCATGACTTTACTATCCAAAATTGAATCGTGCATTAACTCCAAACCGATATCACATATTTCAACAGAGCCTACTGATCTCTGTGCACTGACCCCAGGACATTTCTTTATGGGAACTCCAATTTTAACACTTGTTGATCCTCAGGTGTCTGATTCACCCCTTTTATTAATCAACAGATGGCAAAAGCTGAAGCTGATCCATCAGAACTTTTGTTCCAGATGGAAAAATGAGTATTTGAAAGAAATGAACAAAAGAACAACCAGTAACTGAAGGTGCAATGGTAGTGATCAAGGAGGAAAACCTCCCTCCAAATTCCTGGCGTCTAGGTCGAATTGTAACGACTTACCCTGGTTTGGACAACAGAGTGCGAGTTGCAGATATTTTGACCCAACAAGGCTATAGTAAAGCTAATACTACTACCCGCATAACTAACTATAAACTTCGTTGCCATACTATTTTTACAATTTATCTATTAGTAGTAGGGGGTTCTGCCCCAATTAAAATTGTGAAATTTCCAAGAATTCTTTAAAATTTTGCTGAAATTTGTGAAATTTGTCTGAAATTTGAGAAATTGTGTTTTCGGTGCGCTTTGATGTTTTTTTGTTTACATTAAGTGTTTTTTGTTTACATTAACTGTTTTTTATTTATATTAAGTGTATGTATGTTTGTATGCATGTATGTATGTATGTATGACCGTGGGAACTTGTGCGCGGAATATTTTTTGGGAATACATTAAGGGGGTTTATAGGTTTGAAGCTTTTATATGTTTATTTTTTTTCAAATGCTGACGGGAAAACATGTTTATTTTTTTCAAGTGCCGACGGGAAAATCATGGAAATGATTTTTCCTAATGCCGACGGAAAATTTGTCGGTGTGTCTAGCTGTAGGAATGGAAGTCTGGCTGTGCTTGGTGGAGGGCGGGGTGTGTCTAGATTGTGAGACCTTAAGGCTGACCGTGATTTGGGTTTATGCTTGTTGGAATTTAAGCCAAGCTGTGCTTGGTGGGGGGCGAGGTGTATTTGAGGTAGATCAACTGGTGGAGGGCGGTGAGTTGTTGTAATATGTATCCGTGGGAATCTGTGTACATCTATGTATGTATGTCTGTAATAGTTTAAGGCTGTCTGTGAGGTGAGAGTGTTCATGTAATACGTATCCGTGCGAATCTGTGTATATGTATGTATGTTCGTAGGAGTTTAAGGTTCATTGTGATTTGAGGTGGGGGAGGGTGTTGTTGCGATAGATAGATAGAATGTGTCTATGTGTGTATATGTATATATGAATATGTAGCAGTTTAAGGCTGTCCTTGATTTGAGATAGGCGGGGGGTGTTATTGTAATATGTATCTATAGGAATTTGGGTGTTTATATGTATGTCTGTAGGAATTTTTGTGCATGTATGTCTGTAGAAGTTTAAGGCTTGAGATTGATCGATTGTATGTGACCTTGAGAATTTGTGTATGTATATCTGTAGGAGATTTAAGGCTTATCGGGATTTATGAGAGGCGAAGTGTTCATGTAATATATAACAGCGCAATTTGTGTGTATATCTGTAGGAGTTTAAGGCTGATGATGATTAATGAGAGGTGAGGTGAAGGTGTTCATGTATATGTATCCGTATTTGTGTGTATGTATCTCTATATGTGTTTAATGCTGATCGTGATTTAGGTTGTTGAGATTGATAGATTGTATGTTACCTTGAGATTTTATGTATGTATATCTGTAAGAACTTTAGGCTGACTGTGATTTGTGAGGGGAGGGGCGTTGTTGAAATAGGTTTAATTTTTCGTAGATGAATTTTAGTATGTGTTTGTATATGTGATTTTCTCACCCTAGTATTTATATGTACGTAGAAATAAATTATTTCTCATATGAAAATTGTTGTTAGAAAATATTATCATATATCTGAACTTCCCTAATCCTAGTATGATTTTCATATTGGAGGATGAGATTACTTTATATTTTATCAAGCTTAAATTTGTCCAGTGTTAAAGTCTGTCGGTCAGAAATTTGTTTATATTTGTATAAATATTAATTTCAGATTTTGCAAAATTCTTGTGTACAATCGTGGCGATTTTGTGTGTGTATGTGTGTATGCGCGATAGAGTTTGGCTTGTCTGTGATAAGTTTGTTTATTTAAGTACATTTGTCTTCTTCGACTTTCGTCTTCAAGCGTCAATAGCTTGGAGAACGGTTTGTATGTTGCATGGGTAAGAAATTTTATAATATGTGTACATATGTACATATGGATCTACAAATAGATTTTATATATGTATTTGTGTACATACAAATAAGTCTGTGGCTCCCTGTTTAAGTAAATTTTTTTTTGTCAAGTGCGGTCTTTCAATTGTTGTTGGAAATATTCGCATCTCCATAGTTTTTTTACTTGAAATTAAAAAAATTTCTTTTAATTTTTAGATGTATTTACTTAAAAGTTTGTGAAGAGTTTCTGTCTTAAGTAAAATTGAATTCCTCTCTAGTTGTAGTAACTATAGTAGAAATATTTAATATATTTTATTTCCGTTTGTTTAAAGTTGATGTAGCCTATATAGTCAATGTTAGAAATTTTTCGGTGTAAAACTTTTTCATACCATCGTTTTGTTTCTTCACCTTCTACATATATTTTAGAATATCTTACAATGGCTTTTAAAAAATTTAAAACGCTTTGAAATGAAACTGATTCAGCAGTCTAGCTTAGGTGAGGATAGATTTTGTTAACCACTTTGCTTCTCTTTTCTTTTTTATTGATAAACATTAAAAATTATGTAAGTAGTTTTTCTTACCATTCTCATAGTAAAGTCACAATACTAATAAATTTGTTAAATGTTTCTAAAAATAAAAATGTTTTTAATGATTTTCTTAAAATAATAGTGTATATAATTCTCTTAAAAAAATAAAATGTAAATAAATTTATTTTTGTATATAATGTTTTCTTAAAGTGTAATACAATTTTAAAATGTTATAAAATATGCTTAATTATTTTTGAATCTAAGTTATAAATTTTTTTTTGTTTGTTTTGTTATGGCTTTCTTTATATTATTTGCTTACATATAAAATATAAATAAAATTTTCTTTAGTATTTAGTGTTTTCTTACAGTTTACTTGTATTTAAAATTATTCGTATGTACTTATACAATTATCATATAATTTATATTTATAAAGTTTTGTATGGTTTTAAATTATTGTTGTGTATTTCTTTTGTTTTTCCTTCGTATTCTATTGTGGTGTTTACAACGTTTCTACTTATTATTTTGTAAGGTCCCTTGGGCTCTGATTTTTCTTTCTATTTTCTACTTTAACTAGTACTAAATCTCCTATCTTTAAATTAAGCCTGTTTTCATATTTATTGTTTATTACTCTATTTTCTTTTGTTGACAAGTCCCTTGCTCTCTTTAGTGTAAATTGTAATTTGAGTCGTAGATCTTGTGCGTAGTCATCATAATTATAAAATTTTGTATTGTTGTCTACAATGTCAGATGGGAGGGATGGTAATTTTCCGTATACTAATTCATATGGCGAGTAGCCTGTGTCAATGTGTGGTGCCGTGTTATAGGCAAAAGTAAAATATGGAATCCACTTATCCCACTCATAATCATTTGCGGTTGTTAATAGAAATTCGTTAAGAACCCTGTGATTTCTTTCAATTGATCCAAGTGTTTCATGATGATAAGGTGTTGAAAAATTCTGTCTTATCCCTAACAATGAACATATATTACTCATTATTTCATTTTTAAACTCTGTTCCTCTGTCTGACTTAAGTACTTTAAATTGTCTGTATTTCAAAATAAATTGTTCAACAAGTGTTTTGGCTGTTGTAAGTGCATCTTTTGTCGGCATTGGGTGAGCAACGACAAATTTTGTCAGTTCGCACTGCATGGTTAAAATGTATCGGTAATCATTTGAAATATGAAGAGGTCCTACGGTGTCAATTGAAATTATTTCAAAACTATTGTTTGGTGTGTCTGTCAGTGTAAGTGGTTCCTTAATATGTTTTGTTTGTTTATTTTTCGTACATTTGTCACAATATGACACAAATTTCTTTAACATCTTTGACATGTTTTTATAAATATATTTTTGTTTTAATTTGATGATAGTTTTTCTAACTTCTAATTGGCCTACGTGTGTGGCATTGTGGAATTCGTAAATTAGTTTGTATTGCAATATTGCATCTGTTATTTTTGTCGGGGCATTGTATATTAATATTTTTAGTTGAGGACTTTTATTATTTAGTTTTATCTTGGCATATGCTTCTTTTATTTCTTCTTTTGTATATACTTTAAATATTTCATCATTATTTAATAGCGCTAATTCTTTTATATTTTCTTTCTTCATTTTAGATATAAGTTTCCTCAGAATCGAATCTAGTTTCTCTGAGTTATCACTGAATCTTGCTAGTTTATTATTTTCATTATTCATATTTTTGGTATGTAACTTCTTCATAGTCGAATTTGGTTTCGATGAATTATCATTACATCCTATATTCATATTTTTGATACGCAATTTCTTCATATTCGAATCTGGTTTCGATGAATTATCATTACGTCCAATGTGCACAATATTATTTTCAATATTTATGTCGGCCTCTTTTATATTTTCAAATTTATTAAATTGCAATTTCTTCATATTTTTGATGTCATTAATGGATATGCATTCCCATACTTGAAGTTGATCAGGCTTCTGGGAGTAAAATTTTTCCATATTGCTTTCTGTTGCGCGCGTATTGTTTTCATTTATATTATTGTTAGTTGCCTCATTATTTTCTTTTATATTTGCCTCATTAGTTTTGTTTTTCATTGCCTTGTAGCTACTAATAATTATTTTCTTTTTCATCGTTTTCTAATGGTATCATCTGTTTTAGTATGTCCAAATCTATTTTTTTTATATACATTTGAAAAGTCTAGATCTACTTAGTAGAAATTTAACGTTTAGAATTCTGGGATAAAATTTTATTGTTCTTCTTCTTATTAGTCTGTTTTTCTGATGTGCATTAGTGTCCTTTGTATCAGTTGTTGTGGAAAAAGTTGTAGTGATGCAGGCATAGGGCACTGGTCACTAGAAACTACACCGGCAGCATCAGATACTAATCCTAATGTAACATCAGAGCGCCCTCCTTCGTTGTGTAGCAGAATCATTGGCGAAGTAAAATAACTAATAAAATGGCTACTAAACACAGCTTCAAAATTTAATACGCCTCATTTAACACCAGAAGGCGCTGCAACACTGCATTATCAAAAAAAGCGTGCAAAACAAGCAGAGTTGTAAAAGAATGAAGCTTTCCTCCATCTTCCTTCACCACTTGTCTGCTCTATCACTATCCCTTCCCTATCACCCTCTCTGACTATCTTCTCTTCAACTAACAGGTAACACAAAGGGATCATTGTATTGGACCCAAGTGAGCTGGACTCTAAATTTCACCTTTCCTTACCAGCAGCCTGCTAACCTAACCTAACCTATTAGTCTGTTGTGGTTTTTTAGTCTCATCATTGCGGCCTCAAGATCGTGGTTGCAGGATTTCTGTCACGGGGTTGTGGTTGCGGTATCTTAGGATCGTAGTTGCAGGATCGAGGTCGGCAGTGGTTTCAGCTTTCAGGTTTTTGTCCGCAGGATCGTGGTAAATGAATAACTATCTGTTATTTTGTCGCCATGTAAAGGTAGAAGAGTCTATTATTTTGGTCCTAGTCTCGTGTGAGGGCTACACACGACTCTTGTTTTGTTTTTACAGCTGTCAGAGAGACCAGCTTATCAGTAGGCGCTCAAAAGAGGTGCCAAAAGATTTGAGAGTTCAATTAAAAAACAAGGCAAGTTATTGGCAGTTTGCGTTTAGAAATTAAATTCTGATTTTATTAACATTTTGCTCTGCTTATATACTATTTTTACAATTCTTAATTAGCTCTTCTAACTTACGTTTACATATTTACAATTATGTTTTGTTCCTTTCTTCACTATTACAATAGTAAACATATTTTTAAACAACCAATCAAAATTAAGGGAATTTGGTAAAAAGTAATTAAATTATGACTCAAAAGTATGTCACTCAATTTCTTGCATTCAGCATTCTTATTATGTTGCAATGCTTGTGCATTGAACTGCTATTAAAGCAATGCAAGTAATTTATGTTACAGTGCACCACCATAAGTGTGGTACACTACACTACCTCCCAACCGCAGACTGGGTTTAATAGAATTTATTCTACGGATGTTGAACTTCTTGTATATGAAAAAGGGAGAGCTAGAAGAGAATGTTAACAACACAGCTCACCCCTAAATAAAATCAGACTTAAAGAATGTACTAAACGACTTCAAGAATTGCTTGCATATGAAAAAACTGCATCTCTTAAAAACTATCTGAAAAATCTCGATGTCACTCCAGCATCTGATTACTCCTTGTGGCGCGCTGAGAAAAATTTTAAAACACTCGTTGAGTTTAAACAACCTCTGCGAACGTCTACCGGAGGTTGGGCAAGAAGTGGTACTGAAAAAGGTAACTTGTTTGCAAAACATTTAAAATCCGTATTTACCCCAAACACATGTACGGGTGCTGTTAATTTACCGACCTTTAAAGCTTAAGATGCGTGACGTATAGAAACTAATTACTGAACTCAACCCGAAGAAAGCTCCAGGTGTTGCGCCACAATGATAATAATAATAATAATAATAATTGTTGTGATCTGTTTAGTGGATTTTTATTATATCATTAAGTCTGGAGGGATCCGTAGATATCGCAGACTGTTTATTAATTCAGTTATAATCTTACACTCTACCTTAGACTAAAAATTACCAGCTATTTATACTAATTTTTATACTAAATGTTGTTGCTACTGCGGCAGTTGTTACTGTTGTTGTTGATGTTGCTGTTGTTGTTGCTGCTATTGCGCTGTCAGCAATTATTATTTATTTATTATTTTTACCGCAATATCCATTGGTTTGCACCGTCGGCACTTAATGGTTCTTGCTGAATTGCAGTTATTGATGGTTGACTGTTGTTTTATATTTTGCCGGATTCCGGTTGTTGTTTTTGTTGTTATTGTCTTTAATGACTCACAACATCCCTCCCCCCTTACGAAGGAGAAGCATCCCAATTTTGGATGCTTCGAACTGATTGCGTGGGGTAAATGGGGAAACTTTTGCCGGAGCCAACCACTGATCCCAGTTGGACCCGTCCTCCTTCACAAAGCTTCTCAGGTACTCAGCCAATGGTCGGTGACTCCTTTCGAGAGACCCGTTGGCTTGTGGATGGTAGGGACTGATATGTTGCTTTTTTATTCTCAAAAGTTTACATACACTCCCGAACAACTTGGAAGTAAAGTTTGTACCATTATCCGTTATGAGCTTTGTAGGTATACCATACTTGGTTATGATTTCGTTGTAGAAAATTCTTGCCACCGTTTCTGCTTCTGCGTCCGGCATGGGCGCGCAAATAAAAAATTTTGACATATCATCCTGGAACGTCAGGATGTATTTGTTACCCATTGTAGTTACTGGCAGGGGGCCTACCATGTCCATATAAACCTTTTCGAAAGGTCTTGTTGGTGTATCGGTTAAGACCATGGGCTCCTTGTTAAGTGGCCCGCTTTTATTCTTTTGGCATGTAGGACAGTTTTTTATATATTCTTTGATATTTCTCACCATGCCCTTCCATTTATATTGTTTCCTTATCCTTCTGTAGGTTTTCCAACTGCCTTGATGACCCCCTAGGGGCGAGTCATTGAAGCTTCTTAGGACTTCTTGGATATCCTTTTTCTGTGTTAGGAACGTTGTTGTGGCGGGGTTCTCGCCATCCGTATACTCATCTTCCTTTTCTGGGTCTTTAAGGGTTTTAGTCTGTTCTCTTGATTCTTTGTTTCTTTTCGCCTGAGCTCTGGTTATCACTCCAATATTTTGATATTTTGTTGGGAGCCTGCTTAATGCGTCTGCGTTCAAATTCGTCTTCCCTGGTTTGTAGGCAATTTCGAATTCGTATTCTGACAGCTTGTGCCTAAACCGTGCAAGTCTTGAAGTTTGGTCCTTGAGGTTGGCTATTCCCCTCAGGGGTTGATGGTCTGTAAATACGGTGAAGTGTCGGCCCAGAAGATATGGGCGGAAAGTATGTGTTGCCCATACTATGCCGAGCATTTCTTTTTCTATTGTTGAATATCTCTTTTCGGTGTCACTGAGGGTTCGGCTGGCAAATGCAATTGGATGATCCTTTCCGTTCTTTATTTGCGACAAGACCGCTCCTAATGCTTCGTTACTTGCATCTGTTGTTACTCTAAATGGTTGAGTAAAATCTGGATAAATCAGGATTGGAGGATTTGCAATGCTTCCTTTGACCTTGTCTAAGGCCTCTTGACATTCTAAAGTCCACATGAACTTAGTATCCTTTTTTTTTTAGCAATTTCGTTATTGGAGCGGCCAGTTTCGCCATGCCTGCAACAAATTTTCTGTAGTAGTTGATCAACCCTAGGAGTGCCTGCACCTCTTTGATATTTCTTGGGGGCTTAAGTTGCTTCACACATTCTACCTTGGAGGGGTCGGGTAGCGCTCCCTCACTTGAGCATTTGTGGCCTAAATAGACGATTTCTCGTCTTAGAAATTGACATTTCTTGGTATTTAGCTTGAGACCGCTCTCGCGGAGTCTTGTGAGGACATTTGTAATTTTTCTTTCGTGGTCCGCTACATTTCGTCCGTATACCACTATATCATCCAGGTATACGAAGCAGTCCAGGTCCTGTAGGCCTGTCAGGATAGTGTTCATGACCATTTGGAAAGTGGCCGGTGCCCCCGTTAAGCCAAACGGCATTCTGTTGAACTCGAAATGGCCTTTGTCTGTACTGAATGCTGTTTTTTCTTTGTCCTCTTCATTTACTAGAACTTGATGGTATCCACTTGCTAGATCCAATGTGGTAAAGTACCGGCTATTTCCTAATTGATCCAAAATTTCGTCAATTCTAGGAATAGGGAACACCTGTTTTATTGTAGCCTCTTTCAGCTTACGAAAATCAACGACCAGTCTGAATATCTTCTGACCGTCTTGCGATTTTTTGGGCACTAATAATATTGGTGAATTCCATGGAGATATACTTGGGCTTATTATTCCTTCCTGCAGTAGCTCTGACACTTGTCGGTTGATTTCTTCTTTGTGGATTTGAGGTAGACGATACTGTCTTTGGTTGATAGGCTGCTGTTCTCTTTTTACGGGTATTTTATGCTTTACTAATGGGGTGAACGGTAGTTTGTCACCGTTCAGCATGAACACATCGTGAAAGTTCTTACATAGCCTGTTCATGGACTCAGTCTCTTCTATATTCCAATTTTCTTCCGTCATTATGATGCTTTTCAAATGTTTTATTCTGTCTTTCTGGTTTATCCTTGGCAATGCTTGTTTTCCTGCTACCTCGTGTTGCGTGTAGTGATTAAAATTTGAAAATTGTACTTGGAAGTCTTTCTCTAATGGTAAATCTTGCTCCGTCGAGTTTAGTATGGGTACGGCCGCCTTTCCCTGTGTTACGTTGACAACCGTGTTCCCCATGTAGACACCTGGGGCCAATTCTTGCTTGTGGATAACTATAGTTTTGTCCTTTGAGTTGATTTGTATCGGCACTATTGTAACTGCTCTTCGCTGAAGGCTGGCGGTTTTCTCTATATAGGCCGTGTAATGCGCCACTTCGTCATGAAGTCGAAAAGTCTTAATACACTTGTTGTCCCCTTTAAATAACCTCAAAGTGCCTCTTATTGAGTCTAACACACTCCGGTTCCAAGTGTTGTCTCTCCCGAGAATGCCGTCTCCCGGGAGTTTATTACAGCCTGACACCACATGGAAGTCCCAATTTATGTCTTCCCTCCGGTCTATGTTTAAGGTTATTGCAAACCTAGTTGTAGCGCCTCCACCAAAGGCGCCCGTTAAAATCTTCATTTCGCCAAACCTTTTCTTAGGGTAACCTCTCATGACCTCTTCCCTCAGTATACTTGAGTCTGCCCCTGTATCTACTAGTAATGTCAGCTCTCCCGCTCGGGCTTCTTCGCACGGGATGGTGATGTACACTGCATTTATGTTATCTGGTGACCCCATATCACCCTTGCTGCTATTGACCAGATGCGGTATGTGTCCTAAGACTACTCCCCAATCCCCTTTTGGTTGTGCATCTTTCACATGAGATGCACTTTCGGGCCCCTGGTGGGAATTGTCCACACAATCTTCCTGTATCAATGCCTGTCCTGGTGAACTTCTTTTAACACCATCTTCTACTGCCGAGTTACACTTGACCGACGCATTTTGCCTATGAAATGCTCGGTCGATGTTGACCTGGTGAGGATTGTGTCCCAAGGTGAGCCCCCAATTCCTTTTTGGCTGTGCATCTTTCACATGAGATGCACTTTCGGGATTTTGGTTCGAGCTGCCCATACAACCTTCATTTATCAGCACCTTTTGTGTTGTCAACATCTCGCCCTCGGTCGGTGTTGTATTTGAGTTGACTAATGCATTTTGCATATGAAATGCATAGTCGGGGTCACGAGGGAAATTAACTTTTCCCTCTCGATGTACCTGTGCCTTGTGGGTGATTACCGTCGGTGCTTCTTCCACCGGCTCTGTGTCTTCAATCGCCTTATTTGTTCTGGTGTCTGTGGTGTTGTTTTTTCTTCTGTGCCAAATTATTTTTCTGTCTTCTGCTGGCTCTAAAGTTATTGGCTGTAACTGGGCCTGTATTCGTTTCCCGGTGGACTATATATTTTACTCACTCCTATGTGTTCTTGTAGTGGTGAGTGACTTGCGTCCACTTGGGCATAGGCTGGCCGCGTTGGTTCACGGTTCGGTAGGTAATTTCGCGCAGAGGGTTTCAACGGCTTGTTGCCGTTTGTGTTTCCCAAAGTTCGTGCTAGCGGGGGTTTTGGCATGTAATTGGGTTCCGATTGTGCCTTGTTTGGCTCATAATAATTTGGACAATTTCTGGCAAAGTGGCCTAATTGGTTGCACTTAAAACAAACTGGCTGTCTGTCCGCGTTTGTTCGCATGGGCATACTCTGTTCTACCGGATTGTGTTTTCCTGCATGAAAACGTCTATGGGGAGGTTCGTTGCCGTAACTGTACGTGTTGTTACGCCGGATAGTCGGACTGGTATTATTGCTCTGTTGTGGCCGCTTACAAAATTGGTTTTCTCTGTGGCCGCTTACCTGACAAGCTCCACAGTACAGGGAACTCAGCCTTTTCCTGCAGTCTTCAATAGCGTGTCCACTATTCCGGCAGTTTTACACTTCGGCCCCACTTCGTGTCCATATTTACCGCAGTTGACGCAATAGGGTGTGTTCAGTCTTTCTACGCAATTCGTTCTTCAATGCCCTTGTTTGCCGCAGAAACTGCAGGGTGTTGTTGACGACAGAGTGTTTACCATATGTTGTGGTTCGCCAAACAGCTCTTCTGCCTCTTCCATCAGTGTTACTAGGGAGCTCAGCTCTTCTCCCTCCTGTCCAATGAGCTCTTTACGGATATCCTCTTGAAATCTCCCACCATCGCCTCACGGCCTGGTCCCTCTGGCCACTGGTTTTCAATTGTTATTACTGCTTCGTTTAGCAACTGTTCCAACCGTTTCCCGAATTTGCTCGCCGATTCTCTGATGGACTGTCTGCAACCCGCCATCAATTCTCTTATCTCGTCCAAGCTCTTTCTCTTCAGGTAGTGCTTTTTTATCGCGTTGCAGAGTGCGTCTACCGAACTGAAATTGATTTGGGAAAACTTCGAATATGCAGCACCCAGTAGCCTTAATTTTAAGCATTGAATTACATCCTGAGTTAAGCCGTTGTTTGCCTCAGTCAGTAGTTCTTTCTCCACCATCTTACATCCTTGGATGTATATGTATACTTCGGCTGACAAGTCGGGTCCATCGGTACCAAAAAATGATGGGACCGTGTTATTCACTATTTTAGTGATTTCTGAAAGTGCTGGCATCCTGATTGTTTGTTTTAGGTTGTTTTCTTGTACGGGTGATGGTGAGCGCCTTCCTAACCAACTCTGTGCTGTTTCTAGCAAGCGTCCAAATTCTTCAATCGCCTTGTTGTTGTGTGTGGCCAATCTGTCTAGCTTTTCAAACTCCTTTCTATATTGCTCCAATTGCCCTAGCTTCCTGGCTGTTGTCTCTTCGGTGTACCCTCTGCTGCCGGCTTTCCTTGCGTTAGCTGATAGAGTTTTCACTTTGTCTATCAACTCTAGTGCTTGTCTTTCTTCCCAGGTAATTTCTGGTTCCCTGGTGGTTTCCTCCTTCTGCGGAGAACTCGAGAGGCTTCTGTCTTGGTGTTCCTGGCTTACTACTATGGTTGGAATTTGGCCGCCTACTGCCGACAATTCCTCACTCACGGACGGAGTCGGTGTTCTGGATCTGTTGACTATATCTAGCTCCCGCCTTGCGTTCTCTAATGCCGTCTGTAGTCTCTGTATCGTGTCGTCTTCTATGTCTATCTGTTGTAGTCTTTTTGGTTCCTTTTTTAATTTTTGTTCTGTCAATCCCTTTTCTTTCAATTTCTGTACTAGTTCCTCGTTTTCTTCTACCGCCTGTTCGAGTAATTCGTCCGTATATTTTATTTGTTCCCTTAATCTCCGACTTTCCTTCTCAAAAAGTGTTTTAGCCTCCTCTAAGTCTGCTACGTTCCCCTTGAACTCTGTTATTTGGTTCCTCTTTAGTTCACCTATTAATTGTATTATGTATCCTACTTCCTCTAACTTGGTCAGTTTTTGTTGTCTAATTATTGTCCTATGCTCCTCTATCACTTCTTTTCCTAGCTCCAGGCTCCGTAATTCTGTCCACGCGTGTACCTGCAGACTATCTACTGCATAGTTATATTCATGCAGTTTTTCAATTAGGTCGTCCGTTCTTGTCTGAGGGTTGTCCATAAAAAAAAATAATTCAAAGTATAGTTACCAGCCGCCACTCCGTGGTACGCATCTTCAGTTGAGAGCTCTTCTGTCAAGCCGTAGACAATCCAAAGGATGGTAGTCTTTACTCTGTCCTTGATTAATTTTTCTAACACCTGTAGATTCTTAGCCGCGCAAAATTTCTCAATTAATATTATGTATAAAAAAATATTATATATTTATGATTTAATCAGGCTAAAGTTCGTATCGCTTTGTAAGCCAAATTACATGTGATAATTATTAATGAACAAATAACATCAAAGTTAGTTGTAAATATTCTGACAACACATAGTTGAACGGAACAGCTAGCCGTTTTCGAAGGCCACTAAACCTTCATCATCAGCGTTCTTCTGTGTTTGGTCCACTGTGTGTGGTGTCAGTTGATGTAGATTTCTGCCTTATATACGAAACTTTTCTGCAAATGGAATATGTGAATTGGTTTGATTCATCGTATTTCAATTTGCTGAAATGTGTTTTTGGTAATGAAGGCCCCAAATTTACCATCACTATATTTACAACAGTCTTACCATTGTCGTTTTTTCATTACTAATTATGCACATGTTAGTTAATTTGCTTATTTTTGTTCTACTTAAGAAAAACTTTTTTGGTTTGATACTATAAGTATATTTTTATTTAGTTTTTGCCACTGGCCCATGACTATCTATTTAGTTAATTTTAATTATTATTGTTCGAACTTTCATTTTATTTATATATTTATGATTTAATCAGGCTAAAGTTCGTATCGCTTTGTAAGCCAACTATTTGTTTTATCCTTTTATTCGCTTTTTATCAATTTATTAAGATCAGTGTTCCATTCCGGTTGTTCCTATACCACTTGTAATAATTTACATTATAACAGCTGTAACAGTGAACCCCATTCACACCATGGTCGAAAAGTTAATTTTCATATAAATGAAAATTACAAAGTCGTTTGTGTGTTCACACTAGCATCGAAAATCTAATTACATATAATTAGTTAATAATAATATCAAAGTGTGTTCATACTTCGTCTTATATATTTCTCTGCGATATTAAATTAACTTAAAAGCGATTGTACTTGGTAAATAACTATTCAAATTTACAAAAGGCTGTAAAAAGTGGTTTTTACGAAAAATTAAATAAATTATTTTTAATTTCGGAACATTCATTCAATTAAATATTTGTGAATAAAAGAGTAATCTACTGTAATGTATTTTCAATAAAACACACAAGCGTTTATTCTGTGATCAATCAAAGTGTATTGATATTTTATTTGATAATTTCTTCTGCTTATATACTAACAGTGAGAAGCTCGCTTTTCTTATTTTTAATTATTCCAATATACAAACATTCATACATTTATATTATATTGCATAAAATATACATACATTGTATTAAATAACTATACATTGTACCAGGCATACGTTTGAAGTTCAGTGCCATTTCGCTCTACTCATAGTAACAGTTTATTCAAGTCAGCATAATTCAAATTATTTAGCAATAGCGAGCGTTGACCGAAAACTATAAGAATATTATGTTACCGAAATTCCAGCGTTTATAACTAAAGTGTGTTTGCAATTAAAAATCGTCACCGACCTATCACAACAGGACGTTGACTTTAAGTTAGTTCAATTTGTTTACATACTTTTGAATATTATTGTTTTTTTTTTATGAATATCAGATTGCTGTGACTGTTTGGTGCGGTTCATGCATATGTCATACTATGTATACACTACACCCCTACTCTTTCAGTTAAAATTACATAATTTTGTCAATTCTGTAATTTTATAAAAACTTTTTGGTAATGTGTTGCCTGCGTGGTACAATGTTTACATTATTTTATTTTATTATTAAATTTTTTTTTTTTTTTTTTTTTTTTTTTATAAAAATTCTTATTGTATTTATTTATTAAAAAAAAGTAGTGTGTTGTTTAAGTGGTATAATATTGGTTCATTTTTATAGTTCTTAATTTTAGTGTTACGTTCTTATGGAACTTATGATAACTAATTAAAAAAATGTTTTTTTTTGTATTTTGTAAATAAATGTTTGCAATTCTTATGCTTAAGATATTTTTATTCTTACGTTAAATAATTTTTTTATTTCTTACATTTCTTTAATAAATTTTTATGTACAGTTTTAATTTTTCCATTGATTTTTAATTCTACATTTACATTATTTATGTTTATTATTTCGTAAGGACCATGATATGGTGCTTTATATTTTCTTCTATTCTCCTTTTTTATTAAAACTAAGTCTCCTATTCTAAGATCTATTTTGTTAGTTTTATTATATGATTCTAACTGTCTCTTTTTCTTTACTGCTTCTATAAGCTTTCTAGCATTTTCTAGTGAATTTTTTATTCTAACTCTTAATTCACATGCGTAATTGTCTAGATTATAAGTCCGGTTTTCATTATTCATTATTTCTTCACCTGGCAAGGTAGGTATCTTGCCAAAAATTAACTCAAATGGTGTATAATTTGTGTCTACGTGAGGCGTTATATTGTATGCGAAAGAATAATAAGGTATCCAGTCGTGCCAGTAGTCATCATTCACGAATGACAAAAAGTATTCATTTAGAACTCTATGATTTCTTTCTACAGTACCGAGTGTTTCATGATGGTACGGTGTGGATATTTTATGTTCTATTTTTAGCAAAGTACATATTTCCTTCATTAATTCATTTACAAACTCTGTACCTCTGTCCGATTTTAGTGTTTTAAATATGCCATACTTCAATATTAAATTTTCTGTGAAACATTTTGCGATTGACTTGGCATCTTTTGTTTCCATTGGTGCAGCTATAATGTATGTGGTCAATTCACATTGCATTGTTAATATATATCGATTGTTTCCAGAAGGTCGCAAAGGGCCAACTGTATCTATGTCTATAGTGGAAAAACTATTATTTGGTGTGTCCGTAATGCATAACGGTTCTTTGGTGTGTCTTACTTGTTTGTTTCTCTGACACAGATCACACTCCAAAACATACTTTTTTTACCATTTTGTACATATTTTTCCATATGTATTTTTGTTTCAATTTGATTAAAGTTTTTCTTACTCCGAAATGTCCTCCGCATGGTGTGTTGTGATACAATTCAATCAATTCCTTTTTTCTGTTTTCATCTGTTATTCTTTGAGGATTGTTATATAACATTATTTTTACATCATTTTCTTTGCACGTGTTTAACTTTTCTTTAAACTTTTCTATACTTATTTTCTTAAATATTTCGTCACCCTTTTCTAGTGCGAATCTTACACAATTTGTTCTGCCTAAAACAGAGGATAGCTTCTCCAATATATTATCTAGATAATAAGGATTATCGCCACATCTGATGCGCATTTCATTTAGGACAGAATCGTTTTCGATTTTCATTTCTTTCTTTGATTTTTCAAATATAAATCTCAATTTTCTTGCTAGCTTTATATCATTTATGGATGTACAATCCCAAACTTTGAGTTGATCAGACTCATTAGGATCTGTATTACCGTTCTTTTCATTTTTCTTATATTTACCTAGGTTTTTGGTTTCCTCAATTTGTATCCTCTTTTTGTTCATATTTCTTGTTATCACCAGCGATTTTTTTACATTTTCATCAATTTTATTAGGAATCATTTCCTTTAACATTCCTGAATCTAATTCTATTCTTGATAATGCGTCTGCGTTAGTATTATTACTTCCTTTTTTGTATATTATTTCAAAATCATAGTCCGACAATTCCATACGAATTCTAGTTAATTTTGAATTTGGATTTTTATATGAGAATAGTGAAATTAGTGGACGGTGGTCTGTGACGACAATAAATTTTCTGCCGTACAGGTAGGGTCTAAACAATTGTATTCCCCAATGTATACCAAGTAATTCTTTTTCTATTACTGGCTTATTCCTTTCATGTTTGTTTAGTGATCGACTAGCAAAGGATATCGGTCTATCCGTTCCAATTTCTACCTGTGACAGAACAGCTCCTAGTGCAAGATTAGATGCGTCTGTCGTCAGTATGAATGGTTTGTCGAAATTCGGGTATTGCAGAATTGGTGGACTTATCAGCTTCTTCTTTAATGTTTCAAAGGCAGTTTGACATTGTTCTGTCCAGATGAATTTGGTTCCCTTTTTCAACAGAGCATTTAAGCAGTTCGTAATATCTGCGAAATTCTTAACAAATCGTCTGTAATAGTTACAAAAGGCCACGAATCTTCTAACTTCGTCTGCATTCTTTGGCATTGGATATCTTGTTATTGCTTAAAATTTTTCTGGATCTGGTTTTATTCCGCCTGCTGTTATTAAGTGTCCAAGATATACTACTTCTGATTTCAAAAACAGCATTTATTAGAATTGAGTTTTAAGTTATATTGTTGTAATCTGTTGAATACCTTAATGAGATTTGTATTATGATGTTTAAGACTACTTCCAAAGACTATTATATTGTCCACATACAAGAAGGCTTCACATTCCAGACCTGATAGAGCTATCGTCAACATACGTTGAAAACTGTTCGATGATATCTTCAAACCAAAAGGCAATCGTGTATATTGGTAATGTCCGTCAGATGTTGAAAATGCTGTGCATGGTCGAGATTTTTGCTCAAGTTCGATTTGGTGGAAAGAGCTTGTCATGTCCAGTGTCGAGAAATATTTTGCTCTACCCAATTTGTCAAGTACATCTTCCAAACGAGTTAAAGGGAATTTGTCATTGACAATTTTGTCGTTTAATTTTCTAAAATCTACAACTAATCTCCATTTTTGCAATTCTGCATCACCCTTTTTTGGTACCAATAACAGTGGTGCATTGTATGGGCTTATGGATGGTTCTATAATGTTATTTTCCAACAGTTTATTTACTTGAGAGTTTATTTCTGCGGCTTGTGCATGTGGGAGACGGTAGTTTTTAATATATACGGGGTTATTGTCGTTTAATTCTATAGTTTGCTTATAAAAGTTATTAGTTGTTAAATATTCGTCTTCTAGGTGGAATATATTTTGATATTTCTTTAGTATTGTTATAAGGTTTTCCTTGTCTTCACCCATCAAGTTTTTTAGGTCGAGGTTGTTTAGTAGTTTTTTAAACCTTTCTGATGTATGATGATTTTCGTATTTATGGTTATTAATTGAAAAAATTTCGTAATTTTGTAGTGGAATTGTTTCTATTTTTAAATTTTTAATGTGAGCTATTTTGTCCGTAACGTTTATTATTCTAATATGTTGATATCCATTCCTTGGTACTATCGCGTTTGCCAGATATACCCCTCTAACAATTTCTCTGTTTAATACTACTGCATCTTCTTCCAATTCGATACCAAATGGTAAAATTATTTCGCTTCTCTGAGGAACTATTATTTGATTAATTCTAAAAGTGTTATCATATATCGGAATAGTGACTGTTTCATTTTTGTAGTTAAATGTGAGTGTATATGAGTCGTAGTCTATATTACATCTGTGTTTTGTCAAAAAGTCTCGCCCAAGAATTCCGTCGGTGTTGATTGGAAAGCTATTTTCCACCAATTGTATTTTGTGTCTAATTATTTCGTTATTTATGTTAATCTTAATAACTGTGGAGCCTAAGGATTTAATAATATTTTCCGATATACCAGTCAAATTGCAATAATCATTTATATTCTCTTCATATCTATTAAGGAATTTCGCTTTACACAGTGAAACGTCCGCTCCTGTGTCCATTAAAAATGTCAATTTGTTTTCTTCATCCACTATTCTTAATTTTACATAGTTTCCAAGGTTGGATGAAATGCAATATATGTTTTTTGCTTCTAATATGTTCCCACTGGAGACTCCATCTGTGTGGTCTGCGGGATCATCGAGTTTCCCTGATCTTGTATTTGGTTAATATTACGGTTTATGCTATTGTAATTTTGTCTTCTTTGGTCATTGTTCCATCGGTTTCGGTTGTTATTATTTGCTCTATTATAATTATTGTTGTTATTGTTTGCTCTATTATAATTATTGTTGTTATTAATTGTTCTACTGTTATAATTGTTTCTGGTATTATCATGCACTTTTGAAAAACACTGTTTTGAAAAATGGTTCATTTTGCCACAATTATTACATTTCTTGCCTTCAGCTGCGCATCGATTCCCGTGAATGCCACCACATTTTCTACATTTTTGTTGCTGTCTAGAATTATTGTATTGTGCTTTTTGATGAAATATTTGTTTCTGAGTTGCTCTTGCTGCAACTTGTTCTGCAATTTTGACAGCCTCAGAAAAAGTTTTCACTTGGCTTGCATCAATTGTGGTTATGATTTGTGGATCTTTAAGTCCATTCATAAAAGCATTGAATGCTATTTTACTATTTGTACTTATTATGATATTTCTATTATTTTCTCCTTCTTCTGATATTTGTATTTCGTTTAAATCTGCAATGAGGTTTTCTATCTTAGTAGCAAACCCCATTACACTGGCATCTTTTTGAATTGTGTTGTTAATTTCATTTAATAACGTGTTTGAAGTTTTCGCTAGTTTATAGTTGATTTTCAATTTTTCTATTAGTTCAGTAATAGTTGTAGGCACGGATATTTGTTTTAATCTATTTTGTACGCGCAAGTCTATTCTTGATCTAAAAATGAAATGAAAGAAACATGTACTTTTTTCTATTGGTATTGTCAATGAAACTGTTTCCAAGTTTGTTATGAAATCATTTAGTTCGTTAGATCTACCAGTGAATTTAGGTACTAACTTCGTTATCAATGATAATTCATTAATGTCCAAGTTTGCCATTGTCGAGTTTTTGTCTTGAATGCTTTTTTTTATGTTGTTCTAATAAATCTATTGCTTCTTTTTTTAATGTAGCAAATCTATTAATTATCTTTGGTTCTTTTTCCAATGTCAGACAGGTTTCAAATTTCTTTTGTAAATTTTGTATTTCTACCTTTTTCTCATTTATTGTGTCCTCTGTGTATGGTCTTCCTATTGATTTCTTATCGTTAATAATAATCTGTTCTAATGACTTAATGTATTCCATTTGAATGAACAAGTGGTTTTTATTTATTATTCAAAATAAATTTTTTTTTTTTAGGACAGTGTTTCAAATATTAGTTTCATGGTTTTTAAAAATAGTATAAATGACAATTGGTGAAAAACAAAAATTATAATTAGTATTAATACATTTTTAATGTTAATGTCAATCATTATTAAATTTTTTAGATTTTTCAGAATGTTTTAAACAAAATTAATCTTAAAATTTTTTTTCTTCCTGTTTTTGTATATTTTTTTATTTTTATTATGGGTCAATATTTTCCCCAGGTTATTATTTTTATCTTTTATGTTTGCTGCTAAGTTCTCCAATTCTTGAATCTCTTTGTTAATGTATTCATTTATCAAATATACAACAGCAATAAAAATTACAATTATTATCAGAGTAAATTTCATATTCACTATGACTATACATAAAAATTGTTAAAACAAAAATTATGGTGTTATGATTATAATTATTTATTATTTTTCTTGTTACGTTTAATTTGTTTTAATTCATCTTTTAAAATTGTAATATGTTGTTGTATTTTGCTGTATTCATCCTCTTTGGCGTATGTCGCTTGATGTATGAGGCATCTAAGTTGGGTTTTTATTTTGTTTCTTCTTCCGCCTCTTGATTTAGCAACATTTGGTAGGGGGAAGATTTCATATTTCGGGTCTCTTCTTGGCTTAATTATTTTTCTAGGCTTCGGACCCAAGTTGAGTATTTCGGGCTTTTGGTCTTTCGAGGCACCTTCCTTCAGTAGACGTTTCCAGCGGTCTTCGGCTTCTTGTAAATCTTTCAGAAGTTCCTCCCGGGGTTGTTTCATTTGGTTGTCTGGTCTGATATTAGTTTTTGTAGGAACTCGTTCCCTTCCACGTTATAAGGATGGTCAATGCGTTTAAGGATGGTGCCTTTAAAAAAATTTCTTGATATATTCCAGCTAAGCATAAGCTATATATGCTGGTTGTCGTTATATCGTCCTGGTGCTCTTGTAACCAGATTATAGCAGATTTATTTGCTGTTTGTATCTGATTTAGAGCAGGATCGCCATGTAATGTATTTTCAATAAAACACACAAGCGTTTATTCTGTGATCAATCAAAGTGTATTGATATTTTATTTGATAATTTCTTCTGCTTATATACTACCAGTGAGAAGCTCGCTTTTCTTATTTTTAATTATTCCAATATACAAACATTCATACATTTATATTATATTGCATAAAATATACATACATTGTATTAAATAACTATACATTGTACCAGGCACACGTTTGAAGTTCATTGCCATTTCGCTCTACTCATAGTAACAGTTTATTCAAGTCAGCATAATTCAAATTATTTAGCAATAGCGAGCGTTGACCGAAAACTATAAGAATATTATGTTACCGAAATTCCAGCGTTTATAACTAAAGTGTGTTTGCAATTAAAAATCGTCACCGACCTATCACAACAGGACGTTGACTTTAAGTTAGTTCAGTTTGTTTACATACTTTTGAATATTATTGTTTTTTTTTATGAATATCAGATTGCTGTGACTGTTTGGTGCGGTTCATGCATATGTCATACTATGTATACACTACACTACATAAAGATTAAATTTCCGAATATTGTGTATCCGACGAGGAAATAATATATTGAATAAACATAAGTTAAATTGATAAGATAATTCAATTTAACAAAAGTGTTTTAAATTTTATAAATTAATTAAAATTTAAATAAGAACTACTAAAAATATGGCAACTAAAAAGCGCCATGAGTGTCCTTCCGAACTGGAGATATTAGAAAAACTAATGGCTAAAAAATCAAAAGTTGTCAAACATATTGAAAGGATTCGACAGTCTATACTAGAGAAGACTATTTCGTTTAATCCTGTTGAACTGAAATGTCGCTTAGACATTCTAAAGGATTATATTGACCAAGCCATGAAGCTTCAGTCTGATGTGGTAAATTTAGATCCTGATAATGACGACAGAGCTGAGCTTGAGAATATTTGTGTCACCACATTATTATTATTGTCATTATTTTTAAGCATTTTAAATAAAAATAGACAGCCAAATATACCTGAAACGTCTTTCAGCGTACAAACTCACCATTTCAGGCTTACAAATATGAGGCTACCCAAATTTACTGGGAAATATGCGGAATATAAGAATTTTATGAGTTTGTTTGAAAATTTGGTACATAATGATCCGACGTTGACAGATATCGAAAAATTTAATCATTTGATATCATGCTTGTTCGATTCAGCTTTAGGAACAGTAAAAGCTTTTCAGATTTCCGAAGAAAATTATCCCAAAGCTTTAGCCAGTTTGAAGAAGGTATATGACAATGAATGTCTCATATTTTTCGATAATATATCGAAACTTTTTGATTTACCGGAAATTACAAAACCTTCGGCTTCTGCTTTGCGAAGCATGATAGATACGGTGTCGGCAATATACGATTCGCTCTTGTCAATAGGCGATGACAAGAAAATAACTAATGCCATTTTAATACATTTAGTGATGTCAAAAGTTGATCCAGTCACAAAATCAAAATGGGAAGAACAGCTTGACTTTCAAAGGCTCCCATTATGGTCAGACTGTGAAGCCGCCTTGAACAAACGCTACCAGCATATTTCTGCGGATGAATCTTCAAGTTCAAGACCGAGGTTTAATAAAATTAAAACTGAATTTTCAAATAACAAAAATACTAGGATATCATTAAATAGCACAAAAACAAAACAATCTGCTGATAAATGCTTATTCTGCAAGTCTACACAACATGTAGTAAATAATTGCCCTTCATTTAGTGCTGAGCCTCTTAATAAAAGATTTGATTTCATAAAATCTGTGCCAGCATGTATTAATTGTTTGAAAAAAGGCCACACAGTAGCAAGATGTTCGTCTTCTAAATGTAGAGTATGTAGTGGTTCTCATCATTCACTGCTGCATAAATATACTACAAGTTCTAATGTAAGTAGCCTTTCTCAAGAGCCATCTACTTCCCACGCTGCTGTGAATTATTCATCATCGGATGAAAGAATCATTCTGGAAACAGCTGTGGTGAGAGTACGAAATAGTTCTGGTCAATTAATACCAGCTAGAGCTCTTTTAGACTCCGGTTCTCAACCAAATTTGATTACTGACGAACTTGCACAGCTACTAATATTAAAAAGAGAAGGAGGCAGATTAAGTTTAAATGGTATTAGAGACACAAATTCATGTTCTAAGTCTTGTGTTGATTTAAATGTCACGTCGAGGGTTAATTCTACTCAATTTACGTCCAAGTTTTGGGTATTGAGATCAATTACAAATTTACAACCTGATCACAGATTAAACGCAAATATCTTAAATATTCCTAAGAATGTTGAATAAGGTGATCCATTCTTTTACGAACCACAGAAAATTGATCTGTTAATTGGCGCAGAAAATTTCTTTGACTTAATGTGTGTAGGTCAAATAAAATCTGGCCCGAGCCTTCCAATTCTTCAAAAAACTTCGCTTGGTTGGATTGTAACTGGAAAATACAATCAATCAAAGGGCTCAAAAAATAGTAATGTTTTTCATTTAAGTTCTGCTATTGAAAACGAGAGCAATATTGATTCAATTGTCAAAAAATTATGGGAGTTAGAAGAGCTTCCAAACGAACCAACAAAAATGTACTCAGAGGAACAGCAACAATGTGAGGACAATTTCATAAATACTGTACGACGATTAACGTCAGGACGATTTGAAGTCTCTTTACCTTTCAAATCTGATGCAAAACTGTTAGGATCGTCCTCTGAAACTGCCAAACGACGATTCCTTTCATTGGAACTAAGATTATCCAAAGATGATACCATGAGGCAAATGTATCAGGATTTTATGAAAGAGTATTTTAATTTAGGTCACATGTCATTTGTAGACAAAATGCCAATAACTCCTCATTATTTCATTCCACATCAATGTCTTTTGCGGCCTCAGAGTACAACTACTAAACTTCGAGTAGTTTTTGATGCTTCAAGTAGAACTTCTTCGCATGTATCACTTAACGAATTGTTAATGGTTGGTCCTACAGTTCAAGAAGAATTGTATTCTATATTGATCCGTTTTCGACTTCACAAGTATGCAATCACTGCAGATATTGAAAAAATGTATCGTCAAGTATTGGTTGATGATAATGATAGAAATTTTCAATTAATCCTTTGGAGAGAAAATCCATCTGATGATTTAAAAGTGTTTCGATTAAACACAGTCACTTATGGCACAGCATTGACACCGTTTTTGGCCATCAGATGTTTGATTCACTTGAGCGATTTGTACAAAGAGACTTTGCTTATTGGTTCAAAAGTTATTCGCAGTGATTTTTACGTTGATGATTTGCTTACTGGAGCTGAAAGCTACCAAGACCCAATTAATATTCGTGACCAAGCAACTGAAATTTTGAGTTCAGCTGGTTTCAATCTCACTAAATGGGTTTCCAATCATCCAGACTTCATGAGCTCTTTACAAAATGAAAAACTTCTACAAAGCGATTCCGATTCTTCTAAGACGCTGGGCATACATTGGATTTCGAAGAATGATACATTTAAGTTTCATTTGGATAATAATTTTCAAGACTTGAAAGCTACAAAAAGAAACATATTAGTTTCTTCTCGATTATTCGATCCTCTCGGACTATTATGCTCATTAGTAACAAAATCCAAAATATTATTACAAAAACTTTGGATTCAAAAACTTGACTGGGATGAATCAATTCCCATGAGACTACATACGTCATGAGAAAATTTCAAATCTAATTTACTGGAAATTGATTCAATTAGAATCCCAAGATTCGTATTCATGGCTTTGCTGATGCCTCAATGCGAGCATATGGTTGCTGTATTTACATTAGAAGCTCCGATTCAAATGGAATTGTTTCGAGACTACTGACTGCAAAGTCTAAAGTTGCTCCACTCAAGACAAAATCTCTTCCGAGACTTGAGTTATGTGCGGCACATTTGTTGGCTAGGTTGTGGAATCGAATTAAGTTTATGATTAAATTTGAAATCGAAAGTGTTACTTTCTGGACGGATTCAGAAATAACACTACATTGGATTAAGACGCATCCATCCTCACTTGCCACTTTCATTTCAAATCGTGTGGCGGAAGTCCAAGAATGGTCAGAGCAAATTTCATGGCGCCATGTGCCAACTAAGGACAATCCAGCTGATATTGTATCAAGAGGATGTGATGTGATGTCCACGAATTAAAAAATTCTATTTGGTTTGAAGGACCTTCATTTTTACTAAATGAGAGTTCTCATTGGCCTGTTAACAAACACTTCGAGTTAACAGAGAATCAAAAATTATCAGAAACAAGAAAAACTCATGTGTTTCTTGCAGTAGAGGATCCTCAAAACTTTCCATTGGATCTTGTTGAAAAATATTCAACATATAAAAAATTGCTTCGAATAACTTCATACGTCTTTAGATTCGTTGATGTTTTAAAGAAACGTAAAACAAATAAAAGTTCTGTGCCTACTGCAGTTGAATTAAAATGGTCATTCTATCGACTTGTAGAGACAATCCAGAAATCTAAATTTTCTGAGGAGATATCTAAATTACAGAAATCTGAGGTCTTACCATCAAATATACAAAGATTGACACCATTTATTCATACGTTTACTGAAGAGAAACGAACTTTTTCACTATTAAGGGTAGGTGGGAGATTACTTAATGCAAAGTTGAAATATAATACTAAATTCCCACTTTTATTACCGAAAAATAATAGCTTTGTCACACTTTATTTGCGAAACTTGCATTTCGAAAATTGTCATGCTGGCACAAAGGCTCTAATAGCTCTTTTGCGAGATAATATCTGGCTTATTAATGCGAAAGAAGAATGCAATCGAATAGTTTGTAATTGTGTACATTGCTTCCGCTATAAACCAAAGTTAGTGTTCCAAATAATGGGCAATTTACCCACTAATAGAGTGAGAGCTACTCGACCATTTTTAATTATCGGCGTAGACTTTTGTGGTCCGGTCAATGTTTCATTGAGAATTCGTGGTCGACCACCATTAAAAATGTATATAGCGGTTTTCGTGTGTTTCACTTCTAAGGCGGTACATTTAGAATTAGTATCTGACCTGTCTACTGATTCTTTTCTTTTATCTTTTAAAAGGTTTTCTGCCAAGAGAGGTCTGCCCAAAGAGGTTTTGTGCGACAACGCGACGAACTTCGTCGGAGCCAGCCGAGTGCTCAAAGAAATGGAGAAAGCCGTAGAATCGTACGCAGCGTCGTTCGGGGTGAAATTCAGCTTCATACCACCTCGGGCGCCTCACTTCGGAGGGCTATGGGAAGCTGCCGTAAAGCAAGCGAAGTTCCTACTTCTGCGAGCCGTGGGCAACGCGTCGCTCACGCAAGAAGAGATGGGGACAATGCTTGCAGAAGTAGAGGCGGTGCTCAACAGTCGGAACATTCATAATGACGACAGAGCTGAGCTTGAGAATATTTGTGTCACCACATTATTATTATTGTCATTATTTTTAAGCATTTGAAATAAAAATAGACAGCCAAATATACCTGAAACGTCTTTCAGCGTACAAACTCACCATTCCAGGCTTACAAATATGAGGCTACCCAAATTTACTGGGAAATATGCGGAATATAAGAATTTTATGAGTTTGTTTGAAAATTTGGTACATAATGATCCGACGTTGACAGACATCGAAAAATTTAATCATTTGATATCATGCTTGTTCGATTCAGCTTTAGGAACAGTAAAAGCTTTTCAGATTTCCGAAGAAAATTATCCCAAAGCTTTAGCCAGTTTGAAGAAGGTATATGACAATGAATGTCTCATATTTTTCGATAATATATCGAAACTTTTTGATTTACCGGAAATTACAAAACCTTCGGCTTCTGCTTTGCGAAGCATGATAGATACGGTGTCGGCAATATACGATTCGCTCTTGTCAATAGGCGATGACAAGAAAATAACTAATGCCATTTTAATACATTTAGTGATGTCAAAAGTTGATCCAGTCACAAAATCAAAATGGGAAGAACAGCTTGACTTTCAAAGGCTCCCATTATGGTCAGACTGTGAAGCCGCCTTGAACAAACGCTACCAGCATATTTCTGCGGATGAGTCTTCAAGTTCAAGACCGAGGTTTAATAAAATTAAAACTGAATTTTCAAATAACAAAAATACTAGGATATCATTAAATAGCACAAAAACAAAACAATCTGCTGATAAATGCTTATTCTGCAAGTCTACACAACATGTAGTAAATAATTGCCCTTCATTTAGTGCTGAGCCTCTTAATAAAAGATTTGATTTCATAAAATCTGTGCCAGCATGTATTAATTGTTTGAAAAAAGGCCACACAGTAGCAAGATGTTCGTCTTCTAAATGTAGAGTATGTAGTGGTTCTCATCATTCACTGCTGCATAAATATACTACAAGTTCTAATGTAAGTAGCCTTTCTCAAGAGCCATCTACTTCCCACGCTGCTGTGAATTATTCATCATCGGATGAAAGAATCATTCTGGAAACAGCTGTGGTGAGAGTACGAAATAGTTCTGGTCAATTAATACCAGCTAGAGCTCTTTTAGACTCCGGTTCTCAACCAAATTTGATTACTGACGAACTTGCACAGCTACTAATATTAAAAAGAGAAGGAGGCAGATTAAGTTTAAATGGTATTAGAGACACAAATTCATGTTCTAAGTCTTGTGTTGATTTAAATGTCACGTCGAGGGTTAATTCTACTTAATTTACGTCCAAGTTTTGGGTATTGAGATCAATTACAAATTTACAACCTGATCACAGATTAAACGCAAATATCTTAAATATTCCTAAGAATGTTGAATAAGGTGATCCATTCTTTTACGAACCACAGAAAATTGATCTGTTAATTGGCGCAGAAAATTTCTTTGACTTAATGTGTGTAGGTCAAATAAAATCTGGCCCGAGCCTTCCAATTCTTCAAAAAACTTCGCTTGGTTGGATTGTAACTGGAAAATACAATCAATCAAAGGGCTCAAAAAATAGTAATGTTTTTCATTTAAGTTCTGCTATTGAAAACGAGAGCAATATTGATTCAATTGTCAAAAAATTATGGGAGTTAGAAGAGCTTCCAAACGAACCAACAAAAATGTACTCAGAGGAACAGCAACAATGTGAGGACAATTTCATAAATACTGTACGACGATTAACGTCAGGACGATTTGAAGTCTCTTTACCTTTCAAATCTGATGCAAAACTGTTAGGATCGTCCTCTGAAACTGCCAAACGACGATTCCTTTCATTGGAACTAAGATTATCCAAAGATGATACCATGAGGCAAATGTATCAGGATTTTATGAAAGAGTATTTTAATTTAGGTCACATGTCATTTGTAGACAAAATGCCAATAACTCCTCATTATTTCATTCCACATCAATGTCTTTTGCGGCCTCAGAGTACAACTACTAAACTTCGAGTAGTTTTTGATGCTTCAAGTAGAACTTCTTCGCATGTATCACTTAACGAATTGTTAATGGTTGGTCCTACAGTTCAAGAAGAATTGTATTCTATATTGATCCGTTTTCGACTTCACAAGTATGCAATCACTGCAGATATTGAAAAAATGTATCGTCAAGTATTGGTTGATGATAATGATAGAAATTTTCAATTAATCCTTTGGAGAGAAAATCCATCTGATGATTTAAAAGTGTTTCGATTAAACACAGTCACTTATGGCACAGCATCGACACCGTTTTTGGCCATCAGATGTTTGATTCACTTGAGCGATTTGTACAAAGAGACTTTGCTTATTGGTTCAAAAGTTATTCGCAGTGATTTTTACGTTGATGATTTGCTTACTGGAGCTGAAAGCTACCAAGACCCAATTAATATTCGTGACCAAGCAACTGAAATTTTGAGTTCAGCTGGTTTCAATCTCACTAAATGGGTTTCCAATCATCCAGACTTCATGAGCTCTTTACAAAATGAAAAACTTCTACAAAGCGATTCCGATTCTTCTAAGACGCTGGGCATACATTGGATTTCGAAGAATGATACATTTAAGTTTCATTTGGATAATAATTTTCAAGACTTGAAAGCTACAAAAAGAAACATATTAGTTTCTTCTCGATTATTCGATCCTCTCGGACTATTATGCTCATTAGTAACAAAATCCAAAATATTATTACAAAAACTTTGGATTCAAAAACTTGACTGGGATGAATCAATTCCCATGAGACTACATACGTCATGAGAAAATTTCAAATCTAATTTACTGGAAATTGATTCAATTAGAATCCCAAGATTCGTATTCATGGCTTTGCTGATGCCTCAATGCGAGCATATGGTTGCTGTATTTACATTAGAAGCTCCGATTCAAATGGAATTGTTTCGAGACTACTGACTGCAAAGTCTAAAGTTGCTCCACTCAAGACAAAATCTCTTCCGAGACTTGAGTTATGTGCGGCACATTTGTTGGCTAGGTTGTGGAAGCGAATTAAGTTTATGATTAAATTTGAAATCGAAAGTGTGACTTTCTGGACGGATTCAGAAATAACACTACATTGGATTAAGACGCATCCATCCTCACTTGCCACTTTCGTTTCAAATCGTGTGGCGGAAGTCCAAGAATGGTCAGAGCAAATTTCATGGCGCCATGTGCCAACTAAGGACAATCCAGCTGATATTGTATCAAGAGGATGTGATGTGATGTCCACGAATTAAAAAATTCTATTTGGTTTGAAGGACCTTCATTTTTACTAAATGAGAGTTCTCATTGGCCTGTTAACAAACACTTCGAGTTAACAGAGAATCAAAAATTATCAGAAACAAGAAAAACTCATGTGTTTCTTGCAGTAGAGGATCCTCAAAACTTTCCATTGGATCTTGTTGAAAAATATTCAACATATAAAAAATTGCTTCGAATAACTTCATACGTCTTTAGATTCGTTGATGTTTTAAAGAAACGTAAAACAAATAAAAGTTCTGTGCCTACTGCAGTTGAATTAAAATGGTCATTCTATCGACTTGTAGAGACAATCCAGAAATCTAAATTTTCTGAGGAGATATCTAAATTACAGAAATCTGAGGTCTTACCATCAAATATACAAAGATTGACACCATTTATTCATACGTTTACTGAAGAGAAACGAACTTTTTCACTATTAAGGGTAGGTGGGAGATTACTTAACGCAAAGTTGAAATATAATACTAAATTCCCACTTTTATTACCGAAAAATAATAGCTTTGTCACACTTTATTTGCGAAACTTGCATTTCGAAAATTGTCATGCTGGCACAAAGGCTCTAATAGCTCTTTTGCGAGACAATATCTGGCTTATTAATGCGAAAGAAGAATGCAATCGAATAGTTTGTAATTGTGTACATTGCTTCCGCTATAAACCAAAGCTAATGTCCCAAATAATGGGCAATTTACCCACTAATAGAGTGAGAGCTACTCGACCATTTTTAATTATCGGCGTAGACTCTTGTGGTCCGGTCAATGTTTCATTGAGAATTCGTGGTCGACCACCATTAAAAATGTATATAGCGGTTTTCGTGTGTTTCACTTCTAAGGCGGTACATTTAGAATTAGTATCTGACCTGTCTACTGATTCTTTTCTTTTATCTTTTAAAAGGTTTTCTGCCAGGAGAGGTCTGCCCAAAGAGGTTTTGTGCGACAACGCGATGAACTTCGTCGGAGCCAGCCGAGTGCTCAAAGAAATGGAGAAAGCCGTAGAATCGTACGCAGCGTCGTTCGGGGTGAAATTCAGCTTCATACCACCTCGGGCGCCTCACTTCGGAGGGCTATGGGAAGCTGCCGTAAAGCAAGCGAAGTTCCTACTTCTGCGAGCCGTGGGCAACGCGTCGCTCACGCAAGAAGAGATGGGGACAATGCTTGCAGAAGTAGAGGCGGTGCTCAACAGTCGGTACATTACACCGCTGTCTCCAGACCCCAACGACGGAGAAGCGCTAACTCCAGCGCACCTGATTTGTAGACAAAATGCCAATAACTCCTCATTATTTCATTCCACATCAATGTCTTTTGCGGCCTCAGAGTACAACTACTAAACTTCGAGTAGTTTTTGATGCTTCAAGTAGAACTTCTTCGCATGTATCACTTAACGAATTGTTAATGGTTGGTCCTACAGTTCAAGAAGAATTGTATTCTATATTGATCCGTTTTCGACTTCACAAGTATGCAATCACTGCAGATATTGAAAAAATGTATCGTCAAGTATTGGTTGATGATAATGATAGAAATTTTCAATTAATCCTTTGGAGAGAAAATCCATCTGATGATTTAAAAGTGTTTCGATTAAACACAGTCACTTATGGCACAGCATCGACACCGTTTTTGGCCATCAGATGTTTGATTCACTTGAGCGATTTGTACAAAGAGGCTTTGCTTATTGGTTCAAAAGTTATTCGCAGTGATTTTTACGTTGATGATTTGCTTACTGGAGCTGAAAGCTACCAAGACCCAATTAATATTCGTGACCAAGCAACTGAAATTTTGAGTTCAGCTGGTTTCAATCTCACTAAATGGGTTTCCAATCATCCAGACTTCATGAGCTCTTTACAAAATGAAAAACTTCTACAAAGCGATTCCGATTCTTCTAAGACGCTGGGCATACATTGGATTTCGAAGAATGATACATTTAAGTTTCATTTGGATAATAATTTTCAAGACTTGAAAGCTACAAAAAGAAACATATTAGTTTCTTCTCGATTATTCGATCCTCTCGGACTATTATGCTCATTAGTAACAAAATCCAAAATATTATTACAAAAACTTTGGATTCAAAAACTTGACTGGGATGAATCAATTCCCATGAGACTACATACGTCATGAGAAAATTTCAAATCTAATTTACTGGAAATTGATTCAATTAGAATCCCAAGATTCGTATTCATGGCTTTGCTGATGCCTCAATGCGAGCATATGGTTGCTGTATTTACATTAGAAGCTCCGATTCAAATGGAATTGTTTCGAGACTACTGACTGCAAAGTCTAAAGTTGCTCCACTCAAGACAAAATCTCTTCCGAGACTTGAGTTATGTGCGGCACATTTGTTGGCTAGGTTGTGGAAGCGAATTAAGTTTATGATTAAATTTGAAATCGAAAGTGTGACTTTCTGGACGGATTCAGAAATAACACTACATTGGATTAAGACGCATCCATCCTCACTTGCCACTTTCGTTTCAAATCGTGTGGCGGAAGTCCAAGAATGGTCAGAGCAAATTTCATGGCGCCATGTGCCAACTAAGGACAATCCAGCTGATATTGTATCAAGAGGATGTGATGTGATGTCCACGAATTAAAAAATTCTATTTGGTTTGAAGGACCTTCATTTTTACTAAATGAGAGTTCTCATTGGCCTGTTAACAAACACTTCGAGTTAACAGAGAATCAAAAATTATCAGAAACAAGAAAAACTCATGTGTTTCTTGCAGTAGAGGATCCTCAAAACTTTCCATTGGATCTTGTTGAAAAATATTCAACATATAAAAAATTGCTTCGAATAACTTCATACGTCTTTAGATTCGTTGATGTTTTAAAGAAACGTAAAACAAATAAAAGTTCTGTGCCTACTGCAGTTGAATTAAAATGGTCATTCTATCGACTTGTAGAGACAATCCAGAAATCTAAATTTTCTGAGGAGATATCTAAATTACAGAAATCTGAGGTCTTACCATCAAATATACAAAGATTGACACCATTTATTCATACGTTTACTGAAGAGAAACGAACTTTTTCACTATTAAGGGTAGGTGGGAGATTACTTAACGCAAAGTTGAAATATAATACTAAATTCCCACTTTTATTACCGAAAAATAATAGCTTTGTCACACTTTATTTGCGAAACTTGCATTTCAAAAATTGTCATGCTGGCACAAAGGCTCTAATAGCTCTTTTGCGAGACAATATCTGGCTTATTAATGCGAAAGAAGAATGCAATCGAATAGTTTGTAATTGTGTACATTGCTTCCGCTATAAACCAAAGCTAATGTCCCAAATAATGGGCAATTTACCCACTAATAGAGTGAGAGCTACTCGACCATTTTTAATTATCGGCGTAGACTCTTGTGGTCCGGTCAATGTTTCATTGAGAATTCGTGGTCGACCACCATTAAAAATGTATATAGCGGTTTTCGTGTGTTTCACTTCTAAGGCGGTACATTTAGAATTAGTATCTGACCTGTCTACTGATTCTTTTCTTTTATCTTTTAAAAGGTTTTCTGCCAGGAGAGGTCTGCCCAAAGAGGTTTTGTGCGACAACGCGATGAACTTCGTCGGAGCCAGCCGAGTGCTCAAAGAAATGGAGAAAGCCGTAGAATCGTACGCAGCGTCGTTCGGGGTGAAATTCAGCTTCATACCACCTCGGGCGCCTCACTTCGGAGGGCTATGGGAAGCTGCCGTAAAGCAAGCGAAGTTCCTACTTCTGCGAGCCGTGGGCAACGCGTCGCTCACGCAAGAAGAGATGGGGACAATGCTTGCAGAAGTAGAGGCGGTGCTCAACAGTCGGTACATTACACCGCTGTCTCCAGACCCCAACGACGGAGAAGCGCTAACTCCAGCGCACCTGATAATAGGAGAGGGTCTGCGTTCGTTGCCGCAAGAATCCGCAGGAGGC